>CM052654.1:130027398-130101021 GCA_028533165.1 Leontopithecus rosalia | reverse complement strand
AAAAAGGTTTGATGAAATGCTAAAAAGAATAGACAATATAGAGAGGAATATAAATGAACTAACGGAGTTGAAAAATACAACACGAGAACTTAGTGAAATACGCACACATTTGAATAGCCGAATTGATCAAGCAGAAGAAAGGATATCAGAGGTCGAAGACCAACTTAATGAAATAAAACGAGAAGACAAGAATAGAGAAAAAAGGATAAAAAGGAATGAGCAAAGTCTCCAAGAAATATGGGACTATGTGAAAAGACCTAGTAGCCATAATTATATCTGCAAAATCCCTTTTGTTGTGTAATGTAATATATCATGGGAATTCCACTGGGGCAAAAGTCATGGGCCATTTTAGAATTCTGCTGAGCACATTTAGCAAACTTTTTTCAAAATATATTTATTGAAAGTCAACTTTATGTTAGAGTCTAGGCTTTAGAGCCACAATAGTGAACAGAATAATAAAAGCCCTGCATTCATGTAGCTGACATCTAGTGTCCTGGAAAGAGATTTTCTATATTGAGGATTATACCTATATAACTTTTCATTTTTTCAGATATGTAATCCCACTGTATAAATATACCATAATTTAAATAAGTACTTCCAGTCATTAAATAATTTAGATTCTTTTCAATTTTTGCATTTGTAAACAACATGGCAATGGACGTTCTTTTGCACTATTTTCAGATAGATGCCTGGACATGGAATTTAATAGGTCAAAGAGTATTATTTTAACACATGATATTAAACTGTTTCCTGGAAAGCCTTCACAGTCAGCATCCCTGCCACCATTGGTATTTTTTTCATCTTTGCAAATATTTCTAGAGAGATTGAATTTTACCTACATATTACATACATTTATATATATATCTGGTATATTTATAACTCTTTTATGCCTTTCCTGGTCACATTTTTGATGATTTTCTTCACTTGGATTTGTTTTTTTTATATATTTTTTTTTTTTTTGAGACGGAGTTTCGCTCTTGTTACCCAGGCTGGAGTGCAATGGCGCGATCTCGGCTCACTGCAACCTCCGCCTCCTGGGTTCAGGCAATTCTCCTGCCTCAGCCTCCTGAGTAGCTGGGATTACAGGCACGCCCCACCATGCCCAGCTAATTTTTTGTATCTTTAGCAGAGACGGGGTTTCACCATGTTGACCAGGATGGTCTCGATCTCTTGACCTCGTGATCCACCCGCCTCGGCCTCCCAAAGTGCTGGGATTACAGGCTTGAGCCACCGCGCCCGGCCTATATCTTTTTTTACCACAGTTATTTAACTATAAAGCATTAACTTTGCTGTTACATATCACCACAAATTTTATGCCAGTTCATTGTCTTTCAATTAATTTATGGCATCTTTTGATACAAAGTTTTTGTAATCCAATTTATTCATATTTTCTTTTAATAGTTCATAAGTAACTGGATTAATATTTGGTATAGCTTTTTCATTTCCTTATATAAAAATGCAGGTATATATTTATATAAACATATGTATATTTTAAAATTATATTTTAGTATAGGAATATTTAACTTGGTAATAAATTAGGGGCTATACATTATTTTTCAAAAGGATAACCAGGTGCTCTGCCATTACTTCATGAATAAACCAAACGTCTCAACATGCTCTGAATATTTACAAATACTTTGTTCTCTTTCTTAACTTTCTACATGTTTTCACTGCTTTGGTTCCCTTGGATGATTCCACAAGATTTTTATTGTTAAAGCTTTAGGATGTTTTAATATGATACATACAGTCTTCCTTCATTACTCTTCTTAAAAATATCCTGGTCAATCTCACACTTTATCCTTTCAGATGCGCCATAAAACCATTTTAATTCAAATCCAGACTTTTTAGTGTTCAATCTGAACATGAGAACAATATGGAAAGGTAGCATCAGCTTTGGAAGCCTATGAATTAACTTCACATGTCCCTAAGTCCTTCTCCGAGCCCTTCCGTGCTCCAGTCATGATTATCTGAGAGTATCTGTGATACCACACTCTCTCCTTTGTTTCCTAATCTGCCCCCTTCAATCACTCACCTACACAAGCTGATGACACCCACCGTTTTTAAATAGATCAATTGTCTTCTTCCAGGCTACTGCAGGCCTAGTCCTGAGTGTTGTCTTTTTTTGCCTAATATGTTTAGTGAACTTGCTGGCTTCAGGCAGGTCCAGTTCATTCTCCACAGGTGTGGTCACATGGCTGTCTAGAGGCTCACTGGTAGTGCCTCTGCCACGCATCTGACCTCTTTCCAACTGTCCTCATAGCTGATGATGGGAAGTAGAAGCTCTTTAGTCTAAACACTCTTCACATTTCCTTATCTATCTTTCCAACTTCACCTCCTTTTAGACTCTGTTTTACAATTTAATTCCATCTGTCTATACCCCATGTCCCCATACAGGCTACTTCGCACCTCACCTTCATGTATTTCTCGATGGTTTTCCTTCGCTGATATGCCCTTCCTCATTGCTCTGGTTTCCCCTGCTGAGGCACTAACACCAGCCTCTCCTTAAAGACTGCTGACTTTGTCTCCTTCCCAAACATATGATGAGCAAGTTAATGATTTTTCTCTGTATTCTTACTTTATGATCACCACAGTTCCACAGAATATCATCATTTCCTGTTTAGGTGCTTCTTTTTGATAAATATAAGTTACATGACATCTCAAGTTGTAGCTGCTTGATGTATAAGTTTATAGCTCATATCAATTATGGAGGAACCTAATAAATCTATGAATACATCTACTTTTTAAAAGCAATGTAAGTTTCTGTAACACTCCCACCAAAATTTGTCATCTTCATCCACCCTTACCTCCAGTATGACCTCTTCTAATGTTTCATGCTCTCTTGTGATCTTGATCATGACCTTTAAAAACAATTTAATCTCCACTTGTGTATTTCCATTAGTATTTCTTTTTTAATTCCTGAGTATCCTCCACTTTAGAGGATAGAATGATCCTTTGTTTTAGAATATCTGTCTTATTGTTTATGCATGGATAATGCACAGTTTGTAAAGCCTTCCTCTCCTGTTGCTAATTTTAGAATCTCAAAACTAAAAGGAGCAGGGAATTTTATTTTTCCAGGCTAGAGGGTGTCTTTGTTACCAGGTTCACATGTATTAATACTTCCTGAAATCCAGTGACTGCAGTTCCTGGGAGACAAGAAGGAAATTTCATTGAAAATGCTCTGCCTGGCTCTGTAGACTCTCTGAAATGAACCTCACTTGTTATCCAGGCCACACTAGGTTGCTATGGAAACTAACATGTTAGATCAGCAAAAACTAAGATAAAGATTTGGAAGAAGTCACTGATGCTGTAACCTCCTTACCTCATTCTCTTTCTACAGACGTGTGTGTGTGTGTGTGTGTGTGTGTGAATGCATGTATATGTATATGTGTGTATTTCCGAATGAGAGATGTCAAAACCTGCATGTTCCTTTTCACTGAGGCTATATGCTTTTATAACCTTCTCAGATTTGGGACAACCTGGTCTGTCTTTGCTATTGTTGGGGCTTCTTCAAATAGGTGGTCCAGCTTATAGGTCCACAAAAAGAATTTCGCCTTTCCTATTAATATCTAAATGGTCTCCAGAGAAGAAATGGTTATGTAAGGAGAAATAACCCACCATCAGTCCTGAGGACTAAGCCACATTCCACAGAAAAGAAAATAAAAACCTGCGGTCACTGTTTTGCTAATGTCTCTGCTGTTAATCCAGGGCGGGAGTCCAGAGCCAGGGAAAACATTTCATTCAGACCTTGGAGGCTCTTGTAAAGGTCCCTGTTTCAGCTTGGTCAGGGAATACCCACCCAGCAGCACAGTGGGAAATGTTTCCGACATTAGAAATTCCAGCTGCGTGTTGCAGTTGCTTTGAGCTCTAGTTTGGAATAATGTATGTTTGGCTTATGCTCATGCAGGCTTTTTCATTCACTAGGGTGCTGAGATGGCAGAGATCTAAGCTCCTGGATGTCCTCAGCTGCTTTATCTACCCTGGACCAGGAGAGAGATGTGGCAGCTCCTGGTTACTCAGGTATTTGAGGCAGTATGTGGATGTAAGTGAAGCCTGGAGTTCAAACCCTTTAGGGAGGAAATAAACAGTTCTGAGGACTGATTCTGTGACACATACTGTCCTGGGTGTTTCAAACAGATTATCTGAAACTTGTGTCATTCTCACATCAAACCTCCATGCCACATATTATCCAAGTTTTATAGGTCCAGAAACTGAGGATCAAAGAGACTAAGTAAAGTGACTAAGATCATGTACCTATGAAGAGGCTGGTGAGAGATTTGACCTCAGGCCTGCTGGGTATCAAAGACTATTTTGGGTTTTGTTCTCCCTACAATTGTTCCCATTATAGTACACTATTAGAAAGACACACAACACACACACACAGACACACAGACACACACACACACACACAGTGCCCTATAGTTGCACACTGCAATTCTTGCCTAGCTATCTATATATACAAATGATTTCAGAGACACCGTTAGAGAAAGTGTTAATGACTCCATGTAAGTGCTGTCGTCCCCCCTGGGAGAATTGAGTGCCCAATTTAGGATGAGTAATGGGAAGAAAATTAACGCTTGATTCTCTTTCTCCTTCTCTTCCTTCTTTTTTCCCTCAGTCTCTCATAATAATTCAACAAATAATTTTCAAATATTTATTCTGTCTCAGCCTCTGTACTTAGCACAGAGCTAAAGAGATAATCTCCCAGTTTTGGGCTTATCTTCTCATTTTTGTTTTGGCAATTTATTTGTGGGCATGTGAGTGTATGCTATGAATGTGTGAACAGTTCTTAATGTAGTAAAATTCATCGATCTGTCATTTTTAAACACCTTTTATCTTATTTCAAAGAGCTCCTTACCTCATATAACAATACCTCTTACTGACTGTATTCATAAAGTCTTAAAGTTTTGTCACTCATGTTTTAAGTCTTGATTTCATGTAAAGTTGATTTTTGGATAGTACAAGGTAGGGATCCAGTTTTTATGTGTGCATTTTTTTTTTCAGTGAATAGGCAAACAGCCTCATTTATTGAAGAGTTCACATCCCTCACTGACCTGTCAGACCATGTACAAAGTGACTATTTTAAGGGCCCTGTAGATCACATTTGATGCTCATTTTTTCTCAGTGTTGTTGGTATTTATGAAACCAAATGTGGAACTATGTATTTCCATTAGTATTTCTTTTTTGATACCTGAGACCTTTGGTATTGGATTCCAAATGTGTGCCGCGTTAAATACATATTTGTTGTTATTTATTTCTAAACTGTATTTTGACTAGAGATACTGGTAAATATGATACTATTATTTTAAAACTTGTTGAGAATTACTTCACGTTTTGCAACATGACAAACTGATGTAAAACTTTCACGTTTGCTTGAAAATCATGCCTGTTTGCAGTTGTTAGATTCAGGATTCTATGCTCATTAACGCAAACTTGCAAATAATGTTTCCTTTAAATATATTCTTTCCTATTTTTTATTTCTGTTTGTCTTTTGATTGCTGAGAGGCCTGGGTTAAAATTTTCCATTGTATTTTTACCCTTTTTATAGTTTTGTCATCTTTTACTTTATATATTTTGAAATGTGTTTTTGTATTAACACTTCTTCACTTCACCGTTTATTACTGTTCCATGACGATGTAGCTAACCAGTTTTCCTTTCTTGGATATTTGTGTTATGTGGCATATGTTTTTCAATCCTTTTACTTTAACCTTCTTGCATTTCTATAATTTGGATGTAACTTTTAGAAAATTCATAGCTTGATATGTCTTTTTAAGCCAGTCTCAATCTATCTTTTAACTAGAGAGAGTTCAATACATTTTAAATTTTTTTCAAATATCATGTTCACTTTTGAATATCACTTTCCTCAGTTTCTCACCTTTAAAGAAAGACATTGTATATTCTCATTGTGTATCTGAAAAATTCTACTGTGTGTTGTTATGGCTGCTGATTTCTATTGATGCTTTTTGGAATTTTGTGTTCATGTGTTTGATACTTTATTTTTGGTAATTCTCTGAGACCTTAGATTCGATGTTTAGAAACTGCATTTCCTCTGTTCGACAAATGTAATATACGAGCTCTATACATGTAAAAATTCTGAATATTATGATTTTTCTTTCTTTGTGTCTTTGTTTTTATGTAGATTCTGTGAATTCCAAATCCAGGCTGGCTTATGTGCCTGAATACATTTTTATTCCCCTCTCCACCCAGACCCAGTGGTAGGCAAATACGGCTAGCCTCTGGAGGCTAGAAATTCTTCTCGTTCTCGTTTCCCTGATGGCATCCTTCTGTGCAGGTATCAGCATTATGAACTGTTCTCAAGTCTAATTTCCTTTCCTTTAAGGGCCCCAAGATATGTCTCTATTTATGTGCCCCTTACATTGGATTCCCGTCCTCCTAGCCTTGGCTTCCATGATCAGTTACCTTCCCAGAAATATACTGCTTTGTTAATGGCATAAGAGAAGTTTCCTCACTTTCCCAGCAACTTATCTTCGCATGTACAAGAGAATTACATTTTAATTTTGTCTCCTCTTTCTGAATATCCTGTGGCAGGAGAGTGTCAGGCTATTCGTCTCTCATTTTACAAATATTTACTGAGTGCTCACCTGGTACCAAATGCTGCTTGTGGCGCTCCCAGGCAGCAGCAATCCCTGCCTCTGTATCACACTTCAAACATCATCGCGTGAACTGAACATTCCAATCCTGGCAATAACTAGTTCAATTATAATTCTCTAGAAATTTTTCTGAGCATTGGTTATGTCTTTATATGGGTATTTCTGTAATGATCTAGTGATAAGTGCTATTATCATTGCCATTTTAGAGATCAGAAAATGGAGGCCCAGAGAAGCTAAATGCATATTAATTGATATAAATGAGTGAACACGTGCATGAATAAATAAAGTAGAAATTGAAGATTCAGATTCAAGTCCCACAAAATCAGAACCTATCATGGTATCCTCCACTAAGAAGCCTGTGGCTCCTAAGTGTAGCAGAGTTGGCATGGTATTCTTTATTTAAGACTGGTAGTTTTGACCCACATCCTTTTATGAAGTTTTTTTCATTGATGAAACTCTACCCAGAGTTCTTTCAGGAGCATCGCCGCAGAGAGACTGAGAAACAATTCTGATGAAGTGAGACCTGGGCCAAGCCTGTGAGCCATACTTCATATGCAAAACTTTTAAAACGCAAGACCAGTGAGTGTTTCTCAGATGTGAAAATGATCATTGTGTTGTGGCTCAATAGTACAGTAAATTATAGTCAAATTATTACAATATTCAGTAAACATTTTCTTCTAACAGCTGGAAATTCTAAGACATCACTGTGTTACTTCTCCTTTAACTAGAATTTCCTTTTTTTGATGTAAACAGATTATGTTGACTAGCAAAGATGATTTCTTTCTTTGTGGATTCACTAAGTGCATAATTCATATATATTTATATATAGATAATCTATGTTTTTATTAGAAAGTACAGTGTGCCAAACATTAGGTCCAAATGCTTTTTGACGTCCATTCTTCCCCAAATCCTTTTTAAAAGAGAATTTCTAAGGTGTTCAGGTGCAGAAATAAACTTCAAAGGTAATTGTAGCCCATTTTCCTCGAGAGCCTCTTTTTTAAAAAGAATATCCTTGCTATTGGTAGCACACTCAGAATAAAAGAGGATGCTAAAGTAACAAATGGTGGTAATACAGAAATTTTGTTTGTCAATACACAATACGATCATCTTTGTCATTCTTACACAAGTCACAATTCTACACTTTCCCAGCACCCTCCAATTGGACATCGTGCTAAGAGGATCTTTCCCAGATGGGTTACTCAATGTGAAAAAAAATGCAATTTTATAGAAAAATATCATCACCACATTGTCAATTTATCCTTTTGTTATTGGTAGTCAGTAAGTCTCTAATGAAAGACCAAAAGCAGTAAATTCAGATTGAAGGAAATATTCAGCATGCTACCTGACATCAGAAGTAGCATTTATATCTAAGGAAATAAGCACAGAGTGTCAGATGTCATGGTCTCTCATATTTGTTAATACTGTAGAAACATTATGTGTGATTATGTGGGTGGCCAGAAATGTAAAATATAGAAGAACTTCTAAGGTGTTCAGGTGCAGAAATGAATTTCAAAGTTAATTGTAGCCCATTTTCCTCGAGAGCCTCTTTCATCTCTAGAGATACACTACTTTTAAAACCACTCTGTTGGAGTCAGAATCCTTCATCTCCAAAGATAAATTTAAACCATTAGCCATATCTACGAGAATTTATTATCTTCTTTCCCACCTTGATTGACTCTGAAAGTAAGCTGTGGGCTATGTGAGGCATTTGTAACACAGTCATTTCTTAAATGACCTGAGGCTTATACCTATATGATGATTTCAAGATACCCCCCTAGTAACAGTGAGATCAGTTTCTTATGCCTCTTAGGGCCATCTCAGAAGAAGCCTTCTAAGAGTCCCGCACCACAAAAGTCTATATCCTACTTCTGAACTTGTACTCGTTCACAAGACTCTGAAGTTCATGAGGGTAGGAAGCATACTTTCCTTTAACGATTATTTTCCTAGAACCTAATACAACTTCACATTGTAGCTATTCAATAATTATCTATGGAACAAAGGGATATATGATACCCACTGCCTGAGTCAAGTCACATATTTGGTAAATGGCTTCCCTGGTATTATCTGGTGCAACTTTAACTTGTAATGAGTAACTTGCGGAGCTAACGAGATCCATGCTAAGGTCCCGTTTGTGAAACTGCTTATACAGTTGTTCCCTACGACTACTAAAATTTTAAATTTAATGGGCCAGAAGGGCCAACTCAAACAAAAGTCTATCAAATTTGTGACCAACTTTCAAAAATTATTTATCTTTGATCCAAATGTACTTTATGGATGAAACTGTAATATTTTCTAGATATTTTACTCACGTGTAACAAGTCATTGATCCATTGAATTGTGCTACTGACTTCTATCTGATTCCTTTTCACTTAGCCCAAGGTTTCTTAAGTGACTCTGATTTTGTGCCCCCTTCCCCAAGGGACAGTTTTCGTTGTCACTACAGGGGACAGGGAGTGTTACTGGCATCTAGTGGGTAGAAACCAGAATGCTGCTAAACATCCTCCAAAGTGAGGACAGCCCCAAACGACTATCCCTCTGAGACATCAAGTGTGATGAGGCAGAGAAACTCTGACCTATTGTGGCTGTGACCTCACATCTATTCCCTCCCTGTCCGAATGTTTTGTTTCAGTGTTTTTTGCCTTGTCACTTAGTCTTCTGTTTTTTCCTGGTCCTCCATTGTCATCATTATCTTTGGGCTTATGAGATAAAGCACACAGGTCATTATTGGCCTGGGTCTTATTTCTCAAAGTCAAGTCAACAAGTCCATTACTGGGACAGTGTCATCTTTGACAAGCATGTCGAAATCTTTGTCTTTCCTTCTACTTGCATCTATTCCAATTTTGTTTTCTTTTAGCAAACTGATCCTTGGCTGTTGTTTTTCTTTCCTTGATCCTACTTTTATGATTTGGATTTGGCATTGCTCTTTGGTTTTGTCTGCTGGTACTTTTAGGGACTTGGCATTAGGGAGAAAGATGTCCCCTCCCCCTTTGAAGGAATTCATTACTCAACTCTGATCCTCACAACCCACAACTAACTCACTTGGCCAATTATTACCCCAGAGTCACTTATGTCTCCAACAGTGAGTGGTTTCAAACACTTAGTGATAATGACAGAGGGGTCTCCATTTTCACGTACCTGAAGCTCACAAATATATGTTCATCGGAAATTGGAGGCAGCATGGCCCTGATACCTTGAGAGTAACTACTCACTTGACACACAATTATTGTACTCAAATCAACATTAGTTAAGAGCAAATGATGCCTTTATTCAGATTAATTTTCCTTTTGACTGATAAATTCCATGGTGCCTTAGGTTTACAGCTTAATTTCAAATTAATGATTTAAACCAGACAACAGGAATGCATAGAAAAATTCAACCCTCTTTCAGTAACAGATGGCTGTATACCTGTTAGAGTGACACCTAGTAGCATTTAAATGATGACATTGTCTAGAAAGTTCCACGCTAATTCTCCTGGCATTAGTTTCTCATTACAAGTAAGTTGGCAAACTTATTTATGAGTTTGTTAATTGACAGTTAAAAATTTTCAGGATAATGAGTAGGTGACTACTATAGACTACAATCAACCTATATACATATTGCAATTTTAAGGGCTTGTGCAATTTCTTGAAGGTAAATTTAAGTGTTACATACACATGGCTATAATCCTAAGCACAATTTGCTTCTTCCAATGTGCAACATAACATGCCAGCTGCACCATACTTGCTGTTTAACTTTATTATAACTATAGCACATAGTGAACTGCACAAAGATAAATGTGTTTTTACTTTATTTATTTTATTTTTTTTACTGAGACAGAGTCTCACTCTGTTGCCTAAGCTGCAGTGCAGTGGCACAATCTTAGCTCACTGCAACTTCTGCCTCCCGAGTTCAAGTGATTCTTCTGCCTCAGCCTGCTGAGGAGCTGGGATTGCAGGTGCCCCCCACCATGCCCAGCTAATTTTTTTTTTTGTATTTTTAGTAGAGACAGAGTTTCATCATGTTGGCCAGGCTGTTCTCAAACTTCTGGCCTTAGACGATCCACCCTCCTTGGTCTCTCAAAGTGCTGGGGTTACAGATATGAGCCACCATGTCCAACCACATTTTTACTTTATTGCATTTATTTCTACACCTATAGCAAATGTATCCATAAAACCATTCCTCAAAAAATATAAAAGAGTACACGGATCCCCAAAGCCTTCCTCTTGCCTCCATCCAGGTATTGCACCACTCTAAAAGGAAAACACTGGTATCATCCTGATAATCATAGATTCATTTGTCTGCCCTTGAACTTATTATTAATGAAATAAACAGTATTTTTACTCAATATATTGTATATAAGAGTAATCATTTTTATTTTTTACTAGAGTTCATTCTTTTATATATAATGGCATTAACATAAGTCACTTAATTAATCCATTGTAATTTGACGACGTTTGTGTCATTTCTAGTTTTGGGTGTTTATGAATGATGCTTCTGTGCATTCTTTTGTAGTCTTTTGGTGTGGATAACCACCTAATTTGTTGAGTAGGTACTGAGGAGTACAATAGCAGGTTACTGGATATGAAAATGTTCAGCATTAGTAAGTACTGCCAAATAGTTTCCCAGTGTGACTGCACCAATTTATACTCTCAAGAGCATAAATGCAATTATATGTTCCCGTTACCAGTAGGCATTGTACTCCCTCTTCTTCAAATTTTAGGTATTTAGGTAGATGTGTGGTACTCTTTCAGTTGGGATTTAATTTTCATTTTACTAATGACTAGTGATGTTAGTGATGTGGAGAACATTTTCACATGCTTATTAGCCTTGGCTTAGCTCCTTTTAATAATTCTCCATTAAAACATTGAATTGTTCATCTATAATTTTGCATTTTTAATTGACTTCTAGATATTATTTGTCTATTCAGAATGAGTCCTTTGTTAAATATATGTCTTACAAATATATATTTCCTTGTTGATTTGCCTTCTTAATTTATATATTGTGACTTTTGATAAACCAAATTGGATTTCAAAGAAGTCCAGTTTACAATCTTTTCTCTTCATGTTTCTACTGATTGTGCTCTCTTATAAAAAGTATTCCACTTACCCCAAAGCCAATAAAGCTATTCTTCTCTATTATTATCTAGATACTTTATTGTTTTTCTTTCACACTGAGATATAGAATCTATCTGAAACTTAGTTTTATGTGGAAAGTAAGATACAAGTTTTTTTTTCACATGAATATGCAATTGAGTCAGCTCCTATTAGTGAAAAGAAAATCTTTTTCTCCATCAAAATTCAGTTGTTTCTTTGTCATAAATTGGTTATTGTTAACATGTTAGCCTGTTTCTGGACTCTCCACTCTGTTTCATTGTTCCACTTATCAGTTCTTACAACAATACTGCATTAATTATGAAAGTTTTATAAAACTGTTAGTATCTGTTAATATATCCAGTTTGATCTTTATATCTTTATGTTCAAGAATAATTGTATTCTTGACCTCTTTCATTTTCATATGAAATTTAAAATAAGCTTGTCAATTTTCACAAAATGTCTTCTGGGATTTTGTTTGGAATTATGTTCCATTTGTAGGTCAACAACAGGTGTTTGAGATACTATTTTTAGTGATATAGTATTTAAATTATATTTTCTATTCTTGGAGCTGACACATAGAAATTATTCTATGTTATTGACCTTGTATTCACCAAACTTGTTAAATTTAATTATTGCCCCTAATAATTTGTCTAATAATATTTTTGATTTTTATGTACACATTCATGTGTCAGTGAATAATAAAAAATATATTTCATTTTCTATCTTTATATCTTTTATGTCTGATAATTACTGTATAGATGTGACTAAGCTCCAGTTTGATTTTGATGAGAACATTTTCTATTCCATCTTTCACAATCTCTTTACTAGATATGTAGATGTAAAATGGAGAATGAACTCCCCTTTAACAAAACCACAAAGGTGAAAAGACGAATGGTAAACTTGGGATTCTATTTAAAGTAATTTTTTTTTCTGAGATGGAGTCTCACTCTGTTGCCAGGCTGGAGTGCAGTGACATGATCTCAGCTCACTGCAACCTCCGCCTCCTGGGTTCAAGTGATTCTCCTGCCTCACCCTCCCGAGTAGCTGGGACTACAAGTACGTGCCACCATGCCCAGCTAATTTTTGTATTTTTAGTAGAGACAGGACTTCACCATGTTGGCCAGGATGGTCTCAATCTCTTAACCTTGTGATCTGCCCCCTTGGCCTTCTAAAGTGCTGGGATTACAGGTGTGAGTCATTGGGCCTGGCCCAAAGTAATTTTTAATTATACCTGTTTGGTAGAGTCATAACTCTAGACTCATAAATCATAATTATATAAGTATGCAATAGAAATCTAAAATGTAGCTAATGGAAGAAAGTGCACTTTCAGCATATTAATATGCCAAAACAGCAAATTAATATGGCAAAACACATCAATGGAGCATTTGCTTTGGTCAGTTTTTGAGGATTACTCAATAACATATAAACATGTTTTTGATAGAATGATAGACACAAGACAATATGTGTGTGTATGAATGTCTGTATCCTATATGATCTGATTAGTAATTTAGTAATTATGATAAGCAAAATAAGTATAGAGCTGTAAATAAGAAATATTCAAATTTACTATGGTTATTTTAAGATTGGGCATTTAGAGGTAGTTTTAAATTTATACTTTTTTATTATACTGTATTTTCTAAATGTTTTGGCTAGTTTTAATAGCGTAGATCTAACAGATTTGTCTTTGATGAATGTAGCCTGTCATGCCATCTGCAGATACTCTTATTTTGCATCACATTCCACTGGATCCGTTTGTTTGTTTTATAACTTACTGAGCTAGCAGGCATTAGCATCTAAGTCATTTCATGATTTTAACTAAAATGATTGAAGTTATTCACTATTAAATATGGAGTCTGGTATTGGTTTAAGATATAAATTTCCACAAAATCTGGTTTAGAGTTTTTGATCTCATTTCTGCTACTTTCTGTTTCCAAAAAAGATTGTCAATTGAAATTGTATTTTAGTCAGATTTCATTCAATATTAAAAATTAGATTTATTTTTTCTTTTATAAACAATATAACCACATCATTGAAACAAAAATTACAGTGAATTAAAGCTTAATAAAAGAAGAAAACGTTAAAACTAACATTCATAATCTCCCCGGAGATAACCAGTATCTCTAAGAACTTTTTCCTCTAAATACAATCAGTGTATCCACCTGTGTATTTCGTTACACAATATAATTTTCACTAAACATTTGTAAACAACTTTTCATGTCAATATTTATCTGGGTTGACCCTTTAAGTAGCTCTTACTTTGTATAGTTGTACCATGAAAATTAATAAATCTGAAAAAGCAGTGTAATAAGATTTTGTAATTCTAGACAGAGGATAAGAAAAATAAAATTTCTCCCTCTCTCCCTGTAGAGTAGATGAGTGTGATTTCCCAGCCATTGTTTAGTCAAGCTATGTTGAATAGGATCAATGCAAAGGTTGAGGGTGCGTGGCATGGTGGACTTGGCCTCTCTATTTTTTTTTCCTGACAGTTTCTATTCGGCCTTGGCACCCTAGTTCAAACTTCTGCAATGTTGGCTTTTGTAGTTGATGACAGTGTTGATATGGGCCCACAATTAGGTGTGAAGGTGTGAATGTACGTTTTTCTGAAGATGTAGTTTATGCATGATAATGGTATAAGCATGTATTTTTACAGAGAGAGACATATATGAACATATAGACATTAAGTATTTGTTAGAGGAAAAAATGTTTCTGGGATCTAGTAAAACATAGACTACTAATGCCTCTAGACTAATTGAATGACTATTTCCATGGGAACTTTGAAAATAGTGATTAAGGAACTGTTATATAGGCATCATTAAAATATTCAGTTTAGAAAAATTTGTTGTTTTTGAAAAACTAAAGATAAGGCCAGGTGCCGTGGCTCAAGCCTGCAATCCCAGCACTTTGGTAGGCTGAGGTGGGCAGATCACCTGAGTTCAGGAGTTCGAGACCAGACTGGCCAACATAGTAAAACCCCATCTGTATTAAAAATACAAAAATTAGCAAGGCATTGTGGTGCATGCCTGTAATCCCAGCTACTTGGGAGGTTGAGGCAGGAGAATCACTGGAACCCAGGATGTGGAGGTTGCAATGAGCTGAGATCCCATCACTGCACTCCAGCCTGGGCGACAGACCAAGATCTGTTTCCAAAAAGGAAAGAAGAAAGAAAAAGAAAAAGAAAGAAATACTAAAGATGAGTAGTTTAAAAATGGTTTTTAACTGTGCATTTATTTTTTCATTTATATTATCTATTTAATGCTTTATACATGTGGTCAGGCTAAAAATGACAACTGATGTTGCATTACTCTGTTCTCATGCTGCTAATAAAGACATACCTGAGAGTCAGAGTAATTTACAAAGAAAAGAGGTTTAAATGACTCACGTTTTCCATGGCTGGGGAGGCCTCAGGGAACTCACAATCGTGGTGAAATGGAAGACAAACCCATTCTTCTTCACATGGAGGCAGCAGAGAAAATGAAAGCTGAGTGAAGGAGGAAGCCCTTTACAAAACTATAATTTCCTGTGAGAATTAAAACAGTACAGGGGAACCCAACCCCATGATTCAATGATCTCTACCTGGTCCTGCTCTTGACATGTGAGATTTATTACAATTCAAGGTGAGATTTTGTGTGCGGATACAGCCAAATCATATCAAATGTTGATGAGTGAAGGTTACATTGCCAGCAGTTATAGAGAATTAAAAAAAAAATGGCATTGGCTCACTATAGGCATTAATTTTATTTTCCCCTCCTGCTTAAAGAAAGGACAGTTCGTTTCTTCTGTTTTTTAATCAAGAGTGGCCTAGTATTCTGGATCCTAAGGAATGCAGTCCTTCATGCTTTTCTATGAATTTCTCTAGGATATTCATAGAACATCTCACTTTCCTGTAGGGACCCATCTGGGGTATCACCTACACACATGCTATATTCTTATACCTCACGGTGGCGGCAGCAGTCATAGCAGCAAATCTCTATTGAAAGCCAGATATGTTGGCTCTTGCCAGAACATTATATTCCTTTCTTCAGAAGTGACTACAAGATTAGAGAAAAAGCCTTCTATATAATCTGGTCAGTTAAAGCATTGTTTTGATACTTTGATTAGGACAATAAGTCCAACGGGGTATTAGGAGTAAAATGAGTGAAATACTCTAGCATGGGATTTATGCTGTAGGTTAGGCATATCGTATCACATTAACATTATACAGTGCCCCTATTGGTAATTCAACTTACAACCATTTTTATGGATTCAAAGACAGAGGTCTGAAGACATTATGCATCTTATCAATGTTTAGACAGTTTTATACAGTAGTGTGAGGATTTTAAACCAAGTTTCTGAGACACCAAAGCCATGTTTTCTTTTTATGATCTCCAAAAATTATAAGAGGCAATGATGGATTGTTTCAGAGGCTACATTCACTGTGGGCATCAGTGATGGTTTTCAAGTTCACTGATCATGTGGTTTCAGTGTGAAGGGGGCATATCAATTACATATAAGTGTGGTTTGCACAAGGGTCAAGGTTATTAAGAGCCTCATCAATAAAGTGAATGAATTTAATTTCACCAAATCCAATATGACTCAATTCAATTCAAGCTAAAATTACTTTTTGAGCACCAATTACATAGTCAATCATCTGCTGGGTCCCTGTGCTGAGGACATAAAGAAGTACAGGTCTGAATTTTGCCCTTCAGAATCTCATAGTCCTGGTGATACAATTAACAATCATAGAACAATCCACACACAATTTCATGTTAACATATATCCACAGCTGTCATGTAGAAAATGTATAGAACTTGAATCAGACATGTCAGGCACTGGATGTACGGTCTGAAACCTTCTACTGTAATAACGGGTGAATTCTCTCATGTATACAATAGGGATTAAAACATTTTTCAAGAGATTATTTTGAAGATAAAAATCGATGCTACTTTAGAAGTTCATTTTAATTGCATCTGAGTCCTAAAGTTTGGGCTCTGTTGGAGACTTTAATTAAATGTGAGGGTCTTCGTCTCCAGATAACTGATTTTTTTAAACTTTTATTTTAGAATCAGGAGGTAATGTGCAGGTTTGTTACAAAGATATAGTGTGTGACATTGAGGTTTGAAGTACAGGTGATTGATTTAATCAATACATTTAGTGAAAGGCTAAGACATCTCGAGAGAATAAAAGGAACCAAGACCTTAATTCCGGAGGTTGAAAGGCAGAAAGTGAGCATGCTGCACTGAATTTGTCTCATGTAACTCATAAGCCCTTGTAAAGGAACAATCCTACCTGACAAAGTGTGTAGATGATTAGGGAAATACATTGTGATCCAGCTGTCTTGGCAACTTAAACTGTAAGAACTTGCAACTTGGTGCTGATTTTCTAGGGCACTTCTGACTGTGTGTATCATGGGAAGAGAAAATGCTTTCTCTGTCATTGAGGAACCTTAATGACTTGGATTCTTTAGGGCTTGTGTACTCCCCCTGCTAGCAGGAACAGGTGGCTGAGGAACTCCAGTGGCAGAAGTGGCAGGAAGAGAAACTCAGAACTAGATGCTCATGGTGAGACAGATTTGTACATATTTTTACTGTATCATTATTATTGGTGTTATTTCCACTGGGCTTCAGACTCCACCATTAGCTGAGGTTGCAGCAGCCTCACGGTATCCATGCAGCAACACCACGGTCCGTATGGCTGTGTCGCTCAGATGCCAGCTCTCCAGGCCAGAGAATCCAGAAAGCAGGTGACACTCTTGGGGTCCCAGGTTGCCCTCCCTGAGGCCCGTGAAAATATTGGGGTAAAGAACCCTGTGAAAAATTTGGGAATTTGGCTAGAAATGGGTAGTGTCTTAGAAAAAAAATACAATTTCTAATGACGTTAGGAGCAGAATGGAAGAGAAACAAGTTAAAACATGAAATACTAGTTTGAGGGTTTATGCTATAGGTCAGGTATTAAAATTGCACAGTGACCCTATAGGTTAGAGGTATTCTAACCATTTTTATAGATTCAAAGACAGAGCAACATTTCTATACTTTTCACAGGGTTTCTTAATTCAGTATTTTCAGGGGTCTCAGGGAGATCAACCTATGACCGTGGGAAGGATGTCATCTGCTTGCTTTAGAGCTTTATTTGCACTCAGAGGCTGAAACCTGAGATATACCTGGAGACTTAGAAAAGTCAAGACTTAATAATGTTAGGAATTACTGTTATTTTGAACCTAGATGGAAAACAGTCCCTGAGAGGATTTACTTGGGTAGCAAAAATGATACTGAGCAGTCATCATATTTTCTCTGTCAGAAGAGAGTTTGGTGAATACCGGATTTTTTCTTAGCTTATTGATTGTAGTCAGAAATGAACAGTTCTGCATATTTGCGTATGAAGGCCACCTGCCACAGGTGGTCGATCATCCTAGCATGGCTGGAGCCCTCTGTCAGCCGAAACAGGTGACTTAAAAATGCAATTAAACCACATAATTTAAGGTGGCTTGAAATCTGACCCCTGAGATTTCACCCACTCAGAGGGTGCCTGAAACGTATCAGAGCAAATGCTCTTGCCTGTGCTGGTGATCATGCTGAGGGTCACAACCCAGGACTTGCAGGAAGTGGGGGATGACTAACCTTTATTGTTTGTTTACTATCTGAGTACGCCAGGGTCTGGGTAAAGCACCTTCCATGTACTATATTCGATCAGATTCTATCTCTTTAAGCCAGGTAGACTCACTCACTCATGCACCAGGCTTTTACCAGCAGATAAAGAGAAGACATATGGTGAGAAACTGTTCTCTACCAACATTCTGTTCTCTCTCTCTCTCTCCCTTCTCTCCTCTCCTTCTCTCCCTGTCTCTGTTCTCTGATTTTGTCTTGTGCCCTCTGTCTCCTTCCCCTAATCTGCCTCCTCTGTTTGTATCTCTGTGTAGTGCTTTATTCCTAGTTTTGATGTTCCCTTCCAGGCTCTCTTCTGTGTCCCGTATTATTTAGTCATTTGGTCTTATCCGTGTGATGCTAGGATTCGCACAAATCCAGAGTGTTCTCTTCTTGCTCTCTCATCTCAGAGATGCTCCAAGACAATAATATGTCCTGAGGTCGATTCTGGGGTCCAAGCCATGAGTTGAGTGGAGGGCTCATACGGACTTATGGGGTTAAAATTCATGCCACCAAGTGCAATGCCAAAACTTCCCAGGAAGGTACAGTTGATTGGCTATTTCAGGATTGCTGCTCTTGGGGTTGGTGTGGGGACTAGATAGTTTTCTTTCCTCATAAATAAAAATGAATTATTTGTGGGAGCACTGGGTACGGCTTTAGCAGTCAGAATATCCCACATGCCATTCCCATCCCACCTTTGAAATCCACTTATGGAAACCCAAGCACAGACTGGGTGCTCTGGTTCCCAGGACACTGTGTGAATTGTGTTGCTGCTCTCATATTACAGAAGAGCCTGAGTCTCGTTGCGGGGGTCAGTGGTAGGATTGTTGGTGGCCACCTAGGACTGACTGTTTTGAGCCTGTTACTATAACCCTGTAAGCCTTCCTGCTTCTGGCGGATTGAGATGTTACAGAATGAGAAACAACCTAATAAAGTTCCAGGCTCACTATGATGATTTTCAGTGTCTTAACTGGAAATAGGCCTTACTAATGAAGGTGTCCTCAAAAATAGTATTAGTTAATTACTATTTAATTTACAAAATGGATTTTTCTCCCACAACTACCAAGTAACAAGTACGAAGTTTAGGCTGTGTGGTATTGTTAAAAAGTGTACATTGTCATGGAAGAAAACAAATAGTAAATAATTATGAAAATTAGTAACAAAAGATGAGGATAAACAGTGCTTGGTGCTTTGAAGAATACCCCGCAGTGCTATGGTAGGGACTTCCAAGAGGCTGATACCTTACTGGGGGAGAATAGATTAGTTCTTTCTTAAAATGTGAAAATGAAGCCAAACCTGAGGACAATGATTCAGCTCAAATCATGCTAACCCAAGATATTCACCCTCCCTATGCTGTACCTGCCCCACAGAGCACAAGTGATCATAGTGTAGGACCCAACTCCTTGATGTAAGCTGATTTAGCTCTGGCCAACTGCATTTGGTAAACGAGTCTCAATGTCCTAATTCTCAAATGGGGACTGTAAATGGCTCAGTTACCTGTCTCACAATTGTAGTGAGCAAATATGATAATGTTTATCAAATCCGTTGATGTATTTAATAAAGCATGCCAGTGTTGACTGTTACTGGGGATAGGAAGAATATATCTGAGTATTGACTGTGTGTAAAGGATCTATATCCTATAAGGGTTCATACAGGTTCATGTTCATGTTCGGTAATCCTAGACCCATTGTGCAGTATCTCCCTTTGAAAGGTAAGCCTGGATGAATCTGGAGAACATCATTCTCAGCAAATTGACACAAGAACAGAAAAGGAAACACCGTATATACTCACTCATAGGCGGGTGATGAACAATGAGAACACATGGACGCAGGGAAGGGAGTACCACACACTGAGGTCTATTGGGGGAAATAGGGGAGGGACAGTGCGGAGGGGAGTGGGAGAGAGATGGCATGGGGAGAAATGCCAAATATGGGTGAAGGGGCAGAAGGTAGCAAAACACACTGCCACATGTGTACCTATGCAACTATCTTGCATGTTCTGCACATGTACCCCAAAACCTAAAATGCAATAAAAAAAAGAAAGATAAGCCAGGTGGGGCGCGGTGCCTCATTCCTGTAATCCCAGCATTTTGGGAGGCTGAGGAGGGCAAATCACGCTGTCAGGAGATCAAGAACATCCTGGCTAACACAGTGAAACACTGTCTCTACTAAAAATACAAAAAATTAACTGAGCATGGTGGCACACACCTGTAGTCCCAGCTACTTGAGAGGCTGAGGGAGGAGAATTGCCTAAACCTGGGAGGCAGAGGTTGCAGTGAGCCGAGATCACACCACTGCACTTCAGCCTGGGTGACAGAGCAAGACTTTATCTGAAAAAAAAAAAGAAGAAAGAAAAAAAAGAAAGATAAGCCAAATTCTTACACCAGGAAGAAGTAGAAAAGTTGGAAATCTGACTGGAACGTTGTCTTAATTTATATTATTGGAATACCCACTAATTCACAAATTACATGAAATCTATCAGCAACAGCAGCTTCAGGAATATAACTCTATATTTTCCTCATTTTTAATGTTGAAGAATAACAGTTGCAGGCTGCATATCCTCTTAGCATTCTAGAAACAGGATGCTGTTGAGCTCTAAAGCTGAGGTAAGCCTCCAGCATCTGTAAATAACAGTTCTGGCAAGATTTTTATTGACATTTTTGTTTTGCTCTCCACACTTTTTGTATCTTTTAACTAGAATTATGAAAATTTTCAAGTTGCGTGAATATAGTTAGACACAGTGAAGTACTCATACTTATACCAGAAATGAAGAGTATGGTAGAATCTCACCCACAGCATTTTTTCATTCAAGTTGGTAACAACCCCAAACTCTACGGTTCAGAAGTACTTGTTCTCTTTGTGTCTGGTGGTGATGTTTCCCCTGCTCTAGCTGCATGTGGTCTGGTCTGCAATGGGGCATTGGCGTTGATTTCAGGGATTGCTGTCTGCATTGTCCCTAAGCCCTGGGAGTACAGGTGGATGTTTGCATAAGCCTTGCTCTTCATCCTCTTTTCAGAGTCTGTGTTGAAGTATAGCTCTGTCTCTGGCATTTTCTCTGCAGTATCAGATTTTCTGTGATTTGGAGCAGGAGGAGGGGCATTTTAACCATTCCTTTTGGAGAGAAGCATCACCTTAGAGTGTGTGATTAGCATTTGAACATGTGGACCCCAGGATGCTTCCTGTGTTGCATCATTAAACGTCAACTGAACAGGAGCAGCTCTAGAGTAGTTGGGGAGAATTATTGTTTATCACTTCAGTCTGGTGTCATCTGGGCTGCATTAGTAGCGGTTGGAACACCCCCAAACAATGACTCCATCCTGTTGGTCTCTGGCTATCTTGAGGCCGGATGTGACTGCATTATCTGTCTTATGTGGTGCAGATGCAAACAAGGCAACTGTGATCTGTAAAATTGCAGATGATGGACATTTGCCCTGCTTGGGTGCATGAGTTACAAATGAAGAATAAATTAGAGTAAGAGCTCCATAGCTACACGCTGAATGTAAATAGAGTGACCACAACCTTGGGTGTGAAGGTTGGGCTTCGCTCCTACAGATCATGGCCAAGGATGCTAAGCAGACAGGGGGACCTTCAGTATGCCTAGGAGATATCTGAGTCACAAAAAGCACTTCTCCCTCAACCTCATAGCTCAAGTCAGAATAAATGGCTTTTCTACTTGCCCTCTATCCACACTAGCAAAAGCCACAAAACCAGTCAAAACTCCCTGAAATTCTTTGGTGTCTGCTCAATGGTCGAGCACTTTCCTTCACACCTCACTAATCTCAAACTTACTGTTTTCCCTTGGATGCAAAAATTAGCTACTACCAGCCGGAAATATGATGAGCCATCGCAGGGAACATGCAGCTTTGTCTCACAGTGAAAAGCCAGTTTACTCTCAGCTTTTTCTGTTTGTGGCAGAAAGGGCTCTGGTTCATCTGCTGCTCAAATATAGACCTTTGAACTACTGTAAGATCCTTGCATACAGACAAGGGGCTGAAATGATTCATATATCATTAGTTTCATCTAATATAAATAATAAGTCCTGCTAATTAGAACATTCTCTTCCCAGACCCAGCACACACTCATTTCACCAGAAAAGGCAAACTTCTGAAAGATTTTTAAATGACTTTATCCTTTGAATCTCTAGCCACAGAGAGGAAATGGAAAATAAATATATCATGCTTCCTGCTTCAGAGTATGGTTAGCTTGTCTAGAGCTGCATTTAATTAGATTGTCAGCTATACCTCAGGATCACTCTGAGTCTGCAAGCACATTTCCAAAGAGATATATGCTATATTTTTTTTTCCATTTTCAGAATTCAGCTCTTCCATTTTTCCTTTCATCTTGATTAGAAAGGTAATATGAATTAGGAGGAAAAGCATTAATTTTGAAATTGTCAGACTTTGATTCAAATCTCAGCTCCCAAACTTACCATGGGAAGATGAAATTATATCTTATCTTATATATAGTTTCCTCTACTATAATGTTTATATTGCTATATATTACTATAAATATAGCCTTAGTATTAGTGTTTGTGTGTATTCACACTACACACACACACACACATATGTATACTTTCTTTTCTTTTTTCTTTTTTTTGAGGCGGAGTTTTTCTCTCGTTATCCAGGCTGGAGTGCAATGGCGCGATCTCGGCTCACCGCAACCTCCACCTCCTGGGTTCAGGCAATTCTCCTGCCTCAGCCTCCTGAGTAGCTGGGATTACAGGCATGTGCCACCATGCCCAGCTAATTTTTTTTTTTTTGTATTTTTAGTAGAGATGGGGTCTCACCATGTTGACCAGGATGGTCTCGATCTCTTGACCTTGTGATCCACCCACCTCGGCCCCCCAAAGTGCTAGAGTATTCTGAAAATTATCAAATAAGATGAATTATTGAAGTATCAACTGCAAGTAACTGATAGTAAATATTTCCTGGTTTCACTTTCCTCTTCTTCCTCCTAGTGGACATGCCATCTGAAGCTGAATATCAATTTTTCTTTGAAATGCCTGTATTTGGCTATTTAAAAAAAATTCAGCCCTCCACATCCCTTCTCACTTCTCAATCTTTACTCTCTGTGCAGTTCTGAAGATTATCCAGTCTTCCAGCTTCTAGGCACTCCCCATCCTTTGCACACTGTGTACCCCAACCAAACCAGCCTTTCTAAAGCAGAACATTTTACACTTACTTCCAGCTTCAAATTGGTTATGGCTGAATCACCTACATAGGCAATTTTGAGGGTTACCATTCATTTATGTTTGCATTCATTGATCCAAAAGAGCTAGACATGAGCATCATCTTAAGACCACACATTTAATGGAAAAACAGAAAGAAAGCAATTGTGAATAATGTGATGAATACGAGACTAACGAGGCTGTAGCTTCCTTTCAACTGTATATCCTCAGCTTTAGAAATTTGGGTTTGCTTTACTTGACTTCTGTATATTTTTTCTCAGTGGTAAGAACTTTAGATTGATATTTGAGGATTACACTGAGTTGATGAAAAGCAGCTAGATATGGCACTTAGTATACTTTCCAAGCATCCATTGTGTTGGTATAATGTGAACAGATACCCAAAGGTAGATACTTAACCTCTTTTATATCTGAATTATCAGACAGCACTAAACATGGTCTGCTTTTTCCAGTAAATGGATGAGTGATGAATGCAATGAGCACTAGCTTTAGAGACAGACACTGAATTAAACCTCAGCTTTGTCAAGTACCAGTTGTAAAAACTGTAAATGAGACTTCACATCTCTCTCTCTCTCTCTCTCTCTCTCTCTCTCTCTCTCTCTCTCTGTCTCTGTCTCTCTCTCTCTCTTTTTAAGACAGACTCTTACTCTGTCACCAGGTGCCAGGCTGGAGGGCAGTGGCACGATCTCGGCTCACTGCAACCTCTGCCTCCCGGGTTCAAGCAATTCTCCTGCCTCAGCCTCCCAAGTAGCTGGCATTATAGGCATGCGCCACCACGCCCAGCTAATTTTTGTATTTTTTTAGTAGAGACGGGGTTTTGTCATGTTGGCCAGGATGGTTTCGATCTCTTGACCTCGTGATCCACCTGCCTTGGCCTCCCAAAGTGCTGGGATTACAGGCATAAGCCAACACGCTCAACCCCACATCTCTCTTTAAAATCAGTTTTCTTTGGTGTAAAGTAAAGCTAGTAAAAACTACATCAAGGATTGTTGTATTAATTAAAATAAGTTAGGTGTATAACTTGGAGCTTAGTACACAAAAGGTGCTCAAAATTTGTCAGTTCATGTCTTCCTCTCCTTCCCTTATGAAAATCTACTGAGATTACACAGGCAAGGCGGTTCTTACATGCCTACATTCTCTGTGCATTGTGGTAGGCTAAGCTGCTACTGTAGAGCCATGCTTCTGTGTAGCAGTAGTGAAGGTAAATCAATACTTATCAAGGATCCCCCAGCTCATGTCTCTGAAAGCCTTCCATACCTGAGACCTCACTACTTAGTAAACCTGAATCAGCAGGCACATAAGTATAATTTGTCATTTAAATAGCATATAGCTCTTTGATATTGTGTAAAAACTGCTTACAAATCCATGAGTGCTGCCTTTGCTTTCTGCATGAACTCTTTATTTTCCTTTTACTTCTTCTTTTAGAATATTAGATGTGGGTATTTCTTGAACCAGGTACATAGATCTTTTTGCACATTTGTTCTGATTTTACTGAAAAGGAACTTTGCCTCAGGCTTTCCAAAAAGTTGAAATTCTCAAGAACTTTAAATTCCTTTCTGCATAGACAAAAGGAAGTGACTTGTTTCCCACGCTATGAAATTGTTCTATATATTTATGGATTTTTGACAAGTACTTTCAAGTTACAGGGCATTACGCACACACACACACACACACACACACACACACACACACACACCTCTATCTCTATCATCTCTATCTTTATCTCTACTGGTAGTCCATGAGAGCGTAACAGACTGAATATTTGGGCCACTGGAGAAAGTAATTTACCCTTTCCACAATATCTGCAATAGTAGCAAGGCACTTAGAAATTCTTTACTGAGTGACTTTCTTGCAATTAAAAGCATATGTTTAAACTATAGACCAGGAAATGCATATTTTTATACCCTGTATTTTTCTTTATGGTTCCTCCCTGAGAGATTCAAATATTAAAGCCATAAATTCTCAAATAGAGACAGAACACTAGCTGTGTCTAGAAGCAAATGAATGACCACATGGCTGGAATCTGGGCTTGTCTGATGCCTGGGCCATCACATTGTTGAGTCTGGTCTGTTTGATGTATGGTTGAAAGAAAAATTGGGCAAAACTAGAAGTGACAAAATAGAATTTGTGGACTGTACCCACCCCAGTGTCCTTTATGAGTGTCTTAGAGAAAAGATACATTTAAAATTTAGCATTTTTTCCCTCACATGTTTTAAGTTGACATAGGATATTGTATGTATTTATCATGAACAACATGGTGTCCTATGGGATGCATCCATTGCAGCGTGGTTAAACCTAGCTAATTAACACTTGCATTACCTCACAGGGCCATCACTTTGTGGTGAGGCTAACATTCACTCTCAGCATTTTCAGAAATACAATATAGTCACAAGCTCTAGTCACTATGCTGTACAACAGATTTCTTGAACTTAGTCTTCCTATCTGACTGTAATTGAGTGTCCTTTGAGCAAGGTCTCCCCAGCCCCCTCAATATATTTGGTCTTTTATGTATTCACTGTTCACAAGTTCTGAGTTCCTTCTCCGTGGCAGGCACTACTGAGCTGCAGGGCTATAATAATGATACAATGAAGGAAAGAAATATTTCCCTAAAGAATCTGAGGAGTGGCTGAAAGGCATGTCTCCTGCTTTCACTCATTCTGTCTTTAGTCACGACAGGGATTCAGCTATGAGTTGAAAGCTGGAAGAGGACATAGAATAGAAAAAGAGCCTTCTCACCCCACCCCCTCAAAAGCACAGATTACTAAAAGAGCTAAGGTGTAAATATAATAATTCATTCAATATGGAAAGAAATAAAGGCTCCAAGAGACTTTTGCGTGAGAGGAAATGTGAACTTGGAGCAGAGAGGGAGATCACCCCTATCATTTGGAGACTTGGAAGCCACTGCCTACCCTCTGCTCATTGCTGAGCCAACCCCATAAGGCTGAAGCCTCATGGCTCCACTGGGTGGGGTCTGGGGCTGTGTGTGCCATGATTCTGTGTCTTAGTATCATGGTAATGTCCAAATACCTGCCTAACCTCTGAGTCAGGACCTTTCCCCTTGCAGTTTAGCAAACTGTAGGTCTGCTTGGTACAAATCCACACTGGGATTAGAGTCTGATCCTGAACTCTCGTCTGCTTAACTGGAGCCAAAAAACTCTGATCCTTTTGTCCCATTACCTACTCCTAAAGAGCCTGTATTGGACAGATTTTGTTTTTATTTTCCAGAACTCATAACCCCCTTACTTGGGGAAACTCCTTTTTTCCCCTTCAAAAATCATAGCATTCTGAGTAATGAGCGGTATTCCTCTATAATGAAAAATTGGGCTTAACATTAACCCAGAATTAGGCTTGCCACCAACTTGGGCCAAATGAATTTATAGGCAGTGTTTTTTCAATTTGCTTATAGAAGAGAAGGAAACTTGATTACAGAATCAGAAAATAAGAGAATGTTCACAGACATATTTCCTGACACATGAATAAAGCCTTTTTTGGTGTAGTAGCAAGCAGTAATCAAGGAAAAACAAATAAAAGAGAGAAATAGAGAAAGCCCAATTGATCCAGTAGCACCCCAAATTATCACCAATTCTTGTTTGTTTATCTGCTGTAAGCCTTCCTTTTTATTTATTGTTTATGCTTATCAGAGCTCATTCTTTATTACTTGAATCTGAAATATCTATGACTAGTGTAGCAATGAACTAGGTTCCCCAAATCTTAATACTGAATTTCTGTTGTTGATAGACTTTGGATAGACCACACTACTGGCTTGCTCACTTTAGATATTGCTCACTTTTATAAAACTCTTCTGCTTATACTTCATTGGATAGAACATAATCACATGAAAAAATCTAACTGCAAAGGAGCCTGGGAAACATAGTCTTTATTACATACTTGGCTAATCATGTGGGGTCTCTTATCTAGAAATAGAGAGAGAACATATTGAAGTGAATGACTATAGATTTGACACACTCAAAGACTGATTAGCAAATTTCCATTTATTTCCCCTCAAAAAACTACTAACAATTTTAAAAACGTCATAAAAATATTAAAGAGAGATCAGATAAAATGCCAGATGTACAAACAAAACAAAGTATATTGCATCAGACCCATGTTAGGATGATTTCATTATACAAGGTTCATTGAACATTCAAAGATCAATTAACTCAGCACATTGACATATTAAGAGAAAATTATCATGATGATCTCAATCAAGGTAGAAAAAGAATTTGACAAAGTTCAGTAGTAACTAACAGAAAAATAAACTTTTGGCAAAATAAGAATAAAAAGGAGGGAACGACTCTAACTTGATAAAGCATGGCAAAAAAAGGTCTTGCCATCAACATACTTTATAGTAAAGAATTGAGAGTTTGTAATTTGAATGCAGAAACCACAGAATTATTGCACCATACATATTCTGTTCTGCTTTGTACTGGAGGTCAATGGCCCTTGCAGTAAAACAAGGAAAAGAAAAAGGAAAATGACAATAAATGTGTAGAATTCTAAAGAATTAAGTAAAAGTGTCTTTTTCCTCAGATAATATAATTGCATGTAGAAAAAATTAAAATATTCTGCAGACAAGTTAGGCATTAGTAGGAGTTTAGCAAGGTTGCTGATACAAGATTAATATATAGGCAATTAATGTCAAAATCAACTTACAGTTTGGAGAATAAAGTTTAAAACATTACTATTTACAATGTTAAAGTACATAAAATATCAGAAGTTAGACAAAAATCTGCAAAGAATACTCACAATTTGTGACTTGACTTTTCACTCTCTTAATGGGATTTTTCAGTAAACTGATTTATCAAAAGGAGTTAACTCTATTTTCTTTTTTGTATGGTAAGTGCATTTCTAATCTTGTTTATGAAAGCTTTCCTCATTCATAATCATGGAAATAGCTTCTAGTCTCAGAAAAAAAAATAGAAACTAATTTGATCCTTTTTGATTGAACCACATTTTGAATTATTTTATTTTAGTTATTTAAAAATTTTAGTAGCAAAGTTAATGTCTCATTCATATATTCTGATATGATTTGTCTGTGTCCCCACCCAATCTCATTTTGAATTCCCACATGTTATGGGAAGGACCCAGTAGGAGGTAACTGAATCATGGAGCAGGTCTTTCTTGTGCTGTTCTTGTGATAATGAATACTTCTCATGAGAGCTGATGGTTTTAAGAAAAGAAGTTTCCCTGCACAAGCTCTCTTCTCTTGTCTGCTGCCATGTGAGACATGCCTTTCACCTTCCACCATGATTGCAAGGCCTCCTCAGCCATGTGGAACTGTAAGTCCAATAAATCTCTTGCTTTTGTAAATTGCCCAGTCTTGGATATGTCTTAATCAGCAGTGCAAAAATGGACTAATGCCTATCCCTTCTATTATAAGCATTTAACCATCATTTCATTTCTGAAAATTATTACATATCACTTGGAAACCTACAACAGCTTTTTTGCTGTTTGTTCTCACTCTATTTTCTCAATTCTCAAATTCATTCTTTACAGAGTTACACAACAGCAATTTTTTATTACCAATCTTCATTGTAGCTAATGAAGATGCAGAAATAAAAGAAATAAATATTGGAAGGTGCCCACAAAAATTATCTTAAGTTTTTATGATATGATTGTAAAACTGAAAAAAAAGCAGAATTAAATAATGATATAAGAACATAAAAAGAGTCTAGCAATATGTCTAGATATAAAATATTCAATACATTAAAATCTAGATCTTTCACCCAACCAATTATTAATTGGGAAAAAAATAATGGAAAGGGAAAGAAACAGCAATACTTATGGCTACAAATCTCAATGGAAACCTGTTTTGAATTCTCTCTGGAATAGGAGGGCTGACTTTACCCAATGTTTTGCTACACTCTGCACAACATCCTAAAAGTACCCCTTCCTATGTCAACGGTCATAGTATCTGTTATGCTCTAGCTTCTGCCCCTTAAGACACAAGAGAGCCCTCATCTGTTCCAAGGGGCTAACTAAAAACAGGTGTCACTGATGACATTACTCTCCATTCCATCCTAAGATAAAAAATACTATTTTTCCAAGATGTATTTCCCAGAACGTCTTTTACAGACAAATTCAGCCTCCAACATAGAAAATATTTTAAATTTTCATCTCCAGAACTGTTTTGCTCCTTGGAATCTCAAACCTTTTGATTCCTGAGGAGAATCTTGACTTTACATGTATACAGTCTGAAATCCCATTTGATTTTTGTTATTGTTGTGGGTTTTTCTTGATTTCTTCTAACAAAGGAATTCGCTTCTCAAAAATGGTATTGAAGTCTTTCTAACTTTTATGGTAGAAATGCTTGCAATGATTAAATATTGTTTCTTTGCTCCCTAGTTTCTACCCATCAAATTTTCAAAAACTCATAAATTGTCACTCTAGCCTAGGGACTCTGCAGTTCTGTATCCCACTCTCCTACTGCTTTCTACCCTCCTCGAGTCTGAAGATCAGTTCAGCCACTTGTGTATGTGGGTGTTTCACATTTTTTTTTTTTACTTTCACTTTAGGTTGAGTGGAACATGTGCACGTTTGTTATGTAGCTAAATTGTGTGTTGCAGCGGTTTGGTGCACAGATTATTTTGCCACCCAGGTAATAAGCACAGTATCTGAAAGGTACTTTTTCTATCCTCATTGTCCTCCCACTCTCCACCCTCAAGTCAGCTTTGGTGTCTGTTGTTTCCTGCTTTGTGTCCATATATACTCAATTTTTAGCTCCCACTTATAATGGAAAAATGTGGTATTTTGTTTTCTGTTCCTGTGTGACTTTGCTTCAGATAATGGTTTCCAGCTCCATCCATGTTGCTGCAAAGGATATTATCTCATTCTTTTTTATGGTTGTCTAATATTCCATGGTGTATACGTACCACATTTAGACTGATTTTGTATACCTTTGCTATGGTGAATAGTGACTTCACTCACGTTGTATAAAGCCTTGCTATTGTCTTAATTAAGTGGATAGTGCACATGTGCCTTGAATATACCATGATTTAGGGAGAAATGATAGAACAAAAAAAATCACCATACTGAGGACATCATTCCTCTTTTGTATGTGATGATACAGAATTTAACAATAAAAGAAGCAGAGAGAGGGAGGTTGGTCAATAGAACTCATTTTGGACTTGCAGCTTTTCCTTTTCCTGATGAATGAGTCTTATGTAAACTATAAATTTTCAGTCTAAAAAATAAATATGATTCCATTAATATTACTTCGTAACACTGGAAGATTATTTATATGAAAAATATTTCTAAAACTTAAAGGCTATAAATTATTACTACTATTAATAACACGTTAGCATTTTCCATACTAGATATTAATTTTTAGAGTAACATGTTTGTTAGTATATACAGTCTCCAAATACAACTTAGTTAACACATTTTAATTAAAGCAGTGGAAATATGTTAACAAACTAAGATGTATTTGGGATATTTTAAATTTGGCTCTCTGTCATTCTAACAATATAGTACTTCAAAATACAAACTGTCTCTACTATCATATTGTCAATAGTAGTTATTGTATTGTTTTATTTTAAATGTATGTATAGTAAATTTATTCAAAATGTATGACTTTGTTATATAGTTTAATGCATTTGGATAAGTGCACATAGGTCTATATCTAACACAAAATAATTCTAAAGGACATTAGCATAACAACTGATGAAAACTTCCTTCATGTTGCCTTTTGCAGTAAACCACTGACCCTCTTCCCCAAACCTTGAAAACCACTGATTTGTTCTTGGCTCTTATAATTTTATATTTTCCAGGATGCCATACAAACAGAATCACATAGTATGCAGCATTTTAAAACTCTTTTTTTTCTCTTAAAAATCAGAGATTCATCTATGTTGTGAGTTTCAACAGGGTTTTTTTTAAAATTGCCGAGTAGTATTTTATTATATATGACTAAAATTGCTATAAAGACATGATACATTTTGCATTAATTTAGTATGAAGTGTTTAATATAACTTGAGATTCACTTCTTTGTATATGTATGTTTAATTGTACCAAAACCACTGTTCAATGTCTGCCCTTTTCTATGGAACTGTTTTTGCACCTTGTCAAATACCAGTTGCCTATATTTGTATGCTCATATATCTGGCTTTTTCATTCAGTTCATTGATCTATGTGTCACTATAGTTAAGTTTTTATTTTCTAAATATTTTATTTTTATTTCAAATGTTTTTTGAAGAACGGGTGGCATTTGGTTACATGAATAAGTTCTTCAGTCATGATTTCTGAGGTTTTGGTGCACCCACTACCAAGCAGTGTACACTGCATCCAATGTGTAGTCTTTTATTTCTCACCTCCCTTCCATCCTTTCCTCCCAGTTCCCGAAGTCTCTTGTACCGTTCTTTTGACTTCACATCCTCATAGCTTAGCTTCCACTTATGAGTGAGAACATACAATGTTTTTTTTTCCATTCCTGAGTTACTTCACTTAGAATAGTAGTCTCCAATTCATCCAAGTTGCTGCGAATGCCATTATTTTGTTCCTTTTGATTGCTGAATAGTATTCCATGGTACGTATACCACATTTTCTTTTTACACCTGTGGATTGATGGGCATTTGGGCTGCTTCCATGTTTTTGCAGTTACAAATTGTGTTCCTATAAACATGTGTGTGCAAATATCTTCTTCATATAATGACTTATTTTCCCGTGGGTAGATATCTAGTAGTGGGATTGCAGGATCGGATAGTGGATCTACTTTCAGTTCTTTAAGGAATCTCCTCAATGTTTTCTATAGTGTTTGCAGTAGTTTACATTCCCACCGAGAGTGTAAAAGTGTTCCCATTTCGCCACATCCATGCCAACATCTATTATTTTTTGATGTGATGATTATGGCCATTCTTGCAGGAGCAACGTGGTATTGCATTGTGGTTTGCATTTGTAATTCCCTGATAATTAGTGATGTTGAGCATTTTTCCATATGTTTATCGGCCATTTGTATATTTTCTTTAAAGAGTTGTCTATTCATGTCTGTAGACCATTTTAAAATTATTGTTTAAGTTCTAAAGTACATGGTCCAGAACATGCAGGCCTATTTTTGATGAAATTATTTGGTTTTTACCTGCTGATTTGTTTGAATTTTTTGTAGATTCTGAATATTAGACTTTTGTCAGGTGTATGCATCATGAAGATATTTTCCCACAATTGTAGGCTGTATGTTAACTCTGCTGATTATTTCCTTTGCTGTGCAGAAGCTTTTAGTTGAATTAAGTTCCATCTATTTATCTTTGGTTTTGTTGCATTTGCTTTTGGGTTCTTGGTCATGAAGTCTTTGACTAAATCAACTTCTAGAAGGGTTTTTCCAATATTTATCTTCGAGAATTTTTATGGTTTCATGTCTTAAATTTAAGCAATCTATAAATTCAATGCAATTCCTATCAAAATACCACTATTATTCTTCACAGAACTAGAAAAAACAATCCTAATATTCATCAGGAACTTAAAAAAAAAAGCCCACATAGCCAAAGCAAGACTAAGCAAAAAGAACAAATCTGGATACATCACATTATATGACTTCAATCTATATTATAAGACCATAGTCATCAAAACAGTATGGTATTGGTATAACAATAGGTGCATAGATCTAAAAATAGACGTAAACAATGGAACAGAATAGAAACCCCAGAAATAAAGCCAAATATTTTACAGCTAACTGAAAACAAAAATGTAAAGTGAGGAAAGGACACCCTATTCAACAAATGGTGCTGGGATAATTGGCAAGCCACATGTGGAAGAAAGAAACTGGATCATCTTCTTTTCCCTTACACAAAAATCAACCCAAGATGGATCAAAGACAAATCTATTTTCTAGAGATTTTAAGAATATAGAATCAAGCAGTGTATACTCTTTTTTGTAATTTTCTTTTACTTAGAGTAATTATTTTAAGATTCAGTCATTATTTTGAATTATTTTAAAATTCAGTTGCACATAATTTATTCTTTTCATTATTGATTGGTTTCTCCATTTATCCGGTAATGTAAATTTGGGTTGAATTCAGTTTGGGGCAATTAAAAATGAAATTGCTATGAATATCCTTATATAAATCTTTGTATGAACATAGGCTTTCTTTATTTTTGGGAAATTCTTAGCAGTGGAATGACTGGGTCATATGGTAGATAAATGTTAAACTTTCAGGAAACTTTCAAATTATTTTCCAAAGTGGTTGTTCAATTTTTCATTTCCACAAACAATGTTACGCTTAATTTTCTTCTAGAAGTATGTTAATATTGTTTTCCATCAGACTCTAACACATTTTGAGTAAAATTTGTACATGGTGTGAGGCAGGTCAAATTGACTTTTTAAATAAAATAATTGACTGGGTGCGGTGGCTCATGCCTGTTATCCCAGCAGTTTGGGAGACAGGCAGATCACCAGGTCCAATGTTCAAAACCAGCCTGGCCAATATGATGAAACCTTGCCTCTACTAAAAATACAAAAATTAGTTGGGCATGGTGGCATGTGCCTATAATCCCTGCATCACAGGAGGCTGAGACAAGAGAATCGCTGGAACCCAGGAGGCAGAGGTTTCAGTAAGCCTAGATTGTGCCACTGCACTGCAGCCTGAGTAACAGAGTAAGACTTCATCTCAGAAAAATAATAGGTGCCCTGCAAATGTCAATGAGGTTTTTAGGTTGTCAAGTCTTCAGTGTTTTTATTGATTTTCTGCTCACTTGTTTATGAATTATTGAGAGAGGAATATTAAAGTTTTCAATAATAACTGAATTTTATCTCTCCTTTTGATTCTTTTAGTTTTTAAATTATACATTCTGAAGCGTCCTTATTAAATACCTGAATATTTACAATCACTTCTTCTGGAAAAATATTTATTTCTGGTAATATTCTTGTTCTGAAGTCTACTTTTTCCAATGATAATGTAACTAGTGTAGCTTACTTTTGGTAGACTTTTATGTATCTGCTTTACAGATGTATAAAATATTTATTTTTATCTCCATTATAGTCACCTTTAATTAATCATAATTTGTATTTAAATAATATTACATCATTTCATGTATAGTATAAAAACTTTAAAAAGCATATTTGCAATTCCCATTACCTATGCTTTGTTCTATTGTGTACATTTTACTTTTAAGTATGCTACAGACATACAATACATTGCTACTACGTTTGAGTGTGACTATATTTTTTTGGCAAGTAAAAGTAATATCAAGCACATTTTATTTATTTTACCACCATTTGTTCCATTTCTACCTCCTTGTTCCTTTGTGTAGGCTATAAATTTCTGAAATATGTCCCATTTTTTCTGCCTGAAGAATTTCTTTAATATTAATTATATTCAGATCTGTCTTAGTCAGTTTTGACTGCTATAACAAATAGCTATAGACTAGGTGGCTTAAATTACAAATATTTATATCTCACAGTTTTAGATGCTAAGGTTAAGATCAAGGTGCCAGCAGGTCTGGTGTCTGGTAAGGACCTTCTATTGGTTTTCAAGATTAATATCTTTTCCTTCTATCTTCACATGGAGGACAGCAAGACAGAGAGAAAGCTCTCTCCTGGCGTAGAATTAGGTCTATACCCTAATTTATTTACCTTCCAAAAGTCCCAGCTCCTAATACCATCATGTTGGGGATTAGGAGATCAGCATATGATTTGGGAGAATACAAACATTCTGTCCATAGCAATAGCAAAATCTGTTAGTTTTTGTTTGCATAAGCCAGTTTTTACTTCTTTATTTTTGAAAGATGTTTCCATTAGGTATTAATACTGAGTTAGAATGATCCTTTCCTAATACATTAGTATAACACTCTATTGTCTTTGGCTTGAGTTGTTTCTTACAAAAGATCTGCTGTAATTCTTATATCTGTTCTGCTGTATGCAATGAATGTTTTTTCCTCTGTCTGCCTTCAAGGTTTCTTGTTATCATCTGTTTTGATCTGTTTTAATGAGAAATGTCAAACAGTGTTGAGTTTTGTTTTACTCCTTCCTGAGGTTCTCTAATTTTCAGGGATTTGTGGTTTGATATCTCTTACTTATTTTCAAAAATTCTGGCTTTTTTCTCTCCAGATATTTCTATTACCATCTTCTCTCTCTTGTCTTTTTCTGGAATTGCAATTACATGTACATTAGACAATTTAAAATTGCCCACATTTTAGATACTATGTTTTTTTCTCTCTCCCCATCTCTTTCTCTCTTCTTCCTTCCTTCTTTCCTTTTTAAAATTTTATTTGTGCTTCAGTTTAGGTAATTTCCATTGGTCTAACTTCATCAATTACTTTTTCAGTCTAATTGAGTTCACTGGTAATACAAAGAGTTGTTTTTATTTCTGCTAGTGTAATTCCTATTTCTAGCATTTTGACTTTTTATTTTCTTATACTTTTATCTTCCTGCTGAATTTACCCATCAAATTTTTCACATTGTTTGCTTTTTATTATAACTGTTAACATATTAATTACAGTTTTATTGTTTAATTTCTGCTCTGAGCGTTCTAAAATCTCTGTCATATCCAGGTCCGTTTCTGTTGAATTCTTTATGCCTTAACAGTGTTTTTCTTTTTTTATTTTTTTTCAAGGTATTATATGCCTTGAAATTTTGTTGAAAGTTAAGAATATTCGGTAAAATTGTAGAGACTGAAGTAACCAGATTTTTGTCTTAAAATGGGCACTCCTTTTGTTCTGTTATGCCTTTAGTGTGAGAGCTTAAGAAAATCTAGGCAGAAGTTACATTTGGTTTTATTTTTATTGTTTCTATGGTTACCCTCAGTGCACCACAGGCTTTAAATTTCTATTGAAATACCTTGTGTTTAGGATGGGGACTAGTTTTCCATAGAGTTCTTGTCAATGTTCACTCCACCCTCAGGTTTAGATATTCTTTTCATGTGATGCTTCAAAAAGTATCTCTTTTCAAGCTATTCTCTCTCTCTTGTCCTTCTTTTAGTAATATCTTATTGTTACTTGTTACTCAGGGCTTGTTAGACTAGTGTCACGGTGGTGTTTTCTTTTGTTCTGATTAATCTTAGGCAGGAACTGTGTCTCTTTTTCTCTGGAGTATGGATTTCCCAGTGCTCCAGTGTAGACGATCTCCTGTTAGTCCTCTATTAACAAATTTGAGACCAGTGTGTATTTTCTTTCTTCTCTAAGACTACAGTATTTTATCTGTTACCTTCCACAACTTATATTTTCACCAGTGCCTTGAAGACAATGGTGTTTGCTGTCCTTCCTCCCACAGTTAGGCTTTTGTTCTATAAGGAAGATGAGAAATACGAATCTGGATGGGGTCTTAACACCATTCCCACCGTGGCTATAGTTTCACTTTTCCATGTCTGTAACGTGAGAAATACTTCTTATAGAACTTTCACCAGTCTCTTCTATGAGTGCCCAATACAATCCATGGGGAAGAGCCTGGGAGTTGGTGAAAACTGCCCACTAAATTTGTGGACTCCAGAGACTCTATACTTTGTCGTCAGCCCATAAATGGTCTCTACTAATTTGTGAATAACTATAGCTGGATTCTTCCTACTGGTGCCAGGTTTAATCTTCTCCAAGTAAGCAAGTATTCTTGTTTTGTTTCAATGTGCAGTCCAGCCTTTCTGTCCTGAGATTTCAGGCTGCTTGGTTGCCTTGTGACCTCAAGTGGTTTCAAGAAAAGTTAAGCTTCCAGATTGTTTGACATTTTTCTTGTTTGGGTGGGAAAAAATCCTTTGCCCAGCTTTTTACATCCCTATGATAAATCAGAAGTCCTAATAATACCTTAAGGTATTTATATTGTGTTGAAACACTATATTTTTAAAGATAAATTATGACAATTTTCTAATTCCATTGTACCCATTGTGATCTGAGTATTGCTTTCCTCTCCGAAATTCATCTCCCGTTTTCTAAAAATATGCATAGATGCCACCCTTATCTCTCTACATAATGTTCCAAGAAGATATATGAATAGAATACTTTTCTATCCTGCTGAAATTCATACATATTCTTTTCTATTTATGAAATATCCTCCCTCTACTCTGCCTGTACTCTCATAATTCAAGACCAAGACCTTTTCTGTCTTTATTTATAAAGTTCTCTGTGATTAGTATAATTAAGTGCTTTTTCCTTTGTATTTACGTTATTTCTGATTCTTATTTCTACAAGAGAATTTGCAATATCAAATGAAATTATTATTTACATTTTCACCTTCTTCAGCAGATGGTGAGTTCTGCAGATACTGCTTTATTCCTGACTGAATTGCCAATGCCTGTGCTGTGCCTGATAGATAACAGAGGTGAGAAAGTAAATAAATAAATAAACTTTAATTTTGCCTACTAGCCTGAGTTATGGTATCTTTAGATTCTTTGTAGGCCTTCAAAATAATTTGTATTACTTATATCTGTTTATAACAAAGCTATGAGCTATTGTTTTTCCCATTGTGTAATTCAGAAAAATACAGCCCCATGATTATATGCATTCTATAAATCACTCACTTAGTATACCATAGAAATAAAATCTTAAATCAAGTCTATCTCATTTCAAAGACAATACATCTGATAATTAATATTAAATTTGGTCACTCCTTTTCAAAGCAGATATCCAAGTGTAAGGATTGAATGTCATCCTGACCCAATTAGCAACCTTTTATTCTCATACAAACCTTGAGTTTCAAATTTAGCTACGATATAATTGTTACCTCTTTAAGAGATTCCAGTTTCCCAGAAGAGAGAACACCTACAGCATTTTCTTCTTATAGTCTGTATTCACAGATATATTATAAATTTAGAATGAACCCCCTTCCCCTTGCAAACAGAATTTCTTGGTTTAGCAGTCTGGATATTTTTTGTTTAAGAATAAGTAGAAAAAAAGAAACAGGAGAAAGAATTCTCATTATCTATAGCATTTAAAAAAATTCAAACAGCTTTAGACTTTTCCTCACAGCAAAACATTGAAAGAAATAATTCAGAGCACAGTATGCATGGAAGGAAGAAGGTTTTATCACCTGCTCAAAAGATGCTAAGTTGTATGTCCATCTGCGAATGTCTTGCCATGTTCAACAAGAAGCACAGCAGGGCAGAACAAAAACCAGTGGGGAAAGTTATATGGAGGTAGATTTTAGCTCAACTGAACTATCATGAGGATAGCAGTTGTGTGGTAAAAGATAATTTACTTTAGAATCTAAAGAACACTCAGTTGAAAATTTTGATGAAGCTATACACGAGAAAAAGTCCATTAACATGAATTTACAATTATTATTTTATGTACTTGTGTTTTTGATCATAGAAGAATAAAAAGGAATTTCAATGAAAAATGCAATGGTACTGACGTTCATACATACCTCTGTATCTAACTTTGTCATTTTTGTTTTCTTCACAAGGCTTTGAATTACTCTCTGCTGTTCTTTCATTTCAGCATGAAGGACTCTTTTTAGCATTTCTTGTAGGACAAGTCTACTAGTGGTGATCTGTTTAAACTCTTGTTTACTGAAAACATCATAATTTCTCTTTACCTTTTAAATGCTACTCTTGTCAAATACAGAATTCTTTGACAGGTTTCTTTTTCCTTTCACAGTTGTGAATATATAATCTTAATCCTTTCTTGACTTTATGGGTTTTAATAAGAAGTTAATGTCACTAAAGATTCCTTGTGCATTGGGAATGACTTCTCTATTCCTGCTTTCAGGAGTCCCTTTATGATTTTGCTTTTCAATATAATGTAGCTTGGTGTGGATCTATTGAGTTTATCATTTTTTGAAGTTCATTGAATATTTTGGATCTGAAGATTCCTGTCTTTTACCAAATTTATGAAGATTTTGGCCTTTAATTAATCAAATATTATTTCTATTATCTTTTTCTGAGAAATCTATTATACATAAATTGTTATACCTAATGGTATACCAGAAATCCCTTAGGCTCTGTTCACTTTTCTTCATTGCTTTTCTTTCTGGACCTCATACTGGATACTTGCAATTGACTTGTGTTCATGTTCACTGAGTTTTTCTCTTCTGCCTGCTCAAATCTGGTATTGAAACTCTCCAGTAAAATTGTTGTTTCACTTATTGTAGTTGTCAGCTTGACTTTATTTGTTTCCTTTTAAATTTCTTATGTCTTAAATGATAGTCTATATTTGGTAAAACATCATTTTCTTGACTTTGTTTAGTTCTTTGTTTATGGTTCAGGTAGCTTTTTGAGCATATTTAAGAAAGTTGAATTAAAGTCTTCGTGTAGTAAATCCAACATCTGGGCTTCCTCAGTAATAATTTCTATTAATTTTATTTCCTGTGAATGCTCTACAGTTTCTTATTTTACTGCATACCTTATTTATTTGTTTATTTATGTGGTTGTTGCTGTTGAAAACTAGACATGTTGAATATTATAATGTGGTAACTGTGAGATTCCAATTATCTCCCCTCTCCCTAGGGGTTGTTTTTGCTTCTTGTTATAGATTGTGATTATTTGCTTGCCTAATAATTTTAATAAATTATTTTTGAAATACTATTCTTTGTTGTGTAATAACCAAAATCTTTGTTTAATTACCTTAGTGATTCAGATAGTGATCACACAGAAAATTCCTGAAATGCCTGGATCCAAAAAAAAAAAAAGAAAGAAAGAAAGAAAAAGAAAACAGAAAGAGAGAAAGAAGAAAAACATTTTCTGGTCATTGCAGAATGACTTGGCATTAGAGTACTTCATCCATTGCTTAGCCATTCTTTTTACAACTCTGTCTTAGCTTTCTCTTGCTGCTTAGACATAGTCTCAAAGTCAGACAGAGGTAAAATCTTTGGGTTTTCTCAGGTTTTTTTTTTAAGTATGTATCATCTTAAGCATAAACATGGCATTCTAGATTCCTCCTACAAACTGAATGTTTGTGGCCAAATTTTATATGTTGAACTCTTAACTTGCAATGTGCTGATATTAGGAAGGAGGGTCTTTGGGAGGTAATTAGGTCATGAGGGTGGAGGCTCTATAGACAGAATTAGAGTCCTTGTAGAGAGCTTGCTTCATTTCTGTGCTCTCTGCTGCTGTGTGAGGACAAATTCAAAGGATAGCTATCTGCAAACTAGAAGGTGGACCCTCATCATACATCAGATCTGCATTAATATTGAACTGTACAACCTTTATCACTGTGAGAAAGAAATTTCTATTGTTTAGGCCTCTCAATCTATGTTATTCTATTATAACAGCCTGAACTGACTAAGACAATTCCCAGTATATGAGGAAGTTTTTCAAAGCTTTTACTCTTATGTATTTTCTTCCTCAGACTCTTTCTTTCCAGGGTTTGGTTTATCCTTTGCATTTCCAACAGTTGACCCTTTCCCCTTGAGGCTGTAGTTAGCATGTTTTTAGATGCTTTTGACAGACACAACTCAGGAATTTGCTCTATGCCTAAGAAAGTTTTAAGAAGGATGAAACAAAGGCAAGACCCTGAACCTATCTCCCAGGGAGCTCTTGACAGGTAAAACCACAATTCTTTAATTGAGATCAAGGTCTATGGTGCACTTCACACCACGGGTAAGATGCACCAGGAACGTGGACTACCATCCTCATGTCAGTCTCCAAAACACCACAACTCTGTTTTACACAACTTTAACAGCTTCTTTATCCATTAAGCACTTTTCTAATGGTTGTAATTGTTTATTAGATGCAGAGTTTCAACAAAATTGAGTCTGACAGTTTTATTCCTCTTAAACACTGTGGCAGTTGAGTTTTCAACTCTGCTGTTTTCAGAGATGTCACTCTGAATGACCTTTTACAGAGATACTTCAGAAAATCTTCATTAAATTGGAAGAATTAAAACGTGTTGCAATTCCAAATGGTAGCAACTTGGGATGGAAAGAGCCAAATAGTGGAGGATGTTTGGGGTCAAGAACCCAGTAAGGCAACTCAGCATAAAGGGAAAAAGTGCACAGTGATGAAACACCTCAGGTTGAGGTTTGAATTGTGCTCTCACCTTTAAAAAACTTACACATTGAAGTCCTATTCCCAAGTCCTCAGAATGTGACCATATTTGGAGGTAGGATCTTTAAAGGGGCAATTAAGGTAAAATGAGTGTATATGGGTGGGCATACATCCAGTATAACTAGTGTCATAATAAGAAAAGGTGATTAGGACAAAGACTCACGCAGATTAAAAACCACGTGAAGCGGGAAGGCAGCCATGTGCATGCTAAGGAGAAAGGCACTTATTAAAACCAATTCTTCTAACACCTTAATCTTGAACTTCAGAATGTGACATAACGACTCCCTGTTGTTTAAGCCCCCCAGTCTGTGGTACTTTGTTATGGAAGCCTAGGAGAGGAATACACTCATCAGGCGGGATTGTTTTGAAGACACGGATTTAACACAGGTTTATCTTTGTTAATCCTTTAAGAACACTATTTAAACAATAGTAAAAGGGCATGTAGGAAGGACTGTAAGGGCAAAGAAAATGAGAGAGTAGGAAGGTAATTTCAGAAGTAGAAGGCAAATGTAAAGAGCCACATGTTAACCTAGCAATTAAGAAAGCCCAGAAGCAAACACATTTACATTGCATAAAACTAAGAGATCCAGGAATCACTGTTTCCAGGCATGTGTAAAAAGGAGTAAAGATAGGACTAAAATCAGGAGTGGTTGTTTGTATAGGTATATATATATGCACACATATATATACTCACACACACATATATATATTATGTATTTATAAAATGTATAAATACATTTTATATTTATACTTATATATATAATTTATATATATATATATGTATATAATTTTTTTTGGTTTTAAGGAGGAGAGAGTTTAATAGGCAAGAAGGGGCAAGGAGGAAGGGAGAAGGAAGAAAGAGGAAGCTCCTCTGTACAGAGACAGAGGGAGTGGGAACTCCAAAGCTGAAAGAGGAGGTCCCCACCTGCTATGGATACCAGCCAGGTGTATATATGCAGAGGCTGGAGGAGGCAGTGTTTGATTTGCATAGGGCTCAGGGGATTGGTTTGACTAGGCATGTCATTCATGCATTCAGGTAGCCTGCGAAAGAGCTGGCCTTCCCAACCTAGTCTTTTAATATGCAAATATGGACATCATGATGTTCTACACACATGGGGATATGTGAGGGTGGCCATGTTGTCAGGAACATGTGGGGCAAGGGCAAGAAGGCCAGGGAACTGCCATGTTGGGTGGACCATTTCTAATGGCCAGTATTTGCATATCAAAGGTTGCTGGCCTGGCTTTAAGAGCACGGGCTTTACAAGAAACTTTTCTGGAGATGCTTTATAAAATGAACACTTTCTAAGGCCCCTTTCTTCTCTATCTGCCTAAAATGATTTTATAATAACTCCTACCACATTTCTCCCTGTGGCGATATCACTCTAACCTCTGTTAGGGGATTTTGGGCAATGACTCTTTCTGGCTACTTCCTGCTGAAAAGGGGTGCTGAGTGGAGAACAGCAGCTAGGGATCCTCCTGGGGTCAACTGAAGGGTCCTCAGAAGAATGGAGTGTCCATGTGTGGTTCAATTTGCAACAGCATTTGGAGTTCAATTGCTTCTAGCGAAGAAGAAACAACTTGAGTATAATGTTGAGTATACTATAAGCATATAAGCAAGAGAGGGCTTAATACAGGAGCTAATCAAGTTCATAAAGAACACTGGAATTCCTATATTTGAAAAGCATTTAGGCATACATACTTTATCACACTTCTTGGATCCTGGTTATTTTTTTTCTCCCCAACCCTAGAATATAGTTTATTTTCTATAGAAGTAAAGCACATTCTTGTGCCTGGAGGACTTGAGACATGGTTGAATAACATACAAATATCAGAGAGTTAAGTAAAGATTTAACAATGGTGGGACTTTACACTTTTCTTTCTCTTAGTTCCCGGAATGCTATTAGCCCAGACTAATCCTTCAGGAAGATTTTTAAGGGTCTTCCTGGAAATCTGAGCAACTCAACAGAAAACAAAGTTTTTGACAATGGAGGATTCCCACAAAATGACCCAGCCAGATTATCATTTCAATCAGGTTTCCTCATCTAAACCATGGTCTCCAGAAAATGAATTTAGGGGCCATTTTCTAAATTTCCCCATGGCACGTTTGTGTATTATTATTAATGATATTATTAATGTATTGTTCAGATAGTATATTCTAGTTTCATAGGAAAGAAGTTAACTCATTGCATAGACTCCTGAAGGAATTAGGCATTAATTTTCATACAGCATCTAGTTAAGAAAGCAGAGCAAGACCATGGTCAGATCAACCACCACACAACTTCCATTCTGTTTTTCGGTGCCTTGATCTGAAACAGCAATAGACAATCAGGAATCACCAGTCCTGAGAAATGCATCCAATAGAAATGAAGAAGAAACCAACTGGTAAAAAATTAGTAATTTAGAGAAAACTGAAACTATGATTCCTTTCAGGGCAAAGAAAACATTTAAAAAATGAAGTTATTATCACCAGAGAAAATTTGTTTAAATGCTATATTTATGAAACAATCATAGGTTGTTCTAAAAAGAAACTTTTAGAGAATTTAAAAAAAGCTTTGGAAATTAAAAAGAAGATAGCAGAAATAAAAAAAAAACCTCAAAAAAAGATTAATAATAAGAGGAAACAACCAAGAAATTAGAACAAAAAGTCAAAAGTAGAAAATAGGAGATGATGATTAAAAAAGTATAGGAGGAGTACAAATTTGCCAACATGTGAATAACAGGGGCTTCAGAAAGAGATACTGAAAAAACAGAGGCGAAGAAATTATCCAAGGAACAAATCAAGAGGTATTTTCAGGACTGAATAATAAGAATTTTCACAGGGCCCGCCATGCACCCAGAGAAACAGATGAAAACAGAGCCATAGGCTTTCCACAATATATATAATCTGAGATTTCAGGATTGATGGCAGAGAAGAGAAGATAAGCTTCTGTGCAGAAAAAAGTGGGCTTCAAAAATTGGTACTAAAATCAAAATGTCATTGGTTCCTAATCAATAACATCAGAAGTGAAAATAAAGTGAAAAACCTATTTGACATTTTCAAAAGTTGATTTTCACCCTAGAATTTGATATTCAAGCAAACTATCAACTAAATATGGGTACAGAATAAAGCCATTATCAGAAATCTAATATGTGAACACTGTTACTTGTCACATCTCAGGAAGCTATCAGAATATGGCCCTAACCCGAATTGAATATATAAGAGTAGAAATATTAACATATTTTGAAGCTATAAAGGAAGCTATAAGAATAAATTAAGAGAATTAAAATTGAGTATCCCTAAAAATTAAAAATAATTGTTTTCAACATTCTTTATTGAACTGTTCTGTAATTTCAAATATATGCAAGTATAATTTTAATAAAAATACAGTGAATGGGATAATATAATTAAACTACCTTGCACACATTACCATATCAATAATGTCTACATTTTACCCAATTATGTAAGTAATAATTAGGTGGAACCTTGAAAAAGTTATTGTCCTTGATAAGTTTGAGTTTACTCACTCAAAAAAAGAAAAAGAATTGACCTACATTATAATCTTTTAAAAATCCTAAGAATTTATTAATCTCCTTAATATTTGCTAAGACTTCAGTGGAAAGTTACATGGATACCATCTTTAAATATTGTTATTTTTTTACCCCTGATTTTAACTCTTTGATATAAGACTGATAATATAGCAAGCAAATACAGCAAGCAGAATCTAAAATATATTTTCAAGTTGTTATTTGATGAAATGGAGTATTGAGAATATAACTTTCACATCATCTTGCATTCTATAAAAGGTCAGCATTCCCACCTTTTCCTTCTCTTAGTAGCAGGAAGTGCCCCCAACTTTGTAGAAAGGGTGTGGCCAAGGCTATCAGCACAAAAGCATTCTCTCAAAATTTAGAAACTGGATACCATTTAAGAAGATTGGAATAAATCTGTTTCTCAGTGCCTAGTCCACAGCAGACTTTTAGTGAATGGTAGTTCATAGAATCATAAAACCAATGCAGGTAGTTTGTGGACATTTAGAAAGAAAGAAACTTCTGGAGAGCCATGGCTTCCATACTCTACTTCACAATTGAAAAACGTTTCTCTTAAAAAAGCATGTGCCTCTGCTTTGGTGTCCTTTGCTGCTGGCGGCTCCCTCTCCCTCCCAGCCCTTCACTCCTCTGAACTGGTTCTTTGTCCTTGCAAGCAAATCAAAGGGAAATTGAAATTGATCTCGGGGTTGATGCCTGGATGGAGTTAGAAACAGAAGAGCCTGTAAGTTTGGATGCTTTATATGATCCCTCCTTCCCACCCACCCCTTAAACCCAATTCAATTAACTTCAAGTTGAAACAGATTTATTTATATTTTCCAGAATATTCTTGTGAAATTTTCATGATTTAGGCTAATTTCTAAGTGCTTTCCTCCTTTTTATTTTAAAAGAAAGTTGAGACTCTGGTCCCTATTAAAGAGAAAGAAAGCATCATTGATGTCCAGCTTCCCTCCAGCTACCCTGAATTTGAGCAGACTGTATGACTCATCTTTCCTAGAAATACAACAATGAGATCATCATGTCTGTTTCCTTCCCACACTGAGTACAGTTGAATTGGTTTCCTCTGTGTTCAGAGATAATTTTTTTTTCTGAAAAGCCCTTTGCTTGTTAATACACAAGAGTTTAATTATATATTTAGAACACAGCATGGAAGAAAATGAGCAGTGATTAATACATTCTCTCCTTTTTTTTTCCAAGCAGCTCAAGCTCTACTTCCAAAACTAAAATTGTATAAATCATAGAAGAAGATACATCTGCATTTTATTTTAACATCTCCTGTGATAGAGAACTCAGCAGTTCCACAGAAAGTTAATTCTGCTTTTAACAATTCTTTTAGATAATTTTTGCTCACAGGGACCTAAAATCTGATGGTCTCTGACTTCAATATTTTAGCTCTATCCCTGAATTTTACAGCCAAGAATAATAATTCGTGCTCTTTTCCAGGTGATATACCTTCAAATATTTGCAGACAATTATCATATCACACAGTCTGACCAACATAAAGTATAAATTTCATAGAACATGGTCTGCTTCACCTTAGATATTTAGTTGTGTTGCCAGATTAACAATCTTGCCTGAATTAACAAATAACTTCAAATAACTGATTCTACATTTCTATAAATGGCTGTTTTATCACATTGAAAAGTTACTACTGCAGAATGGCAAAATATCTGGCCAAATATGCTTTTCCTGAATTGCATGGATAGCTTGGCATTGTTGTTATATAAACAGTATCTAGACCATATATATTATAAAACTATAAGCAATTTTATTTTGTATTGTTTTTACCTTATCCATAAAAGGTATTGAATAAATCAAGTTATTGCATCAATCCATATACAATTCAAATATGAAATTCTCATTCATTGATTTTTATATTATTTGTATACAAACAGATTATAACAAAATGTATGATACTCATTTCTGTATTTCTAAGATATTAGTGTTCAAATATCATCCTACCAGTACATTCTTAGATCCTCTTTGAAACAAGTTGAATAGAATGCCAGATTTATCTCAGGTGCAAAAATATGGTTGTCAAATAAAGAAACAAAAAGAACTATCACAAAACAGAGTATTCAGAAAATATCTCGGTAGCCCAAATAGCATTCCAGTTATACATCCATCCTTGAGGAAGCATAAAATGAAATGGAATTATTAGGTATTCAATCTGGAAAGAACTTTATGATTTCTTGTAAAGGCTTAGGGGCGACATTAAGTAAATTTTCAAAAACATCTTGAGAGCACAGACTCATAATTTTGAAGCTCAAATAAGATTCCAGAGATATATAAAGAGCACTGGACTGAGAGTCAAGATACCTTGGCTCAAGATACAACTTTGCCATTTATTAGTTGTCATCAACATGACCAGGTTAGTAAGGTAGAAAGATTACAAAGGTTGGCATGAAGAAGGTAGGCTTATATGAGTGACAGTGGATGATAACAGAACTGGGGAAATGAAATAAACTACAGATGGGACACAGGCGATATACTTCAGAGTATGCAACTTGTCCAATTAGGGAAAGCTACCTGTGGGAGGCCAAGCAGAACCTGAACACTGCAGTGTGACCTCAGGGACTCATACTCACTTTCTGAAATATCTAACAAAAATTGCATTACTGCGGCTGTATTCTGAATTCCTGGAACTTGTGAGTGAACCATTTCACTGCATTCATTTTCCCTGTGTTATTCTTTAACCAGTCTTCTTTCTTGATCACATTTCTAGATCTGAGATAATTGCCTTTCAGCCTTTTCTACATAAGCCCTATAAACAAGCCCTCCATAAACACCCTTTACTCATACCTTTGAAACTCTATCTACAGATGCCACAATGGTAAGAAAGACTGGTGAACATTTTGGAGGCAAACATGTACCTGATGTTTCTGCAATTGTGTTTGGATTCAGAGCAAGACTACCTAGACTCTACTTCTGCCTCTGCCACTTACCAGCTTTGTGATCTTGGCAAAGTTAATTATTAGGTTGGTGCAAAAGTAATTGTGGTTTTCGTAATTTTTTTTTAATGGCAAAACCGTAATTACTTTTGCACCAAACTAATATCTCAGAGACTCAGCTTCCTCATTTGCAAAACGAGAATTATAAACTCTCAGCTTCACTGTATGAGTTAAATTATATAAAAACTTAGTATAGCTATTTGTCGCTTTTTCCTGAATTCCCATGTCCTTTAGTTTCTGATAACGTTTTCTAAATAGCAAAGTAGTAGGAAAGACATTTCTCTCTTTATTATTCTCAGCCACTCTCTGAGTATCTCGTGGATCCACTTTTTACTTTCTTCTTTCCTCCAAAGCCTGAAGAATCTTGTAAGCAACGACACTGGTATCCAAACCCCGACCCAGCGGGTTCGATGTCTGCCTTTGTGAGGACCACCAAGGCTGGTAACTGCCCACTTCGGGAAAAATGGGTTTCCATATACCCCTCACCTTCCTCGTGCCACCAATAAATCCTTTCTTTATTCTCACTTTTCTAAAATGCAATTCACTGGTGTGGACTGAGTGCCTTGTTTAATTTTAAGACTTGCCTAAATATTTTCAGAACTTTTAGAGGACTGCCTCTTCTGGCTGTCCCCAGGTTGGGCTACCCAGGGGTCATGCTTGTAAGATTGCCATCCTGACTGCACTAGATTTTCCCCTCCCTATTTATCTGGGGAAGTTGAGGGAAGAAAAGCCTTATGACTTCTCTTCACAAAAACAAGGCAAGTTAAAGTGTAAACTGCAATATATGCTGAAAATAGTTTAACAAAAATTCCTTTTATGACAACTAAATTGGGTGGGATGAGAGCAGGATTTTCATCATGAAATTCACTTGAATTGCTTTGGGACCTGAGTATCCTCAACCGTTCTGAGTTCTGGTTTTCTCATTTGTAAGATGAAAATAATAGCGCATACTTTGATGATGAAGTCACCAATAAGAGAGGACTTGGGAGCAATAAATAAGACAATATATGAGAAAGTATGGAGCACAGGGGCACCTGGTAAGCACTCAGGATGTGTTCTGTTAAGTTTAAAAATTGTTTTTCATGGGCTGTATTTTTTAAAAATTCACTTTTAGCCCCTTTTCTATATTTGAACATTTTCAACCAGGTTCTAGCCAGACACTTGTTTCTTGGCAATACAGTATGTTTACTGGGCATGAATAGTGACCAAATATGTAAAAATTATCAATTATTTTTAAATGAGTGATGTATTCAGAATTCATGTGCAGCCAAGAATAGGAGTTTAGATGGTTACTTCCCATTTAGTAAGCCAGGTGAGGCTGTAATGCTAATAAGAGTAGTAATAGCTGTTGCTTATAGAGAGCTTCCTCAGTGTAAGGCATTGTTGTAAATACAACATATATTTAACTCAGAGAAACCCCATAACAAAGGTATGATATAGCTATTATTACTCCCATGACCAGATGAGAACATTGAGGCCATAGAGAATGACTTGTCCAGGTGTTGTAGGCTGAAAAAGGGGGGCCTCCTCCACCCAAAGTGTCCACATCCTAATCCCTTGAGCCTCTGAATACATTACTTTATGTAGCAAAAGGGACTTTGCAGATGCAATTAAATTAGGAAAATTGAGTTGGGAAGATTGTTTTAGATTATCCAGGGGGTCCAGATATAATTGCAAGGGTCCTTATAAAGAGGGAGGCAAGAAGGTCAGAGTCAGGACTGTGTGTGATGATGAAAGAGAGGTAAGAGCAATGTGGAAACATGAGCCAAGGAATGTGGGCAGCCTCGAGAAGCTGGAAAAGGCAAGGAAAAATAATCTCTGCTAGAGCCTCCTGAAGGAACTTGGTCTTGCAGACTTCTCAGTTTCAGTGCAGTTACACTGATTTTGGATTTCTGGTCTCCAGAACTGTAAAAAATAAAAGTTCTATTTTAAGCCACTAAGTTTTTAGTAACTTGTTATTATGAAATTCTGTGTAAGTTTTTAGCAATTTCCTATTTTTGGAACAAAAATAGAAAACTAAAAAACCAAGTGACTTATTACTAAATTTTGAGTACGTTTTTAGTAATTTCCTATTTTTAGAACAAGAATAGAAACTAATAAACTGAGTGACTCACCTGAGTTCACTCATTTCATTTAAGAGTGGGAATAGAGAAAGCTTTAATTCTCATCAAGACAATTTGATTCCAAAATCTTTACCTTTAACCGCTGTACACTATAGCTCATTCTAAATTTGCTAGCTAATATTTAATTAATGTGAATAACAATGTTCATCTCACAAGGCACTTCTGATAATTAATTATTAAAAGTCCTGAAATGTGTTGTGGTAGACTCAAGAAACTGTGGCTGCAATATTTGTAGCTCGTTCATAAAGAGATGACATCAATGTCCTTGCCTCTGGAAGCTGGGCTATCTGTGACTCACTCTGGCAATAGAAGGGGGGTAAAATGACATTGTGTGAATTCCTTGTGGCTTCTGCACTCGTGTCTTGGAATGCCTTTGCCATCAGATATGCAAGGTCAGTCTAGTCTACTGGAGGATGAAAAGTCACGTTGGAGAGAACCAAGGAGACCCAGCAAATAGAGCCAATCACCAGACCTGTAAGTGAGATAGTTTTCAACATTTCTGCTTCAGCTGAAATTCTACCTCAATGCAGATGCAGATTAAGCCCAGCCAAGTTGAGCAGAATGTTTCAGCCAACCCTCAGAATCATGAGAAATGATAAACTGATTTTTGTTATAAGCCAAAGTTTTAGGATGATTAAAGCAATAGATATCTGATAACCATGTATGGTGATTACAATATAATTTATTTCTGCTTTTAAAATAACAAAATATTCAATTTCTAAGAAGCCAGTGGGCAAAAGTGCAGCAAACTTCGGTTTGATGCTAACTCAAATTAATTCCTTCTCTTACTTTAGATCCTGTAAATATTAAATTAAATTAATGTCTTCCAAGGTGTTAGAAATATTATATATTTAACTTTTTTCGATAACCTGGTCAGAATATTCACTGTATGATAAGGAAATTGAGGCACAGAGAGATTGACTCACTTGTCTGAGGGGACAGAGTAGAAAGAAGTTGAGAAGTGTTTGTAACCTACATCTGTCTGGCACGAAGTACAATTTTCCCCCTAAACTCAGCTGAAAATGTTCTTAGCATTCCCTACAGACATCATTTTACTCTTGTAAATGTCTTCAAGTAGTTTTCATCAGTGAGTGGAAAATAGCCAGGATATGATATTCTACAAAATCTCCCTTAACATTCAGAATCTGCTGGTAACAGTTGCCAGGCAAAATGCCTTATGCTAAAATTACCTGTCTTCTAAGAAGTTAAAACAGTTTTAAAGAGTCTTCTCCTCTCAACATGCATGGTATTGTTAACTTTACTCCTTTTTTCCTCCTCTGAAATATAAAGTGAATAAAATGTATGTCTTAAACTGAAAGCTGTGGTGTTTTAAATTGCAATTGGACATCCAAAGCAACTGGAGAAGGAAAGGCACAGTCAGTTGAGATCGTTTGTTATCCTTGCTGGAGCCATTTTGGATGCACATACAGAACATGGGGGAGAAAAAACCTGGTTGTTTTCTGACATTTTCCCTGTCTCTAATTTTTGTCTTGTCACCGTTTTGAAACAGAATATATGAGAACATTGGCCTTGATTCAGAAAAAGAATGGAAGAATGTTTAAAACATATGAACATCCTTCTCTCAGAAAGAGCTGTTCACAATCCACACAATATTATAACTGAATCATTTGGTTATTCAGCCATTTTTTAATAATAGTTTTTGTTTTTCTCTTAAAAGAGTACTATACACTAATTATAAAATAAAAAATTAAAAGAGTAAATAAGGAAAAAATTAGTAATTGTATTAATCTGTTTTCATGCTGCTAATAAAGACATACCCAAGACCAGGAAGAAAAAGAGGTTTCATTGGACTTACAATTCCACATGACTGGGGAGACCTCAGAATCATGGTGGGATGTGAAAAGCACTTCTTACATGGTGATGAAAAGAGAAAAGGAGGAAGAAACAAAAGCAGAAACTCCTGATAAACCCATCAAGTCTCGTGAGACTTAATGATATCACAAAAATATCACGGGAAAAACCAACCCCCATGATTGAATTACCTCCCCATGGGTCCCTTCCAAAACGTGGGAATTCTGGGAGATATAATTCAGGTTGAGATTTGATAATGATAAACTATATCATTCTGCCCTGGCCCCTCCAAATCTCATGTCCTGACATTTTAAAACCAATCGTGCCTTCCTAATGGTCCCCCTAAGTCTTAACTCATTTCAGCATTAACTCAAAAGTCCACAGTCCAAAGTCTCATCTGAGATAAGACAAATCCCTTCGCCTATGAGCCTGCAAAATCAAAATCCTAGATATAATGAGGGTTCAGGTATCAGGTATATACAGCTGTTCCAAGTGGGAGAAATTGGCCAAAACAAAGGGGTTACAGGTCTCATGCCTGTCTGAAATCCAACAAGGCAGTCAAATTTTAAAGCTTCTAAATGACCTCCTTTGAATCCAAGTCTCACTTCCAGGTCATGCTGATGCAAGAAGTAGATTCCCATGGTCTTAGGCAGCTCTGCTTTTGTGGCTTTTCAGCCTACAGCCTCCCTCCCAGCTGCTTTCATGGGCTAGCACTGAGTGTCTGCAGCTTTTCCAGGCATACAGTGCAAGCTGTTGGTGGAGCTACCATTCTGGGATCTTGAGGATAGTGGCCCACTTTCTATAGCTCCAGTAGGCAGTGCCCTAGTAGAGACTGTGTGTGGGGGCTCTGACCCCACATTTCCCTTCCATACTGTCCTAGCAGAGGTTCTCCATGAGGGCCCTGCCGCTGCAGCAAAATTTTGCCTGGACATGCAGGCATTTCCCAAACTTCAGTTGTTGATTTCTGTGCATCCACAGGCTCAGAAACACATGGAATCTGCCAAGGCTTGGGGGGGTCCACTTTCTGAAGCCACAGCCTGAGCTCTACAATGGCTTCTTTCAGCCATGACTGGGGCATCCGGGACACAGGGTACCACATCCCTAGGCTGCACACAGCAGCACTTCTTCCTGGGTCTGGTCCACAAAATCACTTTTTCCTCCTGGGCCTCTGAGCCCGTATCCCACATGAGAGGTGCTGTTATGAAGGTCTCTGACACAGCATGGAGAAATTTTCCCCATGGTCTTGGAGATTAACATTAGGCTCCTTGCTATATCTGCAAATTTTTGTAGCCAACTTGAATATCCTCTCAAAAAATGGGATTTTTCTTTTCTATTGCACTGTCAGGCTGAAAGTTTCTGACCTTTTATTGTCTGTTTCCCTTTTAAAATTGAATGCCTTTAACAGCACCCAAGTTGCCTCTTGAATGCTTTACTGCTTAGAAATTTCTTTTGCCAGATACCCTAGATCATCTCTCTCAACTTCAAAGTTCCACAAATGTCTAGAGCAGGAGCAAAATGCCACAGACTTTTGCTAAAACATAACAAGAGTCACCTTTGCTCCACTTCCCAACAAGTTCCTCATCTGCATTGAGACCACCTCAGCCTGGACATTATTGTTCATATCACCGTCAGCAATTTTGTCAAAGCCATTCAACAAGTCTCTAGGAGGTTACGAACTTTCCCACATTTTCCTGTCTTCTATGAGCCCTCCAAACAGTTCCAAGCTCTTCCTCTTACCCAGTTCCAAAGTTGCTTCCACATTTTTGGGTATCTTTTCAGCAATGTCCCACTCTAAGGGTACCAATTTTCTCATAGCTGTTCACAATCCACACAGTATTATAACTGAATCATTTTGTTATTCAATCATTTTTGTATAGTATTTTTTGTTTTTCTTTTAAAAGAGTACTATACATTAATTATAAAATAAAAAAATAAAAGAGGGTAAATAAGGAAAAAAAATAGTACTGATTTATTCATAGTCTAACATATAGAGCTGATTTTCCTTGACATGTTAATATATTTTAGTTCAAATTTTAATATAATATGGACACTTTTTTTTACATTGAAGAGCTTATTTTGTATCTTTAATTTTTATTATGACATGAGCTTTTCAAGTTTATTGTAAACTCTTTATAGAGGTCAATGTATTTTAGCATGTGGTGGTACACCTCCCCCTGCTTAAGAACATTAAAATTTATGAGGGGGCTTTTGGCTGTAACAGTGACTGAGGGTCCATTGGCATTTAGCACTGGGAGTCCAGGAATGCTAAACCTCTTGCAATGTGCAAGACCGTCCTGAAATTTAAAAATAATTTCTCTACCCAGGTAAGTTAATATCTCACTTGAGAATATTGAAAGTGGAATATTATTATGATTTTATAACTAATCCCTTGCTAGTGAGAAGGCTAAATGGCACAGCCACTTTGAAAACAGTTTGTCCTCGTCACACGAAAGCTAAACAGAGCTTTGCCATACAATAAAGCAATTCACTTCCAGGAGTTTACTCAACTGATTGTAAAACTTACATTGACACGCAAAACTCATATATGACTGTTTATAGAAGCTCTTTGATAATCATCAAAAACTGAAAACAACTAAGGTGTACTTCATGAGGAGAATAAACATATGGTTCATCTATACAACAGAATACTATTAAGCTACAAAAATGAATAAACTATAAAGCCACATGAAAGTGTAGAGGAATCCCAAACACACGTTACTAACTAAAGACACAGATCTGAAAGGACTATATAATTTATGATTCTATTCATATGACATTATGGAAAAGGAAAACTATAGGAACAACAAAAAGACCATAATTTTTAAGGGCTGATAAGTGAAGCAAAGGACTTTTCTTTTTCGAGTGAACTATTGTGTACAGTATGATAATAGTAGATGATTAATGCAATGCATTTGTAGAAACCTATTGAAATTATAGCATAGAGAGCAAACTTTAGTGCATGTCAACTAAAAAAAGTGGGAAAATTAAGGATTTAAGGTTGGAATGCAGACTTTGACAAAATAACCTAACTATTTCAAATGTATGAAGTAACCTGACTGAAGAGTACGGGAGAAGCCTGTAGGATTAAAGGGAAAAAAACTGTATAAAAGCTCTGTATTCTAGTTGAAAAATTGTCACCACGGAGGTCCAGGTTAACAATCCTGACACCGTTATAGGATTTATGCTGGAATTGAATAATTAAGTAAGTGTATAGAAGGTAGTGTAAGCCAGGTTTCTCACTGTTTCAGTGAGAGGTTACAGATAAGCAGGAGGAGAATGTTAGCCTGATTTATGTGGTAATGGAGCAGAGTTGCCAACATGAGTAAGAACTCCTGTTTAGATAAATATGAATGGTTGCATATAAAAATAAAGATATGTGTATACATGAGGGGTGACTATACACACATTTATGTTTTCATATTGTCACAAAAGAGGACCTAGACGCTGGGACCCTCAGTAGCAATGAGCACACCTAGCGTACAGGTTTTGGTTTTTGATTTGATTCTCCAGTGAAAGAAACTATGACTTCTTGGAGAAATGGCTGATTCCAGGGCTTGGTCAAAAACTATGTAGGATGAGCCTGGAGCATCTTGTAGCATCAGTAAGTAAGGGAGTCCTTACTCCTTAGTAAAAGGAAGAAGAGCCCACAATATGGTGGGCGCACACACACACACACACACACACACACACACACACACACTCACACTCAAGAAAGCAATATACCTTCCCTTGGTAGCATTTTGTAAATTTTGGACAGTTCCTCTTTTGTCACAATAATTGGGAGGAAATTACTCAAATGTAATGGGCCAAAGACAGGGTTGGGTTGCCAATTGTCCTGTAATGATTATTGAAAAACTACCAAACAAAACAAACCCCTGCCCTCAACCATTTGCCCAGATATTCATGTAGGTAAAACAAACAAACCACTTATAGTTATTTAGGAATTAAAAACCCAACCTCATTTTACATATATGTACAAAGTAATGTTTTTATGGTTTTAATATGCAATGTATGAACATATTTCTTCTCTACACTGAGAAAAGATTGTTAATTATTTTGTTTGGGACTTTACTAAATCTTGTTTATTCTATTGGAAAATCATGTAAACAAAGGGATCTGTGTGAATAAAATTTGAATTATACAAAACATAGAAGTAACTGTCACATATACAGTGATTCTATACTTACACACAAATATCTAATACATTGTATCTTTTAGGGTGGTTATGTTTTGTATTCATGTCTTAAAACATCTATTATTTGTCATGACTACGTTTTACTTTATTGTTTTATGTTATATGAAAAATTCGACTTACTTTTTGAAAGCTTGTACGTAAGTAGGTAATATAATTTATCCATTTTTCTTCCAGATAACAAAGAAAGTATTCGACTATTTATTATAAAATGAATTTGAATCTCCTTGCATAAAATACCATTAACAGACCTAGGAACAGAAACTCTGACAGAGACAACTAATTGTCTACCAAAACTGTTATCTACCCATTTAGAGTATGCAGTTGTTTCTGGGAAGTGGGTGCCCAGACTGAAACAATATTTTCAAACCCTTCCTACTTCTAAGTAGGTTAATATGACAGTTTTCAGCACTGTAGTATCGCAGAGTGGAAAAGCCTTCCCCACCTCCTGCACCCTGGCTAGAAGTCAGGGACTTCATAGTCTTGGGCATGGATCAGTTACAAATTAGAGAGAATAAAATCTCAGTATTAAGAAGATGAAGACTCTCTGACCACTAAGGTTCATCCATACTGGACTCTTCAGGTGGGAGAAATTAATTTCTATTTTGATAAGTCATTGAAATTTGAGGAATTTTGCTATAACAATAATCATTACCAAACTAATACACAGAATCCAAGTTTATCACTGACTAACTTGAGAAAGTCACTTACTGGGTCTGTTTTTTTCTTAATATTGAAAAGGAAGTGAAACCTAATAAAAACCTTATAGGGCTATTGTGGGATTGAAGTAAGATTATGCTTAGAAAAAAGCACCTGCACTTAGTAAGCCTAACTTCAGTTGCCCCGGGGATTGCCTTTTTGTTCCAATGTGTGCACTTATTTACCTGCACTTTCACTTCTAACATCCAATAATGAAACCTAGACCTCAATTTCATTTAACTACACTATGTTGTAACTAAGGCTCTGAAATGTGTCTGTCGAATTGCCAGGTCATAGGGTCTCCTTTTTTTTCTATTAAATGTGTCATTTGAAATACAGATAGCCGTCACACTCTATCTAAATCCAGTCTCAAAGAGTAGTGACTGTTGGATGTTTTGCTTCACTCATTTATCAGAAAAATATATTGTTTATTTTGTGTCAAAAATGGTAATCATTACTAATGTGCATCACATTTTCCCCAGACTATGGAGAATTTACATCATTCATGCAGCATAGACGTAGAAAAGGTTCCAGGTTCAAATCCTGTTTAAACCTCTTGTATAAGTTTCCAAGGGAGCTTCCAGACTGAGTTTTGCTCATGATGAAAATAGAAGGATTTGTTTAAAAATTGTGTAGAAGCTATGAATATGGAAATAGTGAGGCTAATGCCAGTAGATGCGTCAGCCATTCAATGTTTTATTCAGAGCCCTGGCACACAGACCCGGGACCTTGCAACACACCCTTGCCTGAAATGCCATGCTGCCTGTGGGTAAGTCAGCGAGCACTTTCAAAAAGAGTACTTTGTTTTCACATAGTACCTATTTCAAGACTTCCCAGGTGACCAGTTTTGGAAAAAAGTTGCCAAAATTTAAGAAGGACTCTGCATATTTGGTCAAAAATCTTTAAATTCTTCTAGCTGATCACAAAAATATTTCTCTGCATACTATGGAAACAATTGCATTTATTTACATTAATGACATGGGAAGCAAATGATTTAATTGCACATTAAGAATTTCTGAAGCACGTCAATTGAACATTTTCTCATCATCTTAATCTACAATGGTGCATTGTTTCCTACAGAAATGACTTCAAATTATTTGGGGTAAAAACATGTCTTTGAATATTTCATCACAGTTTTGTACTGTTATCTTCCTTTCTCCCTCTTCCCAAAACACAATTGTGTACATGTATATGTAGGCAAAATATATGACATTTCGGGTAGCTTATGAAGTCTTAACATCAGCACATGGACTCTAGGACCAGATCCACTGGTCTTCAGGATAAAGGTCCACCTATCTGCTCAGCCTACTTTCAAATTCTTTTATTTTCTCCTTACCTTCCCGAGCAGACCTGCCTCACTCTGCTTGCCCTATGCCCACTTCCCCTCAAGGGGACCATACACCATATCAGTCTTTGAATACACTAGCACGTTCATGCATCATACCCTTGCACATCCCCTTCTCGACCTGAAAAAGCCATCTTCTCACCATCATTTGATTCATTTGTTATTCTTCAATACGTTAGCTCAGATTCCTTTTCTTCCATAAAACCTGGTTTCCATGTGCATTTTCTTGCTGCCTTTTCTGTGTTCTGATAGCACAGTCTGTGCCCTCTGTTCAAACACTCGTCACTCTATACCATATTCATTCTGCCTCTTTCCAGGCAGGGACTGAATTTTATTTATAGCTGTATCTCTAACCTCCAACACAAAGTCTGTTATAAATAGCGATGATCAATGAAATTTTGTAGAATGAATGAATGAATGAATGAATGAATGAATGAATGATGGAATGGCCTCTCTTACATTTTGAAGACAGAAAGGACTAGGCTTAAATGTGAACAATTGAAACAAATAACAGATCCCAGTATCACCAGCAAAGCCTCAGCATGCTTTACTGCAGAACAGCAAGTGCCAAGCTAATTTAATTGGGCTATTTCAGATCAAATAAGCGGCAAGGTCAAGAGAAGAGAACAGAAGCAAGCAAAGTGTCAGTGTTAGATTAAAACATAGTGGCCAATAAAATCATCAGGTGAAAAATGAACGCCAGTTTTCATGGTGTTCAACCAGTCTTTATGAGATGAAAACATGCTACAGGCACACTTTTTTTTTTTTTAAGTAAAAACAAACCTAATAAGCAGAAAGACTGAGTTGAGCCCCTAGGGGAGGAGTGGGCTGCTGTTCTCATTAGGGTGTGGAAGTTGGATAACAGCATATAATTTTTACAGAGCTCTTTCTCTCTCACTGATAGAAGAATGAGAGAGAGGACGTTAGAATACAAAAATAGAGCAAGTTTCCCCAGCTATATCCTGCCCTCCCCTTCATTAAGCCTCCAGCCCCTCCAGGCCTGGTGTGTACCTATGTCTTTTAGCACAGAGTTTTCATGTCAAAGGCTGATGAAGAAGGCTGGCAAGCGATGAAGAGGAAATCAGAAGGCCTGCATTCCAATGTGTGCTGTAACTTACCTGCTTGTAGAATGCTTGGTATGTTACACTTGCTATCTTCGATTTCTTTATCAAGCTGGGTCATCATGTCTCTCTCACTGGACTGAAAGAGGGAGAAAACAGTAAGCTCTGTGCACTCCAGGAGAGTGCCTCTTTCCTCCCAGGCAGAGACTAAATTCTATTAATACTTATATTTCTAACCTCTAACATAAAGTCTGGCATACATAGAGATGATCAATGATAGTCTGTAGAATGTACGTCTATTATATTGTGTACTGTCGAGTCCATGTATGTACCCTTCATAAAAATAGGAGCTCTTTGAAGGTGGGAACCAATTTTTATTTAATTTTCGAATATGGTAGATAATACTCACTGAAATGAGAAAAGAGGTATTCAGTGAACACCTAGTATAAAAGTAAATTATTTACTATGATAATTCCTAAAGATTACAGGAAACAAAGCATGGTTTACTGGTGTCTAAGAAGATTGGCATCTTCCTATGTAGACAAAGCAGGCCACCTGGAAGGCATTAGCAAGCAATATGAGATGACATCAATAAGTCCTTGTCTTAGCACAGGATGCTCTAAAAAAATGTCGTAAACTGGATGTCTTAAACAGCACAAATTTATTTCTCACAGTTCTGGAAGCTGGAAGGTTAAGGACAGGGTGCCAGCATTGTTGGGGTCTTGGTGGTGCCCCATTTCTGGTTTATAGACACCCATGCTCATATGACAGAGAGACGGGTAGCCAGCTTTCTAGCATCTTCTTATAAGAGCACTAATCCCATTCATAATTCCACTTTCATGCACTAATTATCTCCCAAAGACCCCACCTCTTAATATCAACACATTGTGATGAGGGTTTCAGCATATGAATTTCTGGGAAGAGACACAAACATTCAGTCCATAGCAGTCCTCATGATTTAGAGCAGGAGATATTTGTTATAGTATAATAATTGGGCAAAGTGGAATTTCAGTCCTTGGTTCATACATACCTTTTCACATACCTTTTTAAGTAAATGAAAAATGTCTTCCAATGACAAAATATTTCTTAATTTATCAAACATGTTATTCTCCCACTTCATCAGATAAATTACATGAATGTGACTTTTATCCACTGGATAGAAGTTCTTTGAATTCCAAACACAAATCCAGAAGCGCAGTTACTAGTTTAATTGAAACATCTGTTTTCAACTTCCTGAAAGGAACAGAAGAGGTTGCCAATGTACATACATATTTGAAGCACAGCTTGTATAGCACACATGGATACAATATGCATTTGTAACAATTTTCCAAATGGTCTAATATCCCATTCAGGAAAAAGAAGACGAGGGAAGAATGTGATATAGGAAAATGAGTAAGTGCCTTAACTCCCTTTTAGAAATTCAAGTTTCTAAGAGATGGCAGAGATCACTGCTTAATGGTCAATGTAACCAGCTGCTGGCCATGTGACCAAACGTTTACCTGTGGGTAATGTTTCTCCTTGAAGAACCCCATTTCTCAGAAAGAAACAAAAGGCTCTAGTTCAAATGGAGGGATAAGTTTGGATCTAAGGCTCCACAGTTCTAAATTCTGGCCTTTCTTTTTTTCTAATTTGTTCAATGACTTTGAAAAAGTACCTCATCATTTCATCATCCTGGATCTCAGTTTTTTCATCTGCAAATTGAAAATCACTAACAGGAACTGAGACAAGGTCGCTGGACTCTAGCTCTCTTGAAATGGTAATACTCTTTAAATCAATAAGCAGGTAGCCAATCTCTAAAGAAGTGAGAATGCAACCCATATTTCCTAAGCAATACCCTAACTGTTCTAACAAGTTAATCACCCGGCACTCATCACAATCTCTACATTTGGGGTAGAGATTTACAGATGCAAGGACAGGGAATAGCTAAAACTATTTTCTGACCCGAAGAAAATAAAACAAAAGAAATTCAAAATAAAAGCATCTTAAGGATTTATTTTGCATCATAACCCTGATCATATTTAATCCACTGAGCGATAGGACAGACCAAAAAGGATCTGAGCCTAGCACCTCACCTTGCGTCCCAGCAGGCTAAGTCATCAAGAACACTGCCGGAATTAAGTAATTAGTTAATATAGGTTAACTGTGATGTGGTTTGGCTCTGGGTCGCCACCTAAATCTCATCTCGATTTGTAAATCCCCACGTGTTGAGGGCGGGACCTGGTGGGAGGTGATGGGATTATGGGGGCAGTTTTCCCACGCTGTTCTCGTGATAGTGAAGGAGTTTCAGGGGAGCTGATGGTTTTAAAAGCAGCAGTTTCCCCTGCTCTTCCTTTTTCTTCTGCCAGCTTGCGAAGAAGTCACCTTGCTTCTCCTTCCTCTTCCACCATGATTCTAAGTTTCCTGAGGCCGCCCCAGCCGTGTGGAACTGTGAGTCAATTAAATCTCCTTTCTTTATAACTTACCCAGTCTCAGGTAGTATCTTTATAGCAAGGCGAGGATGGACTGATACAACGTTAACTAACTTGTGTGAGTTTTAGTTTTCTTGTTTCCGATAAAGGGGAAGCAATGACGATTCTACTGTTTAGTATTAAATAAAACCGGTAAGTGAAGGATCTAGCACAGTACCCACAGGGCATGGCAGATTAAAATATAGTTGGTTTTACCATGCTACCGAATTACCTTTGGAAAACAATTGATTTTCTTGAAATACGGCCCAATATCACTCTGCTTTCTAGACCTTAATAGCTGCATTTTCTTGCTGTGTCTACTGTTAGCACCAGGTTGTTTAGTTTACTTGAACCCTCCTAGCCATATTTTAAAATCCGAAAAGCAAAACTTTAACATGGGATTCCGAGATCTATTTCTTTGCATTTTTATCTATTTCTGACCCTGAGGCCACTCACTTACAGGAATCCAATTTTCTTTAAGCCCCCTGATGTTTTCCAGGGAAGGAAACACTCCACGAAGGACAATTGTAAAAAAATGGCAAGGTTTTATTCTGAAAAGTAGTGAAAGAAAATATACAGATCAGTCTGTAGCACGACTGACCCACCAAGGCAAGCAGAGGTGGCATCTGGGCTCCCACCTTGGAGGGAGGTAGATGCCCTGGGTGTGTTCAGGGAGGTGGAGGTGGGGAAGGCAGAGTGGCAGTGGCTTCATACATCTCTTCAAAGCACTAGAAACCCACAGAGTACCAGGAAACAGATTCCTCAAAGATTTCTGACTCTTCACAAACATTTTTGGCAAGCATTCAAAGGAACTAAAGGCTTGTGATCTAAATAGGAGGCTCATGAACTCCCTTCAATTTCTGGTAGACCTTTGAAGGAAATGGACAGAAACATATTCTGAGAACCTCCAGAGTACAGGAAGAGAAAGGGGGATGGAAGTTAGGAGGAGGAGGATTTCAGCTCCACCTAATTGAAGTTTCACACACAGCTGTCTGCAATGTGTTAGGTAAATTGAGGAGCTGTTTAGTATAGGGTAATTAATTACTCATCCATTTAGCCCAGAAATTGACAATCAAATTCAAATATCACATGAAGTTTGACACAGATTTCTAATTGGCACTTGGCAACTTTGAGTTTTGAATGTTCTCAGCTTTTCTTCTAAAATGAACATATAGTAGCCAAATAGTTATTAGGAGCCTTTATTCTTTCTTCTCATACTCTTTCTGGGTGATATATATTTTCAGAGTTTCATCCACAGACTTCTTACTCCTCTGTCGTTCCTGGAATTTGTAGACCTGCAATTTGTAGTCCTGGATATGTAGACCTGCATCTCCAATGCTTGTGGGGCATCTCCACAAGGGAGTCCCACAGGCACTGCAAACAACATTCAAAATTAAAATGTGAAAATTACTTAATGGGTACAGTATACATTATTTGGATAATGGTTACACTAAAGCCAAGACTTCATGACCATGTAATATATCTGTGCAACAAAACTGTACTTACACTCCTCAAATTTACACAAATGAAAAAGTGCACGTGAGAGGGAGACTGACTAATTCTGAGAAGGACTCCTACATTCCAGTTCTTTTTTAGCAGAATCAAAGGGACCAAAGACTGTATTTCCCAGACTCCTTTAAAATGACCATTACATATGTGAAAATGGTGCAAATTTGGTAACATGTCATTTCTAGAGACACAGAGGAAAGGACATTTGTCTTTCTCCCTTCTAAAGTTCTCCTTAGAGCCAGCTTCTTCCGGGAATTTTGCAAGAACCTAATTACCTCTATTAAATCCTGTTTTGTTTCAACTAGAAAGTGTGGATCCTTTTTTTTAAAATTAAGCCCTGATCAATGCAATGTTAATATTTCATACTACATCTAAATCTGCTTCTTTTAATGTCATTTTTGCCTTGCCAAATGGTACCACCAAACACAGACATCCAGCCATACAAATGGGATATTAACTTTCAAGAATCAAATCTGACTCCATATTCCTATGAAAACATTTCCTAATTGATCTCCAGCAAGGATGTGACTATTCCTTGTGTGTGTGTGTGTGTGTGTGTGCGCGCGCGCACGCGCGCGTGTGCCAGACTTGTACTACGGTGTTATGATTTTACTAATTTGTTCTCATGTCCCTTTTCCCATTTTACTATAAGGGAGTAGATTTATTAAATTTATTAAATGCCTAGATTTATTAAAATATTAGAACTCAAGGATATATTGTTTTCATAACCTGGGGTCATAGGACCCCTGAAAATTACTGCATATTTTTGTGCATATGATGTGTTTTTATTCCTCAGAAAAAAATAGTTCATACATTCCACTGACTGTGGTTTGGTAGAATGAATAAAACAAATTTTAGGCATAAAAATGTAATCAGTGCCTACCTGGCTAATAGGAAGCCATGTACTTTGAAGTTACTACCAAGAGGATATATTGACATGGAAAGTTCTGACAATGTTGTCCCTCATTACAGCATTGTTCATGGGCTTGTTGAACCTTTGTCTCCTGATATAGAAACTGAGCTGCATGATGGCAAGGAGTGAGATACCCATTGTCTTCTGAGTGTCTGGCACAAGATGTGGCAAATACTAAATGTTTTCGAAGGAATAAATGAACACATTCTCTGAAATGCCATATGCATTCATCAGTCAAGGTTTTCGTGAGAGTAATTACAGACTTTGAGATAGAAAACCATCGATGTAATGCGAGTATATTTGTGGTGGGAAGCTTGAGAGATAGTTTTCAATAATCCCAACCTTCTACTGTTCACACTTTTGAGTGTGCACTGAACATGTTGAGCATATAACTTGCTTTTAATGAACAGAATATGGCCAAGTGATGGAATGACACCTTTATCATTAGGTTATGAAAGATCGTGGTTTTCTGATGTTCTCTCCCTGGCTACTCCCACGTGCTGATTATTTTGGGGATGATGATATGACAAGGAACTGAGGGACGTGTCTGTCCAAAAGCCAACAGGGAACTGAGGCCCTCACCCTCATAGTCCTGAAGGAACCAAATCCTGCCAACAGCCATGGAGTGAGCTTGGAAGCAGATCCTGCCCCAGCTGAACTTCACAGTGACAGTGGGCTTGGCTGAGTCCTTGACTGCAGCCTTATGAGAGACCCCAAAGCAGAGGACCCAGCTAAACCTTTCCCAGATTCCTGACTTGCAGAGTCTATGAGATAATACATATTTATTTTTTAAGCCGCTGAACTTGGGAGTAATTTCTTCACTAGGTAACGAATACAGTGTGTGTATATTTTGTACATAATAGAAAAATAAAAATAGGAAAAGGAATATACAGGCAACTACTCTTGCCATGATAGATTCTGTTTTTGCTCTCACATGCTATCAGGCCATATAGATCCAGTGTTTGTGGAAGTGCATGTAATAGAAGCATGGCATAATGGAAAGAATTGATTTTTTTTAAATGAGTCTGTTTGACTTTTGACAAATCTCCACATGAGTTCCTATGCCTATTCTGTCTTCCACAGCTCTAAGAATTAATTATTGGGAAGCATGATGATAATTCTTGCATCCTAGATTTATTAAAAAATTAAGGCTCAAAGAAGCATTGTCTCTATAACCTGGGGTAATAGGACCCTGAAAATCACTGCATATGTTTATGCATATGATAGACTTTTCCTCTGAAGAAATAATTCATACATTTTACTAAATACTCAAGGAATTATGTATTCCCATAACATTTAAAAATACTGATTTATTCTAATCCTTTTATATGAAAAAATAATTCTTAAAGAGAAATCATTTGTATCATACTCTACAGCTAGTTAGTATGCGATATAAGGATATATAAGTCTTCAAATTGGTTACTGCTTCTGCCATTTCCTTAGGTTTTTGGTTTGCATGTTTTTTACTATGCTCCCTCACCTTGTAAAGATTAGAAGGCACACAGAATATCATTAATGTTATCTAGTTAATCTGGTAAATAATTTTTAATTCAACCACATGTTTATTGGTTTCCTTTTATGTACCAGACACAGTTCTGAGTGCTGAGAATACAACAGGAAAAAAAACTCATTCCCTATCCATGTATAGCTTATATTACAGTGAGGGTAACTGTATTAGTTCATTTTCACATTGCTATAAAGAACTTCCCAAGAATGGGTAATTTATAAAGGAAAGAGGTTTAGTTGACTCACAGCTCAGCATGTCTGAAGAGGCCTCAGGAAACTTACAATCATGGTAGACAGTGAAGGGGAAGAAAGGTATTTTTTTCACAAGGTGGCAGGTAGGAGAAGTACAGAGCAAAGAGGAAAGAGCCCCTAATAGCACCATCAGATATCATGAGAAGAAAATCATGAGAACAGCATGGGGAAACCACCCCCACGATTGAATTACGTCACCTGGCCTCTCCCTTGACATGTGGGGATTATGGGGATTATGAAGATTACAATTCAAGATGAGATTTGGTGGGGACACACAGCCTACCCTATCATTAACAGAAACAGAAAAATTCATAAGCAAATAGATAACTTAATTTTAGATGATACTTTGTCATTTGTGTCATCTTGCATGTGGCTGCTGTCATTCATGGGATAAGGATTACCTTTTATTTCTCTTACTCTTAAAGAAAAGTAAAGGCTTTATACCAGAAAGTCTCCCTGAAATCATGCTGCTTCTATGATATTTACAGTGGAAATGCCCAGTGTCCACAGTGCTCAAAAGAGAGCAGAGAAATTAGCTTTTATAGAAAATGACATTTGGAATATGAGATTTAATCCAATAGAATACAATTATCTCTTTGACAACTCAATTCCATTGTGATAATATTTTTATTTCCAGTCTATTTTACGGTCATCCTTAATCAATTGCTTAGACAAAAAAAAAAGTCTCCTGAAAAAGTAAAGACTCAAACAGGTAGATATGGCCTCCTGAAAATTACTAAGAAAATCAAATTTTACAAAATACTTACATCACTAAGGATTAATTACATCTGTTAATGGCTGTTTAAAAACTAGACTGTTTAAAAGTGACTTTCTTTTTATAAAATAGTCATCGAAAGTCAAGAGAAATACAATTTTGCCAGTTAAGATTTTGAAATAAAAATGATGACACGTGAAAAAAATAGATAAAGGAGGTTAAAGAGTTTATGTGGCAACAGTGTAAATATTAAAATTTAAGAAAATTAAGGTGAGGAGAAGACATTGTAATCAAGTAGTGTAGAAATTAAAAAGTTGGTCTGTAGCTGGATACTAAATTAAAAACAATGTTAAGATAATACAAACCCAACTAATTGGTCTATGATATTTAAACAGGGAATTATCTTTAATTTCAGTAGAAATAACAAACATTATTTAATGCCACCAGCATTCCCTTAAGTCAAAGCCTAACCCAGAGGAAGGCCCTAATTATTTTCAATTCTGTGAAGGCTTAGAAAGGTGAGACAGCTGCAGAAGAAAGGTTGGAAGCTAGCAGAGATTGGCTCATGATGCTTAAGGAAAGAAATCATCTTCATAATGCAAGAGTGCAAGGTGAAGCAGCAAGTTATCCAGAAGATTTAGCTAGGATCATTGATGAAGGTGGCTACACTAAACAACAGATTGTTAGTGTAGATAAAACAGCCTCCTGTGGGATAAAGATGCCATCTAGGACTTTCATAGCTAGAGAGGAAACGTCAATGGCTGCCCCATTGGATAGGCTGACACTCTTGTTAGGAGCTAATGCAGCTGATGACTTTAAGTTGAAGCCAGTGCCCATTTCCCATTCCAAAAATTCTAGGGCCCTTAAGAATTATGCCAAATCTACTCTGCCTGTGCTCTCTATATGGAACAACAAAACCTGGGTGACAGCACGTCTTTTTACAACATGATTTGCTCAGTATTTTAAGACCACTGTTGAGACCTACTACTCAAAAATTACTTTAAAAATATTCCTGCTCATTTACAAAGCACCTAGTCACCCAGGAACTCTGATGGAGGTGTATAAGGATATGAATATTGTTTTCATGCCTGCTAACACAACATCCATTCTGTAGCTCATAGATTAAGAAGACATTTCAACTTTCAAGTCTTATAATTTAGGAAATATATTCATAGCACTTTAGCTCCAATAAATAGTGATTTCTGTGATGAATATGAGAAAAATAAATTGAAAAAATTCTGGAAAGGATTCACCATTCTAAAAGCCGTTAGGAACATTTATAATTAATGAGATGACAGGGGTCAAAATATCAATATTAACAGGCATTTGGAAGAAGTTGATTTCAATCCTCATGGCCGACTTTGGGGAGTTCAAGATTTCAGTGGAGGAAGTCACTGCAGATGTATAAATAGCAAGAGAACTAGAATTTGAAGTGGAGCCTAAATATTTCACTGAATTGCTGCAATTTCATAAGGAAACATAAATAGATGAAGGAGTGTCTTTTTATAGATGAGTAAAGTGGTTTCTTGAGGTAAAATCTGGTGAAGATGCTGTGAAAATTATGAAATGACAAAGATGATTTAGAATATTACATAAACTTGGTGGGCATAGTAATGCAAGTTTAGAGGGGATTTATTTCACTTTTGAAAGAAATTTTACTATGGATGAAATACTGCTAGACAGAATTGCATACTGCATAGAAATCTTTCATGAAAAGAAGAGGCAATTGAGGGAGCAGACTTCATTGTTTTATTTTATGCATTTGCCACGCTGCTGTGGCTTTCAACGACCATCACCCTAATGAGTCAGCAGCTATTAACATCAAGGCAAGACCCTCCACCAGCAACAAGACTATCACTGTCTGAAAGCTCAGTTGATTGCAGATATGTTTTAGGAATAATGTATTTTTAAATTAAAATATGTGAATTATTTTCAGATATAGTGCTTTTGCACACGGAAGAGTACAGTATGGCATAGACATAAATTCTATATATACTGGGAAACCAAAACAAATTTCTGTGACTTGCTGTATTGCAATCACCACTTTATGTGGTGGTCTGGGCCCAAATCCACAATTTTGAGGTATGCCTATATATCTATTTATTTCTAATCTACCTATTTGTAAATCCGATTAAGACCTTATATTCATCATGTATCAAACAAAGCATTTGCTTCAGTTTGGTTAAAGTTTAAAGTTTTGAGTAACTTGCTTTTCCTCTTTCATTTCATATATCAAAAAAATGCTGTCACCTTACAGTTGCCCAAGCCAGCTCCCAAGAAATTTTATTTGATTTAAACCTCTTTCTTGTTTTATTTTTCCCTTTGCTTTGTTGAGGTATAATGGAGAAATAAAAAGTGTGCATATTTAAGGTGTACAACTCGATGTTTTGATATATGTATACATCACGAAATAATCACCACAATCAAGCTAATTAGCATATCCAGAACCTCACATGGTTACCTTTTGATGGCAAGAACATTGAGGATCTACCCACTTAGGAAGCTTCAAGTGTGCAATATGATATTGTTAACTGTGGTCACCATGCTGTAAGCACAGTAGATGCCCATTTCTAGCTCTTTACATTTGATCAAGTCACTCAATTACTCAATTTTCTCAGTGTCATTTGAATGTGCCTTAACTAAATCTCTATTCAAACCACCTCATTTACCCCATTCACTTTTACTATCAAGGTTCAAGCTATTATTATTAATTTGAAGCTTGGTCACTTTGAAAACCTCCAGGGTTAACACCATTCCTTCAGTTTTGCCCCTGCTGTCCCCCTACCAACCCATTTTTCTCTTGCAGCCAGAGTGATGCTTTTTCTAAACACAAATCTATTGTTTATATACCCCTCTTTTTAGTAAACCATTTAATGGTATCCAAATGCCTTTTTGGATAAATTATATACTATGTACTCTATTTAGAATTCTTGCGCACACTGGTTGTTACCTTTCTATATACATGCCCCTCATTTCTATTCCCTTTTTTCCATGTTCAACCGGTCAGAACTTCTTTCAGTTCATCAGTTATGGCGTGGTATCTTAGTTTGAGTTTATCCAAAAGCAGAGCTTGAGACAGGATTTACTTGCGTGTTATCTTGGTCCAACCGGGTTCTTAAAACAAATTACAATGAACTGTTTATCTTATAAACAACAGAACTTTTCTTGTCACGTTCTGGCTGCTGGGAAGTTCAACATCAATATGACAGCAGATTTGATGTCTGGTGATGGCCCACTTTATGGTTAACAAATAGCGACTTCTCACTGAATGTGTCCCCATATAGTAGAATGGACAAGGGAGCTCTCTAGCGCCTCTTTTATAAGGGCATTAATCTCATTTAAGGGAACTGGTTACTTCCCAAAATCTTCACCTCCCATGACATTGGAGATTGAGGTTTCAGTATATAAATTTTGGGGGACAAAAACATTCAGATCTTCATACATAAATTTTAATTGGGAGTTGATGTCAGGATTCACCGGTAAGGTAATAGGGAAATGAGACAAAGAAAGGAAGCAGCCAGTACTAGATGGATTAGTGAACATGTTATCACTGTTGGTTATGAAAGCTGAGCCTAACTGTGGAGCTCTTGGGTCCAGTGTTAAACACACGCATTTGAGTTGTCCAGTCTCAGAGGCAAGAGAGCCAGGATACCCCTACACTAATCCTGGGAGGGGCATTAGTTTCTTGGTATTTCCAGCCATTTGCACAGGACAGAAGATCCCAGCAACCAGAGATAGTCTCCAGGGAGAAAGATACAGGTTTAGATGCTTGAAAAAGTATTTCAGACCATGACAATTATAAGGACTTAGGGGATGTTGGTGGAGGATTCACATAGTCAGCTACCTAATATTTTTGTGCCTGTAACTTCCTAAGGCTATCGCATTTGCTTGGATAATATCTTGCCCATGCCTTTGATACCCAACTAATTTCTTCTCTTTCTTCCTTTGTTAGTTTGGACATAAATTATTCTTTTTTTTTTTAATTGCATTTTAGGTTCGGGGTACATGTGCAGATCATGCAGGATCGTTGCATAAGTACACACACAGCAATGTGGTTTGCTGCCTCCATTCCTTGTCACCTACATCTGGCATTTCACCCCATGTTATCCCTCCCCATCCTCCCCCCACCACTGTCCCTCCCTTGGCACTCCCCTACAGACCCTAGTGTGTGATGCTCCCTCCCTGTGTCCCTGTGTTCTCATTGCTCTTAATGCTTTCTTTGGCCTCCTAGATCTGCACTAGTCACCTCTTCTATATATGCCCTTTTGTTTCCTCTGTCTTAGAAATTTATTACACTAATAGGTTAGGGAAGAGAATGTCATAAGTAGATAAACATATTGTCGTAGAGTTATTGGAGGTAAACAGGTTGTTTATGTTTAGAAATACCCAAGAAAGCTCACTGGGAACCACAATATTTAAACTGGTCCTTGGGAGTAAAAAAAATAATAACTTTTAACAGAGACACTTATTGGTGAAATGATAGAGCAGTATGACTGGGATACAGGTGTCATAACAAAATGTAGAGGGCAACTCAGTTTCTAATACCAGCATGATAATGTGAGACTAGAAGCCATATCAGCTTTGGGTTGTATAAATATTTGATGGGAGAAATTAATGAGTACAACAGCAACAATGACAAAGTCATATGCACACATACACAGCAAAGACACTATGTATCTTCATTGTCCTAAACATACTAAGGAAATCGTTGGTGCAGAATTGACCTTTTTAGTTTATATGACTGCTTATTGTTCTTCATGAGGCAGGTGTCTTGGCATGCAAAGACTTAAAAGTGAATGACTTTTAACAGCAAAAATGTTTTGTTCTATAAAAATGCATTGGGAATCACTTATTGTAGATTCTATATTAGATAAACTGTTTTAGACTTTCAGGAATTATAAAACATTAATGCATAAAGGTCTGATGGTCTCTGATCTATAAAATATCAAGAGATATTACTTTTTAATTAATTAAAACCATTGTAAGTATATAGTAGAAATGTAATTATAACAATTAAGAGAAATATTATGAAAAGAGAAATTTAGGTATTTTGCTCAAATAAATTGAATTTAGCAATTATATGTAATATATAATTACCAGTTACTCTTTTTTTTTTTTTTTGAAATGAAGTTTTACTCTTGTTACCCAGGCTGGAGTGCAATGGCCCGATCTCGGCTTACCGCCACCTCCGCCTCCTGGGTTCAGGTAATTCTCTTGCCTCAGCCTCCTGAGTAGCTGGGGATTACAGGCATGCACCACCATGCCCAGCTAATTTTTTGTATTTTTAGTAGAGACGGGGTTTCAACATGTTGACCAGGATGGTCTCGATCTCTTGACCTCATGATCCACCTACCTCGGCCTCCCAAAGTGCTGGGATTACAGCCAGTTACTCTTAAAAGCTTTTATTGACAGTGTATGGTCTCAAAATAGAAGGCAGCCAAAAACTCTAGCCCAGATTGAAGTGTGGTTGTTTTAAGACTTAGAGAGAAAGGAACCAAAAATAATGTTGATCTCTTGCCATGGAGTAGAATTAAGTAGAACACATGTGAGTCACAGGATGTACCTCAGAGCTGAGAGAAATGCATCTTCATAAACACAGTATGAGGTAAACATTGCATTGTTAAAACATTGTTTAACAAAATTGGTGATGGTTTGCACAAAAGTTTGAAAGAAGTGCTTCAGCAGAAGGCTGGATGGAGGCTGGGCATTCAGCTGGATTCAGAGGATGGCCAGGCTTTCCTGAAAATTATAAGCATTTTCTTTGTAAGGGAGCTTGAAATCCTGCGTTTTATACTTAAACTTATTGAGAAAAAAGTCTCTGAAGATACATATTCGGAAAAAAAAAATCAAATAAATAAAACTCACCTTCTACATTTGATTTACCTTTAATGTAGAATCTGCAGATTATTAATGGATTTTTTTATTATGATTTTATTTGTTTATAAATTGTTTATAAATTGGTCTTAGATTATTGATTTTATAAATGAATTTATTTAGTCATAATATATAGTCTTGATTTTTCCAAGAAATATATAAAACAACTTAAATTATTAAGGTGTATAAAAATTGGAAATAAACAAGTTTTAGAACAGAAAATTCAGAAGAAATTTAGCCAAAATAACTTCTCTAGAAAACCAGAAGTTGCTACTGCAACCAAAGAGTGCTTTTAATCTTTGCGACCAGGTAGCTAAATCAGAAAAAGAACATTCAAAGCTGTGTGATCTTCAGCAATTTAGTCAAAGTCTTTAAGAACCAGTTTTTTAAGTATGAAAATTGAGTTAACCAGACACCCATACCACGTCTGGTAGTTGTCAGGATAAAATGAGAGAATGTGTAAGTCTTGGCACATTACATGGAAAATACTGATAGCTCAAATATTAGTCTATTTCTTCCTCCTTCTGCTCTTTTTACCTCTCTATTCCTTCTGCTACTCTTCCTCTGTCTCTTTTTACCCCCTGTTCTTTTTACTCTTCCCCACTTCTTTTCTGATCAATAAAATTTAGTTTTCCAGCAGGAAATGAAAAAAAATTCATTGATGAAATATTGAAGTCAGTTACTATCTACTCAGTAGACATACACCAACAATGAGTTCTCTGTTTTTATGGAGCTTATATTCTTCCTTACAACAAAAGTCGTAATATCATTTACAAAAGCTTTGTGAGGAATACCTAAGTTAATGGATGTGTAGGGAATAGCACAATACCTGACTATTGTTATCGTTATTAATAACAATTATGAGGTAATTATAACAATTATATTACATATAGAGAAATATTGTAAAAAAGAGAAAATGAAAAGAAAATAGCATTGACTATCATGAATATAATAGCATTAGCGATAATAACAGTTGTAGTTAGAGTTGAAATGGTCACAGTTGTCATATTCGTTGTGATAGTTGTCATACTTGTAGTGGTCTTTCTAATTTCAATAACAAGGACATTATAGCAGTGTACATTTCAGGAATGACTAAAGAATTAATTGTGACAAAGTATTTCACACAACACTGATAATGCTTAGATAGTAACTCACTCTCATGGAAAATTCAAAGTACGAAGCCACTGCCATATGATACTCTTGAGTTTTTTTTGTTGTTGTTTGTTTGTTTGTTTTTTTGAGATGGAGTTTCGCTCTTGTTACCCAGGCTGGAGTGCAATGGCGCGATCTCGGCTCACCGCAACCTCCGCCTCCTGGGTTCA
>CM052654.1:130006484-130027298 GCA_028533165.1 Leontopithecus rosalia | reverse complement strand
TTGATTTTGTATAACCAAGGAAACAGCAGCTTCTTTTACTCCTTGAAAGCAGTGATGAGAAGTTGGCCTACATGTGTTATTCCAATAACAGCTTATTTCTGATTACAATTATTTTTCTCTTTTACTGATGGTAAATTTATTTCCCACATAATGTTGACTCTCAACTTCTTTTTGTGCATGATTCCTCCAAGTTTAGCTGAGACTGATTTCTTTGGAAATATTATTATCACTAATTCCTCATGCTCTGTCAAAATGGAACAAAAACAAATAAAAATGACTGCTGAATGATTATTCAATATACTATATATGATATATTATATGTATGATACATCCACCCCCATGATCCAGATGCCTCCTACCAGGCCCCACTTCCAGCACTGGGGATTATAATTCAATGTAAGAATTGGATGGAGACAAATATTCAAACTGTATCAACTTCTGTTCCAGATTTTCTTCAAGGCAGTTCTATGTGCTTATAACCACAAAGTCCTTTCTTAGACAGAATTCTCATTTCTTTGCCTTTCAACCTCTTCCCATTCTTCTTCCAAACTGAACAGTGGCCACCTCGATGCTACCTGACATGAGAGTTGGGAAGGCCATACTGTGCATTTTGACTTATTTTGTTCAAGTGCCTGGACTTACTGGACTCCAGTCACTAAAAATCTTTTTCAATCTTATGTGTTGCATTTGGAATCTGGCAGCAGCCTGCATTTTCAATGCTGTAGGACCCTGGACCTTTGGATTGTTTCCAGTTGTCTTGGGTATCTACTTGAAAGTCAGGCAGTACTAGCCTGAACTCTTCTTTATTTGTAATACTGTGCCAAATAAAGTTAATAGAATTTGATAGTCAGTGACTTTTTCCAACTACTTTCCCTGGAATTACAGAAATCAAGTAGTCTAAATTAAAGGCAATTACTTACCAATGTTTGTCATAGCAAAATAAATATTTCCAGTTTTCTAGCCTAATACACACACACACACACACACACACATATGTAAATCCGAGGCAGACTTTTAACATACATTTACAACTATATATGTTACAAATATATATGTATATATATGTTACAAACACACACACACACACACACACACATATATATATATATATATCACTATATGTTACAAACACATACATATATTTGGCCAGAAGACTGGAAATATATATGTGTGTGCGTGTGTGTGTGTGTTTGTGTGTATATATATGTTTGTGTACACACACACTTGCCGTCCACAAATCAATCACTAAGCCAAGGCCAAAGTGTCTCTCTGTATAATACTTGAGGGTAATATATGCTGCTGAAACAAACCCCCAAACCTCAGTAGCTTAGCATAATCAGCTTGTTTTTCAGCCACCTGAAGTCCCATAACTGATGGCTTTCTAATAGTAATACCTAGGTATCTATTTATATTTTACACCATTCTCCAGGATAATAAAGTCCTCTCAATCAGCCTCTGGACAAAGGAGAGAGACTGGGGTTCTGTTTGTAGGAAGCTTTTATAATGCAGGCCTACAGCTTGTCTACATCACTTTATCTACATTTTCACTGGTTAGATATGTTACATGTGGTCATATGTAATTTCAGGGAGAGCTGGGAAATATCTAGTAGTGGCTTTAGGAACAGAGAGAAATGCATCTGTGGAAAACCTGGGCGACCTCTACCACATTTGTCAAAAAGTCAACTGCTTAGTCTATTGAAGAAACAAAATTAGAACTTTTCAGTAAGTCTTTTAGTCTCACACAGCTCACTATTCTCCTGTGTGCCTCTCCTCTTAGGAAGGAACCTGCTGGGTCAAATTCAGCCAGGAGGCTTTGGGGCCTTGCCTTTCATGTCGATGAGGAAATTCACTCAAAGGCTGAAGACAGCAGGAATCAGGGTATTTTAGAGCGATTACAGGATGTTTTAAAACTTAAAATCATGTTGCTTACCTAATGAGGCATTAATCAAAAGTGGCTGGAAAGGGATATAAAAATAAATTTCAAAAGTCAGATTCTGAAGATATTTAAGATCAAAACAAGATGGTTAGGATGGAAGGAAAAACAACGCCGGAAAGAGTGTCAGAGATGTCTCCATGAAGTCAGAGGCTGTTTTCCTTGGGCTTCTCTCTTTTCTGCTGGGAGGAGGAAAGGAGCTATTGGGAGCTCTGAGATGAGCAGGGTAACACCAATGGAAAGTGACAGAGTTTTGTGCTCTTTTTGTAAATGTGAAGTAAATCCTCAAAATCTAAAAGGAGAAAATGTCCTCAAGTGCTAATATTGCTTTTGCTGTCACATTTTTCCTGGCTTTGCAGAGGTTAAAAAGATTATTGCATAGCAGCTTCCAAGCATGGAAAAAGGAGGTAATCAAATTGGACCACAGCCCAGGGAAACTGTGAGGTCTTACAGCACACTGCATGCCAGTGGAAAGAAGCATTTTGAAATGTAAACTAGTGGGGGTGAGGGGTGTTCAGATATTCTCAGACCAGGAACGTCACTTCTCTCCCTGGGTAGCTGCTTTAGCCACAGTGCTCCTGCCTGACTTGGAAAGCCTGCTTTCCTTGTCTCCTGTAAGTCATATGGGTAACAGGACATACTTCCTCATGTTGTATCTTTATTCTAAGCTCACCAGCCATCCATACAGGATTTCAATAATCTAGGCAGAGCCGAGTCACTCCCGGAACATGGGCCATGAAACAGCATAAGGAGTGGAAAGAAACTGTGATAGGAATCAGAGGACTTTAGCTGAGGTCCATGCCAATCAGTTTCTGGCCAGTGGCCAGTTGCCTGACCATACCGGGCTTCAGCTGTTCTAACACTGAAATGGTTGCAGGAGATTCCTCAACAGCAGGGACAGTGTTCCATCCCACGTGTCTTCATGCACAGTGTGGGTGCTCCGTAAATGTCTACAGAATAGACAAAAAGCAAAGCAAGTACATGACCGTACACAACACGTTTTCCTCAATGTTTAAATTTTGATGAGGCCAGGTGCAGTGGCTCACGCCTGTAATCCCAGCACTTTGGGAGGCCGAGGCGGGTGGACCACGAGGTCAAGAGATCGAGACCATCCTGGTCAACATGGTGAAACCCCGTCTCTACTAAAAATACAAAAAAGTAGCTGGGCATGGTGGTACGTGCCTGTAATCCCAGCTACTCAGGAGGCTGAGGCAGGAGAATTGCCTGAACCCAGGAGGCGGAGGTTGCAGTGAGCCGAGATCGTGCCATTGCACTCCAGCCTGGGTAGCAAGAGTAAAACTCCATCTCAAAAAAAAAAATTATGATGAAATTATTTATAAAAACTTGTAAAGAAACTATCATATTCACATTTTTACTATAAGTCAGTAACTGATTAAACTTGTTCCTGAAAAAGGCAGATTCCACGGGGGAAATATCTGTCTCCTCAACTGCTTATTCTTATCTAAGTTTTGTCTTACCGTAGAATTACTGTAATCAGATTGACCCAGCTCTAGCTGTGTGGCAGGAAACAGGTCCAGGCACTCTGACTTAGATTCAGATCATCTAGGAATTGGAGCTTCTGGCTGAAGAGTAAATCTATGTGCATGCTGTTGACACATCCTTTCCCATCTGACAAGATTTCCTTTCTAATTTGGTGAGCCACACCGCTTTGAGACAGACACCCAATGATGGAGGAAGAGGAAGTGTGGCAGGTTCTACCTGCCCTTATAATCAATAACATAACAGGTTCACAGCAATATCACCCCAACCACCTGTATAGCTAAAATAACATACAGGCTCTGCTCCCAATTGTTGGTGAGATAAATATATACACATGAATAAAAATATAAATTAATTAATAAAGAAATATCAGGCAAAAGGCAATGATGGCCTACAGATGTGTAGGACAGAACATATGTGAGGTGTGTTTGCAGGCGAAGGAGAGTGGCAGACTGGGTTGTTAATCAATGCTTCTGAGATGCTTCAGACTTAATATGGTTCTTACTGATGCTTTGTGTTGGGAAGAATGATACTTAAAAATAATTCTGGGGGCCTTGGGCAAGTGAAAAAGCATAAATTGTATGTTCAGGATGTGGTTGGTCACCAGGTGAGAAATTACTTAAGGAGAAGAGTTGGAGATGAGAAAAAGCAGGTCAAGTGGGATAAGAATGTCATGGTTTTTTGTTTTGGTTTGTTTTTGTTTGTAGAGAGTGATTTATTTAGAGAGAGAAAAAGAAGGAGAGAGAAAGAGCTAATTCTCACACTGAGTGAGATAAAGAAAAGCTGCTCCCACACTAAGTGAGAAGGGTTCCCAGAGTGGGATAACCAGAGAAGGAAAGCTCCTCTCACACTGAGCGAGAGAATCCAGAAAGATGGAGTCCAGGAGGGGAAAGACAGCTTCCTCACTGAGTGGAAGGGAAGAGAGAGAGAGATGGAGTTTAGGAGGGGAAGACAGGCTTCCGTGGAAGGGGCAGAATGTCATGTTTTAGTTGGTCATAGGCAGATAGTAATTGATGGCTTTTCAGCAGAGACATCGTATGATCACATTAGTGTTTTAGAAAAATTGTTTCGGTAACAGAGCTAGGAAAAGGATTGTACAGGGAAAGAATGAAAGTAGGAAATGAATATCGTTGTGATATGTCACCTACCTAAGCTCTGGAATTGATTCTTGAACCAAAACATCCTTGGGATCCAAATGGCCAGGTGAAGAAACATGGTCAAAACATGCTCATGTTATGAAACAGCTGCTCGGTAATCCCAGTGATGGGTTAGAGTCATTACTGGAAGGAGCCTTAGTGGTGATGTTTAGAAAATTCCTTGCAAAGGATCTGTTTAGCAGTGACAAGAGTGTGATACTGGGAACAAGGATGGCTGTATGTGAAGTTGTCTAAAAAGCTGACTTTCAGGGTCTGGGAAAAGATCCTATAACTCCGGAGAGAATCCACTGGGTCATATGGTCATTTGCCAGACCAAGCTGGTCTACTGTTGACAGACAGACAGGTGCATTCAGTGGTGACTAGAATATATGTGTTTCTCTGTAATCCTTTGGGTATATAAACACAGCTTGTGCCCGCCTCTTCCTTTTCTATTTCTCATACATGGTTTTGGCTCCAGGTATCTTTTGAATGAATAAACTGGGTCAAGTGAAGGGTATATTGCTGCAATCTGTTAAAGAAAAGCAAATCCTAGTGCCAAGATCAGAAGAAAATTCTCCTGGGGAGTGAGCCAATGTCACTGTCTTTGCTTGGAGAAATGTGGCCAATAATTATATCCAAGCTGTAAAAAAGAACTTTTTCCTTCCTCCAGCTGGCAGAGGGATTTGGACCACATCTGTTAAATATTTATTGGTAGCGGATACTAGTTTATCTTGGTTTTATTTTCTTGCCCAGATCACCAGAATTTTTATCTCAGTAAGCTAGAAACTATCAGTGAGACCTCATTTCTTTTATGGAGACTGGTGTGAGTTATAGACAAAGCTAAAGAAAGACTAACCCCTGAGCAGATGAAATTGAACATAAAGTGAGGATATTACCACTTACTTACTATTTCAACATTTAATTTTTTTTTCCTTGTGCCTCTGGGGTTTGAATGGAATATTGGTATTTTTCTCCTAAGATTTTGAGAAGGTGACTTAAATGGAAAACTTCCCGGAATAATTCATGCTTTATGATATAGGGTCACGGTATTTATAACTCTTTATAGTCATTGTTTTTGATGAGAGAAATGTGGTAGGGAGCCAAGCTCAATGAGTTCAACATCATGCCTGAATTGCCTGATCTTTTAAACATTAAACATGACTGCTATGGCTCCACACTTGATTATTTAAAACCACCATGCTTATCTAACCGATTACTCTTCAATAACTTCACCTACTTGATTTCTGGCAAGAACATAACAAGCAAAAGGAACAACAGTTTTCCAATCTGCCCATCTAAATGAATCATCACATTAACTTTCATTACTGCCAAGCTTTTTCCCAACTGGGAGAATTTACTAGCATGGATATGCTGAGGCATGATGGCAAAAGAAAGACCATTGTACCAGGAAGTAGAAAGGCAAATTTCTTGCTACAGGCCTGTTAAAGCCATGTTTATCTTCTGAGCCTCTGCTTCTCCTCTCTATACAAGTAGAACAATCACATCTGCTCTGAAGATTCCACCAGGCTCTTCGGAAGAAAAAATATGATGACCAACACGATGACATTGAAAACCACACTGACATTTGATGAGCATTTACCTCTTATTGCTATTGTGCTGTAAACTGCAAACATTGATCATGTAAAACTCTCAAGGAATGTTTGAGGGAAGCAGCAAACGAACTTGATCAAGGTCCTATACACGGAAAGCAGCTAACTCCAGAGCTTTGAGGAACTCAGCTATTGTAACGTGAATGATTTTATAAACTCTACATACTTAGAACAGTATAATTACACAGATAGAAACCTAAACAACCTTATATTTATTTTGTTAGATACTTGTTTGATAGCAATGCAAATCATCAATTCAATGTTGAGTGTCTATGTAATTCAAGTCCTTTAATGAATCAAGAAAATGTCCAAAAAGGGTTGGATTCAGGGAGGAAGCATTCAAGTATAGATTTTTTCTAAGCAAGGTACAACACTTCGTTCAAGATTTTTGGAAATCTCAATTCAATTCTATTTGTGTGAATAAACACAAAGGCATATGGAGGAGTTTAAACTGCAGAACCTCTAGTTATTGTAATACACACCCCAGATAACTCTGTATTTCTTCTGTAAAAATGGCAGCAATGATTCTTATTCTGCTGGGTTGTTACGAAGGTCAGCACTTAAGAAAATGAAGTTATGTAAAACAAGGTTGAAATTTCTATCATACACATGAGCAAACAGAGCAAGAGAAGTTGCTTAGGGACACAGAGTCAGTGGTAAAGCTGGGAGTCTGTTTCAGAATTCCCAATAATTGATTTCCATGGAGACCAAATCAGTTCAATCCAACAAACATTTATTTTGCCATTACATGACTAGCACAGAAGTTATTTCTGGGTTTAAATTAGTGAATAACACAATAAAAAAGAATTGGAACCAACCCAAATGCCCATCAATTATAGACTGGATAAAGAAAATGTGGCATATATACACTATGGAATACTATACAGCCATAAAAAATGATGAGTTCATGTCCTTTGCAGGGACATGGATGAAACTGGAAACCATCATTCTCAGCAAACTAACCCAAGAACAGAAAACCAAACACCACATGTTCTCACTCATAAGTGGGAGTTGAACAATGAGAACCTATGGACACAGGGAGGGGAACATCACACACCAGGGTCTGTCGGAGGATGAGGGGCAAGGAGAGGGATAGCATTAGAAGAAATACCTAATGTAGATGACGGGTTGATGGGCACAGCAAACCACCATGGCATGTGTATACCTATGTAACAAACCTGCACGTTCTGCACATCTACCTCAGAACTTAAAGTATAATAATAATAATAATAATAAAAATAGTGAACAAGACCAAGCTGGACACTGAGACATCAAGCAAGTTGTAAACAAATTGCAGTTTGATGGGGGTGAAGAGGACTGAGAAGCTTTTAAAACACTGTAACCGCCACATCTTACATGTAAGGTATAAATAATAATAAAAACATCCAATTCACAGTGTTTGGGAGAAAGATCAGAAAAATTGAATGTGCAAAAGAAATCATGAATTCCAAAGTCATTTTCAGTTTTTAAGTAGAGAATGACCTTCATTTTTCTAGAACTCAACATTTTCTTAAGTTGCATATTTCTTGCACATAATCATATTAAAAACTGAAGGGAAAAACACATTGCCTGTATAGCCACGTGGTAGGTTCTGAGAGGAACCAGCAGAAAAATGAAATTATGACTCTAATAGAAGAAACTAAAAGATGGATGACCTGATATATTCGGGGGCTATCTCTAGCAGAGATGGAATCTCATCTGGGTAGTACTTAATTATAGGTGCCTCAACATTTTCATTTGTTATGACTAACTCAGCTTAGGTGATCAATCTTGCTTGTCAGCTCCAGTAGATAGGTAGACTTTCCAGTCTGAGATGGAAATTATTTTGATATTAATCAATCCTTACTGGTTCTGGATGACAGTTTTCCCCTGTTACCAAGTCCTGAATGAAGCTCAATTAGCAGCCTGGACATTTTATGTACTTTTTACGTTGGCAAAAGGAAATCCACGTATTATTTCATATGAGGTGAACCTGAGACTAAAATTAGTGTCTCTCTTCTTTGGCTATGCACAACAAAACAACAACAAAAATCCCCAAAACAAATAAGAAAAACTCCAACCACAGCACAGAATCTCAGGCCTTCTATTTACTGCTGGCATTTTCTTCCTTGCTCATGCCCTTCCAGAAACACTGGCTTCCTTGCTCTTCTCCAATATATCAGGCATATTCCTATCTCAGGTACTTTGCACTGGCCATTCCTTCTGCCTGGAATGCCCTTCCTGCTCATATCCTTTATACCTGTGCAGCCTTTCCTTTTAAGTTCTTCCTGTCCTGCTTCCCTCCTGTGTTCCTCCTTCACAGCCCCGATCACTCTCCACGTATTATGGTATTTTTCTTTTCCGGTTTATTGTGGGTCTGCTGCCATCAGCATATGTTTGTGAATTCTGGGGTATCTATCTTTTCTGTTTTCTGTTGTATCCTCAGTGCTGGAACGGTGCTTGCCATGTAAAAGGCACTTCCTACATAGCTTGTGAAAACATGAGTGAGTCTTCACAGTACCTGTGCTTTAGCAGGTCATTTAAGAAAATTTCAGGCCGGGTGCGGTGGCTCAAGCCTGTAATCCCAGCACTTTGGGAGGCCGAGGCAGATGGATCACGAGGTCATGAGATCGAGACCATCCTGATCAACAGGGCGAAACCCCATCTCTACTAAAGATACAAAAACTTAGCTGGGCATGGTGGCGCGTGCCTATAATCCCAGCTACTCGGGAGGCTGAGGCAGGAGAATTGCCTGAACCCAGGAGGCAGAAGTTGCGGTGAGCCGAGATAGTGCCATTGCACTCCAGCCTGGGTAACAAGAGTGAAACTCCGTCTAAAAAAAAAAAAAAAAAAAAGAAAATTTCAGTGTTGTAAGAATTAAACCTCCTACTAACACATCTGATATTCAGCATACTCGTAACTTGCTAAAGACACAAATGAGCCTTTAAATATGACTTCTAAGACATTGTTATTCCATTCTTGGAAGTTTCGTTTTATTAAATTTTGTCTAAAATTTTGGGTTGAATTGAAAATTCATCATATTCCCAAATAAAAGAAAATCTTCACATTTCTGAGTCAAATAATTACCCTTTTAAATCAAAATTTAAAAAATACAGTCAGTTTAATCACCAATCAATTGCACATCTCTTAGAGCACCTAAAAAGGCATTTTGCTATGTCAAGACCTGAAGAACGGGACCACATCTGGATGCTTGAGATGTTTATGTTCAAGTTGCCTTGGAGTACCATTGAATGTGAAGGAGGTGGTTTGTAGCTGGGAAGTCTGGTCTTGAATACAGTTGCTGCTACAAACTCTGAATGGTATTAGTCAATCTTTCCTCTCTAAACCTCCGTATCTCTCCCTATGAAGTAGGGGTGGAGATAGTGATAGAAGAACTCTAACTTCCTTTACAGCAGCAAAATGCTAGATATTAAATCAAGAGATAACAGAACAAAACACTTATCCAGCTTTCAGTAAATACTTCTTGGCTCGAAAAACCAAAATTATTATTTTATTGTAGTGGAAACAGGCTCCTACAGCTGGTGAAAGTCAATCCTCCTTGTGCCCGCTGAAGCTGAGCAGGTCTGCTGTAATGAGGAACAGAGAGCATCAAGATCATTTCCAGGACTATCCTGGATGGAAGACCTAGGGAGAAAGCAAATCCACCTGGTGCTGGAGGACAAACACCCCATTCCTGTGAGGAGGCCTCAGAGACGCTTTGTAATGTGGCTCTGGCGCCACCTGGTGATTATTCCCAGAATTTTTTCTGTGTCTCCAAGTCTTCCAGCTACAGACAAACACACTGCAAAGGATTTATCAATGTATTAAAGCTGTAGTTCGGGGAATCGGAGGAGAATAAAGATGCTATTCTGTCATAACGAACAGAACAGAATGAAAAGCCAGAAGCCCACGTATTTAAATATAAAAATAATAATTCACGCAGCAGCTGAGACTAATTCTGGCCAATGTAAAACCAAATGGAACCAGCTGTTCTCTGCCTAGTTGAGCAAGCTCAATTATTTAATTAGCATCTTATTGGTGATTTTAGTTCACACCAACAAAAGTTGTGCAACACTTCAGGCTTGAAGCGGTGTTGGGCACTTACCGTGCAGAGGGAGTCACACAGTTTCTGGTAGCTTGTATGCAGATGGGCTTTTCACCCAGTAAGTTGAACACAAACCAGAGGAGGGCAGTTCTCACGTCGGAAACAGAGAGGGCATGTTATAGAAGCGTGCCTGTCAGCATAACTAACTTGGGACCAAGCAGCACTGGCATAGTGGGAATATCAGAAATGCCTTGGTGGTGACTTTGCAAAAGTCTTAATATTTTGATAATTGAAAGTGAAGAAGGCCACTTAAGGTGGAGGGAATGGGCGTAAAAGAGGATGGAAGTCAGTTAGCTCAGGGTGCCCCCCACAAATCTGGCTGGGTGTGCAGGATACAAGAGGAAGGGCTAGAAAGTTCAAAAGGGCTCAGGGCAACCTTAACGCTGAATGAAAAGGTTGGACTTTACTGCCTTCTGGGGTGGGGATGAAGTATTGGAAATTCATAAGGCAAAAACCATGTGAATTAATTAGAAGGAAAAGGTAAGATTTTTACAAAAAAAAATCTGTGATCTTTAGACTTAACTCTGAAAATCTCTAGTTGGGGAGAATATTGATCACACTCATACAATACTTTCACCTTTACATGTATAAATATATGTGTGTATATATACGTATTTTTTTTGGTGGGCAAATACACTTCAAATGTCATCAGTCCTCCTTGGGAGATATTGGGTATCAAAAGATATCCAAAGATTTGAGTATCAAGATTTGGATATCAAAAGCATATTCCTATATGCTTTCTTAGAAGTAAGTCAAATTAAAGTGTGGGATTTTTCAGATCTGTGATTTAAAAAAATAACTCTCATGAGTTTAGTTTTAGAGGAATCAAAGGAATTACTTAGGTAAATAAAAATGCAGTGCTCATACTGAGTGGGATTGTAGGATGTCTGTTCATCACCTTGAAGACAGACAAGGGAGATTTTCAGCAGGATGAGATTTGGTCAGAGATATTAGAATGGACACGTGAGAATTAACAACACTGCTTCCATCTAGGGATTTTAAAAAGCCTTCACAGATGAGTGGATAAAAAAAAAAACTGTCATTCTAGATTTTGTTAATCTTTGAATGTGAATAACTTTTAAATGTTCTGTGGAAAAGGATACACATTTAAAATGTATTTAATGTTTCATATTAACAAGTTATCTATGTTTCCCAAACTTGCTTTCAAAAGATAAAATTTTCTTGAGAATGTTCTAGATCTCTTAAATGAGGGCAGACTTTCCATGTGAATTTTATTGTCGAGCAATTTGGGACAACACCCTGGAATTGCCTTCTCAAAATCCTCATCAAACAGCTGACAGTCATTCCCACGGATGAATAAAGGATGGTTCAGAGAGACTGGTCGGAACAAGGTTTCAAGCATTAGGGTTTTGAACCTCTGTCTATCTAGGTGATTCCAAAGTCCAAACTCTGTGCAAATATTACATTAGTGCCCTGCAAATAAGGATGATTTGAAATTGGGTGTCTGTAAACATCTCTCTATACATTGTTTCTTCTGCAGTTCAAAAGTCAGCATCTATATTGGACCAACGGGAGGTAGGAAAGTTCAAGAGGTGGGCCACTGGCTGTCCTCTCACAGGCAAGACCAGGTCTTACAACACTGGAAGGCCCAGGGATGTGCATTGGTTTGTCTGGTTAGCTAGCAGATTACAATGAAAACCCTCTAGACCTGTGACTTGGCTCACAACTCCCACTGCTGATCTTCAAAGAGCTACAGGAAGAAAGCTGCAGCACTTCCACCTCTCAGATCAGGGCACTGATGAAGCAGGCTGATGCTCCCAAGCCGGCTTCAGCCTGATTTCTTATGACTCACACGATAAAACTGCCTGGTTGGCATTTGACAATAGCCCTTTTTCAAATAACATATTTAGTTATTTCTGGTTTGGATTATATCACCCCTGAGAACTACAAGGAATTAACATATCTTTCAAAGACAAGAATAGAAAAAAAAAAAATAAAATAGGAATGTGTTCCTCATTCTATAACAACATAGAATGTGTATTCTGAAGGCTAACAAAAGGCAAGCATGTTTCTACTTAATATTACTTGGGTTGACTCATGTAGTCTTGCATATCCTGAAGGATCAAATGCAAATAGGGTTTAAAACGAATTAACCTGTATGTGATAGACTGAAAACTCTCTCTCCTGGTATACCTGAAGATAGAACACCCTCAGAGTTGGAGAAGCTGAATTTGGACCAGGTGGCAAGTGATTAAGCAAATGAAGTTAATGGATTAATTTTTAAGTAAGGAATTATTTGAAAAGCCATCCTACAGAAAACACTTGTTCAGTTCTGAAGCAATCACATCAGTAGACCAAAGGGATAGAAAAATAAAAAATATATATGTATATTCATTTTCTGATATCATTTAACAACCTAACTGTTCAAAGTAACCTAACTCGTTGGTCAGATAGTGTCTCAAATAAAAACAGACATATATATATATTTATATATATATATATATGTATGATTACCATATGCCAATATGTTTATGTAACTGATATTGTGAATCAAAATATATTTGTACCATAACTCAATAAATCTTAATTTTGCCAAATGGATCTCATAGAGAAACTTTTCCTAGATTTCTTGGGTACTTAGTTATGTTGACGTCAGTCTGGCTTTGATTCATGGTAATTTCCCTAAAAGATCGTCATTCAGGTCTACATAGAATGAAAGCAGGGAAAAGGCAGGAGCTCGAGGTCAAATTCTTTGCAGAAACCTTTCATCATCTAAATAACAGAGTGTCACCCTGATCCATGATGGATTTTTGGCTTTTCTGTGGAGGACAGAGGGCAATGAAGAACCAAAAAGGGTTGTCTTCAGCACAAGAGCATCCTCACCAGTTCAACTGCCTTCTGGAACCTTGGCCTGCCCTGACTTCATTTCTCAGACAACTACAGAGTTCACTGCTGTAAGCCCCAAGCTGTTGCCCAGCATTGCTATGATGTAATAAAAAGAGCCCATACTGTAGTTCCAGGTGGATGTGATGTTTGTTGTGCAACTGGCTATCAGATTTTAACAGGACTTGATGAAAAGTTCTTAACCCCTTTGAATGTGTTTTCTGATCTGTAAAGAAGGGATAACGATGATGACCTCACAAGATTTTGAAGAGGATTTGAAACAATATAAATAATATGTCTGGGATGTGCCTGATACAAGGTAGACACTCAATGTTAGGTTTCAATCTCACACATACAGGTGCACATGGGCGTGCGCACACACATGCATACACACACTCCTCCAGAAAGACAACAGAAGACAACAGACCGAAGCTTTCCCCCCATTCCCATTGTTATTTTTGCTGCTATAACTTTATTCAGTAGATGAGAACACCAATGTTTCCTCAAGAATTGTGCACTCATTTTCTTACAACTACGGAAATCAAGGAGGGTAACTCATCCGGGAGAAAAGGACATGAACAACTGCTAAACCAGAGGGTGTTTTTAAGTTATCTGCCTTACTGCTGTCTTTTATTGGTAGAGATCTTAACACTTTTATTACTCGTTCTCAATGATGAAGTTGTAGGATTCCTTTGTTTTGTTTGGTTTGGTTTTAAACATCTCCCCTTCTGGATAAAAGTTGTTTCTATTGAAAGACACCTGCAGTGGGATTGGATGTCCACTGGACATTGGCAGGTGCGCTGCACATTTCATATGCTAGCCCTAGGTTGCAAAGGAGAAAGCTTGTAGCAAAGACCCCTATTGTCTGTCAAGCAGTCAACAAGCCAAAAGGTAATGACCAACCTCCAATCCTCGCTGGTTTTTGGGCCTGTTTGAACATTGGTTGTATAGCCCTATTTCATTTTTCTTTGACCTTGTTGGAGATACTTTCTATAAAGCCTACCTCCTGGTCTCTTTGCCCTGGATTTCCCAAGACGTTTGCTGTCTTTCTCCATCTGCTAGAATAGGATCCTTCTTGCCCTGCACCTGCTTAGATTTGACTTTTTTTTGAATGATATGCAATATTTGTACAAATCTGTGATGTACATATTATAACATGTTAAATGCATGCAATGTAGGTAATTATTAAGTCAGAGTACTTAGGAAATCCATCATTTCTACATTTATCATTTCTATGTTTGTACATTTTAGATTCTGTCTTCTAGCTGTGTTGGAATATACAAGATTGTTGTTTCCTCATCCTACTGTGCTATTAAACAATCTAATGTTTACATTCTAATAAGGTTTAAGTTCTGACTTCTTTCTTTTATCTAATAGTATGTTTGCACCCCACTAACCTACCTCTCTTCATCCCCACCCCCTCCCCACCCCACACTTCCCAGCCTCTGCTGACCCCTTTTCTACCCTCTATCTCCTGTACCTTTATGAGATCCACCTTCTAAGCTCCCACATGAGTGAGAATGTGTTGTCTTTTTGCTGCCTGTCTTATTCCATTTAACATAATGACCTCCAGTTCCATCCATGTTGCTGTCAATGACAGGATTTTATTCATTTTTGTGGCCAGATAGTACTCCAGTATACCTATGTACCACATTTCCTTATCCATTTATCCTTTGAAGGACACTTAGGTTGATTCTATATGTGGCTATTGTGAATAGTGCTTCAATAAATACGGGGGTGCAATATCCCTTTGATATATTGATTTTATTTCTCTTGCATAAACACTCACTAGTGGGATTGCTGGATCATAGGGTAATTACAATTTAATTTTTAAAGGAAATTCCTGCTGGGTGTGGTGGCTCACACTGCCTGTAATCCCAGCACTTTGGGAGGCCAAGGCGAGCAGATAATTGGAGACCAGGAGTTTGAAACCAGCTTGGCCCACATGGTAAAACCTTATCTCTACTAAAAATACAAAATGTTAGCCAAGTGTGGTGGTGCATGCCTGTAGTCCCAGTTACTTGGGAGGCTGAGGCAGGAGAATTGCTTGAACCCAGGTTGGGGGTGGGGGTGCCGAGGCTGCAGTGAGCTGAGATCACACCACTGCACTCCAGCCTGGGCAACAGAGCAAGCCTCTGTCTCAGAAAAAAAAGAAATTTCCTTACTGTTTTCCACAGTGGCTGCACTACTTCACAGTCCCACCAGCAGTGTATGAGTGATGCCCTTTCTCCCCATCCTTGCCAGTAACTTTTGTTTTTTTGCCATTTTCCTAATAGCCATTATAACTGGGGTAAGATGATATCCCGATATGGATTTGATTTGCATTTCCCTAATGATTAGTGATGTTAAACATTTTTAAAATAAACATGTTGACCATTTGTATGCCTTCTTTTGAAAAATGTCTATTTAGAATCTCTGCCCATTTTCCGAAGGGGATTATTATTATTATTTGCTGTTGATTTGTGTTCATTGTATATTCTGGATATTAGTTTGATTGTTGAACCCCTTGGCTCACTGCTTCTGGTTGACCATCTTCTATATCTAACTCCCCTCTTCTCTCCTCATGCTGTAAGATGTCCTGATCCATTTCAAAGTGTTATTTGTTGACTAGCATCCACTGTTCATTTTATTTCTGGTTCACAGAAGCCCAATTTTGTTCCACTATCAGATGAGTGGAAGGATGTAAAAGAAAGGAAGGTGCGTCACCTAGACCTAATATTCATGCTCGGTATAAACCATGATGTCATTGCAATTATCTTATGAAAGTATGAGCTAAGCTCACTAAACAGTGGTACATGAAGGCACACATGTGGAAGCCTATCTCTCTTTCGAGGCTGCTTCTTTCTTGCCCTTGTGAAGCTTCCATGATGAGCTTTTGCTCAGTGCTGTATTGCCACCAATTAATAACGGTGGAAGAAAGATCAAGAGTCACAGAGACACGCACCCCAAACCCTGGATCCTAAAGTCAGTTTACAAGCCTGAGTCATCTGTCTAAATATCTAAGTAAGTGTGGATGCCAATGTTGGGTAAGGAGTGCTCCTCCTGCCATCTCTCCTCCACAGCCCTCTGTGCACCCACTGCTGCAGGGTCCTCACTTCGCCCCTCCCTGAGCTAGGTCTCTCAGCAGCATTGTGGCTACAGCCGGAATGCTGCTGGCTCAAGTGAGAAGACCTGAGAACTGACTGAGAATGGTTTTCTGCTATTAAAATGTACTGAAATAGACACTTTTTAAAATCTGTAATAGCATTTTGTCTTCTAACTACAAAAGAGGTTAGTTTTATGAGTCCTATTTAGGAGATTAGAAAATTGAGGATTAGAGCATTTACATGACTTGCCAAAAGCTTCATAGCTTGTGAGGGATATGAGGTTTATTTGGTTGTGAGATTCCTATTTTACAACTCTGACCCGTGTGCTAAGAATAAAATCCAAATGCTCAACATGGTTTATAAGATCCTACATGATCTTCTCTCTTGTCTTCCACTCCCACCAATATTTTTTACTTAAAATTCTCAAATATTGGAAGCTAATTCTCCTTTCTAGATCTTTTCTTATGCTGCTTCCTCTGTCTGGAATGTTCTTACACCTCTCTTTTCCTGGGTGGATGCCCTTCTCTTTAGAACAGTGCTAAGACATTGTTTTCCCTCAAAGGCATTCCCTGTTCTTCATTGCATTAGGGCACATCCTTTACTATATTTAAGTGCTTCAAAGTGTGATTGATGATTCATATCTACCCCTATTCATGGAATCACATCCCATTTAACCTCTGTCTCCACCCCACATAGTGTATCATAAACTTTAGGGCTTGAGGCACGAAATTTACAATTTTGAAAGCTTTATTGATAATTTTTATGCACATTCCTAATGACAGAGTATCATGCAATGAAAAGTATTAGGTAGGTGAATGCCCATCCAGTTATTTGATCAGTAAACAGAAAACAAAAAAAAAAGTAACAAAAAATGTTCAGTATCTTCCGACAAATTATATTGACTAATTCAGTTCAGCCACAATCATTGAAGCCATGTCTATTGCCTATAAGTTAATAACTATACAACAGAAACCAAATATAAATTAGCTAGGAGTATTATAAGTATTCCAATTCCTAAAGTTTTAATGAGAATATTCCATTTTGAGTCACACAAACAGTTCACAAATGAATTAAGTCTGCTTCTGTATGAATTTCTATGATCCTTGGCAAGGCACAAAAATTAGGTACTTTTCTCAGAGTTTCGAAGAATTGCTGATTTAGGCAAAGGAGAGCAGTAGATTAGAATAAGAACGAGATTGTGCCTCTTTAAAAAAATCAAACTTTATTTAAAATGTTGCTTTTATTTCTGATAATCCCTTGTGGAGTGTGTGTGTGTGTGTGCGTGCGTGTGTGTGTGTGGTGTGGACTGTGTGTGTGGGGGGTGGTGTGGACTGTGTGGGGGGTGTTGGGGTGTGTGCGTGTGTGTGTGGTGTGTGTTGGTGTGTGTGTGGTGCGTGTGTGTGCCCACGCGTGCATGTGTGCATGTGGCCAGGTTTCCTCTGTGCACATATATGGTTCATTTCCTATGCACCAGAGTTGTCTTGCAGAAATAGGAGTTTCAGAAAGGAGAAAAAGAGGTCAGCAGTAGATGCCTTGCCTCAGGACAAAGAACAAAGAGCAATTCCAGATGGCATCCTGGAGATGGGAGAGGAAATTCACTAATAATTATAGATTACAGGGATAAACATTGACTCTATTGAATATCCTGGCAAAACAGATTCCTTTAATAGTCAGAGATGGTGCTGATAATTTAAAATAATGAAACTTAGATCTGCCTCGATAGAGAGAAGAGAAAGTGCTTTGAATTTGGAGAAAAATGATTTAATTTACAGAGCTACAGTTTGAAGAGAGAAGCAAAATTGAAAAATTAATGTTAAAATGAGCATTAAAAGCTTCTGTTTTTTAAAAAAGGAATTTTAAAGTCTTAAATAAATCTGAAAGGACAATGAAAAGAGATTGAAATCATATTGTAGTATAAACTCAAAATAGTAATATACTATGATAGAAAGGACAAAGGATTTGAGTTACTGAGACTGTAAGTTAAAGCCGGCTCTTATCTGTTAATGGAAGCATGATACTTGAGTATTAGTTCTCTCATTTGTACTGATAACAATTAATTATCTTTTCATTTTTTTAGATTTGTTAAAGGGAGCATAAGTAAATTTCCTGAGACAGAATCTCAAATCAATTTTTTAAAAATCACATTTATATATTACCTTAAACATACAGTAAGAAGGCTTGAAAACAAATTCCCTAACAGTGAAAAATTGGTTTGATTTGGTCTTTGACATTGGCAGCTGCTGTCACAGTGTTCTGGTTCTTGAACAAACACACATAAAGTGTTTTTTTCTGGTGTTAGGAAGTGTTCATTGAAAAGCAGCTGTTGGCATCTGAATACATTACATGTAATGCTAACTAAGACCTCACTTTTGTATAATACTTTATACTTCTTTTAAAGCACTTTTCTTTGTTTAATTTCATCTACAAAGGAAAGGCATTATTTCCCCCTCTAGCAAATTTAGAAATGGATATATCCATTAAGGGGTAATGCAATTTCCAAGTCAGGAAACAGTTTAAATATTTGTGAGATTGTCTTGATGTCATAGTTTCTGGCTTTTAGCATTATGTTCCAGGGTAGTGTGACAGAGGCTTGTGGTTGGATAGTATTGTGGGGAGAGATTCGCTAGTGTTGAGGACCTTCCTAAGTGCAAGACAATGGATGACCCTCTGAAAAATGGGGTTAGACAATGAGAGCCAGACTAAATCACTCTGAGACACAGCAGGTCTCCACTACAATGGCTTTCTGAGAACTGAAGGCAGAGCCGCAGGATTGAGAGAAGTCTCTTGATACACAGAAAGCTAGTGGAGAAAAATAAGCAATGAAAATGGCATGGTAAGCAAACATCTGGCAAGCAGAATATAAAGGTGAATAAGTATTTTCTGAGCCTTGAAGGCTGATAGCTAAGGTGGAAAATCATTGAGAAATCTTTAGAATCTTGTTGAGATAATCGTGACATCAGGCCATATGAAAAGCTTTAATTCTGCCTTTAAAAGATTTGAAATGATTTGAGAATGAATCAATGTAGCAAAGCTCAGACCTAGCTTCATCACAGATTAGATTCACCCAGCCACTGCCTTGACATCCTGGCAGAACAGTCATGTACTTCTTTGGAAGATAAATATAATTATCTTCAGGTCTGTGCTGTTCTCTTACATATTATCTTTAGCATACAGATATAAACAATGAGAAAAGCAAAAGAGATGACAGTTGTAACCCATAATTAAGACAAAAAGTAGTCAATATGAGCAGGACCAGAGCTAGCCAAGTGGTAAGAATGATCAAACAATGATGTTGAAATCATCATGATAATTATGTTAACAAATACAGTGGGGAAGAAAGACAAGCGTGAAGAAATAGGTAATTTGAGCATATCCATGAAAATATTATTCATAAAATTAAAACACTAGAGATGGAAAACCCAGTATCAGAAATGAAAAGCTCATTGGGTGTGCTAAAGAGTGAATAGGACACGAAAGGAGAAGGTACTAGTGAATCTGAAGACCAGTCATGATGATATCTGAGAAGGTGGAGCCTAAGAAGTTTCTAAATTGAAAGATACCAACCTAAAATCCAAGCACAGTTGACCCAAGCACAATAAATATAAGAAAAATTACACCCAGGTAAGGCTTAGTCAAAACTGGGGAGAAAATGCAAGATAGAGAAATAATCTTAAAAGCAACCAGAAAGGAAAACAAAAATAAGAAAGACAGCTTATAAGAAACAGTAAGAGTGATAGCTAAATTATCGTAAGAAATCGTGATGAATAGAAGACAGCTGAATGGGATGTTTAAAATGCTAATAAAAAATGAACTTCCAGCCTAGGACTTAGATAGTGAGAACATCTTCCATAAATATATGAAGAAATATAAGTTTAAGACAGAAACACAGTACAGTTGACCCTTGAACAAAATGGATTTGAACTCTGTAGATCTATTTATATGTGGATTTTTTTTCAATAAATAATTGGAACAATTTTGGAGACTTCTGACAATTTGCAAAAACTTGCAGACCAACCAAATAGCCTAGAAGTATAAAAATAAATTAAGAAAATGTTAGATATCTCATGAATACATAAAATACATACAGATACTAGTCTTTTATCATTTCCTACCATAAAAGAGTATACAAATCTATCATAAAAAGTTAAAATTTATCAAAATTTAAACACAAATGCTTGTAAACTCTACATGACGCCACTTGTAATCAAGAGATATGTAAACAAGTCTAATGATGAAGTGTCAAATTCTAACTGCATAAAATTAACTGTCGTAATACTGTACTTCTGCAATCATCACATAGCCACCTCCCATTGTGATTGTGTTGAACTCACGGTATATCTTCTTAGAATGCTGTACTAGGGCGGGTGTGGTGGCTCAAGCCTGTAATCCCAGCACTTTGGGAGGCCAAGGTGGGTGGATCACGAGGTCAAGAGATCAAGACCATCCTGGTCAACATGGTGAAACCCCGTCTCTACTAAAGATACAAAAAATTAGCTGGGCATGGTGGCACGTGCCTGTAATCCCAGCTACTCAGGAGGCTGAGGCAGGAGAATTGCCTGAACCCAGGAGGCGGAGGTTGCGGTGAGCCGAGATCGCGCCATTGCACTCCAGCCTGGGTAAC
>CM052654.1:129973066-130006384 GCA_028533165.1 Leontopithecus rosalia | reverse complement strand
TAAATAATTAGGTAAATAAAAAATAAGAATGCTGTACTATGCTAGGAATCTCCACCTGAGCAGTTCATCTCTCCAGTAAGTTGCGTACAACAGTAAAAAGTGAGTTCTCACAGTTCTTACATATTTTTCATCATGTTTAGTGTAATGCCATAACCTTGAATTGCACCATGGGAACCCCATACGAAGTGCCACTACTGATGCTGAAAGTGTTCCCGAGAAGCCGAGAAAAGTCATGACATTACAAGGAAAAGTTAAACTGCTTGATATGTACCATAGATTGTGGTCTGCAGTTGTCGTTTCCCACCATTTAAAGATAAGTGAATCCAATATTAGGGCTGCTGTTTAAAAAAAAAAAAAAGAATTCATGACGCTGTTGGGTTAAAAATAATTTGTGACGCTGTCGGTGAACCTATGTCAGGTGCAAAAATGTACTTTTTGTTAAATATCCTTTTATGTCTGATTGAAAATGCAGCTTCTATGTGGTGCAGGATTGCCATAAGCAAAGTGTACCTATAGATTCTAATATGATTCTAGGAAAAGCAAAGTCATCATATGCAACTTAAAAGTAATGTGAAAGATCTAAAGCCGAAGAATTTACTGCCAGGAAGAGATGGTTGGATAATTTTGAAACAGATTTTGCTTAAAAAATGTTAAGATAACAAACGAAACAGCTTATGTTGACCGAGGGACGGTAGACAAGTTCCCAGATGTTATTAAGAAAAATCATTGGGGAGGAAGAATATCAGCCTGAACACGTTTCTGTTTTTTTCTTTTCTATGAGGATGAAAGTGCTCAACCTGGAAAAAAATGGCCACAAAGGACATTTTTTAGTAAGGGAGAAAAATGAGCACTGAGATTTAAAGCAGAAAGGGATAGGCTGCCTCTAATATGTTGTACAAATGCAGCTGGGTTTCTGATGGGGATTGCTTTTCTCTATAAAGTCGCTAACCCCTGAGTCTTGAAGGACAAAGACAGTCTTTTGGTTGTACAACAAGAAGGCCTGGACAGTCAAAACTCTTTCTTAACTGGTTCCATTGATACTTTGTCCCTAAAGTCAGAAAGTACCTTCCTAGTAAGGGATTGCTTTATAAAGTTTTTGATAATAGATCATGCTTCTTGCCATCCAGAAGCCCTGGAGGTCAGCACTGAAATCATGGAAGTGGTCTACTTGTCCCTAACACAGTGTTTCTAATTCAGCCTCTAGATCGGGGGTTCGGAAGGGCCATGAAGACTCATTCCCCATGGTACTCTATGGAAAGGATTGCCAACGCTGCGGAAGAGAATGCTAATGGATAAAACATTATGTATGTCTGCAAGGGTCACACCATTGAAGGGGCCATTGTTGCTATGGAAAAATCCATGAAAGTCATCAAGCCTAAAACAGTACAGTTCGATCAGAGAAAACTGTGTCCAGATGTTGTGAATGACTTCAATAGATTTACAACGGAGTCAATCAAAGAAATAATGAAAGAGATTATGAATATGGTAAAAAAAAAAAAGGTAGGAGTGAGGGTTTTCAAAGCACAGATCTTTGAGAAATTTAAAAGCAAAAAGATACCACACTGGAGGAATTAATAGAAGACAACTTGATGGAGTTGAGTGCTTCTGAACCATTGTCATATGATGTGGAGGGAGACAGAAAAAAGTGCAGAAAACAAATTGTTATTAGACAATCTGGCAGAATCATTCTGACTATTCAAGACGACTTTGCAGCGCTTTACAGCATGGATAGATTCTTGCATGATACGGGCACTGAGACTACAACAAATGGTGGAGGAAGAATTGGTGCCATACAGAAACATTTATAGGTAAGTAAAATAGCAAAAACATCGACAGAAATTATGATGTATTTCCATCAAATTTCACCACGTGGCTGTCTCTCCTGTCTCTTTCTTCTACCTCTTCAGCTTCTACAAGTCCTGAGACAGCAAGACCAAACCCTCCTCTTCCTCTTCCTCAGCCTACTCAATGTGAAGATGATGAGAATGAAGAATTTTATGATGATCCACTTTCGCTTGATAAATAGTAAATATATTTTCTTTCCTATAGTTTTCTTAATAGCATTTTCTTTTTTCTAGCTTACTTTACTGTAAGAATATAGTGCATAATGCATATAACATACAAAATACATGGTAATAAACTGTTTATGTCTTCGGTACAGCTTCTTGTCAACAGCACTCTATTAGTAGTTAAGTTTGGGGGAGTCCGAAGTTATGCATCAATTTGTGACTGTGGAGGAAGTTGGTTCCCCCCAACCTCATGTTGTTTATGGGTCAGCTGTAATATAGACCATCACTAGCAAACAAAATTGTTCTGCATGAAAAATATTTTCCATCTGCATGTGTTTCATATACATGTGCATGTATATATGTATGTTTTATATATGTTTATATAGACATACATATCTTGTGAAGGACTCAAATTCAAAACATAAAGCTTCCAACACATCACCAATGTAAAGAAAATGAAACAATTAAATCGGCAATAGTTTTCAACTGATAATAAAGAAAATACAAGTGATCAGCAGGTCATTTACATTTGCTGAACATCATTAGTCATAGGATAAAAGTAAATTAAAACTAAAAGAAGATACTATTTTATACTCACTAGAAATCTTTACATTACAAAGACAAAACTGGTTGAAAGTTTGAACCATGCAAACTCTCACTTACAGGCAGTAACGCTCACCCCAGCTCTACTCCTCATAAAACAACCCCCAAACCAGTCAGTCCCCCCTCCTTGCTTTCTCAAGTTATTTGCTGACTGGGTTTGGAGCCTGGTATGTTATTCCCTGGGGGGCCACCTCACGTCTCATATCTCTGATTTGACTACAACACAACACTAAATGTTGTCGAATGTCTACAGCAGCTGGACACACACATTCCTGCTGGGTATGTAACATGGGATAAGCACTATGAAAGAAATGTCAACATTTTCTTATAAACTCATACATTCACCTCCCTTACTCCTCAGGATTGTCCCTCCTAGATAATTTTCTAAGAGATATGAAAATAAGTGTCCCCCAAAAACTTATTTCAGAATGTTCATAGCAATTTGATTCATGATAGCCCAAAACTGGAAACAACCCAAATGTCTATCAACAGTACAAATAAATAGACAAATGGTGATATATTCATAGAATTGAAAACGAATGAAAGGAGTGAAGATATACACAACTACATGGATGAGTTTCAAAAACTATGTAGAGAGCAAGAAACCGGACATAAGAAACACATATCACAATTCCATTTATCTGAAGATAAAAAGTCGGCAATGCAGAAGTCAGAAGATGATTGCCTTACTTGTGAGAGGCATGTGGGGATAATTAATATATTAATTTGCTAACAGGTAGTCCTTTATGTAGTACATGTATACTTGCTTCAAAGGCATCTCATTGCAAAGGATATAATGGGGTAAGTTAGGAATTCAATTTAAAGGCCTGTTTGTTATTTAAAGTACCGGGCCCAGAAATGCAACTAACTTGCTCACTTTATGCAGCTACTAAGTAGCTAGAAAGAGAATTCTATTCTTTTGATTTCCATCTCAAGGGGCTCCCATGCCTTCTCCCTACCCCCTGCCTGTGCCCTCTCCCCAACTCCCGCTGGATGTGCACCATGTGATATTTTCTGGATGTATCTGTATCTTTTTTGTGACTTTGAGAGTTGATGAGTGGAGAGCATGAATTCTTTTTACAGACACTAGTAAGGTCTCTTCACTGACTAGCCAGCAAGCATGAGCATCAAAAAGCTAACGGAGTCTTAGCGTATGATGTAATGATTTATGTGACAAGTTCCTCAAGTGTTAAAAATGCTGGCAATTCACATCTATGAGGCCACATCCATAGAGCTTCTCTCTTCTGCCACGAGATGCTGATAAAATACTTTTAATTATATTATGCAATCACTGCAAGGAAAATAGATGGCTTTCAGCTGCTGAGTTTCCTTTCAGTGACCTGATTAAAATGCATCCAGGGAGATAGGACACAGCTGTTTTTGTCATTAACTGATAAGCTATTGCTACTAATCTTTACTGATTGCTGACATTATAGGGAAATGCGAATAACAGGAAAAGAGCAATATCTTAATAGAAAAATATAAACAGCATCTCCTCTAAACTATACTTTTGAGGATTTATCTGTCTTTACCCTTTAATTTTCATAGGTAATTTTCCTGGTATTTGACAGCCACTCCATAATATCCCTACTTGTTCACTGGGGGGAAAATGTTATAGAAATAATGGCAGGCATGTTCATTAAATCTCTAAGCAGTGTTGATTTAAGACAAAATTGTTAAGTAAGATACTATACCCTGATGCCTCACCTGTCTAGTTCATATAATAATTCTTTTAATTTTGAGTTTCTAGGTAGAAATTAATACGCACTTAGGATATATAATAACAGTTGTTGTCTTGCCACTATCCTCTCCATGCTTCTGCTGATCTTTTAAGCACTATCAGGTTAACATTTCTAGGACATGTGTATCACTGCCTCTCCTCTACCAAAACACCTATAAAGCCCCCAAGCCTACAGGATAAATTCGTAGAATCTTAGAATTCTGGATAATGAGAATGGAAAGTTCCTTAGTGATGAAATAGGCATAAGATCAGTAAGGTTTTCCTGTAAAGAAACAAAGGAAAGATTTCAGGCTTTGCAGGACATATAGTCTGTATTTCAGTGCAAAAGCATCCATAGACAATATGCAAACAAATGGGTATGGCTTTGTTCCAATAAAACTTTATTTACAAATACAGGCAATAGTTCAGATTATAACTGTGAGTCATAATTTTGTGATCCCTGAACTAGTAGACCAACAATCCATTCTGATATGGAGTTGGGCTTTTAAAACTCTGGAGAATAGACTTTTTATTCTCAGAAAATGATTGCCAAAGTACCTAACTTGCCAGAAACCACATAGGTTGTCTACACAATGTAAAAACAGTCAGTAAAGCATATCATGTTAGGGCATAGCTTTCCTTTATGTTTGTTATTAGTAAAATTCCTCAGTCCTGACAAGACCATATATAGATACAAACATAATTATAAACAGTAGTTACATGCTAAGTCTCTGTTCCAAAGTGAACTTGCTAGGGTGTTCCAGGCCACTTTATAATTTATGGATCCACTATTAGAACACTTACTCTTCTCCATTGACAAAATAGCATCTTTCTATTAGAAGAAAAAAAACTGGTCAAAAATTACGTGTGTGATCACGCTTTTTTTCCTGGACAGAGCAATCTGAGCTGGCAGATTATAAAACAGAGTAATGATTTTGTTCTGTGCCCATAGTTGAGGGTGGCAGAAGGGTTTAAAACAAAGACAGAGAACATCAGAGATAACACAAGTATCAAGTTACCCAACTGGACATCTCACAGTCATTTTCAACGCAATATGTTTAAACCATAATTCTCTCCTTAAACCTTTTCCTTTCCATATTCATCTGAGCAAATACATTAAAAAATGCAGGGCAGAAATTAATATTAGAAGGTTTCCTATATTGTTTTTTTCTTTTATGTCAAAGACAGACAGCATCCTCTGTGGCATTCTGTCTATGCTAGTCTTTTGCCAAATACAAGAAAACAAAATGAAAACATGCAATGAAATTTCAGCCAGTAAAAACAAAGGTGATTAGTATGAATGAATTCACTTCTCTTGCCTCTGTTAAAAGTGCACAGAATTGCATATTCTTTGACAATATGGGCTTATCTCTCTTGTCACCAAGAACTGGAGTCATTCCCTGTTGAATCTGATCTGGCCCTGTAACTTTATTTTTATTTTTTTGGAGTCTTGCTCTATTGCCCAAGTTGGAGTACAGTGGTGTGACCTTGGCTCACCGAAACTGGTGCCTCCTGGGTTCAAGTGATTCTCCTGCCTTGGCCTCCTGCCTCCTGATTACCTGGGACTATAGGTGTGTGACACCATGTCCAGATAATTTTTGTATTTTTTTTTTTAGTAGACATGAGGTTTCACCATGTTTACCAGGCTTGTCTCGAACTCCTGACCTCATGTGATCCGCCTGCCTTGACCTCCCAAAGTGCTAAGATTAGACGTAAGCCACAAGGCCTGGCCCCTGTGACTTACTTGGACCATTGGACTACAGCGGAAAGAATGCTGTAAAGGGAGGGAGGGAGAGAGGAAGGGAAGAAGGAAGGATGGAGGAAGGAGGGAAGGAAGAAGGAAGAAGGAAGGGGGAGGGAAGAAGGAATGAAGGAATGCCATTGTACTTTGCATTCTGTAAATTTCTTTTTATGCTCCTGGAGGAGAAAACCAAGATCTAGCTAAGCAGCAATGTCCTGAGACGTATTTCCTGCATAAGAAGAGAAGGACTGTGTCCTGGCATTCATAAGAACAGAGTGTGTAATGAAAAGAAGGTAGACATTGAACCAGGCATTTGAAGTTATAGCCCCCTTCACTAAAGGATCCCTTTCCTTCCTCCAGTTCTTTTCTCCTGGTACAGTATACATAATAACTGCTCAATTAATAGTATTCTTTGAAAGAACCCTAAGAAGTGATTTTAATTCTACTGGTATCTTGGTAATTCTTGCTCATTTAAATAAAAAAAATTATTACTACTCATGTACTGCTGATATCAGTTTTTAGGCAACAAAAGTCATGATTTAGAGCAAATGAATATTTAAAAGGAAATCTTGGAAACACCTTACAGTGCTTAATTTGACAGCTTTGACTTTTTTTGTAAAATATATTGCATAGAATTTAATTATAACTAAAATTTACATTTCTTAGGAAATAAGATAGCTAATTATACCCGTTACTTCGGGGGAACATGTTGATGCATTTTTTCCATACAATTTTAATTAAAAAGTATGTTCACGTAAAATTGACATTCAGGCATATTCCATGGATGACAGTTGTGAAACTCCTCTCAACTAAGTGATGAGTAGCACTAATTTTTTTCAATATTATATAATCTGAAAGGTATGGTAAGTTTTTAGGAATATTTTAACAGCTAGTATGCAATGACTAGAGAATAACAAAACCATAGTTTTCACAACAACAACTAAGAGATTTTGGTTATCTTCCACGGTACAGGTACTGTGCAGTTGTTTGATTTTTATTATCCACTTTATTTAGTACAATCATTCAAATAATTATTATTTTACAAATGACAAAACTGTGGTTCACTGAAGGTGACCATATTACTGAAGGTCACTTTTCCATTGTAGATTCAACTTGAAGCTTTAGAAGTATCCAATTTGGAGTCCCTGTTAGTTTTCATACTTTAAGCCTTTTCTTTCCTCTTGACCAGACGGTTCTTGCTGTGCTTCAAATGGTTTAAAAATGTTTAGCACCTCCACAGGCTAAGGACTTTTTTGGCTAAATATGATCTTTAGAATGAAGGTCACCAGTTATCTTTCAGGGGCCATTAAAAATATCCTTGCATGCTCTATTCCTTAATACGCTCTACTAAAATAATTATGCAGACAGTGTCACCTATATCATGCCTCATTAAATAAGATGAAGTTCTGAATGAGCCACTTGTATAAGCAACTGTGGACCAACACTACCGTGCGATAAACTGTAGGCTCCTGCCTGAGAGCTTTGTGGAACTACGCCATCATGCTATTTCAATGTTGACAAGGGACTAGGAGTTATATTTTATATGTGAAATGCTAAAGGACAACAACCAGGGATGTGACTTCAAGCAACAACTACTCATTTGGCAAATACAAGAGAAAGCATGATATTTTCAAAAGCCATAGGTCCAAAACTGTAACCTGTTATCCCCCTATGTTCAGGCATGGCAGGGAATGTTTGCAAGTCTGATTGGTTAGGCTAAATTCTATTTTGAGGAAGCTTAGAAAGCCTGCTGGGACTAAGGAAGAGAGCGTTCCACTATACAAGTTTATTTCAAGGATAGTACATTGAGTTTTAGAGTCTATTTATAATTCTGAGATACTACCTTGCCTGTGTCTTAATTTTTTCTTTCTGAGTCCCTTGGGGGACCTGCACTTAAACTCAAAGAAGAGTTGTAATAAAAGAGTAAGTAAAAGTTAATAAAAAGATCTAGAAAATTGAGAGAGCTTTCCATCCGTTTCTGCAACGGTTAGGTAACAACACCCTTAGCCAGACGCAGGGCCCTCATATTGGGCATCAGAAGCATAGGCATTAATAATATTCCTGTTTATGACAATAGTGGCACTTAACTTGAGCATCACTGTTGATGGCACCTTCAAGAGGAGTTACCATATCCCTGGGAAAATGACAGGTGCTATGGGCTGTCAAGAAGATCAGCTTAATAAAAATGGTAGACACATCCTCCTGAGACTATCATACATATTTACATATTGATAAGAAAAAAAATATGTGAAAATTTTCATAGAATGAGAGCTAAGTTGAACAAATCTGTACTAACCTGGAATATGAAATGTGAGATGTATGCAGTCTCAGTGCAGTTTTGCTGCTATAACAAAATACTTGAAACTGCATAATTTATAATTTAAAAAACCCAGAAATATGTTTCTCACAGTTCTGGGGACTGTGAAGTCCAAGATCAAGGCATTGGCAGCTTCAGTTGTCTGCCAGGACTGATTACTGCTTCCAAGACAATGCCTTGTTGCTGCATCCTCCAGAGTGGAGGAACGCTGTGTCCTCACATGGTGGAATGTGAAAGGGCAAATGGAATGCTGCATGAGACATTTCTTATAAATGGAATTAAGGTTCTTTTAGAAGTGATTTCCCCAAATTTTAATGGCTGATAATAAAGGGTATTTGGAGGCTTGAATCTGGTCTTCTGATTTTAGAAATCTCTTTTAGTCCCTTGTACTATGCAGATGGTAGGATGGAAAAATACCTCTGTTTTACTTTAATTTTTAATAATTTAGTCAGATTCCAATGTAATGAAATTTTTAATTATTCTAACAGTTCTTAAGTACTACCACTGTGATCAAGAATAACAGCATTTTGCCAGGTGCAGTGGCTCATGCCTGTAATCCCAGGACTTTAGGAGGCCAAGGTCAGAGGATCACCTGAGGTCAGGAGTTCAGTACCAGCCTGGCCAACATGGTGAAACCCCATCTCTACTAAAAATAGAAAAACTAGCCAAATTAGCCAGGTATGGCAGCAAGTGCCTGTAATCCCAACTACTAAGGAGGCTGAGACAGGAGAATCACTTGAACTTAGGAGGCAGAGCGATTGCAGTGAGGTAAGATCTTGTCACTATACTCCAACCTGGATGACAGAGCTAGACTCTGTATATAAAAAAAAAAAAAAAGAATGAGAGCATTATTGTGATGTCCTTAAATTTACCCTTGTGAATTATCTTACAGAGACTGAGCTATGTTCCACTGCATCCTAAGAAACCAAACCTGAAATATTAACAAAATGCTCATTTTACTAATATTTGAATAACTTCCTAGTTAAATTCCTTTAAATATATCAGGCAGATCATTCTGCCGTTACGCAGAGATGTGTATATTCCCTTAAAGCGGCTCAGTGCCCACTCCCTAACTAGTTTTTTTCTGAAACTGGAAGGAGAGTGGATATGTGAGCAGGAGTATCCTTGGATATCAAGTCTGAGTATCTTTGTGAGAACACAGCTAGACTTGGAGTGTTTCTCATGGAATTCTGAAGTGGAAGCAGCTCCTGATTGTTCTCTTGTTTCAGTTGGCCTGCTAAACAGAACACAGTCATGATGTAGAGTGCCATTGCTGGACTCCTGGACTATTTGGTGCTAATTGGAGAAGTCCACAATCCTCTCAGATATCTACTGATATCTGGAGTCAGCTTTTCTTGTCAGATATGTACTGATGGAGCCAGCTGTCTTATTCTGTCCTGGAGCAACCAACTTTTTACATGGTTTTAAATAGAGATATTCAAGCTGAGATTTAAAGTTCAGGTATGAGTTAGTCATAATGAGGGGAATTAGTGAGGGACAGGTGACAAAGCATTTCAAAAAATGAAAATATAACATATACAGGAGAAGCAACACTGTGAGGGAAAACAGAAACAAAACAGAATGGCAGAATAAGAAAACAGGGCTACATAGTAATGCAGAAAAATGGGCATCATAAATGTACAACATACTAAATATGTTGAGGTCTATGGAAGGATTAAAACATAGATGGAACAATCATATTTTATCTAAAATCTTATTTTTGGCTGGATTCATGCAGACAGACTGAATGGGTATTAGGAAATCAAGTAGAAGGCTATTCCCAAAGTTTAAGAGAAAATGCTGAGTGATGGAGTGGTGGGGAGGGCATGAAATAGAAAGAATGGAGTTTAGAAACAGTTCAGAATAGATGATCAGGCATTATAGAAAAAGATGGAGAAGATAAGAACCACGTTCAGGATTTTTTTGGGGCAACTCTGGGGATGTTAGTGTTGTTCACTGGTGTATGAAATGAGGACACAGGAAAAGATTTGAGAAAAATAATGAATAAAACTTTGAAAACTAAAGTTTTAGATTCAAATAAAATATATATCTGTATATAATTTTTGAGAAATAAATGAGAGCCGTGAAACTATATATTTATTTATTTAACAAATGGAATATATACATATATGTGTGTTATATGTATTTTACATATATAACACATTTTATGCCATATTTTACAATGTATATATTCCATTTGTTATATATTATTATACATAAAATACATTTATATATTTGCACCAAATATATGTTTATATATGTAAACTTTATGCCAGATTGTATATATGTATATATTCCATTTGTTAAATTATATATAAAATATATTTATATATATATTTGCACTAAATATATTTACATATGTTTATATACATAAACTTTATTAAAATAAAGACTATCTTTCAAATTATTTTATGTGGCCAGCATATGCTTAATACAAGAAGAGGACAAAACACATCCATGAAATGAATATATTATATTTATGTTATACATATTATATATCTTATATATAATATATATATATATGTGGCAGTTGGAAGTTAAGTCAAATAATTTACTAGAATTGTAATGAGAAAGTATAGAACAAAAGAAAGATAGTTTAGGATAAATCCCTGAGAAATTCTGATGTTTTTGAAATCTTGAATGTGAAAATGGCAAAAGGGCATGAAAAGGGGCACTCTCTTCCAAAGTTGTGGGAGGAAAACTCAACAATTCCAGTGATTTGATCAACAAGGCAGGATGGCATTGGAGAAGACACAGCTCAATTCAGAGGTGAGGTGAGACTTGCAGACAGCTGTTTCCTTCCCTGGGGGCATTTACTGCCGCTGGGTGTGTACTGGGGACTGTATGTGGTCCATACAGATGATTCTTACTGTGAATGAGAAACCAGAGTCTTTGTCAGCTAAGACCAACATGGCAGGTGGGAAAGTTGGGAATCTCTAAAGGCAACTAATTTGCCTCCTAAGACTCACCTAGTTCTAAGGCTGTACCGAGATGGAGAGAAAAGGGAATAACTAATCCAAGGGCTTCAAAAAGCCAGAATAAATCTTCTGTAATCTTTGGGTGCATGCAAGACAAAAATCTGTGAGACCGGAGAGGCTTTCATCAAACAGAGGGGTTTTCCCCCTCAGACATTTCAAAGTGAATGACATTAAATGAAAACATCAAATCTTGTGGGATGCAGCTAAATCAGCACTTAGAAAAGAATAGAGAGCCCTAACAGCATACATTTAAAAAGAAGAAAGGCTGAATTCAGTAATCTAAGTTTTCATCTGTTGAAGTTTACAAAAAGTAGAGTAAGCTACACTTAAAGAAAATTGAAAGAACATGAAAAAATAAGAGCAAAATAAAAACGATAGAGAATAAACATAATTTAAAAAACCTGACTCTCTGATAAAGCAAATGCTAGCAAGACTGAACAAGAAAAAAGAAAGAAGCACGTAAAAATTACAACATAAGCAACAATTAGTATCTGTTACTCAAATTCAAATGACAATATTATGAGCAATTTTTGACAATGATTTAAAAGTGTAGATGCAATCAATAAGTTTATTGGAAAACACAATTTCCCAACTTGACACATGCACACACACACAAAAAAGAAAATATATACCTATTAAATAAAATATTCATAGAATATTAAACATTTTAATGTTATCGATGCTATTAGTAGATTATTATATAGAATATGAATATATACACATAACATATAAACACAAGGAAGTTTAAAAAATTTAAATAAAATGTCTTAAACAGCAATTTAAAAGAGACTAATGCACATATGAATATTGTGTTATATTAATATATTGTATTTTATATAAAAAACTTTACAAATAAGAAAAAGAAGACTCAATTATAACAGTTGACAAAAGTTTCAAAAACTACTTACTAAAAAGAATTTTCAAATGGCCAATATGCATATGATAACATATTTAAAATCATTAGTCATGTGCTTTTAAAAGATTAAAACCACAATGAGACTCCCACCATAATATTTATTATTTAAAAAATTTACAATACCGTGTTTTGGTGAGGATATGTAGCAAATAGCAATCTCATATATTAATATTGTAGATGCAGAGTATATGACTATAATCATTTTTGAAAACTCTCAGCTATCTTCTAAAGCTGCTTAAAGTAAACCTTATAATGCAGCAATTTCTGTCCTGGAAATGTGTGCTCATATTCACAAAAACAGAACCAGAAAAAAAGTTTTCAGAGCAGTGGAAACAGCCTGAATGTCTATCACCTATAGAATAGATAATTTCTATTTCTCACAGAAAAAGATACACAATTATGAAATACTATGTACTATGCTTACATGCAGCAGCATGGATGAATCTTAGAAATACTGTGGAGTAACAAGGCCCCTATATGAATCAAATACCACATGCTTTATTCACGTGCAATTCACAAGTATGGAAAACGAATCTAAGATTAAAGGGGTTAAAGTAGTGGGTAAATTTGGGAATATATTGGGTAGAAAAGAGTCCGTGAGCAACTGTCAGTGTGCTGGAAATGTCCTCAGTTTTTATTTGTGAGGTAGTTTTATGGATATACAGGTGTTTAAAATTTATTGAGCTAATGCATGCTGGGCTTAATACCTAGGTGATGGGTTGACAGGTGCAGCAAACCATCATGGCACATGTTTACCTATGTAACAAACCTGCATGTACCCGAGTTTAACATTAAAATTCAAAAAAAATGAGCTGTTTGCCTAGGGTTTTGTTGCTTTCTGGTGGTTTTAATCCTCAATAAAGGGATCAGGGAAAACAATGACTTTCAAAGACAGAGAGTTATCAACTGATTTAAAATGCTTCCCAGTGCAAATATGACAAAGACAGAAAAAGCCCTTAGATAGAATGAGAAGAGTTCAATGTTGATTTTAGGGAGACTAACTTGAGAGAACTACTGAGTTTGGTATGCAGATTGTAGAGGAGGTAGGAAGATGGTGGGCAAATGAGGTCAAGTCTCTTGGCCTTTACCGCTAAAAAAGGAAGGGACAAAATGACAAGAGGCCTAAGGAATGGTAGAAAGAAGGTAAGGTTTTGCTTGTTTTTTTTCTTTGGAAATAATTAAGCATATTTTTATAATTTCTTGCGTGTCGGAAGAGCCTGTATTAGTAAGGTTCTCTAAAGGGACAGAACTAATACAATACACACACACACATATGGGGGTTTCTTAAGTATTCACTCACATGATCACAAGGTCCCACAACAGGGCGTCTGCAAGCCGAGGAGCAACAAGAGCCAGAGTGAGTCCCAAAACTGAACTTGGAGTCTGATGTTCAAGAGCAGGAAGCATCCAGAATGGGAGAAAGATGTAGGCTGGAAATCTAAGCCATTCTTACCTCTTCATGTTTTTCTGCCTGCTTTGTATTTGCTAGCAGCTAATGAGATGGTCCCCACCCAGATTAATGGCAAGTCTGCTGCTCCAGCCCACTGACTCAAATGTTAATCTCTTTTGGAAACACCCTCACAGACACACTCACGATCAATACTGTGCATCCTTCAATCCAATCAAGTTGACACTTAATATTAACCATCAGAGCCTAAGGGAATAAAGCATGTGAGAATAAGATACTTCTCAACCTCTCGGAATAGCTCTTAAAAGTGTAGGACAGATTGGAATTTCTTAAGTAGGTAGACTAAATTGGCTTTAACAGGAGAAAAACAGGAAGTGGAAAATAAAGCAGAAAATCTGAGGTTATGTGTGGGACTACAGACTTGTAGCAGGGAAGATTCACATATTACTTGAAAATTTAGAGAGGTCCACCCACCGAGCTTGGGAATGTGTATAAGAGTGTTTAGTTAGGGCCGGGCGCGGTGGCTCACGCCTGTAATCCCAGCACTTTGGGAGGCCGAGGCGGGTGGATCACAAGGACAAGAGATCGAGACCATCCTGGTCGAAATGGTGAAACCCCGTCTCTACTAAAGATACAAAAAAAAAAAATTAGCTGGGCATGGTGGCGCGTGCCTGTAATCCCAGCTACTCGGGAGGCTGAGGCAGGAGAATTGCCTGAACCCAGGAGGCGGAGGTTGTGGTGAGCCGAGATCGCGCCATTGCACTCCAGCCTGGGTAATGAGCGAAACTCCGTCTCAAAAAAAAAAAAAAAAGTGTTTAGTTAGATTTCTAAAGCCTCACTCTGCTCAATGCTATGAGATTAGAGATGTGGGCCTGATCCCCTAAAGTGTATATCAAAGGGTTAGGCACCAAAGGTTGATACACAATAAAAATAGATTATTAATAGAAAAAAAACATACTTAAGGTACTTGAGAATTAAGATCCTGCAGAGACATAGGGAATTAAGTGAAATTACATACTCTTTTGTGTGGACTCTGTAATAGATACGTTTTTATAGTAACAAAGATTATTATCAAAAGAAAAGCTATCATTCTAAAAATTTGGATAAAACAGCTCCACGCAAGTATAAAGGGTGACTATTAAATAAGCTGTGCTAAACTAAACTAAAACTGCTTAATTTTCATTACTGAGTCAAAATGATTAATGAATCCACCATGAAAGGTTTTCTTCTGGTCAGCGGAATTCAAGGCTTGGTTATTTATCCCAGTCTCTCTAATGTCAATGGGAGCACAGTTATTTTGCCCCCAAATCTACAACTTAATGAGAGAGATGTATATCAATAGGAAACTGCAATTCAACTTAATAACTTTGGCAAAAGGCATTATCAGTTACAATGAAAACACTGAAGGGCAATAAGTCCAATTTGATTGTTAGGTCAGAGTTTCTCAAAGAGGTTTCATATAAGCTGTATGATGAAAGATATATCGTAACTAACAGCACAGAAACAAAGCAGATTGTTGGAAACAGTTGACTCAAAGTACTTATGGGGGGCATTCTTTTCCACTTTGTAAAAGTGCACACATCTCCTGACAAAGTTTCTTATCGGAAGAGCTATCCCCAGCCAGGCAAACGGGATACAGGAGAAAAAGGATAAACAGCCCCTGCTAACAGTCAGTCTGTTCTTCAAGAAGGGAACCTATGTTAGAGCTGAGAGTGGAAAAACAGGGTTTGCAGTTTTCCAAGTTCACAGGCTGCGACTTGTTTGGCTTTGTCTTAGTCTAAGATCACAAGAATTCTATCAAATTCTATCCAGTGTAAACAGGAATCAAATATGCATAATATTGAAAGCATTTATTGAAAAATAAAGTATTTAAATTCAGCCTAAGTAAATCAATTTAATAACATTTTCTGAAATATTAACCGTGTTGGCTTTAGAATGCAGAGGTCACAAAGTACAGCAAAGCCACAGCTCCAGATTTCAAGGCATTTCCAACTGATCCTTCTTTTTAGGGTGAGGACGATGATAACCTGGAAAAGTTGAAGAAATGAGAAGTAAATAAGAAAACCGCTGAATTCTCAAAGGGCTAAAAAGTTTCATTTAAGAAATAGCGATTGTATTAAATGTTACCTAAATGCATCTTACAGATTTTTGTTTAATGGATGTTTGCATCTATCCATTATGCAAACGTGGTCAGGTTTGAACAGGAAAGACATTCTACTTATTATGCCACAGGAAATTCAGCCAATATTCACTCCATTTATCTCAGAGCAACACTTGCCATCCTTCTAAATATGAAGCACCAAATAATGTATTTTCTGCTTTTCTGCTCCAAATATCCTTTAGTATCTGTGTTGTGATAATGGAATTGAACTTATGTGAGAATATCATTTTTGCATTTATCTTGACATTCAGATTTCTTATTAAAAGTTGCTAAAGAGACATTGCAGGAGGATGGGTTTATCTTCCTGATTCTGTTGTTCTTCCAATTTCCAATTTGTGTTTCTTGCTCTTTCTGCATGACAGCCAGTGTCATGCCTTGGGGAGGCCCAAGAGGACTTACCCGAGGCAAGTTCTAGCTTCACCTCCATGGACTTGCCATGGTGCTTCAAAATCATGTGGGTAGATTGCTGCTAAGTCTCACAGGAACTCTGGCTGCCGGCTTTCCCTACTGGGTCTGCCCACACCCTACAAGCACACTTCCTGCTTGCCAGGCTCAGCTGCAGTTCCCTGGCCACCAGCTTCAGCCCACCTCTAACATGGAAGGGCATTTCCTGCATGTCAGTCCAAGCTGTGATTCCTTGCTTCTAGCTTTTGTCCAGCAACTGTGGATCAGTGCTTGCCCAGGACAGCACAGTGATATTCTCTATCATCTTTTGAGCTTTAACTACATCCTGTCCAGCAGTCTCAATTTGTACTTGGAAGCTCCCCACTTCCAAGTACTTTGTTACTCTTCCTCAAACTAGTTTATTCATTCTTTTTAGGTTCTCTTTATCATTTAAAGTTAATCCTTTTGTTACTGGATAATAATTCTTGATGTTAAACATTATCTGTTCAAATTACTCTATTGTGTCTTTTCTCTTGCTAGAAATTGTCTAAAGCAAAGTTGACATGGAAAATGGGAACTGGACATTTGCCTACTTTCCTTTTTTAAATTTTATTATTTTTAAGTTTCAGCATACAAGTACAGAATATATAGGTTACACAGGTATATATGTGCCATGGTGGTTTGCTGCACCTATCAATCCATCATCTAGTTTTTAAGTCCTGCATACATTAGGTATTTCTCCTAATGCTCTCCCTCCCCTTGCCCTCCATCGTTTGACTTGCCCCAGTGTATGTTGTTTCTCTCCCTGTGTTCGTGTGTTCATTGTTCAATTTTCCCTTGTGACTGAGAACTTGTGATGTTTGGTTTTCTGTTCCTGTGTTACTTTGCTGAGGATGATAGCTTCCATGTCCCTGCAAAGGACATAATCTCATTCTATTTTATGGCTGCATAATATTCCATAATGTAGATGTGCCACATTTTTTTATCCAATGTATCATTGACGGGCATTTGGGTTGGTTTCATGTGTTTGCTATTGTAAATTCTGCTGCAGTAAACATACATATGTCTATGCCCATCAAACTACCATTGACATTCTTCACAGAATTAGAAAAAACTACTTTAAATTTCTTATGGAATAAAAAAAGAACCTGTATAGTGAAGACCATCCCAGGCAAAAAGAACAAAGCTGGAGACATCATGCTACTTGATTTCAAACTATACTACAAGGCTACAGCAATCAAAACAGCCTGGTACTGGTATCAAAACAGACACATGACAAACAGAACAGAACAGAGACCCCAGAAATAATACCACATATCTACAACCATCTGATCTTTGACAAACTTGAAAAAAAACAAGCAATGGGGAAAGGATTCCATGTTTAATAAATGGTGCTGGGAAAATGGGCTAACCATATCCAGAAAATTGAAACTGGACCCTTTCTTTACACCTTCTACAAAAATTTACTCAAGATGGATGAAAGTCTTAAATGGAAAACCCCAAATGATAAAAACCCTAGAAGAAAATCTATGCAATACCATTCATGACATAGTCAAGGGCTAAACTTTCTGATGAAAATGCCGAAAGCAATTGTAACAAAAGCCAAAATTGACAAATTGAATTTAATTAAACCAAATAACTTCTGCAAAGAAACTATCATCAGAGTGAACAGGCAACCTACTGAATGGGAGAAAATTTTTGCAGTCTATCTATCTGACAAAGTTCTAATATCTAAATTCTACAAAGAACTTAAACAACTTTACCAAAAAATTCCAAACAACCTCATCAAAAAGTGGGCAAAAGATATAGACACTTCTCTAAAGAAAACAGTCATGTAGCCAACATAAAAAATAGCTCAACATTACTGCTCATTAGAGAAATGCAATTCAAAACCGTAATTCAAAACCACCATCTCATGCCAGTCATAATGGTAATCACTAAAATGTCAAGAAACAATAGATGCTCGAGAGGCTGTGGAAAAATAGAAACGCTTTTACGCTGTTTATGGTAATGTAAATTAGTTCAACAATTGTGGAAGGCAGTGTGGCAATTCCTCAAGGATCTGTAATTAGAAAAACCATTTGACCCAGAAATCCCATTACTGGGGATATACCTGAAAGAATATAAATTTGCCTGCTTTCGACTTCTAGGTACTTGTGGAAAGAATGTGAGGGATCAACAGAGAAATACATTTGGAAAACTATTGAACTGGATAGTCTTTGAGTCCTTCTACCCTGAATTGTCAGGTCCATGATGGCAGGTAGTAAACTTAACTAAGGTTTTCATATGTGGGGACTTGATGGGATTCATCATAACCTTGGAAATAATGTTTTGTAGCAGAAAGTTACTCAATTTTGAGAGAGAAGATCTGGGTTTACAACTTGATTCACGATTAGTCAAAATATGGAAAATATGTAAGCCTTATTATCCTTATTTATAACTTGGGATCTGTAAGAATGCTCTGTGAATTTTTCTGTGTTGTTATGAAGATTGTTATAATAATATATGTGACATTTATTTATAAATCATAACATGGCCACAAAAATATTGTTTTTATATCTCTTGCTATTGTTTTCTCAGCCTTTTCTATTTAATTTTTCTTAGAAGAATTTAAACCTTCACCTAAGATCACAGCATTAAGATTTATCTTTGTGTTTGTCCAGTGAAGTACTTTCCTCAGAAAATAATACATTTTGATGACATTAAAAAAAAAAAACAGAAGAATCTACCATTAATATGACCATGTTTTGACTCAGTATTTATAAGGAAACATAATTTCTAGATAAAAAATATATTTGGTATGATTTATTTAAATTTCATATTAAACAGTTATTTATGATTATTTGCAAGTATTTCTGATATTCCTGTTTTCACCAGAAGAGGCCACTATGACCAAACTTTCTGAATTTATTATCAGTTTGAATAATTCCATTTAGCTTAGAAAATTGTTACGTATTTCAAAAGTCAATGATCAGGAGTAAGGTGTTTTCCTTTTTAACTTCCTTTTGAAAGGCAGCCTTCCAATTGAGAGTGGTAAATATATACATTCTTCCCTCCGATTTATTGTAAAGAGCCACAGTTTTAAAGGTTGATAGACATAGATTCAAATCTTGGTTCTATAAGAGAGACAAACTGCTTAACCTTGGCAAATAGCTTAAACTTGTTCACTTTTCAAACAGGAAAATGATGATATTTAGCTTGTTTGTTTTTGTTAAAAAGATTAAATGAAGAATTATCACTAAATTACTTAAAATAGTGACTTAACACAAATGAACAAATACTAGTTCCTGTCGTTCTAGAATGTCTAGTATACCCTTTGTCAGTAAGCAGTTTTTAAAAGATCCTAAAATGCTTTAGGTACTTTTACCTGTAAATGAAAAAATGAATGGAAGACCAATTTCAAGAATGTTAGTATACAGAAGTTTGAATAGTTGACAAGGGGGAGATTATGATTTATTTGTTTTTTTTCTATAAAGTTCATAATTTACGGTGGCCCATGACTGTAATCCCGGCACTTTGGGGGACTGAGGTGGGTGGATCACTTGAGGTCAAGAGTTCAAGACCAGCCTGGGTAACATGATAAAACCCCATCTCTACTAAAAATACAAAAAGTAACTAGGTGTGGTGGTGTGCACCTGTAATTCCAGCTCCTCAGGAGGCTGAGGCAGGAGAATTTGCTTGAGCCTGGGAGGTGGAGGTTGCAGTGAGCCAGGGTTGTACCACTGCAGTCCAGCCCAGCAACAGAGCAAGATTTTTTCTCAAGTAATAATAAGAATTTTTAAGATAGCATATATTACTTTGGAACTATAAAATATTAAAATTAACAATAACACATTTTGCTTTAGATACATTTTCTACTTCTGAAGTCATTTAGCAAATGGGTATATGTAAAACAAAACTAAAAAACTACAAGAAATGGTCATTTGTAGCCTGTCAGTATGGACCCATGCTATCCTTTTGGATTAGAGCTATTGTTTTTTTTTCTTTTTTATTCCATTATAAGAAAATTTTAACCAAATATGGTTACAATGGACAAATAATTATTTAGTACACAAAACATAGATGAAGAAAACCTTTGAACAGGGGTCTCTTTGGAATACCATCAAAGGTAAATATGAGAAACGTTTCCAAAATATGGATATCTCCACAATACCTTCTAATTTACAGTTGTAGTGATTTCACGAAGTTAAACAGCATCAATGGTGTGGTTCAAGTTAAATGTTTTTCCTTTTAATATAAAAATCTTCAAGCTTATACAGAGCTTTTCAAAGACTTTTATCATATTTGTCATAAATTCACTTACATAAATATAATATTTAAAATGAAGGATCCCACAATATCTGTTTTTAAATAGGTTGAAGTTTATATTTGTCACATAACTTTCCTTTGCTTATTTATAAATAGCATAAAGAAACCATGCACCTTTCACTTAACATAAGAATTCCAGCTCTACACCATACTTCACTTATTGCCTTACTCAATCTGAGGTAACACTTTTCCACACCTTGAGTTTATCATTTTTTTATTTCCCTGTCCAAAGGGAAACCTGATATTTCTAGTCTACATCATGCGAAAATAAGTAATAATATTCAACTTATTATATAAAGCCATCTTTAACACCGTATTATTATCAATAATTTTATAAAATATAGAGTACAACAGTTCTAAACACAATCCTAGAAAACTAAACCTACATTGAAAACCGAGTTCATAATGACCAACCTAGCTCTATTCCTGATAAAGTGATGATTCAATATTAGAAAATAAAATTTACTACTGTATTAGTCCATTTTCATGTCACTGATAAAGACATACCAGAGACTGGACAATTTACAAAAGAAAGAGGTTTATTGAACTTAAAAGTTCCACGTGGCTGGTGAGACCTCACAATTATGGTGGAAGGTGAAAGGCACATCTCACATGGTGGCAGACAAGAGAAGAAAACTTGTGCAGAAACACTCTGTTTTTAAAACTGTCAGATCTTGTAAAACTTATTCAGTATCATGAGAACAGTTCTTTCCCATGTAGGAAAGACATGCCCCCCATGATTCAAGTATCTCCTACCAGGATTCTGCCACTATACATGGGAGTTGTGGTAATTACAATTCAAGATGAGATTTGGGTGGGGACACAGCCAAACCATATCAACTCATTCAAAATGAAAGAAGAAATTACAATGATGGCAATACATAAAAGAATATTGATATAAATGTAACACAAATTAAAAATAAAAACACAATTAGAAGTTTTTTTTTTAATTGTACTTTAGGTTCTGGGGTACATGTGCAGACCATGCAGGGTTGTTGCACAGTACTTACATAGCAAGGTGGTTTGCTGCCTTCATCCCCCCATCACCTATATCTGGCCTTTCTCCCCATGTTATCCCTCCCCAACCTCCCCACCCCCAACTGGCCCTCCCAGCCCCCCAACAGACCCCAGTGTGTGATGCTCCCCTCCCTGTGTCCATGTGTTCTCATTGTTCAATACCCACCTATGAGTGAGAACATGCGGTGTTTGATTTTCTGTTCTTGTGTCAGTTTGCTGAGAATCATGGTTTCCAGATTCATCCATGTCTCTACAAAGGACACAAACTCATTGCTTTTTATGGCTGCATAGTATTCCATGGTGTATATGTGTCACATTTTCCTTGTCTAGTCATTTGGAATATAAAAAGTCTTGCCTTGCCTAACTTGACAAAGGGCATTTATATTTAAAAACTACCTAAAATACTACTATAAATAGGCAAAATTAGAAGCATTCCTTTAAAATCAGGAAATAGACAAAAAATTTCCACTTTACTCAAAACAAAGTAATTCAACATTGTTCTATAGATCCTTATCAAGCAATACAATTATTATAAAGTTTGAATTGTATGAATTAAAACTGTGATTACAAATCACAGTGATTGCAAATCATTAAATTGTCTAATAGAAAACCCAGCACACTAAAAATGTAACAGTAACAATAAATGTCAGAGACTATCAAGATAGCTAAGTTTAATAATTTTGTACTATTATAGATTAATAATTATGAGTTCAAAATTATGATTAAAAAGAGATATCATTTATAACAGCAGTAAGGCACCAAAGAGTAAAGCCAGTAAGTTATAAATACAATTTAAAAACTAATAAATTATTTAAGAAGAAAATTAGAAGTTACATTTAAAGAAACCAACATACTTGGAAAAATCCTATAATAGAGAAATCATTACTTTCCTCCATAGTAATGTCTAGATTTTATCCAATTTAGATGAAAATACTAACAAAGAGTTTAATTTAAATTTGAGAAGATGATTTTAAAACTTCCATAAGAAAACAAAGGTTTAAGAGCAACCATGGCTTTGTTAGAAAAGAAAAATTAGAGAAAAGTAATTGTGTTATCATTTATCAAATCTTACATAGACATATTAATTAAGGCACCATGCAAATAGAAGATAAACAAATTCAACAACAAAAAGAAGACAAGAAGCCCAGAAATGGACCCAAACATTTATGAATATTTTATATAAGTAACATTATCAAGATAAGAGGGAAATATTTTATAATACACTGGGAAAAGTTGATAATTTAGGTAGAAAAATAATATATCCCTACAAGACCCAACACAAACACACACGCACGCATGTGCGTGCATGCACACATGCACACACATGCACGCATTCTTCAAATAGATTTAAAACTTAAAGTCAAATTCTTCAAATATGAGAAGACAGTCTCATGTAGCCCAAAGGACTACATGACTCAAAAAGTGTTATCTATAAGGAAAAGGAACATTTCAGAAAATTTAACTATATTAAAATGGAAAAAGATATCTGTGTTTAGGTTTCTGAAAACCGCATCATGCTGTCTTCTGTGAAAAGCTTACATTTGTGTGTGGTTGTTCATTTATTTTGGCTGCCATATAACATCCACTATGTGACTACATCATAATATCACTTATGAACTCCTCTGTCAAATAATATTTTTGCTACTATAAACAATGGTATAATGACACTTCTTGTGTATGTATATATAGTTGTACATATACACAAATGTGTACAATATTTTGTCTCTAGATAATGTACAAATAAATTGCTGAGTCACAGCATATGTGACTGTTTTTTGCAATAACATGATATTAAACTGTTTCACAAAATTGTAAAATTGTTTTAGAAAATTGCTGTACCCAACCATACAATGGATGTTGTACCAACTTTTTGTATTGTTTTTACATGTGAAATGTAAAGACTTATATTAAGGGTATTATAAACAAAGTTTAGAATTTTAATTGTTTTGGGGAAGGGAGGAAGTAAAAGGAAGGGCTGGGAAAAAAGTATATAAGAAAGTGAAAGTATTTGATATTGTTCTAGCTCTTAAAATGGTAGGTTCACACTTAAATGGTAGATTGTTAATTATTTTAATTTATAATGAACATAGGCATTCAAACGCATATACCTTTATATATTTGCATTTGTTTTAATACATATATAATGTACAATTTTTTTTCTTCTTCTTCTTTTTTTTTTTTTTTTTTTTGAGACGGAGTTTCCCTCTTGTTACCCAGGCTGGAGTGCAATGGCGCGATCTCGGCTCACCACAACCTCCGCCTCTTGGGTTCAGGCAATTCTCCTGCCTCAGCCTCCTGAGTAGCTGGGATTACAGGCACGTGCCACCATGCCCAGCTAGTTTTTTGTATCTTTAGTAGAGACGGGGTTTCACCATATTGACCAGGATGGTCTCGATCTCTTGACCTCGTGATCCACCCGCCTCGGCCTCCCAAAGTGCTGGGATTACAGGCTTGAGCCACCGCGCCCGACCGTAATGTACAATTTTTAACTTTAAAAAATGAAAATGTGAATATTGATAATTTGAATATTTTTATCAAGCATTGAGAATTTGAACAATATTTATCAATATCAAACTACATGAGAGCCATTATTTTATTGCCCATTTTCTCTATTTCTGAGTGACTTTCTTAAGCATTTTCAGCATATTTCCTTTTTCATATACTGTTGTAATGTAGGATTAGCTCTTTCAGACACAATAGTTGTGTCAAATAACTTGAGCATGAATTTTGTCATAGTTATTACATTACTCTTAAAATTGTCTTTGTTTTGGACAGCCAGGTATTAAATTTTAAGAATTCATCATATAAACTGAAAATATGACATTTGTAAATATGTTAGGAAATAATCACCCCAATACATAAAAATACCACAATATTTAAAAACATATCTAATAAAACACAACTTAATCATAATGATAAATCTATAAGAAAATAACATGCTATTTTCTTATTTGGATGAGTTATTGTATAAACCTTGAGCTATGACAAAATGCCAAACACACTCACGTGGACCTTGCCTGGTGGTTTATGCAGTAGTGTGCACCTTAACTGTTCACTTCATTGGTACAATTAAACAAGAGTGGACATGTTCAGACTTAAAACAAAAAGAAGTTATGGAATATCTACAATTTTTATAATCAAAACACACTTTCAAGGAATTCTGATATATGCAGTTGTGTTAACAGGAGTCTTATTCTGCATCAATCAATTGGTTATATTAATTATATCAATTGATTATATACATCAATTGGTAAAATCATTTCCATAATTTAAATCATTGATGTTCTCTAACATGTTCATATTTATCCTATCATAATGGAAATATGCATATTGTCTGTTTAAAAATAAATCAAGAATGGATGTAATTCAAATAAGATATTTTCAGAATTTTTTTCTTTCTGAAGAATGAGGATCTTGGTTAAAGCCTCAGAATGCTGCATGGCTGCATCCAGGGTTCATTGGAAGGGCTTCTATCCATGACCCTGAGGCTAACACACTGAAGTCAGATTGGTGGCGTTAGCTTCCTCAGCTCATACTCTGAAGGAGGTGAGACATTGAAGATCACACCATCAGAGAGCCTTGTTTGTTCTGGGGCCACACAAATTTACACATTTTGCTTTTCTTTTTATCCTCGTAGGAATATATTCATTTATCTGGTAAGAAACGGAATACTAGTTTGGAAATCTTGATCTAGTTGTTAAATCCATTATTAAAATGAATCAATTTGCCCATGAAAATGTTTACTGAAGTTTGATGTCTATAGCCAAGCATTGAAGAGAATCATGAGCTTTAGTATCTGTAGTAGCCTGTCTCCTATTTCAGAGGTTTTTAAATCTTTTAAACTTCGACTCTATGCTCATCGCTATTTCTTTTCCTTCAGAGAAGTTCATCCTCAAATATAGCATACTTAAGAAAAGCTACGTATTCCATTTAAAGGTCTTTTAGGTTAACTTTTACACCTTCTTTAATTATATTGAAAGGAGGCAGTACCTGACAAGTTGTAAATGACAACATTGAACAATAACATTGTTACTTCACTATTTTAATTGCATTAATGGAATATAAAGCTTATAATAATTTGATATCTGCTATTCTTCATTTAAAGTAGATGAGCAAGCTCACTCTTCTTTAACATAGACTACTTCATTTTCTTTTTCTCTTTGAACTCATATTTCAATTTTACTTTCTCCCCATATTTCAATTCTCATGTAACATATAAGTTTTTAAGTGTTTTACTGATAATGTTATCATACCTATCTAAATTAAAATGTGTATATTAATTGAGATTTTTACATGTGTTCTGTTTCCTGAGACTGTATGTTATAATATTTTTTGATTGGGTTAAAGCATTATTATAATTACTATCCTCAATAGTACACAGTTTAAAAATGAAATGTATATATTATATAACTTTATAATTGTGAAAGTAAATGAGAAATCTATTTCTTAATGACAAAATGTTATCAAAAATTGCATTTAAAAAAGAATACAGCAAAAAAACTAAATGACACTTATCAAATTATCTTTTTTGGGAAGTAGAAAAGGTAATTATATTTAAGAACAATAAAATGAGAATTGACTATAGTGGGAAAAACTTTTATGATAAGGTTTGAATTTTTTGACTACCTTGTTGAATAATCCACAGTGAATCTGAAAATAATAACATAGAAATATTGTCCTTATATATTATCCAATGTAATGTAAAAACATAACAGTCTCAGACAACTTTCCAGTTATTAGGTTGGTGCAAAAGTAATTGTGGCAAAAACTGCAATTACTTTTGCACAAATCTGATACATTTTAAAATCCACATGACTGAAATACTTCTGCTTTGGCAGATCAGTCTGGTTTTCCTCTGATATGGTTTGGATCTTTGTCCCTACCCGAATCTCATGTTGAATGGTAATTCCCAGTATTGGAGGCGGGGCCTGGTGGGAGGTCACTGGATCACGGGAATGGTTTAACACCATGTCTTTGGTGGTGTTCTCCTGATAGAGTTCTCATGAGATCTGTTTGTTCAAATGTGTGTGGCATCTACCCCATCTCTCTCTTCCTCCCACCCTGGCCATTTAAGAGGTTCCTGCTTCTGCTTCAACTATTTGTGAATTTTAAGATACTTACAGGCAACATTTTGTAGGACATTTTTACCTATGGAATTTAAAAATCTGGACAATGTCTCCTCTGGAAGTACATGCTCAAAGGTCCTTCTTTTAGCACACTCTCATCATAATGCAGATATTTAAGACCTGTACAGTACAGGAAAAAGTATCAACAAAAGAGATTAAACTCATGCATTGAATGCTTTAAATATCAATTCAGTAGCTTTGAAATTAGAACTAAGCATTCAAATAGGTCAGAGTGACATTGAACATTATCCAAATTTCATCTGTAATTATTGCCTTCTTTGAATTTGTCACTCTTTCTACCAATGGACATCTTTCTTCATGTGAACCAGGAAGAATCATGTGCTGATGAGGCAGAGAGGTCTGAAAATGATGTTTCTATCAGACTCTTTCCCACTCTCTGGAGACTACTGCTCGGCCAAGCTGTGTAGCTGATACTAGAATACAGATCCACAAAAGCATAGTCCTTACCCTCCTTACTCCACAGTATAATCTGGCGGACAGGCATGCAAGCAGATTACAGCTACATGTTGTTTTCTGTGTGTGTGTGTGTGTGTGTGTGTGTGTGTGTGTATGTGTGTGTGTGCACACGCGCGCGTGCACATGCTGCAAGGGTTGTCACTACAAGATGCACATGAAAGCAGAGTAAATATCCCCTCAGTATTTCTGGGGTACTGGGGGAGTCTGGCTAACTTAAAACTTCATTTTCTTCCATTATCTATGCTACACATTTTTCAAAAAAGTATAAGAATCTCAAATCAAGAAATGTTATTGCCATGCTTATTTGATAAAACAGTCACTTAATATGATATCACAATAATAACTTGCACTAAATACATCCAGTTATTTCTTTGCTATTACCTATGCCTCCATATCCTTTACAGTGCTTTATGCTGTGCTGAAATTAAATATTCCATTGAATAATTACCACGTCTACTAATGGCAATAAACTAATTTGGTGGCTCTCTTGAGACCAAAAAAGTGAAAGTTTGACTCTTGCTGAGAAGAGCCCATTTAGCCCAATAGATGGCACTGTGACATAAATTATTAATGTTATAAAATTAAAGGAAAAAAATATATATACAGAAAGACACTCATCGAGAATGAAATCACTGTTTTTTTCCTTCTCAAACAGACTTTATGAAGTATTAATCAACTCAGAGAAGCTAATAAAATGCCTGGAAAATGATTCCCAAGGTTATTTTAATTATGGCTGTTTATTAGTAAACTGAGGAAATCTATAGGAGCATATGATAGATCAAGCTGATAAAAATAAATTTGGCCATTGATAAAATTTGGGGATATTTTAATGCAGAGAATAAATCCTGGGATCATCATTGTTTGCAGAATGACTTACATTGTTTTTCCTTCAAGACGTCAACCTTGACAATCCCCATGTTGACATCAAGTGGTCTATGCAGCAAATTATTCTGTAAATCTTAAAATCTTGCCAGTTCTTTCCCTGAGATGCTGGTCTCTTTAATATGTCAGAAAAGTGTTTGTCTGGCACAGTGAACTAACATGTATTTATGTCCTAAATTAAAGACAAAATAAAATGGGACTGAATCAGCCTGACTTGGCATTTAGCTGAAGGCACCAGGTTGTTTTCAGTGAGATGAAGAAATAATGGGAGAAAACCTATTTTTAGATGAGCCCAAAAGCTGAAGTGTTTAGCACAATCAGAAAGGAACTATGTGAGGTGAGGCTAGCTAGAGACCAGGAAAGCAGTTTCCTGATCAAAAATCTTGTATAATGATAATACTATCTAAATAGAAAAGGTTCCTGGGAATATGTATAAAAGGCTGCTCATTTTCTAAAGTATTCACAGCTAGTGTTTCATTTGGTTCTCAGCAATATCTTAAGCAAGGAATTAGAAAACACAGGAGAATCAAGTATTGTCAAATTCCAGTCAGGAGGCTGAGTGACCCAGTTGGTCTTGGCTTAGTTAACGATGGCCTTTGAGAGGAGTACAATGATCTATTGCTTTCTTTTGATGATGATCTATCAGTGATAACTTGGAGAAGTCTGGTGTTGTTCAGTTTCAATTCTTAGCATCACAGGGTGACCGGAAGGATTAGAAGTCATATTCTTGTTGATGTAGACTTCCTTACACACCACTTTTGATGTTCTGAAAGACAGTGTGATGTACCACGAAAGCCACAAAGCTGCAAGTTAGGACACATGGGTTCTACCACTTTATCTCTTTGGACCTGTGTATTTTCATTTATACAATAGGGTAAAAAAAAAGCTTATTTCTAGGATCCCTATTAACACTAAGTCTATTATTATTTCCTTTATTTAATGCTGACTGTAATAGATGTTGTAAAATTTAATGACTTCATTACCACAAAACAGTAAATTATATTTTATAATAAAAGACTGACTTACTCGTTAGTCACTCTGTGAATACAGCAGTGAATTTCTAGATTTTCCTGGCATCATCAGAATTTGGGGAAAACAAGTTTGATAGGAAGTAAAATTAAAATTTCTTTATAGAAAGTTTGGCTTTTTCCCTCTTTCATTCTCTCCTCTCCTTCCTCCCACAGATATCAATTGAACAATTACTGTGTACTAGGCACTTTACATGGTGCTGGGGACATAGCAGTCACAAGTTAAGCTTTAATACTGCCTCTTTAGAGTTTAGTGTGTAAAAAGTCTCAAGGTAAAAACTACAGTGTAGAAAGAGATTTGTGTTTCGAGAGGTGGAAATACGGTTATACACATGGAACCATGTTCATCCAACCAAAGATGAGAGCCTTCTTCCTTGTATTTATCAATTTATTTTTTTTTATATCTTACCTTTTCCAAAAGTAGTGGAGACAGCACTTTCATGTCCTCCAAAACTCTTGTGCTAAGAGGAACATTTCTAGATATAATCCACGTTAGTTTCCCGGGCCACTGCAACAAAATTCCATGACTTAGGTGGCTCAAAACAACAGAAATGAATTTTCTCACAGTTATTGAGGCTAAAACTTCAAGATCAGGTTGTCAGCAGGGCCATGTTCCATTCAAAGACTCTGAGGAAGAATTCGTCTATGCCTCTTCCAGCTTCTGGTGGTTACTGTCAGTCCTTGGTGCTCTTTGGCAATGGCAACTTGACTCTAATCTTTGCCTCCATCTTCACGTGGCCTCCCGTGTGTCTCCTCTGTGTCTTCAAATCTCTCATTCTTTACAATAACGTCAGTCATTAAATTCAGGGGCCCACTCTAATTCTGTATAAACTCATTTAACTTAATTATACAAATACCTTATTTCCAGATAAGGTAACATTGATGGATTCCAGGTGGACATGAATTTTTGGAGGACACTATCCAATCCAGCACAGTGTCATTTTTAACAATTTAGTAGCCGAAGGGAAAAGAAGATAGGGAGAAAGTAGAAGTAGAGATGTTATTAGTCAATGCAACTTACATATGTTCTTAAGAAAATTGAATGTGCTTTTGTAAAAATTGTATGTTTATGAATTAAAATGCAATGATGCTTCCATTTAATGATTTATAACATGTAGTCAATTTGCTTCTAGCTAGAATCCTGGACTGTCCAAATCTCATGGAGGTCAGCGCCTGCATCCTCTTTGCCCACCACGTCAGAGGAGAGTGTCCTTTTCATTACCCTGCACATCTTTCAAAGAAGACACTAATGAGGTGGTCAAATGAGAAAAGCCACAGGAGGATGCAAAATGCCAAGTCTGAGCAATCTCAGAACAGAATAATTAGCCTCTGAATTATTGAGAATGTGAAGAATTCTTGACAGTATAATAATTCCACTAAATTTCTTTCCAATTTTCTTCTATTCAAAATCAATTTTAAATTTACCTGTTTCACAATTAGAGATGACGTATTTAATATGAGGAACTTTAAACAATGACAACATGAAATCTTTTTATGATAGATTTGTTGCTAAGCCCTGAAGTCACAAATCAGACATTTTAGAATAAGATTTATATGCTTTCCTTTTTTTTTTTCAGTTCTTGGTGAATTTTCATTGAGAGAGAACTTGCTTCTGTAAAATACAAGGAAAACTAATGTTCTGAAATCTTAGACTTGTCCCCTTCATGGATCAGACCCCGACTGAGTGGCAATTTTGAATGAATATGTTCTCCACTCTATAGTTTCCTTTCCTTTCCTTCCTTCCCTCCCTCCTTCCTTCACTTCCCTCTCTCTTTCCTTTCTCTCCCCTCCCCTCCCATCCCCTCCCCTCCCTTCCCCTCCCCTTCACTTCTTTTAATTTCTCTTTTGCCTCAGGAACAAGAAATCCTTCAACAGTGAGAGCTGAAATTTCAGCAGTGACTTTTTTCTTTATTTTTTTGTAAATCTGCTCTGAAAACCTATAGTTGACAGAAGTCCAAGCTTTGCATTGAAAATAAAGCTTATTCTGCAAGTTTACATGTAGTATCTAATCTAACATATACAGATGCATCAAAGTGGGAGGAGGAAGTTAATAAAATAGGCTCATCGAAGCTGAATGAGTTTGGGACATACCTGAGACTGGAATTGGAGCCTCTCTGGTACACATACAGCTACCATTTTGGCTGAATTTTATAAACTTCTCAATTGGACCAATTAAAAGTATGCTTTCTTGGTGCACATGCACTACACAGAATGCTCTTCTTTTGCCAACAGAGGCTGAGCAAAGCTGGATTTCATTCCTCACTCACCCCTTCATTTGGACACATTCTTACAGCTATAACCTGCACACCCTTGTGGATAGCCTGGTGCCTTACTTCCAAAGCAGGCTTCCTTCCTTTACCTTTACTGTCTTTAGCTTTGATTACTAGTTTTCATTTTCCATAATGTCTCATTTTCCTCACACAGGGAAGAAATTTTAGAAGTTTAGAAATAACAGTTGCTTATATTTTTCGACAATCATTAACCAAATTATTTATCTACCAAGTATCTAGTATCTATCTAAAATCTAGCAAGGTACTAGGCACAGAAGTGGTGCAAATCCAGAGATTGTATTAGTAGAGACTGGGTTTGGATTCTGTCTCCACCCCTTCTGGCTGTAGACTGTAGACAAGTGCTGTGAAATGTTATTATTCCTCAGAAAGGTTCATTTTAGTAACTAAGATACAGGATTATAAGGGTTTAAAGGATTAATGCATGTAAAACCTGTTATATTAAATAGCCAAAGAAAGGTGTTCGACAAACATAAAATGTTAGCGTTAGTTATTATGATTTTAATGAATGAGGTATAGAAACAATAAGACACATAGACACCGAAAATAAAGAATTTATCATCTGATGAATCCTACTTTAACTGTTTTAGAAACAAATACTGTGTAACTTCCAAAGATTATTCCAAGGATTATAAAATATTTTATTAATGATAAAAAGAGAAACAGCAATGAAACATTTCATCATTGTCTTCTTCAGTTATTCATAGACACACAATTATATTTTTAAATGTAACTTTGACAAATATGGTTGCATATATTTGATATTTAAGATAAGAAATTGTCCACTGGCTTCTACTTTGATTCCAATAGGAATAATCTGATATTTAATCTACTTCTATATGTATATGTGTATGTGGCTGTATGAAACAGAAAGAGAAAATTCTAAAGGTCTTTTACAATTTTTTCATTCAATCCCATTTTTTAAAAATGAGTGAATCTTCTTACTTTTCAAAGCGAATTAACTTAGACTCTGCTGATAATCTTTCTTTTCAGCTCATTAATTTTATAACTACTAGGATCATAAACATTTTTAAGAATTAAATCTGTGTGGCATTAGTCTCAAGGAAGAAAAGTTTCCATTTAAAAACATCCAGACTCTGAGATTATATCTACGGCTATCAAGTTTCTTCGTATGAAAGGTCACCTGCAAAATTGAATAGTTACTGCAGAAGGTGCCAATTAATTGCCTGCAGGGATGTTGAGTATTCTCCATGAGAGGGGCTGGTTGCCATGGCTTTGCTCTGAGTAATATTATTTTAGAAAACTCTTCCAAGGCCCTGGGACTTGCTTTCATGATGATGGGTTCTTAGAAACTGACTTGTCAGTAAACCCAGCTCAAATCCATCTTCAGGACTGCTTCACGTGGACTGAACCGAAGATACCCTTGGACAAGAATGTCAATTTACACATTTGCACTAAAAAAGAGAACTGTCCAGAATACGAGGAGGCTGACATTCCCATGACATGTGTCGTCCTTATGTATTGGCAAACTGTCCTGGAACACTAAATAGTCAGGAGGGGATCTGATTTTGGAATGATAATGAGGGAACTGTCTCCTTACTTGTAGGGTAGATTCCAGGAAGTGGATTTACTATGTCAAATGGAATTAACTTGGCTAAAAGTGCCAATAAAAGGGCCCATCTTTCATTCCTCTAGCTAAAATTGAGCACTGTAATTTATTTTTAAATTGTCTTGAAAATTACAAAGATACATTATTACAAATCTATCAGAGGGCCGGCGCAGTGGCTCAAAGTGCTGTAATCCCAGCACTTTGGGAGGCCGAGGTGGGTGGATCACGAGGTCAAGAGATCGAGACCATCCTGATCAACATGGTGAAACCCCGTTTCTACTAAAAATACAAAAAAAAAAAAAAAAAAAAAAAATTAGCTGGACATGGCGGCGCGTGCCTGTAATCCCAGCTACTCAGTAACAAGAGTGAAACTCCGTCTCAAAAA
>CM052654.1:129957819-129972966 GCA_028533165.1 Leontopithecus rosalia | reverse complement strand
CTCTACTAAAGATACAAAAAATTAGCTGGGCCCGGTGGCGCGTGCCTGTAATCCCAGCTACTCAGGAGGCTGAGGCAGGAGAATTGCCTGAACCCAGGAGGTGGAGGTTGCAGTGAGCCGAGATCGCGCCATTGCACTCCAGCCTGGGTAACAAGAACGAAGCTCCGTCTCAAAAAAAAACAAAACAAAACAAAACAAAAAAACCAAAAAAAAACCTATCAAATAGCTGAAATAAAAATATGACAAAACAAAATGCTGGTGAGAAGGTGGAGAACCTGAAGTGCTGTACACAGCTGGTGGATAGCATAGTCAATGGAAAGCAGTTTGGCAGTGTTATAGAGAACGAAATATGTAATTATTGGATATCCCACGATTGCACTTTCGGCATTTAACCCAGAGAAATTTCATGTTTTGTTCACATGAAAGCCTACACACCAATGTTCAAAGTAGCTTTATCATAATAGCCAAACACTAAAGATGATCCAGATGTCCTTCAGGGGGAAAGGTTAAACCAACTGTGGTGTGTCCGTACAGTGGAATACTACCCAGCAATGAAAACAAATTGTACATGTTGATACATGTGGCAACTTCAATGAGCCTCTAGAAAATTAAGTTGAGTGAAAAAGTAACTCCCAGAAGACGATATATTGTATGTTTCCATTTATATAACATTCTTGAAATGACAAAATTATAGAGATCCCTGTGGTTATAAAATTACTCCACATTTTTGTTAATTTTTGAAATTGATACATAATGATTGTATAGTTTTCTGTGATTGTACATTTTCATGTGATTATATGGTACAAGTATACAATGTGTAGCCATCAGGATAAATGGAATATGCATCACCTCAAATATGTATCATTTCTTTGTCTTGAGAACATTCCAAATCTTTCTACCTGCTGCTATGAAATATAGGTTATTATTAATTATAGTAATCCTACTGATATCGAACACTAAAACTTATTCTTTCTACTTAACCACATTTTGTACCCATTAGTGAACCTCTCTTCACTTGCCTCCTACCCTTCCCAGTATTTGGTAACCATCCTTTTACTGCCTACCTCCATGCCACTTACTTTTTGAGCTCCTACAAGTGAGTGATAACATGTAACTTTTGTCATTCTGTGTCTGTTATATTTCAGTTAAATAATGCCTCCAATTGCAACTATGTTGCTGAAAATGACAGGATTTAATTCTTTCTATGGTTAATTAATTTTCTCTTGTGTACATACACTATATTTTTTTATCCACTCGTTTGTGGACACTTAGGTTGATTCCATATTTTGGCTATTGTGAATAGGGATGTTATATATAGGGAAGTGAAAATATAGCTTCTATAGTGCCAATTTCCTTTATTTTAAAGATACATGCAGCAGTGGGATTGCTGGATCATATGGCCGTTTTGTTTTCAATTTTTTGAGGAAATTCATACTGCTTTCCATAATGGCTATACTGATTTACATTCTGATCATGAGTGTATGAGAGATCCCCTTTACCCACATTCTCACCAGCATCTGATATTTTGGGTCTTTTTAGTAATAAACATTCTTAATGGGGTGAGATGATTTCTCCTTGTGGGTTTGCTTAGCCCTTTCCTGATGATTAGTGATGGCGAACATCTTTCATATGCCTGCAGATAATTTGTATGCCTTCTTTTGAGAAATGTCTTTTCAGATCCTTTGCCCATTATGAATGTATGTATGTATGTATGTATGTATGTATGTGTGTATGTATGTATGTATGTGTGTATGTATTTTATTTTATTTTTTTGCTGTTGAGTTGTTTGAGTTCCTTCTCTATTCTAGTTACTAATCCCTTGTCAGATGGATAATTTGGCAATATTTTTTCCATTCTGTAAATTATCTATTTACTCTGATGATGTTATCTTTGCTGTGCAGAAGCTTTTTGGTCTCATGTAATCCCATTTGTCTATTTTTGCTTTTGTGGCCTGTACTTTAGAAGTCTTACACAAAAGTCATAGTCTAGACCAGTGTCTTAAAGCATTTCTTCCATGTTTTCTTCTAGAGTCTCATAATTTCAGATATTACATTAATTCTTTAATCAATTTTGAGTTTATTTTTGTATATAGTGAGAGATAGGAGTCTAGATTCATATTTCTGCATATGAATGTCCAGTTTTCCCAACTCTACAGTCTTTTCCTCAGTGTATGTTCTTGGTAACTTTGTTGAAAATCAGTTGGCTGTAAATACATGGATTTTTTGCTGGGCTTATTACTCTGTTCCATTGGTCTATGTATCTGTTTTTATGCCAATATCATGGTATTTTCTATAGTATAGCTTTGTAATATAATTTGAAGTCAGTTAATGTGACATCTCTAGTTCTGCCCTTTTTGCTCGTTGGATATTTAGGGTTTATATGGTTCCAATGAACTTTAAGGTTTTTTTTGTATATCTGGGAAGAATGTCATTGGTATTTTAATAGGGATTGCATTGAATTTGTAGATTGCTTTGAGTAGTATTGACATTTTAACAAATTGGTTGTTGAGGAGCATGTTGCTTTATTTCCATGTTAACTGTCTGTTTGCTAATAATTCTCCCCACCCTGTCTACTACCTTTTACTATCATAAATAAGAAAAAAAAAGCTTTTGTGAGAAACTTTTAATGTGTATACGATTGGAGATTGAGTACTATAGAAGCATAGTCGATATTAGACCAATGATAGTCTATATTAGACCAATTTTTTAATTGGGCAAATTGAGGACTAGAGTAGAGACGTAATTGAACTACAACTGTTTTTACTGTTGAAGATTATTACCACTGATTTTAATCCTCCTGTTACTTCTCAAGGCAAAAGAATAATTGTGACATCACATTTTTAGGGCTCTTTGCTGGTGGAAATGAGATATAATGGAATCTAACTGCCTTATGTGTGACCACACATATGCTGTCTTACACTTATAGAATGTACTTACTTTTTTCCCTTTTAAAAAACGATGTGCATTTATTCCCAGGATAATTTGAGAAATGATTAAAATCAGTAAAGAAGAAATTAAAAATCATCCTAATTTTTCCACTAATTTAACAATAAACGTGAATCGGTTAAGAAGTTACACCTATATTCTATAATTTTAATTAATATTTTTATATTACTTAAATTCAATAGTGTTTTTTGAAAAGGTAGTAGTGGTAGTTATAAAGATGAGTACCTAATGTGTGCAGGACTTACAGCTTAGTCGAGGGCTGATAGGTGCAGCAAACCACCGTGACACATGTATTACTATGTAACAAACCTTCACATTCTCCTCATGTATCCTGGAACTTAAACTAAAATTAAAAAGAAAAAAAAACACCAAGATTGAGTTTCATTTTGTAAATCTCTACACTTGAAAATTAACCTTTATAAAAAGATAAGCTTCTCGTCAGTGGCTTCCTTCTTATGTCAAATACCCAAAGACTCACTACTGTGTCTGTGCACTTTATCTTTCCAGATTAAATACTCCTGTAGTGAGCCTGATAAAGATGGTGTCAGTAGCTGGCAAAACATTACTTGTCTTACTTTTTAACTTACATTTTAATGAATACTCTTCATCTTCTTATGTTTGACTTCAAGAACTGTGGTTTTAAGTTGATTAACCACCATTTTTAAAGTCTATGTAAATGAAAAGGGATTTCCCTCCGACAGAGCATACATTTTTATCCATAAAAACATGCTTTTCATTTTCAAGGAAAAAGTGCTATTTGCTATTCAGATGCATTTTAGAGAACTTAAAGGTATCTGCCCTACTTACCGTAGGCCAGAAATCTGCTTACGTTCTGCATGTTATTGGAAAGAGCTGGTATAAAAAGGCCGTGGAATAGAATACTGCAGTGTAATGAGGACAAAGACTTGGGGAAGAGAGGAGATTTAGAGACTCGGAGTTTTCCTGTCAGTCAGTTACATTCCCCAGAAACACCCATTCCATTAAAATGATCTGCAACAAGTGATATAATCTGGTTAATTAATTGTCATTAATTATACTAGGGAATTATGAATTGTCAAATTTAAAACAAGGAAAGCTTTCAGAGACAGATTATTTCATGACTGAAACTGATCCTGAAGCACCATACATATTAGAGGACCAGGTATTCTCTAGTCTAGTCTCTAGTCTTCTGGTATGAAGGGTGTACATGTGATTCTTGGGAGGAAGGTCCTTAAACCAAGCTATGACTTAGAAAGAGTGGTGGAGTCTATCATACTGGACCTTGCCTCCTTTAGCAATGTTATGAGTTCTTTAGAACTTATCAAGCTGAGATGGATTTCCCAATTAAATTACTTGACTAGCGGGTTGGCGTGAGGACTACAGTAAATCTTTGAAACAGGTGTACCAAAGCCAGGTAAACTCAGGGAGGAGACACTTACCTGGGCCTCAAGTAGGAGACCAGTTGGTAAGTTGGCACTATTTTGGCTCCTGCAGACAGGTGAGTCTCCCATCAATATCGGGCAAGCCAGGAATTAAGGCCTTAGTCTACACAGTAAATTTAAATTTCCCCATAGCAGGCCTGACCAACTATATACGTGTTACCCCTTCTGTTCCTCTTTTCATCTCTAATGCCAGTTCAATTTTCTGTTGACCATTTTACTTCATTTCATCCTTTTGCTTGGAAACATGTTTCACTTGCAGTTCTTCCCTTAGCTCCTTGTTAACTGTATTTGGTTAATTGTTTGATGCAAGTCACTTGGTGGTGAGATGTCCCCCATCGTGTTGATTCTGGGATGCCAATTGTGTCGTTCAGTGGCAGCAACTTGGTCTTTGGGGTTCATTGTTGGCTGTACCAGATGCTGGGGTATTTTCAGCATTTGGTGTGGGAACCCTTGTTAATAATGATACTAAGGTACTCTGGGTTTCTGCATTTGGTTATTGTAGGCTGCCCCATGGATGCTCTGGGGTTTTGGTCTCGCCTTTTCTTGTTTTTTTACCTTAAAGTTATTTTCTGTAACAACATTTTCTTTTCATATTGTCACTTTACTTAGACTTTTCTTTCTACATTTTGCTTAATAAAAATACTTATTTTTGTCACATTTTGTTCACTGACAAATGCTTATAACCTACTTTCATAACACATTGGTAGCTATAGATATACCTTCTCTGCAGGAAGCAAAAATCTAAAATGGAAAAATAACAATAGCCCAGTTCTTTTCCCTCTTGCTGGACTGAGAAACACTTCTGTGTCCAGTAGAATATGTTGTTAGTCATGGGGACATTGATGGGCATCCCACTGTACTTGCCATTAGGGTGTCTTTTAGGCTACTGTAACACATTCTATGGTCAATATTATGAATAGAAAATGTTATTTTATAATTAATCTTGTTCTGCAAATAAAGAAGGAAAATGGGAAGAGGTCCCTTAGGCACAGGCTTTTATGGTCCTTTACTGGCTCATGTTTCTTCCAGGGACAAGAAAGCCACACTTAGGGAATCTTCTTCTAGCCACTCTCTCTAGAAGACCAATGGCCTCCTCAGTACCCTGATTGTGAGGGGGTTCCTGCCAGTTTTGTAATGCCCAAGTCCACTTTGTGATAATCAGTCACAGCCCTCCCCCTTATCCAACTAGCCTCAGCCTATATCCCCTGCTGCCTGAGAAAGTAAGCCCAATGGTACCATCAAGAGTAGAGCTCCATATCAGCTCTTAAAGTCAAATCGTTGTCCATTGTGAGAAATAGCTGATGGAAATGGGGAAACACGTAGAGTACATGTGCCATTTTCTATCTGATTTTGGTTTATACAAGGAGAAATTTGACTGGTTTTCCCAAAAGTTCAGAAAAGTTTATAGAAAAATTTGTTTAGTTGACCATTTTGTTTACTTTAGTTTGTCATGACTTGCAAGTATTGTTGTCCATTTGCTTTGCCATGGAAAAAAAATAGGGAGGAAAAATTCTGTGATTAAGCCATCCATTGTGACAATGTTAAAGCTGTAACTAAGGGAAGAGGTGAAAATGTTGCTCTGTTTCAGGACTGTTTGGTTGAAGCACTTAGGAAACATACTAATGCTGACCAAATCTCCTCAGAGGGGCAAAAATGTTCCATGTATGTATTTTATTATTTAATCTGCTCCTGCCATAAGAAGAAAACTACAAAAGGTGGAAATGGGACATCAAAACCCTATGAGCAAACTCTTACACTCTTTTCTACCTCATTTGTATTTATTGTTATGAACTTTAAAACAAAAGAAACAGCCAAAAAGTACAATTGTTTATAATTGCTCTAAGTTCCCTACCCCCTTAGGGTTACCAGTCTCAAAGTGTCACAAAGTTGGCTTCTGGGTATCCCAGATAGGAGCCCCCACCTTGCCAGTCCCTGAGCCAAATCAGTGTGCTTACTATAAGCAAAAAGGCCACTGTCAATGAGAATATTTTACTCATCCCCATTGAGAGAGTAAAAGGTTTCTCATCAGTACAAGAGTTAATCTTATTCCACTAACCCTAAGGAAGGGACTTGCTCAGATAAATTTACTGGGAGTCTTAGACCCTTGACCTGACAGATAGCATCCTGCAGTGGTAGGCAAGCAGCTACCCAAAAATAATCTTTAGTGTCTCTACTGCTGGGCGAGCTCCCTGGTAGCTAAGGGACTGAAAGGTCTCCTCTTTAGCAATGCAGTTTGTCCCCTCCTTTTCTTATTTACAGTATGGGATCTTTTTCCCTGTCTCTTCCTGCCTTTCAAACCTATTGGGACAAACAGAATTTGGCCACGTAGACAGGTCTCAGACTTGTCAATAACTTTGATCTGGCTGCTTTACATAGGTCACTTCATTTGTGTGATGTGTTTTGTTTCTAGCATGCTATGAAATTGGCTTATAAATTAAAAAGTGCTTATATATTAAAGAAATATGACTAGCCTAAATTTCTTAGTTTGAAGGAAATTTGTGTCTTCTAACTTTAAGATTTTTTTACCTAGATAAACCAGGGATGTTCACAGGCTTCAAAATAGTTAAACTGGCTTTAAATAGTGAGTTTTTTAAATGTAGTTTTAAATCTTAAAATTATAAAATGCTTCTCATCAAAAAATACCAATATCTAATAGGCAGTTCAGAACTTCTTACTTTCTAGGTTTATACATGCTGTGCCAAAGAAGATATATTTTTTACTGGAATTTTTTTTGTCTGATTTGGAAGTTATTCAAAGGACGGTGCAAAATATGAAGAAACCAGTGAGTAGAAAACAGAGATGTGAGGAGAGTTACAGGTAGAAGAGGTATTTTCCAGGGGAGGGATATGAAAAGAGATTGATTTTATAAGAGGAGGGATTTTGTGTGATGGATTATTGTCCTAGAGTAAAGTGACTGGTTATTGGGAGGGAGGTGGTGTAAGACAGGTCCTTGAGTCCAGACATGTCATGGATGATCTAAGTGGGTCATAATGAGGTTTGTGAAGGGGAATTTGTGATGAGGAGTTTTATGTAGGATTAAGCTGGCAGCGATTGCAAAGACACTGTTCGTGGTAGACTTCTGTAGAATGGGCTATATATTTTAACTAGTTTCTTTAAGGCATTAATTTATTAAATTAGGGAAAATTTTGCTTCTAGTATGATAACCAGTCTCTTTTAAAACTTCTCAGATTTAAGTCTCAGAGGTTCAACTGTTGTGCCTTGCTGCTTTCATCTTTCTCCCTTTAACAAGGCCTGGGATGATGGCTGCCCCCTTTAGCTGTTTTATTAGCTCCTCTGACTATTTCTCCTCCAATTCTGCCTGTTGTTGTGACCTGATGCTAAAGTGTTTTGTCTTGGAGGTCTATGGGAGCAGGGCTTTCCCTCAAGATAGCTTAATTCTATGGTCTTGGTTTTTCTTAATATATAAGCTTACTTTTGGCTTTTAGTTTTGATTCTAATATTGCTTCAAAATATGTTAAGGGCTAATGAGCGCCTATCCACCCCCATTCCCATGTGGCCTTGAATGTTTAATTTGCTGTAAGTCTTTTGACTCCAAGCCCCTAGGCCAAAGGAAATACCAATGTAGCCTGGAAAAACCAATGCAAGCTATGATGGAAGACAAGGGACCATATATACTTCATTACACGCTTCCCATGTTAAAATTTAGGCCAAGTTCAAAAGGTCTTTCAAAGCTATGAAGAAAGAGTATTGGCATTTTTCACAAAAGAAAAAAAAATACTCTGTTAAAACAAAAAACTTAATCTTACTAAAATCTTAAAAAGCAAGATCTGGCATAGATCAATTACAGGTAAAATGGAAGGGTCTCTTTTAGGTATTGTTAAGTATACTCATTGATATTTAACTTCATGAAATTACTAGATGGGTATACCTGTCCACAATTAAACTATTTCTTATAAGTACCCTGTATTAATTTGTTCTTGCGCTGCTCATAAAAACATACCAGAGACTGTGTCACTTATAAAGGAAAGTGGTTTAATGGACTCACAGTTCAGCGTGGCTGGAGAGGCCTCAAGAAACTTATAGTCAGGGTGGAAGGGGAAGCAAACACATCCTCCTTTACAGGAGAGAGAAGAATAAGAGCCCAGCAAAGGGGGAAGCCCCTCATACAACCATCGGATCTTGAGAAAACTTGTAATCCTGAGAACAGGATGGGAGAAACTACTCTGAAGATTCAATTTTCTCCACCTCGTCCCTCCTACAGCACAGGGGGGTTAAGGGAACTATAATACAAGATGAGGGTGAGGACACAGTCAAATCATATTCTGTTCCTGGCCCCTCCCAAATCTCATGTCCTTACCATTCAAAACATAATCATGCCCTTGCAACAGAACTCTTAACTCATTCCAGCATCAACTGAAAAGTCCAAGTCCAAAGTCTTGTCTCAGACAAGGCAAGTCCCTTCCACCTATAAGCTTGTAAAATCAAAACCAAGTTAGTTACTTCCTAGATACAGTGGGCCTATAGGAATTGGGTAAATACATGACAGAAGGGCAAGCAAACATAGTCTTCTTCTTGGGGTGGCAGGAAGGAGAAGTGCTGTCCCAAATGGTAAAAGCCCCTTATAAAACCATCATATCTCTTGAGAACTCACTCACTATAATGAGATCAGTAGCATGGAGGTAACTATCCCCATAGTTCAATTATGTCCCACCAGCTCCCTCCCACAACATGTGGAGAATATGGGAACTACAATTCAAGATGAGATTTGGGTAAAGATACAGTAAAATGATATTATTTTGCTCCTGGACCCTCCCAAATCTCATGTGCTCACATTTCAAAACACAATAATGCCTTCCCAACAGACCCCCAAAGTCTCAACTCATAGCTCAAAGTCTAAGTCCAAACTCCCATCTGAGAGACAGGGCAAGTCCCTTCTCCCTATGAGCCTGTAAAATCAAAAGCAAGTTAGTTAGTTTTAGATACAATGGGGGTACAAGTATTGGGTAAATACACCCATGCCAAATGAGAGAAATTGGCCAAAACATAGAGGCTACAGGCCCCATCCAAGTCCAGATTTCAGTAGGGCAACCTTAGTATTCCAAAATGATCTCCTTTAACTTTATGTCTCACATCCAGATCATGTTAATGCAAAAGGTGAGATCCTACAGCCTTGAGCAGCTCCACCCAAATATCTTTTCAGGCTACAGACCCCCCCCCCCGGCTGCTTTCATGGGATGGTGTTCAGTGTCTGTGACTTTTCCAGGCGCACAGTATGAGCTGTCAGTAGACACGCCATTTTGAATTCTGAAGGACAGTGGCCCTCTTCTCACATCCCTACTAGGCAGTGTCCCAGTGGGGACTCTGTGTAGGAATCCAACCCATATTTCCTTTCTGCACTGCCCTAGCAGATGGTGTCCATAAGGGATTCACCCCTGTAATATACCTCTGCGCGGACATCCAGACATTTTCATACATTCTCTGAAATGTAGGCAGAGGTTCCTAAATCTTAATTTTTGTCTCCTGCACGTCTTCAGGACCAACACCACATGGAGGCTGCCAAGACTCGGGCTTGCACCCTCTGAAGCCATGGCCTGAGCTGTGCCTTGACCTCTTTTAGCTATGACTGCAGTGACTGGGACACGGCACCAAGTCCTGAGGCTGCCCACAGCAGAGGGACCCTGGACCCTGCCCAGGCCTCTGGGGTTGTTAAGAACAGTGGCTCTCTCCTCACAGCTCTACTAGGCAGTGTTCCAATGGGGACTCTGTGTGGGGGATCCACATTTTCTTTCTGTACTGCCCTAACAGAGGTTCTCTGTGGACTGCCACAAACGTCTCTGACATGCCCTGGAGACATTTTCTCCATTGTCTTTTCAACTAGCATTTGGCTCCTTGTTACTTATGCAAATTTATGCTATTGGATTGAATTTCTCTTCAGAAAAATGGGAATTGCTTTTGTACTGCATTGTCACACTGCAAAATTTTCAAACTTTTATGCTCTGCTTCCTCTTGAACACTAGGCTGCTTAGAAATTTCTTCTGCCAGATCTACTAAGTCACCTCTCTCAAGTTCAAAGTTTTATAAATCTCTAGGGTAGGAAAAAAATGCTGCCAATTATTTTTGTATAGCAAGCGTGACCTTTACTCCACTTCCCAAAAAGTTCTTCATCTTCATCTGAGACTACCTAAGCCTGGACTTCATTGTACATATCACTATCAGCATTTTGGTCAAAGGCATTCAACAAGTCTCTAGGAAGTTCCAAACTTTACAACATCTTCCTGTCTAGCCTCCAAGTCTCCAGGAAGTTCCAAATTTGCCCTCATTTTTCTGTCTTCTTCTGACCTCCAAAGAGTTGCAGCTTCTGCCTGTTACCCAGTTTCATAGTTGCTTCCACATTTTCAGGTATTTTTACAGCAGCACCCACTACCCAGTAACAATTTACTATATTAGTCCATTCTCACATTGCTAATGAAGACATATGCAAGACTGGGCAATTTATAAAGGAAAGATGTTTAATTGACTCACAGTTCAGCATGACTGGAGAGGGCTCAGGAAGCAAACAATCATGGCAGAAGTGGAAGCAAACACTTCCTTCTTCACATGGCAGCAGAAAAGAGAAGTGCTGAGCAAAGGGGGCAAAACCCCTTGTAAAACCATCAGATCTCATGATAACTCACTATCACTAGAAAAGTATGGGGGCAACCACCCCCATGACTTAATTACCTTCCCCTAGGTCCTTTCCATTACACGTGGGGATTGTGGGAACTACAATTTGAGATTTGGGTGGGGACACATCCAAACCATATCATCCCCATAGGTCTAAGAGGAGGACACCATGATCTATATTTGTGAACTCTAAAAGACTTAAAACAAATGCATAAATAAATAACATGATGCTATGGGTGGGGATAGGAACATTGATTTTTCTCTTTCTCCTAATTATAATAGTAAAGCTTACATCTTCTAGTTTCCACCTCAAGACAATGGTGGCACAAGGCTTCCAGCCCATTCCATCCTCTAACCTAGAGAATGAAAACATCCTGCCATTAGGCCCCTTATATCAGGTATCCAGAGACTTTTATTTCTCCAATACTAGGCAGGACCTATACACATAAAATCATCAGGAAGCCCTTGCAAAAGATGGACCTCTACCTTTCTGCAGCCCCCTTAAGATTAAGGAGGAGTATTTAATATCTGAAGTGGGTATGAGGCAGGACTTGTTTTCTGGGCAAAACACTGCTGACCAAAACATGATGTGGTCCAGACAGGATAAGGTAAAGAAAAAACTGGAAGGAACCAACAGAAGGTAACAAAAATGATCCCTAGCTACCTTCCTTGCTCATTACCATAAGACACATTTACCTTCAGTATTACAGTTTATAAATGCCATGGCAATGACCCAGAGGTTACCACTCTTTTTCACAGCAATGACCTGGAAGTTCCCACAACTTTCCTAGAAAGTTTGAAATAACCAATTCCTTAATTTATATTCATTCGAAAGGGGGCATAAGTGGTTATAAATACAATTGCCAAGAGTCCATACATTGCTGGCTCTGGGCACACTGCCTATGACTTTTCCCTGTTCAATAAAAGAATGCTGTCTAACATCACTAGCTCACCCTTGAATTTTTTCCTGGGCAAAGCCAAGAACCCTCCTGTGCTAAGCCCCAATTTTGGAACCAGCAGTCCTCCATCACTTTTGACTTTACAAGCCATAATTTTTCTGTTTCAATTAAACTGCTGTTGCCTGAAATCAGCCATTGACATTATGTTAAAAGATGAGCATTGCTGTGTTCTCATTAAGTTTATCTAGGGAAGTTTGAATTTCACATACTTTTTATGTAGCACAAAATATTACTCATTTTGTCTCTTTTTCATTTTATATCAGGATATGTCAGTAAAATAAGGTGGGATTTTAATAGGATGTTTCAACTGAGGTATTCACAAGCCACAAAGTTTTACTGTATAAGAAATTTAAAAATGAGATTATTATATATATAAGGTAGAAATTTTAAAATACATTTTCCCATTGTTAATTTTCTCATTACTTATATAAATAGAACCTTACTAGGGAAAGAGAGAAAATGTGTGCATAGTTTACTTTGGAGGAATCTGTGGCCACACTGTGTGGTGTTAAGAGGCTGCCATCTCCTTCTATTCAAGCTTAGTAAGGGGCTTTTGAGAGATGCTAAGAGACTTGAAAGGTATTTATAAGACATTCTAAACTGGTGCCCAATTAACATCTGAAGTTAGAGCTACCTGTGGAAGCAGGATAGAGATGACTGTGCTAAGATTCGACACGCTTCCAGAACTACAGGCTCCAGGATACATGTATGCTTCCTGGGCAGCTCCAGGATGCTTATATGCTCCCTGGCCTCATATCGAAGGCAAAAGGAATAGAGAGCAGACAGAGTCATATTAGGTCCTGCCCAGCCATTCAGGAGGGTTGAGAAAACCTCAAGGCAAGAATTTGAGACTGAAGACCTAGGCTAAGGAAGATGAGGGATCTGAAATAAAGACCCCAGCATCAAGGAAACTGCTGGAGAAAACCCAACAAAGAAAAATTTCAGAGAACCCACAGAATTGCCATACAAATATTGATTCTAATCATGTGTATACCTAGAGCCATCCAGCCAAATAAAATGGGTCCTACTTTATTATCTCCCTTTCTCTACCATGTTACAGCTGTGCAATCCTAAAAAACAACCAGAGAGAGTAGGAGAGGAGTTGAGGAGACAGATGGGAAGAGAGAAAGAGACAGAGAGAGAGAGAGAGAGAGAGAGAGAGAGAGAATGAGAGAGAACGAGAGAACACTTCCCACAAAGGCAGACTTCAGGCAAGCACAAACTATAGGTAAGCAAGGGGATGAAGTTTTATTCCAAAATTATTATTTGAAGGAAACATTTATTTCCTTGAAATATTTGTTAGAAGTATTAAAATGGAGTTTTTTTAACAGGAAAAAATGACTATAAGATTATGCAATTCCTTAGTGATGAGCTTAAAAATAATGAATGTATGGGATATGTTTACTTTTCTTTTTTGGAAGGAGGAAGATCATTTACATGTAACACAATTTAAAGTAATGAAGGTAGATAAAGTTGTGTTTTGTTATATTGTATGAGTCATATTTGACATAACTGTTAGAGAAACCGGAAAGGAAGTATAGGAAGGGAAAAATGAGAAGAAGAATGAAAGGAAAGCATATAGAGGAATTTTCCCATTTTTGTAATATGCATGGATTTACACTGAGGTCCAGAGGATTGACTTGTCTAAAAGCTCAAAATATTTCTAGAAGGTGTTTTCCAGAGTCTACATGCCTACATCCAATTCTATATATGTTGTGTCTAGGATAGAACACACATCCCTTATTCCCTTCTCTTAACATATTCAGATGTAAACTAATAATATTTTAAGGAACCTAGAAATAAATGTATGGGGATTCACACTTTCTTGTTTTTAATTTGCCCATGTCTCATAATTTTAAAATAATTCTGGTTGAAAATTCAAATGAGCATCATTGAGCTATTAAATATAATCTAAGTGTATCAGAAACTAATGATTCCAACTGGTAACAAACCCACATGTACCAAATTAATAGCTTAGTTATTCCTAGGATCTATAGTACATTAACAATGAGAAGCATGCTTATAAAAAATGTTGTGTGAAGGTATTGGAAAATTATCCCAATGAGAACTGCTGTAATTATAATTATGAATTAAAATAATAATAGTTCCTCTATGGAGTAAAAAAACTCTCTTCTGAGAATTTTTTATTATTGCAATCTGAGCTTAAAATTTTTCACCCAGAGCTAAAGCACAGGGAAGAAAGGATCATTTATTAATAACGAATTAGGACATAAAGTATAAGAATACACAGAGCCAAAGAACCAAAAATATAATTACTAATAGATAAATTTAGAGAGAGAGAAAGGACTGTATATCCATAATTTATAGATTTAAAGCAGCAGTAGATTAAGAAAGAAATTTGATGTGATGAATGGACTAATAGGTCAAAAATTAGTGGTTATTCAAATATTATTAAATTATTAAAACACTATATTGTCTTTTGTGCCAAGCTAGGATACTATGCAAGACAAAACGAAAAGATAAAATGTTTTTACTACTTTTTTTAAATTGCATTTTAGGTTTTGGGGTACCTGTGAAGATCATGCAAGATAGTTGCATAGGTATACATGTGGCACTGTGATTTGCTGCCTTCCTCCCCTTTACCTATATCTGGCATTTCTCCCCCTGCTATCTCTCCCCAACACCCCACTCCCTGCTGTCCCTCCCCTATTCCCCACAACAGACCCCAGTGTGTAGTGCTCCCCTCCCTGTGTCCATGAGTTCTCATTGTTCAACACCCGCCTATGAGTAAGAACATGCGGTATTTCATTTTCTGTTCTTGTGTCAGTTTGCTGAGAGTGATGGTCTCTAGTTTCATCCATGTCCCTACAAAGGACACGAACTCATAGGTTTTGATTGCTGCATAATATTCCATGGTGTATATGTGCCACATTTTCCCAGTCTAGTCTATCATCGATGGGCATTTGGGTTGTTTCCAGGTCTTTGCTATTGTAAACAGTGCTGCAATGAACATTCGTTTGCATGTGTCCTTATCATACAATGATTTATAGTCCTTTGGATATATACCCAGTAATGGGATTGCTGGGTCAAATGGAATTTCTATTTCTAGGTCCTTGAGGAATCGCCACACTGTCTTCCACAATGGTTGAACTAATTTACACTCCCACCAGCAGTGTAAAAGTGTTCCTATTTCTCCGCATCCTCTCCAGCATCTGTTGTCTCCAGATTTTTTAATGA
>CM052654.1:129946200-129957319 GCA_028533165.1 Leontopithecus rosalia | reverse complement strand
TGGATATATACCCAGTAATGGGATTGCTGGGTCAAATGGAATTTCTATTTCTAGGTCCTTGAGGAATCGCCACACTGTCTTCCACAATGGTTGAACTAATTTACACTCCCACCAGCAGTGTAAAAGTGTTCCTATTTCTCCGCATCCTCTCCAGCATCTGTTGTCTCCAGATTTTTTAATGATCACCATTCTAACTGGCGTGAGATGGTATCTCAATGTAGTTTTGATTTGCATCTCTCTAATGACCAGTGATGATGAGCATATTTTCATATGTTTGTTGGCCTAATGTATGTCTTCTTTTGTAAAGTATCTGTTCATATCCTTTGCCCATTTCTGAATGGGCTTGTTTGTTTTTTTCTTGTAAATCTGTTTGAGTTCTTTGTAAATTCTGGATATCAACCCTTTGTCAGATGAGAGGGCTGCAAGAATTTTTTCCTGTTCTGTTGGTTGCCAATTCACTCTAATGACTGTTTCTTTTGCCATACAGAAGCTGTGGAGTTTGATTAAGTCCCATTTTTCTATTTTGGCTTTTGTTGCCAATGCTTTTGGTGTTTTGGTCATGAAGTCCTTGCCTACACCAATGTCCCAAATGGTTTTGCCTAGATTTTCTTTTAGGGTTTTATGGTGTTAAGTCTTATGTTTAAGTCTTTAATTCATCTGGAGTTAATTTTAGTGTGAGGTGTCAGTAAGGGGCCCAGTTTCTGCTTTCTGCACATGGCTAGCCAGTTTTCCCAACACTATTTATTAAACAGGGAATCCTTTCCCCATAGCTTGTTTTTGTCAGTTTATCAAAGATTGTACGGTTGTAGATATGTTGTGTTGCCTCCAAAGCTTCTGTTCTGTTCCATTGGTCTATATCTCTGTTCTGGTACCAGTACCATGCTGTTTTGATTACTGTAGCCTTGTAGTAAAGTTTGAAGTCTGGTAGTTTTTACTACTAATCAGCAGATAGGAATATTAGAAAAAATAAAATGCTCTTGTTAAGATCTTTAATGAAATATTTGGCTCTGTGGAAAACAAATAAAATTCTGTAGAAAATTTCAGGATAGTATGAGCTATTTAAAGAGATTACAGAAGGTTGGCATAGAGAGATCTTTTCAAAGTGTTGTCTAGTTTAAAGCACTTTTATCATGTAAGAGCAAAACACTTCACTCAGTAATTACACTTGCGGATTCTACAGGATTTGACTTACTTGCTATTCCATTTTCACCCCAATCTCCTAAGGAGCATACAGTAAAGCCCAGTGCATTGAATTTCACAAAGACTACCCAGCCATTTATGTATGTGCACATATGCACATGTCTGTGTGTATTTTATATATATATATAATATATGATACAAAAGATATATATGTAGCATGTAATGCATTTATTAATATCAATCTATGTATTGATTACAATTTCTACAAATGACTGGATAGGGTGATTGAATCCAAGTAAGTTTTACTAGTACTTTGTGAGTGCCTACTGTGGCTACTGGTAATTTGACTTAAAAATTCTGCTTAACTCAATGTTGGAGCAGCACATAACAGGTTAATTCTCCATCTTCTCCCTGGAATTCATCTTAATGCCTAAGTGATCAAAGGATGCTAGATATTACTTTTTTCTGAATCCCACCTTCTCCTAACTCATATGATATTGAGGCAAAGATAAATGAAAGAGCGGACACAGAAGGGCTTTATTACTTTCATACCCGCTATACACATGTGCAAAAGAAATAGTGAAGAGCACATGCCAGACTCTGCTTCTCATAATACCTGAGCACTCCTATGTGCCAGGCTTGTTCTCCCACATTAGATGGATTAATTCATTTGTTCCTTAAAAGGCTATGGGGTTCTCATGATTATTATGTTCATAGCATAGATGAGGAAACTAGAGTGGTATAAACACTAAATACAAGAACAAGAACACACAGAAAACAGTGTCAGTGTTAGACTTTGAGTGAAATGATTTGTTTTATGCTGTATTTTATGATGGCTACTTTGCAGGGGTAGGGACACAGATATGTGGGGATAGTATGTTTCTCCTTTCTTGAGAAAGTCAGAATTTACTAGGGGAGACAGACACGTAAATGAACAATATAGAATAAATGTAGAGTGATAGAAACCTAGAGAAATAAGAATTTAATTCTGGAGAGTACCCAAAAATATTTTATGGGCTGGCAACATTTTTTGTGTGTCTTGGAAGAATTTTACCAAGGTGAAAAAGAAGGAAAGCATTTCCAAAAAAGAGGGAAGAAGAGAGTGAAGTTTCATAGCTAGGGAGGGGCCAGATAAGCTTGTAAGCAGCAAACCTGCAGGTGGGTCAGAAAGAGGAGATGCTACAGAGACAGATTTCTTTCTCTCTAAATTGTGGAAAATCGGCTTATGAGAAATTATTGGACTTTTACTGTGATTGTCATTTTGCTTGCAATGCATTTGTAGTACCATATATTTGCTTCCACACATGTTCAAGTTGGGGTAGTGAAACCAGCATCATACTTTCAGTGAATGGAGCAAGATAGAATCTGAATATCCCTACCAGCTATGTGAACTTGAGCCCAATGATTGACTTGAGGGAAAAAAATTATCAGTGTACAGTGCATGAATGCTATAGACCAAATGTTTTTCTCCCCCAAAACTCATAGGTGAAAATCCTGATCCCCAGTGTTATGGTAGGAGGAGGTGTGGTCTTTGGATCACAAAGGTGGAGTTCTCATAAATAAGATTAGTGCCCTTATAAAAGGAATCTCAGAAAGCTCCATCTCTGTTTTCCATGACATGAGGACCTAGTGAGAAGATGGTCATCTGAAACCCAGAAGGTGGCCCTCACCTACATCATCCTCATCTCAGACTTCCAGATTCTAGAGCTTTGAGAAATAAATATCTGCTGTTCAGTTTATGGCACTTTCTTACAGCAGCTTGAACACACTGAGATAACAAAGTCACTGGGAGAACTGGCTGAGATATTGTGCATGACGGCACTGGGGCCTAAGAGATAGGAAACAGCAAAAATTTCTTCTAACTTGCATCTCCAAGGGATGAAAGGAGAACTTGTAATCAAGGCCAAGAGCAGAACTGAGTCTAATCTTGAGTATTTGGTGGCTTCAGCTGTGTATGGGGTTCCCTGATGTCAGAGTGGTGGGGTGTGATTCTCTCTTAGCAGCCTGGACATGGATTCCTGATTCTCTCTTTCACTAAGTAGTCTTCCTACAGTAAACTAGGTATGGGGAACCTACCGAGATCATACTTTGTCTTCCCTTTCTGGGCTCTAAAATGATACTCAGAGGTACTTCTTTTTTCCTTAAAATGTTAAAAGTGATGATCACAATTGGAAAAGAGCAGGTTATTAACATTAACTATTTAAGACAAAATAATTTCTACAAGAGACCTTATTCTTTCTGCCCATCCTATGTCCTTCATTCTCAGACAGCTGGATCATTAGATGGGCCCTACTGGTTGACAAGAGTTGGTTTCATGGTAAGCTACTCTTCCAGTCTAAGTAGAGAAGTGATTGTCTTCCTCATCCATTCTACTTCTGTTTTTCTGAGTCCCACTTGCTACTAACCAGATGCGTGCAAACCTGAACTTCACTTTTTGTGTAACCTTCCATGACCTCGAGGAAAAGTAAAATTTTTCTCTGTGTGGTTGCTCAGTGCTTCTTTATCATAGTGTCTCTCCCATTGTGCTAGAGCAGGAACTCCAGGTTTTACTTTCATGTTTCACCCTTTTTCTTTCCAAAGTCTTTCAGAGAAAGCAGTTTAGAAGAAAACTGGTCTCTGGTTTTGGGCTTTGATTTCTCATGGCTGGGATGGTTTAATCCTAGACAGATAGCTCCCATATTGTTAAGCAAGCTCATTTTTAGTAGCCTGTGAAGTCTCACATCCCAGAAAGAAAGAAAATAATAATGGAAGGAAAGGGAAAGAAAACAACAAGCACAAAGGGATAACCATTGGAAAACGGAGACAGGCCATACGACTCAAGTTCATTCATCAGTAGGCAGGTATGAAACGACTATGTGTATAAATAAGTTGCTGTTGTTTTCTTCCAAAGTCTGAGTTGTCTAGGTTCAGTTTGCAAGGCTTTAAGAAAACTACGGCTTACCTTTAGTGGTTTCAAACAAGGGAAAATGAGAAAAAGAGGGGAAAAAATAAAAACATCATCTGAGATTTGTAGTCAGGACAAAATTCAGAGTTCAATCCAAATTGTAGAAATAATTAAAACTGAAGAAAAATGTTAGGCAAGGCTACAGTGTAGTAACAGGTGTTGGACAATTTATTTTGAAACACAATTTTTTCTTTTTCCAACTCTCCAATTTTATTAAAGACAAAATCATAGTAGGGCCAATTTATTTGTAAAATAAGTTCTAGTCCTTGGCTTGATTATTTGCATAAAGTGCAGCAAGAATAATCATTTGCCGTATAGAGTCTCTCTCTCTCTCTTTTTTTTATTTCTTAAAACTGGCTTTGCAGGAACCTGTTACATAAGGAATCTAAGATTAGTACTTTTCAAAAGTCCGTAGCACAGCTAAGGATTTATCTATGCCTGCAGATACTTGTATGAATTCAGTGAATTCCTCTCTTTTCAAGGTCCCAAGAAAATTTAGGCTTCCTGGGACTGTCAGAGAGAGACATTCTTTACTTTCCACAGGTCAGGACCCTGTAAAAGACAAGGTATAGGGCCAGTTTTTCCAAGGGGCTTTTTTCAGCTCTGTAGGTCAACCTCATTTTCTCGAGGCAATACAGTCAAAGCCTTAGTAAAATAACCAGTGTCTCCAATTATGCCCTGTTATAAAGGAAAACAGATTCTTATTTAACTTACGCAAATAAATATGTTGTCATAACTAAGAATACTCAAAAATTTTTTCAAATTTTGGAGAAATTTACTTGACATAAATAAGTTATTTTTAAATTTTTCTCAGAATAGTGTATTTTAATCAATTGTTAAACGTTGTAAATAGCTTAAAAGAAGAGAAAATTTTCTTGGCTGTGAAACACAAAACAAAAAGAATCAGCCAATATTTTAAACAAAATGTCAGAAAAGATTATTTCTGACTTATATTAGTTCAGTTCATGCAATTAACTCCTGTTCTGCTTGATATTGGATTGGTAAACCTTACCAATATGTCAGCTTTCCGTGAGAGTCTTGAAAGTTTCTCTCTCTATTCCAATGGTACAATTTCTAAATTGATCATAAATCTACATATAAGAATACTCCTCAGAATTCTATAGCTAATTATATATGGCCCTACAAAAGGATCAAAGTAAAATAACAATTGTGGATGACAGAAATCTTAGAACAGCCGTGGTTAAAGATGCAACCGACATGGAAATTTGGTTATTTCTTTTGAATACAATAATTTTACATAATAATCATAATATAATTGTAATTACTCTTGACGTAAGATATATAGATATATTAGAATCACAGAAATCTCATATAATTTTAGAGCACATTTTAGGAACACATTTACATAAATCTAATTTAAGGAAGGTTGAGCACCATTTCATATTTGACAGCGCTTCCTGTATTATTTTATTAGATCGAATAAGCCAAATACATCTCTTTTGAAATTAAGGGGACATAATATCAAAATATTAATGAAGTCAAAAGGATTGAATTTAGAATCGATCTGATTTGGGGAAGTTTGTTAAATATTATATGTTTAAAACACTTGATGTTCCAAAACAGGATCACAGATCTCTGTAAAATAAGTCATTCATTTAGCCAAAGGGATAACTCAAAGATTTTTAAAAAAAAAAGGCAAAACTTTTGTTCTTTGAAGAAGGAGACTTACTTTCCTAAATAAGTCCTAAGAAAGATAGCATATGACCAAATCATCTGTCTCTCAAATTTTATAAATAAATCTATTAAATTTTAATTATTTTGACCATAAGATAAAATTTCTATAAACCTTTTTATAACCTCTTACAATTCTTTTTAAATTAAAGAGTGGTTAATTCTCCAGGAAAACCTTGTTCATCTGACACAGGGGCTCAAATGCTGCTCTTGCAACAGTGTGCCTTTGGTATTTTGTTTGATTTATAGAGGAAATCTGAACTAATTTTATCTCTCAATATCAGCCCTTACAATCTCTCATTCCCACCTCTTCTGTGATAGTTCCTGAGATTAGAGGTGTTGAATAGCTTTAATTTCTGGTCCTATATCTCACAAATGCAGAGGTGAAAGGGATAGACAATTGGCCTGGAGCACAAGTTCCTCTCTAGTTACTTGGCAGAGTGCCCAGTAAAAGTCTATTACAAAACTACTATACAACTGCTCAGAGATGACTAAGGACAGGCAGATGGGTAAGCTCTTGGAAGGTCTTGAGCTCTTTGCATCTTCTTATGTTTCTGAGAACTGCCAAATTTTCTTCCTGCCTTGAGAGACGTGGGGTAAACTTGGCTTTGAGAGATGGAAGCTGAATTGCCTTCAGGGGCTGACCTGCAGGGTGTTGAACTTTGGAACACAGCAGAGAAAGGGTTCGGCAAGATTGACTGTCGTAGGCTGTGGGATTTTGAAAAAGAGCTACTATACAGTCCACACCTGGTTGACGAAGAGACTTAGTGGAAAGGGGACAATCTGGGCCTCTGGTCTATGCGCACACACATAGCAGTCACTTTTATTCAAGTTGCGGACGGAATATTAAATCTATTCTAGCCAGGCATTTGCATCTTGGTGTCTTGTTTTAATGGCTAAGGTTTACTTTAGATTATTCACTTTTACAATAGATATTTTAGTTTTTCATTAAGACAGGGATAACTGGTACTGGATTTAAAACTGAGAAAAATTAGAATCTGAATTAAAAAAAATAAAACTGAGACTACTAGGGGTGGAGAAGAAGGCGGAGAGACAACGTGTATTTTTTAAATGCCTAGAGGATCTTTCTCATTAACATTAGCCTTTATAACATAGAAGTGACTAGGGGCAAGTCTAGAGTCCATTAGGGTGGAAATGGTAATAGAGAGAAGGAGAAGGTTATATTCATTGATGAGACTGACGGAAGGAGCAGTTCCTTTAGTAAAATGAAGGAGGGGCTTTAAGTCAGTACAAACTCTTCCTGTAAAGGTCCAGCCTTGGTACTGGGTGGTCTAAAGGACTTAGTCCTAACTGCTACAGGGTTGCCAGGTTACGAGACCAGAAAATCAGTGTCTCAGCTGCAGGTGATTACAACAATGAGAACTAGGATTAACTGTGTCAATTAGAGGGCCAGGGCATACATATTTGTCTGAAAAAGCTAGTTGTCTTTCATCTTTTACACCTCCACAAGGTATGACAGAACAAGTATCAAACGTAGTCTGAGGTGAGTCACTTAGTTACATTAATAACACAGTAGTAACAGAACAAGGAAGGAAAGGGAAGCAATATAAAAGAAACATGAAATTAAACTTTCTTTAATTCGGTGGGACTTGAACCAGGAACAAGGGCCTACGATCCTGACGGTGATGGCGCCTTCTTGATTTGAGTGTACTGTGTCTATCCTTTTTGTTGCCATACATACAAAAGACTGTCTTGGTGGTTAGTAGTACCAGATAGGGTCCACCTGAAGCTGGCTCAAGTTTCTTCTCTTTCTGTCCTTTGATGAAAATGTGGTTCTTGGGCCGATGCTGATGCACTGGAAACTTTAGGGATGATGGCTATGCTAAGAGACTTTTAGTTTTAAGAAAAGAGATGGTAGAAGAGAGACTAAATATGTAATTTCTGAGCTTGAGATCAGAGACCAGTTTTCTTCTAAACTGCTTTTTCTGAAAGACTTTGGAAAGAAAAGGAGGGAAACGTGAAAGTAAAACACAAAGTCAGGACCCCAATGTACTATGTCAGAAGAAAAAAAGATTAGGCTGAAATCACTATCACGCAAGAAGCTGCCTTCCTTTTTGTTCCTAAGCAGGTAACTACAGATAAAACGTTACATGCTTCACTGGTAGCTACTCACGTTCTCCTTATCTTATGTAAAGTCTTGATTTACGGAGCATGAGACAAATACATATTTAGCTCTTACCCTACCTACAACTTTTCTGTTGCAACTTGTCGATGACATACCCTCCCTCTTTCCTTCAGCCCATGTTTCCCCTTTAAATACTGAAGCCCACAAAATCTTCTTTGGAGAAAGGCGCAGATCTGTGATTCCATGTTTATTTCTTCCTGGCATGTGCTTAACTTTGGCAAAATAAACTTCTAAATTGATTGAGACCTGCCTCAGGTACATTTAGGTTTACAAATGCACCAGAGCTCGTGTATACTTCAATGGCTTGTTACAGCCCCTTATGTTTGTCTTCTCCTGAGTTTTAGTAGTATGTCCCAAAACAATGTATGCAGTGTACCTGCTTCTTTTGCTTTCTTCTTTTATTCTGTCCATAAATATATGTGTCTTCTATTATGCAAATATTTTTTCTCAGCAATATATATTCTTTAAATAATTATTTGCACTTTTCATATGTTCAGTTATGTGAGACATAGAAAGTAAAACCTAATAACGCCAAACAAAAGTGTTATTTGCTAAAGAGAAACAGGATTATGCTGCCCACCACAGAGCAGCCTGTGGAAAGCAAGAGGTGCTTATTAAATAATTATGCAAAAAATTGGCTAAACCTCTCATGCATTTGTTGGTAAATGAGGTCATGAAAGGGTTATGAGAAATAGCCATTTGTCTGGATAACATTATGCATGTACAGAGAAGAAATACGATAAACATAGAATGACAAACCAAGTGTTAAAGATATGTCAGCACGGTTTAGCCAATGAAGATATAATTCAGTGACTTCACGTTGTGGTGAGCATCAGTAGCGTGGAACATCCACATAATTTAAATTGGCTTCTGGCAGGAGCTAAAAAACAAAATGTTTCCTGCCAAGCAGTGTATGTTAGTGCACCATGCACTGTTTCCTTCTGTGTCATTGTATATAGTTATGTGTAGCTTCAGGTGCTGCTCCGTGGATTAAATGAAAAAGAGGTACACCATACGTTTAGGACATTGGAAATGACCTTTAAGTGTTAATTTTCTCCACATCGCCATGCCAGAGTTGATCTTTAATCCCAGTAATGCTGACCAATGCTCTCAAAATATGTTTGAGTCACCGTGGTATAATGGAAGGAATGCTTGACTCTATCACCTACTGTGTGACTGACTGTGTGACCTTTGACATGTTTTTTTTTTTTTTAAATTTTTATTGCATTTTAGGTTTTGGGGTACATGTGCAGAACATGCAAGATAGTTGCATAGGTACACACGTGGCAGTGTGTTTTGCTGCCTTCTGCCCCTTCACCCATATTTGGCATTTCTCCCCATGCCATCCCTCCCCCGCTGCCCGCCCCCGCTGTCCCTCCCCTATTTTCCCCAATAGACCTCAGTGTGTGGTACTCCCCTCCCTGTGTCCATGTGTTCTCATTGTTCATCACCCGCCTATGAGTGAGTATATACGGTGTTTCCTTTTCTGTTCTTGTGTCAATTTGCTGAGAATGCCACTCTTACTCTTAGTTTCTTCATCTTTATATGGTGATTAGAAATGCTGACTTCCCATAAGAATTAATATTCAGGCCGGTGAATTAATATTCGGGCGCGGTGGCTCACTCCTATAATCCCAGCACTTTGGGAGGCCGAGGCGGGTGGATCACGAGGTCAAGAGATGGAGACCATCCTGGCCAACATGGTGAAATGTTGACCGTCTCTACTAAAAATACAAAAATTAGCTGGGCATGGTGGTGCGTGCCTGTAGTAATCCCAGCTACTCGGGAGGCTGAAGCAGGAGAATTGCTTGAACCCAGGAGGCGGAGGTTGCGGTGAGCCGAGATCGCGCCATTGCACTCCAGAGAGAAACTCCGTCTCAAAAAAAAAAAAAAGAAAAAAAGAATTAATATTCAGGTAAGTGAGACACCTGGTAGAGTATCTGGAACTTGGTGGCAGAATATTTTTATTATTCTGTTTATTGTGTTTACTGGTTTTTTTCTTCAAAATTGAAGATACTCCTTTTGACAGAACACATTCTGAATACCAATGTTTTCTGTGTCCTAGAATGTTTGTAAAGCTAAAATAATGTACGAATACTACTAAACCATTAAATATGTTATGCCTGACTTGTAAGACAAAGATTTATACGTTACTCCAAGGTTCCCTTTTTCTTCATGCTCAAAAAGTAGCCATCCTTTGCCAAAAAACACTTTTTCCCCAAATTCCATGACCCCCAAACCCTAATAGTTTTTATTACTGGCTCATGTTATAAATGTTTAAACCTTTTTTTTTTTCCATAATCTGCTCTGCAGTGGGAAATAATATCTTCTTCTTCGTGAAAAATTCAAGTGAAATGGATGGTAGGTAATAGACCTAACGGTGTCATGTGTCTTCAGTTCTCTTGAGACATTCTGGAGCCCTGCTCCTCATCTTTAACCTTCAAAGTGCCCTACTATGTAGAGATGTGATGTTGTGCCCTACAGATATGCCCCACCATTAAGAATCCTACCAGAAGTTACAATGAACCTGATGCATTCGCAGGCATGTGTTCATTTGTGTTCTCTTTATTCAATGTAATTCTCCACTTAATACCTTGGCCTGTTTAATCTCTGCACTGCCTGCTATTCATAGTCAAGCATTTTCCCACTTCAATGCACTCCAATAATAATTACTTGCCATGGTGCATTCACTTTATAGAGTACATTCGCATCTATGAATACATTTGATCTTCACAGCAGCCTGTGAGTTTGGCAGAGTAAAAGTTATTTTCTCCTTTCTTGGAAGGAGAAACTGAAGCTCAGTGATGTCAGAGACTTGTTTCTTCAAGGTTGAAGAGCTATTAGATGTTCGGGTTAGATCTTAAACATAGGCCTTGCCTGCATCAGGTCTGCTTATTCTCAAATAAATAGTTTAAAAATTTCCTTTAATTCTATTATTTGAGGAAATTTCTTCACTTCAATTTTTCTCCAGGGCTGAAGCATTGATTTTGGTTTATACATTTAATAACTTAAATTATGTTATGTGTAATTTAGGGTTTCATTCACTCATCGATTCAATCAGTCATCCTTTCTTTTGCTAAGTATTTATTAAGTACATAGAAAAGGTTGGTATAAAATTAGTTATAAAAGACCTTAACAACCTTTGAGAGAGAAACATTACAAAGTCACTATGAGAATTAGGATTACATTTAAATAACC
>CM052654.1:129925740-129946100 GCA_028533165.1 Leontopithecus rosalia | reverse complement strand
GTGCTGGAAGAGGTCAGAAAATAACCATGCTAAAATGTAATTATCCTCATGTTTATCCCAAACAATCTCGGACTTTTCCACTCATTAGCTTTATTTTACCCTTATTTCCCTTGAAAGTTTAAGTTCAACCAATTGTAACTGTTCCAGTTTCAGTGGAATCTTGTATTTCTGGTTCATTATAACAAATTGTTTGCTCAAAAAATAAATAAATAAAAAAATAAAATAAAATAAAATAAAATTGGAATTCTCATGCACGAGAGATTTCTTCTACCCATTTATTTATTTGCTTGTTTACTTAATATGAACTCATGGATATTTATTTTATACTTCAGGTAATAATCCAAAACTAGTTCATATATTTCATTCTACAGGTTGGTCAACTTTGTCCTTTGAGAGCTTTTTTTGGTGGGCTTCTGTGTCCCTTTGACAAACCAACATCCTTGTGAATTTTTTCGTCAGCGCCTTTTTTTCCTTTCACTTTCGGGCACTACAGAATTTTCCAGGTGCATCTTGTATATTTCTTGACCAGTGCTAAACTCAGTCATTTCCCCATGGAGCTCTGGTTCAATTTGTTGAAGAAATAGTATTAGAAACCAGAATCTGGGCCTAAGGTATGTTATTGTAACTGAGGTGTCATTGCTTGTAGACCCTCGCCCCTGATACAGATAGGAAATATATTTGTGTATACTCACCTGTGTATATTCACACATATCTGTAAATATTTCTTCCTGTAACTGTCTCTATCTCTATTATGCTAAATGTATGTCTGACTGCAGTATACCAATTAATTTGAATCATACAGTAGGTAGCTTTTTTCATAGACGTGCTTCTTTCATTCACTTGACAATGTACATTTAAGATGTGTCCGTGTCTTCATGTGCCTGATGGCTCATTTCTTTTTATTGTGTGCAGGGTTTTGTGTGGACAAAATCAATCAAGTACTTGTATTAGCTTCCTAATGCTGCTGTAACACATGACTGCAAATTAGAGTGGCCTAAAGCAACTTAAGTTTGTTCTCTTGTAGTTCTGGAGGCTAAGTCCAGAAGTAGGGTGCTGTCAGGTTTGGTTCCTACTGGAAAGTATGATGGAAGACTGTCCTGTGCTTACCTCCAAGCCTCTTGTGGTTGCTGTCATTCCTTGGCATTCCTTGGCTTACAAACTCATCCCTCCCATCTGCCTCTGTCTTGATGTTCTCTCCTGTGTCTCTCTTCTCCTCTTCATGTAGGCACTGAGTCATATAGAATTCTAGACCTATCATACTGCAGTATGAGCTCATTCTAACTAATTGCATTTTCAATGACCCCATTTCCAAATAAGGTCACACTCTCAGGTAACGGGAAGGACATAAATTTTGGGGAGACACTTTTCAACTCAGTAGAGTAGTTATACTTTTTCTTTAACACCATAAACATACACTCAACATGCTTCCTTATACAGTGCAAACAGATGTGGCAAGACGCTAACGGTCACATAGAATTTTTCTTCAGAGGGGAACTGTTAAAACAAAACGGAAAAATACGGTTGAATTTTCTTAGAATAAGTTTGTGTTCTGCTCTAGTTGGACAAAATTATGTTTCTCTTTAGTCTTAGTGAATCCACAGTTGTTCTATATCCAGCCCACACACTTACTATTTATGTGATCTTGAGTAAATTACTTAAACTCCTCTTTGTATTCCTATTTTCTCATCTCTGCAGTGGAATTACTAATGAGAGCCTCTTTCCATAGAAGAAATCAAGATTCTGTGGGCTGGATGCCCTAACAGAAACAAAACTATTGGAAATGAAAACAAAGATGGAGAAAAATAAACATTTCCTCAGTTGATGAAAAGCACAATGTTTTTATCTAACTGTAGCTATAAAAAGGGAATGTCCACTCCCCTGGCTCATGGAGTGGTTCTTGCATTTTGTGGGCCTTGATGGGTCTAGGGAGCTGGCTGTAGTTAGCGCCTGTCTTACTCCCTTGGGGCTGTTATAGCAAAGTACCACAGAGTGGGTAGTTTGTAGACAATGAAAATTTACTCCCTATAGCTCTCAAAGCTGCAAGTCTGAGCTAAGGGTGCCAGCATGGCTGGGTTCCCGTGAGGGTCTTCTTCTGGGATGCAGATGGGCAACTTCATACTGTATCCACAGGAAAAGAGGGTGAGCTAGCTCTCTGGCCTCTTTTTATAAGGGCACTTATTCCATTCGTGAGGACCAACCCCACACCATTGGCCTTATTACTCCCAAAGATCTAATCTCCAAATATCATTCAGTTGGAGTAGGTTACATTTCAACATATAAATTTTGGATGCAAACCTTCAGTTTGTAACCACTTGCTTATCATGTGTAGTCAGGTGCTACTGGATATTGTTGGGAAAAGTACAGTAACCCATGTTCAAGGGTATCACTTCCATCCAGGACACCAGTGTGGTTAAAAAAAAATCTCATAAACATTTTGTTTAGAAATAAAGATGATAAAAAGTTCATTCATTAAACATTCTGTTGGAAAAGGCTTCCATAAATTATCTACATGAGAATGTTGCTGAGACTTAAATGAAATCATGCATATAAAGCATTGAGATTATTTTTTGACACACAGTAAATAGATTACACTGGATTTCTATTTCTTAAATTAGATTTTTATAACTATAGATAGAAAAATTAATCTTTGTTTATGTTTTTATTCAAAGTTTTATATAAGCAAAAAGATCACTATCAAAAGAGTTGCCTTCTGCTGCATGTGCTGCAGAATGCCTGAGTCCTGTGACACACTACTCTGGGAATTATGTCATGCTGAATTTGCCCTTTTGAGGGGAAAAGTAACTTCTAGATTGTGCTGATATTAAACCATATTTCTCTCTCACCCTCCTAGCACTTTTGGACAAGAGCACAGTCATTATGATTCTTTTATACATTCCTCCTTAGTAAAGCAATTTTCATTTGTTTTTCATTTAACAGTTTCCTTATGATACATGTACCATGTCAGGAACAAGAGAATGTGGCAAGGTTAAGGGAAGAGAAACACAGAAGTGAACTAGAGAAAGACCCTACCCTCAAAGTGGGTGTTTATTTATTCATTCATCTCACATGTGTTGATGGGACTTTATGATGTGCCTGAAACACTGAAAGTCCCTGTCTATGCAATGGTTACATTCTATCAGAAAAAAACATACCGACATGAACCACACAAAGTGAAGTCTCTAATGGATCTAAGTGAAATACCATTTTGATTCTGGACTGTGAAGTTAGATGTGAATAAACAATACAATTTCCTTAGTGGAACCAGTGAAACTACATAAGGGACTATCTCATTAATCACGATCTATTCTTTGTAGTTCATAGGGAAAGCTAACTTGGGAAGGAACATTTTGGTCTTTTTCTTTAGGCCCAGCAAATGGAAAAGTCATTAGGTGTGGATGCAGAGTGATGTGTGACACTGGGGGGATCTGCTGTGCTCAGGGAGGGGACCCACTTACTTTCTATAGCAAAACTAGATTTTTCTGGGACACAGTGTTCTAAAACCAATGCTTTCATGGCTTCATTTGGGAATTTCTTTTTTTTCCAGGAAAAACGAACTTTATATTCCGAAGACAACACTGTTAGCCATTTTCTGGATATTTGACTAGAGTTTATCAGTTGGATATTTGAATAACTTCTTATTCTTTTGTGCCAACACAGTGAGCACAGTTTCATTTAGGAAGAAATGAAAATAAAACTGCAATTCTTTATTGCCATAAGCATAATAAGTACCTAAGTATTTTTCCTCAGTCATAGCAAACACTAAATTCTGAGTCAGGAGGTTTGAATTTCACACATAGTGTGCATTGACTCTATGACAGGGTAATCACTCAGGGACAATAACTCTAACTGATAATCAAAGTACCCTCTTGCTTCAGAGTTGATAAAGCATATTTCTACCACTGTACTACTTTATTTAATTCTACCCCATTAAAGTAGCCTATAAGATAAGTGTAGTTATTTCCATCCATTTTAAAACAAGTAGAAAGTATCTAGAGGAAGGAAGGAATGTATGCTTACATTTATTAAGCCCTAATTATTTTCTTATTCCTCCATACTATTTTTATAATTTTATTTTTTATTAGGCATGTGAATACTGAACTCAAGTTTCTAAAATGAAATTTCTTCCTCCTTTTCCTTGTATACGTCAGCACTTTGGGACAAACAGAATCATCTACCTGGAATAAAGTTTCTGTTACTTGTTTTCTGTCAAGCTATTTTTATGCTCAAATGTAATATACAAATACATTTTCTTCAAGTATCTCATATTATATGAGAAAGAAATTAACATTTTTAAGTTTATAATATTATTAGAATAATTACTAATGTATAAATTACTAGTAATATTAATAGAATATAATGAATGAATTAGGAGCCTATATAAGATAGTAATTTGGTAAGAAGAACAGAGTGATTGAATCTGTCAGATAAGCATATCTCATTTATCTTTCTGCCCTTAGTTCTGAGCATTCAGAAAACATAGGTCTTCAGTATCAATTGTTTTAATTCATAGTTCGTATACCTGATTATAAGTCAAGCCACAGCTTCCATTTAAGTTTCCAGAATTCCTATGTGTTGTGAGAGGGTCCTGGCAGGAGGTAATTAAATCATGGGGGTGGTTACCCTCATGCTGTTCTCATGGCAGTGATTGAGTTCTCATGAGATCTGATGGCTTTATACGGGTCGTTTCCCCCTTTTGCTCCACATTTCTCCTCCCTGCCACCATGTGAAGGACATGTTTGGTTCTCCTTCCATCATTATCGTAACTTTCCTGAGGCCTCCCCAGCCATGCTGAATTGTGAGTCAATTAAACCTATTTTTTAAATAAATTACTCAGTCTTGGGTATGTCTTTATTAGCAATATGAGAACAGATTAATACACCTTGGATAGTCAGCTATTAGTATACTACATTATCCTTTCAAGCAGAAACAAAGGTTCTGGAAGAAGGTAACATCAAATTTGATGACATCTACTTATCTACTTTAGAGTTCCAAGTACTACTAACTAGGACTGTAGTGTGTTTACAGCTAATCTAGGGAGGTGGAAAAAACCTTAGGTATAGCACAGCCTTTAGAGGGCCTGTGAAAGACAGCCTGTACATGCAACATTTGAATGCTTGCTCCTGAAAAAGCATTCTTTTTTGCCATTCCTGGGTTATATCTGTAAACCAGAAGAAAGTAGGATTTCACGAAGCTCAAATGTATGATAAAGATTCTTGTAAATCTAGTCAATGAAACTTCAACTTGACATTCTGCTGGTCTCTGATGTATTAAATTATTATGTAGCAGATTTGACTGTGTGTTAAGACACTTAAAATTGTCAAATTATATACAGAGTAATATTCAAATCAAACATTTGAAGAAGTGCCAAAGTACACCACCATAGTAGAGTTCTATGAAACCTGGTTTAAAATTAGATGATAAATGGGGGCCTTGATCTCCAAGGTTTAGGCCTAGAGTTCATACAACTGCAGCTCGGGAGACAGGTTTGCTTTCTAAGGCAGGGAGTGCAAAATGTCCCCAGCCTCTTTGCCAAAGCGCTGTACCATTTCGTGAGTGTTCCCTGTAAGGTAAGAATGGAGTGGGTGTCGGCCGGTCCCAGTGGCTCAAGCCTGTAATCCCAGCACTTTGGGAAACTGAGGCGGGTGGATCATGAGGTCAAGAGATCGAGACCATCCTGGTCAACATGGTGAAACCCCGTCTCTACTAAAAATACAAAAAATCAGCTGGGCATGGTGGCGCTTGCCTGTAATCCCAGCTACTCAGGAGGCTGAGGCAGGAGAATTGCCTGAACCCAGGAGGCGGAGGTTGCAGTGAGCCGAGGTCGCGCCATTGCACTCCAGCCTGGGTAACAAGAGCAAAATTCTATCTCAAAAAAAAAAAAAAGAATGGAGTGGTTGTCCTGGCAAGTGTCTCAGAATGCTAGGGAAGTGGGTTGCCTGCCTCCTGTTCTCTCTGTCTCTCTTTTTTTCTATAGAAACCATAAGTCTAGGGAAATAATTTCTGTCTGGCATTGTACCAACTTGGGGAAAAAGAGAGGGTGGTATGGTTGGACTGAGACCATTCTTCTTGCCCCCTAATTAGGACTTTTTTCAGTTCTGTGTACCATGCAAATGTCTCAAGCTTGTTTCCACGTGTTGACTTTTCCAGAGTGATATTCTTGTCTGTGAATAGTTGGTAGTCAAACTTTCTGTAGGGGGAGGGAAGGCTAGACCCCCTATTCTATCACCTTGCTGATGTGATTCCTAAAAAAGTATTTTAAATGGTACAGTGGTCTTTGCATATATCATATTAATGTTCATATCTAGATGAGATTCCTCAGCCCTATAGTTTGATGACTGATATGGTTCAGCTGTGTCCCCACACAAATCATATCTTGAATTGTAACTCCCATAATTCCCATTTGTCTGGGGAGGGACCCAGTGGGAGATAATTGAATCATGGGGTGGTTTCCCCCATTCTTTTCTCATGGTAGGGAATAAGTCTCATGAGATGTGGTGGTTTTATAAAAGGAGTTTTCCCTTTGGCTTGGCTTTCATTATCTCTTGCCTGTTGCCATGTAAGATATCCTTTGCTCTTCCACCATGAATTTGAGGCCTCCCTGCCATGTGGAACTGTGAGTCAATGAAAACTCTTTCCTTCTTCAATAACCCACTCTTGGCTATGTTTTCATTAGCAGTGTGAGGACAAACTAATCCAAGGACCATATGGTGAGTTTTAAAAATTCAGTGGCCGGGCGCGGTGGCTCAAGCCTGTAATCCCAGCACTTTGGGAGGCCGAGGCGGGTGGATCACGAGGTCAAGAGATCCAGACCATCCTGGTCAACATGGTGAAACCCCGTCTCTACTAAAGATACAAAAAATTAGCTGGGCATGGTGACGCGTGCCTGTAATCCCAGCTACTCAGGAGGCTGAGGCAGGAGAATTGCCTGAACCCAGGAGGCGGAGGTTGCGGTGAGCCGAGATCGCGCCATTGCACTCCAGCCTGGGTAACAATAGCGAAACTCCACCTCAAAAAAATAAATAAATAAATAAATAAAATAAATAAAAAATAAAAATTCGGTAAGTTCCATCCAAATGCTGTCTTCATAGTCAACTGCATAAAGTTCCTAATTGCTTATTATATTTGTGAAGAATTTTAATAATTCTACATCTGTAAAAGATATAATTAACACACTTTTAGATAGAAAAGAGCAGAAGCACACCAAATTCCAAAGGGCCTCTGTAAATCCTTGGCCCCTTAGATTTCAAAAAATTGCTGTTTTAATTAGGATGAAAAACTATTTTATTAATTTCTGAGATCAAATACAATTTTTTATTTATACAATTTAATGGCTTGTTATCAAATCTGTCAAAGTAGGAAAAATTTGTCTGGGTCTGTTTGGACTGCCGTAACAGAATAGCATAGACTAAGATGCTTGAACAACAGGAATATATTTTCTCAGAGTTCTGGAGGCTGGAAGTACCAGGTCAAAGTATGGCAGGATTGGTATCTGGTGAGGGCTCTTTATCTGGCTTGTAGACAATGGCAGCCTTCTTGCATTTGCTCACATGGTCTTTCCTTGGGGGGTGTGTGTGTGTGTGTGTGTCTGTGTCTGTGTGTGTGTATGTGTGATATATATATAGAGAGAGAGGGGGGGAGAGAGGGAGAGAGAGAGAGAGAGAGAGAGAGAGAGAGAGAGAGAGAGAGAGAGACTGCTGTCTCTTCTTGTACTCACACTAATCTCATCATGATGATTCCAACTTCATGACCCATCTGACCCTAATTTCCTCTCAAAAGCTCCATTTCTAAATACTGTAGCATTGGGGGTCATATTTTCAACATATGGATGTGGAGGGGGCAAAAACTTTTGTTCCATTATAAGGCCCACAGTTATTTTTCTTCAAAGAAAATGCTGGTAGCACAATTAGATTTTGGGTAAATACAACTCACTTATTTGGTCACAGTGCTGACCTGCCAGACCTGTTGAGTCTCATTCATAATGGAACTGTTAACTAGGCCTCTGTTGGCCAAAACTCAATGTATCCAATTACAATATAGAATTGGTACTAGAATTTATTAAACCCGAATTGCATATTATTATTTTTTTTTTGAGATAGAGTTTTGCTCTTGTTACCCTGGAGTGCAATGGTGTGATCTAGGCTCACCGCAACCTCTGCCTCCTGGGTTCAGGCAATTCTCCTGCCTCAGCCTCCTGAGCAGCTGGGATTACAGGCACACACCACCATGCCAAGCTAATTTTCTGTATTTTTAGTAGAGACAGAGTTTCACGATGTTGACCAGGATGGTCTCAATCTCTTGACCTCGTGATTCCACCCACCTCTGCCTCCCAAAGCATATTACTTATTTTTAAATATATCCCCTCATTCAACATGAATATACAAAGTTACCAATACAAGTTAAGAAGTGACTTATAAATGCTGAGATACAAAGAATTAGAGGGTCCACTTTTTGAGAAGCTAACAGTCTAGTTGGAGAAACAATTATAAAGAAGAACAACATCAATTATGGTATAATAAGTGTTATAATAGCTATAAGATCAGGATGTTATGGAAATCATAAGGGAGCATTTAGCGAAGTTATAGAATTTACAGAGAACCCTCTGAAGCAGGTCCACTGTGCACTGGTTACCAGCTTCTCTGAGTCTGGCCAGGCAGAATAGCCCCACAAAGTGACATAAGGTGAATTTATTTTTTACAGATAGGCAACAAGGAACAACAGAGGCTTAGGGTTCACTGTGAGCCAGTCTCCTGACACCCAGGACAGCTTCCCAGGGAAGATGGAGTCTCGTCTGCATGTACTCCACTTATACAGCAGGCAAGGGGTCCCAGAAAGCCTCTCACCCTTGGTTTTATACTCTAGGATAATGTGACTCACTGCGCTAAAGTGCTGGAGAACATCCTGTTTCTAGGGTTTATTTAAATGAAACCAGTACTGCTCTGGCCAGTCATCCCTCATCTCAGAATATTGTATTCTCAGCACATTCTACAATTACTCTTGAGAACTAAAAGTGAGAAAGGTGAGGTGGGAGACCTGCCTCAGTGCTTGGCTATACAGAGAACTTTTCTACAATCTGTTTCTTTGTGATAAAGAAGAGCACATACACAGCTGTTTTATCCCTTCCCTGCTGGGGACGGTGCTTTGTCCATGATAATATTAGGCCCCTCCTTATTATTTAAGAGGTCAAGACAGAAGAATGTCTCTGGCCTTTAATTCACACTGCTTCTTTCCCCATTACTTAGCCTCACCCTGTGCTATCAGGGGGGCCTTATATATGCCCAGTTCTCAATGCCAAGCTCTCTTTCACTAACTCTGCCTTGAACACAATTAGCAATGTTGTTTGCTCTCTTAAGGACTGATAGGGAGATAACTGGGCAGACTCTGACAATGAGTTCAGGTCATTTAGGCAGAAAAGTTTAGCACTAAAAAGACTGAGGCTGCATCAGTCCTTCAGAAAGTGCAGATTCTTTAACCTACAGGGTAATTGATACAAGGACTAAAGAAGGGTCTGAGTGTCTCTTCCAAAGCATGAACTCTCATTATACTGATAACTGTGCAATAAATAATTGTTTGACTATTGGTTATAGTACAGTCTTCCTTAGTTAGGAAAAGAAGGAGCTTAGGGCTGCAATCAGTCCTAACAGTCTTTGGGAAATTCACTTCTCTCTAGGAAGATGATCAACTTTCTCAAAGACGAGGGCTTAGACTAAATCATTTTCCAGACTTGAAGCCTGGCTCCCTTTTAACTTTGTAATACTTGGAAACTGGTGTTTCCCTCTGAGCCTCATTGTCTTATTCGTCTTGTCATAATTCAAATTTCTCCCCATTTCCTATCCAACAACAGGATAATGTAAGAAAAGTGGTTCCAGCACTGCAGAGCACAATTAATGTAAAAGCTAAAATTTGTCTCAGCTCCAAACCAGCTTCAAAAGTCAAATACTCATTCTGTGAAGGGTTTTAGTGAATAACAAAGAATATTTTGTTCTTACTGTTGATTTTTCAGTGTACTGGAGGAAAGGTTTGCCACAGCAAAATCTGTCATAACGGGCACTCCTCTTCTTCAACTCACTCCTCTCTGCCCTTCTCCACCTCATCCCTCCCAACCAAACTGCTTCCCAGAGCAGGTAAAATTCCAACAACTGGGATTTAATACAGACTGCTCCACTTATTCCTGTGAGAAGTAAATCACTCTCCTTATATCTCTAATGATTAGTAAAATGGGCTAGTTAAGCCCATTTTAGCACAGCATCCCTATGAGGTGTAAAAGTGATGTGACTTTGAAACAGTTAGTAATATGACTGCTATATGGTAAGAGCTCAATAAATGGTTGCTAATACTATTTGTTTGCTTTGCAAACTACAAAAAAACCTCATTTAAATCATGCCAATCAGGCATAAAATAGTGATAGTGAGTGAGAATAAATGTCTCCACTTATGTACATATTTTCTCTCTTATCATGGATAAAATTTCAATGACGTTCTTTTCCTTGTTGTCTTTTGGTGCTAATCGAACTATTCCTGCTTTCTTTCAAGCATAAATGTATTCTCTTTCATCTTCAAGGCTATGAAAGCAATGAAGATAAAAATAATTTGTTAGCAAATCCTTGGGAAAGGATTTCCCCACTATGAGGCTAATGCAACTCTGTTGTGTCATATAATTGACATGGATGTGCACAGGTGTATCAAGGATTCCCTCCTCTGCTCCATGCTACCTTGAGTACTGGAATCGGGCAGTGGTGAGATGCTCATTTGTTCTGTGTGTTCTGCAATAATGTGTCTTATTTTCCAGAATTTCTTTAATATTTGAAAAACAAAAGACAAGTACAAAAGCATTTCTCTGAGACACAAGATCAAACACATTAATGATACTACCAAATTCTGAAAAGGTTTGCTTGTCCTATTAAAAGATAAAGCATTAGTGCTATGCAAGAAAGTATATTTCTATTAGTAACAACAGTGACACTGACTGTTGAACAGTAATAAAGAGTGCGTGCATTTTTAGTTATTTCAGAAATAAAAGAGTTGCAGGATATGTTCCTCTATGATACACACTTGTTTGTTCCTTGATAATCACAATTTAAAGGCTGAATCAATTCCTGCATTCTCCAATTAGATATCTGAATAATGATGTACAAAATTCCCGCTCACATAAAAGAAAGAGCCTTGAAAATTCCTCAGTGAACCTTTAAGCTTGAGAATTCATGATACATTTAGGTGGTCTTCTGAAGACTAAACGTTCTTTTACAGCATCAATATTTGACTTTTCCAGTTGGGAGGAAGCTGAGTCAAATCCAAGCTTTCACATGAATTGTGTTTACTTAACTAATTTTTGGGATTTGCTTAACTGATATTTCTCTCTGTGTCTTGAAACCTTGGAACCAAACAGGATTCACCAAATTTGTTATCTGTACATGCTCCTATGTGTTTCTGATTTAATTTTGCACATACTCATGTACATATAATTGCATGCAGGCACTAGTATGATTATGATATGCACACTGATAGCACTGTTTTCTATTTTTCGGTCTTACTTTGTATCTCCTCCTTTCATTTTCTGTCTTCCAAACTTGCCCTTTCATTACAAACTAAACAATTCACATTGGTAAAATAGTATTAGTTTGTCAGCATGAATTAACTGGTTTAATACATTACTTGAGTATGTGTGTATACATTAAAGTGTATATATATATATAGTGTATATATATATATATATACATATATATGCATATATATGTATACACTTTATACATAAATACTTTATAAAGTGTATACATATATATATACACTTTATATATACATATATAGACATATTTTTAAAGTATATACATATATACTTTAAAGTATATATGTGTGTGTATATATGTACATATATACTTTAAAGTCTACACACATACATACTTTTATATCCTCTGAAGCTCATACACTCTGCTCCTTGCTTATTTTTCTATCTGAGATCATGTTACATACTTTTCTGCATCTTGCTTTAATAACTTCACAGTATTCAATATTTCAGTGGTGACTCTAGCATAATTTTTTCTAACGATCTTCCATTGATGGACTTGCACTATATTTATAAATGTTTCCTTTCATAAAACAATGTTTTAATAACAATTCCATTATCTATACCCTGACATATTTGTGTTTCCATTTTGTGGAATTGATTTCCACAAATGGGATTGCAGGGTCAAAAGCAATGTTTACTCTTATATGTTCATTGATGTTGCTGGACTACTGTTTAAAAACTCTGTAACAATTCAAATTTCTGTCACAATGTGTGAGGGAAATAGTATTGATAAAACACAGTATTGTCAGTCCTGGCAATACTGTGTATTGCAGCTCTTATATTAATAAATTGTACCAGTATTTTAAATGAGAAGTGATACGTTATCGTTAATTTGATTTTCATTTTGTTGATGCTAGTGACTTTATTTTCTCATATCTGTATTGGTCATTTGGATATGCTGTTTTATTTTGGGCTTCTTTATATCTTTTGGTCACTTTCCCATTTTGTTTTCTGTATTCTTTTGTACCTATCTGAAAGCTCTTAGTACATAATATGTATGCATATATATAAAAATATTTTATCTGTATTGCATAATTAAAGATCCATTGTCTGTTTATTGACCCTTTTTAATTCAAATGTAAGTTGCCATTAAAAAGTTTTTCATTTATTTGAAAATACATTTTATTTTATATCTTTGGATTTTCTTGTTTTGACCGAAATCTTTTTGTTGTTGTTGTTTGTTTGATTTATAAATGATATTTATAGTCACCTACAATTCTTACATGATTTTTCAACTTTTATTTTTATTTGTGGAATTTATTTTTGCATGGTTAACAGAGAAGATAGAACCAAAGTTGTTTTTATATGGTAAAATCTGTCAGAATCAAAATGGAGTGACTCATGTCAAACCTTGACAAAATGGAGTCAGGTAGTCCCTGAAGGGAAGTTTTCACACACGACTGCCTGTGAACAAGACCTGTTACAAATAGCTCTGCTGAAACCAAAACCTTGCACAAAATATACTCCTATGGGGACATCTGCCCAGTGACTGCTTTCCTAACCTTGGACTGACAACTACCCTTGTTACTGATCCTTGTAGCCAAGGATAATTGTTCCAAAACAGCTTGGATAAACCTATTTATTTTTCTTTTAAAAACCTTTGTCTTTCCTTAACTTCGAGAATATACCCATGTATTTTCCAACAGCAGTGTTTATTCCTGAAAAACATGTTATCTTTGAAGAATCTGTTTTTTTAAATTGACAATAAAGATTAATAGTTATTTCTACTATTATATTTTCAATTATATTATATTGACGGTAAAGATTAATAGTAGGTTATTTCTACTATTACATTTTCCACTCTGAATAAGAAGAAACTTGGTAGATAGACAGGCAGACAGACAGGTAGGTAGGTAGGTAGGTACGTAGGTAGGTAGGTAGGTAGGTAGATAGATAGATAGATAGATAGATAGATAGATAGGTAGATAGATAGAGATACACTCAATGGAATGCTACTTAGCCATAAAAAGGAATGAACTAACAGTATTCATAGCAACTTGGATGGGATTGAAGATTATTATTCTAAGTGAAGTAACTGAGAAATGGAAAACCAAACATCGTAGGTTCTTCCTCATAAGTGGTAGCTAAGCTAATGAGGAGGCAAAGGCATAAGAACGATACAAAGGACTTTGTGGACTCAGGGGAAGGGGTGGGAAGGGGGTAAGGAATAAAAATCTACAAATTGGGTGCCGTGTATACATCTTGGGTGATGCAAAAATCTCACAAAACACCAGTAAAGAACTTACTCATGTAAGCAAATCGACTTTCCCCAAAATCTAGAGAAATAAAAAATTAAAATTAAAAAAGAATACTACCTTAATTATATTAAATTCTCATATATATTGTGATTTAAATTTTACCTTTCTATTTTATTTGGTTGATTCATGTATCTATTTTTATACAAAGAATATATTGATTTGACCTCAGTATTTTTATAAGCTATTATACGTCTGACTAAAGCAACTTCTCCCTTTAATATTCTCTTCCACTAATCTCTTGTTTCTTTTGAGGAAGTTTTTATTCCATCCAATAACTCAGATTATTATTTCCAATGCCGAAACACTGTCAAGTTACTCATTCGAATTAATATAAATTTATATATTGATCTTGTAAAAATTGACATTTCATTTAGTCTTAAAATGAAGACTAAAATATGTCTCTCTTCTTTTGTGCAGAACTTAATTAATGTCTATAAATACATTTTTATGTAGTGCTTCATTCAGGACCTTATACTCTAAAATTATTTTTATCTAGGATATAATTTGAAACACTAGGAAATAGAATATTTTCCCTGATTTTCTTTCTAAGTGCTTTTCTAGAAAACAAATTAACTATTAATTTTTAATATTAGAGATTTTATGGAAGAGAAATCTGGATTTTCTGGGTATAAATATCATAGAGAAAAATACTTATTTTCCAATGTTTATTTCAACGATCTTATTTTTCTAAATGCATTTTCTAGAATCTAATAGGCACAATTTAAGTGAAAATTGTGATAGTAGGTGTCCAGTTCCTGATTTTAATTTAAATAAATTTAGTGTTTTACCTTTTCGGTTAACAACAAATGATGGCTTTTGTTGGTGTTTTTATACTAAAATTCCTCATTTGTAGCTATGATTATATGATCTTTCTTTAAATGGTTGATGTATTACTAGAATAAACTGTATCTGGTTATAGTTTATTGTTTTGCTAACAATGTACTTGCTTCATTTTAATAATACTTTATTCTTGATTTAAAATATTGCTTCTACATTCACAAAAAGACTATTCTATGTTGTTCTTTTTTTAAAAAAATTATTTCTTTTACTTTAGGTATGTACTATATCTGGCATTTCTCCCCATGTTATTTCTCCCCACCCTCCCCTCCCTGTCCACCCCCTGCTGTCTCTCCCCTACCCCCGCCAATTGCCCCCAGTATATGATGCTCCTCTCCCTGAGTCCTTGTGTTCTCGTTGTTCAACACCCACCTATGAGTGAGAATATATGGTGTTTGGCTTTCTGTTCTTGTGTTGCTGAGAATGATGGATTCCAGATTCATCCGAGTCCCTACAAAGGATAGGAACTCATCATTTTTTATGGCTGTGTAGTATTCCATGGTGTGTATGTACCATATTTTCTTTGTCTAGTTTATCATTGATGGATATCTGGGTTGGTTCCAGGTCTTTGCTATTGTACACAGGGCTGCAATGAACATATGTGTGCATGTGTCTTTATAGTACAATGATTTATAGTTCTTTGGGTATATACCTAGTAATGGGATTGCTGGGTCAAATGGAATTTCTATTTCTAGATCCTTGAGAAATCACCACACTGTCTTCCACAGTGGTTGAACTAATTTACACTCCCACCAACTGTGTAAGAGTGTTCCTATATCTCCACATCCTCTCCAGCATCTGTTGTCTCCAGATTTGTTAATGATCACCATTCTAACTGGCTTGAGATGATATCTCAGTGTGGTTTTAATTTGCATTTTTCTAATGACCAGTGATGATGAGCATTTTTTCATATGTTTGTTGGCTTCATATATGTCTTCTTTTGAAAAGTGTCTGTTCATATTCTTTGCCCACTTTTGAATGGGGTTTTTTCTTGTATATCTGGTTTAGTTCTTTGTAGATTCTGGATATTAGCCCTTTGTCTGATGGGTAGATTGCAAATATTTGTTCCATTCTGTTGGTTGCTGATTCACTCTAATGATGGTTTCTTTTGCTATACAGAAGTTCCGGAGTTTACTTAGATCCCATTTGTCTATCTTGGTGTCATTGTATTAAAAATGTCTTGATTTTATAAAAGGTTTTGAGGATTTTAAAATCTTTTCCTAGCTCCAGGAATTACTTAAAGAACAGTTTAATTATCTGTTCTGTTGAAACCTAGTGAAACTCAATTATTAATCCAATAGATCCTGGTAACAGTTGCAATGAACAAGGTTTTCAAATACTCTGTAATAATTAAGTTTTATATTTTGACTTATTTAAGGTTCATTTTATTTTTGCTATAAAATTTAGATCATCATTTGCTAGGAATTATAGATTTCTTTTAGGACTTCAAATTCTTTTAACAGTACATTCTTTCCAATATTTACATTTATCCTACTCTATTGAATTGCAGCTTCTAACATTATTTATTCTGATGGTAGGCCACAAATAAGATCACCAAGTGATCCCTCTCTTAGTATTTGTGCTCTTTTATAATCCCCTCCCACTGAGTATAGGATGGATCTGTGATTTGCTTCAAACAAACATAATATGGCAAAAATGACAGGTGTGATTAGTTATGAAAAGGCTCTCTCACAGTCTCACTGACTTCCTCTGAGGAAAACTAGCTGCCATGTTGTAAGCAATCCTGTGGAGCAGTCTGTCTGACCAATGGCTGAAAGACGATGCTTGGCACAAGCCAGTGAGAAATAGAGCCTTTTAGCCCAACAAACTGAGAAGGACTGAGTGTTGCTGACAACCACATCAATACATCTGGAAGTGGATTATCCTCTCTTTCAGATGAGACTGCAGCCCAGGTGAAATCTTGATTATCACCCCATGGGAAATCTTAAGTCAGAGGCACCCATCCAAGGCCCAAATACCTGACCTTCAGACACAGGAAAATCAGTGTTGGAGGGGTAATTTGAGAACTGAGGAATAGAGAACTAAAACAAATCCTTTTTCCTAATAATTTTTACTTTGGTTTATGTTGTTGTTTCTAATTTTTTTTCAACATTTAGAATATTGTTTTATTCCATATATTAGACAAGTCTTAGTTTAGATGGGTTAAGAAAAGGAAAAAATGTTGTATGTAAAAGAAGGACAGAATTATGCAGGCCAAACTGGTGGGTGAGTTCATGAACTTGTTAGAGATCCTGGCTCTTTTCAGCTTACTCCTCAAGGTGTAATACCTTCTCTCCTTTTGGTACAACAAGTTCTACCGGGTGAAAAGGTGGGAGAAGGGCCAGGGATTTAAGGATATTAAATGATGTTTTTATGATATTAAATTGACTGGATATTTTGCTATATATCTAGAAAGTAGGTAGATAATGTTTCAGCAAAGCAGTCATGTGTCCATTGCCACCATGGTAACAGAGTTTGTTATAATAAAGCCGGGTCAACAAAGTATAACCCATAGTCCAAATCCAGCCCATTGTCTGCTTTTATAAATAAAAATTTATTGAAACATATGCACCATTTATTGTTTTGTTTTCTGTGGCTGCTTTCACATCATAATGGCATAGATTAATGGAGACAGAGGGCATACAATCTGTAAGAAACTTATAAGCAAGCCCTTTACAGAAAATGTTTGCCAACTTCCAATATAAGAGAGGACAGAACAGATGTGGGAAGTAACTTATAAAGTCAGAACAAGAAGCATAGCAACAGGAAATGCACATTTGATATATAAAAGTGTAGAGATTTCAGGCAGGTGAAAGATGACACAAAGTTAATTAACTATATCAGTTAATTACACATAACACAGTGCTAAGCACACATCCACAAAATCTCTGCTATACAATGATGAATATCTATTTAGCTCATGAGATGGAAGGTTGGATGGGATTCAGATAACACAGGACAGGCCCAGGTTGGCTTCCCTGATGGCTTCTGCTAAGCCCACGCATAGGTCTGCCTGTAGCAACCTAGTACCTGGTCATCTCAGCTGGGTGTGGCCAGTGGCACTACTTCCTGTTTCTCATCACCTTTTTCATAACTACAGGTTGGGCTGAGGATATTCTTCTCATAGTAAGGACAGAGTAAAAAAAGAAGAAACGACATTAAAATCCTGCTGAGGCCTTTGCTTAAAATTGGTATAATATCATTTCATTTTTATTCTCTAGGTCAGAGAAAGTCAAATAGACAAATCAAAAGTCAAGAGGCAGGAAGTATACCCCAAAGTGAGTAGATGCTGCTAAGCATTACAGCATAGGGAAGGAAAACAACAGGGGGCAGAAATGGAATTATAACACAGACTCCAACATCAATCTGAAGAGATTCTTCCCAAAGGGCTGTCTGGAGAGATGAGAAAATTGTCTGAAGGGTGACTTTCCTGCCCCCAGAGAGTTGACCAGTGAAAAGGTGTCCATGACAGCAAGGGAAAGAAATATTTCTAAGGAAGCTACACCTGTGTACACTGAAAATTTAGTGTTTGAACTCCTACTTCATGGAGAGTTTGCCGACTAGGTAGTGTTGGGCAAGAGAACACCTCAGACAGAAACAGCTCAGCACAATTAATTTCCCTCTTCTCTAATCTTTGCAGCTCCTCCTACCCCACCCAGCTGCTGCATGAAGTGTGGAGGCAGATATTTATGAAAAATAAGTACTAAAGGGGCAATTATTTTATTTCTTCACCTCATATTTCTTAGTTCGGGGAAAGGAGATACTGTGAACTAGATTGAAGATTGAAATCTCGGATTTTCCTGAATCCAGATGTTTCCATTTCCAAAATGACATGTGTTCTTATAACTAAAAAGTGATTGGAGGCCTATGGGATATGCCTAAAATACCTTCAATAGGGAGTGGAGGGAGAACCTGTGCAGCATGTCTCAGGAAAGCAGTTGCTGAAGAAAAACAAACTTTGAACAATTTTCGTTGTTATTACTTTCATAAATCTTTGAATTAAGCCTCTTTATTAAATGAATTATCAGAGTAAATCTACCATGGTAGTCTCTGATCTGGCCTGTTAGAAGAAAAATCTAAGTAGGCTCAATGATTCAACAGCAGATGGCATTGAAAACATGAAGCTTCAGCGCACATTTTTTGTTCTTACTAATGTGTTACTGGCATGAACTCTGAAAGACTAACATGGAGTTCCTCCCCTACCTTGAGGCAGCAGTTTTAGGATCCTCCCATCTTATTCTAAGAGGGCTATTGAAATAACATAACTTGGAGCTGTCCCTGTGAGATCAGAAGAGTAATCCCAAGGCAAGCTGCTGTGTATCCTTGATATTGTGGTTACCATTTGTCTCATTTGATTGATGCTTCATCAATGAACTGATGAAAACACAATCTTGGCTGAGTTTGAGCTGTCATTCTCATGCATTCTTTTCTTTTATGATTTGATATACTTATTTTTAAATTGCATTTTCGGTTTTGGGGTACATGTGAAGAACATGCAAGATTGTTGCAAAGGTACACACATGGCAGTGTGATTTGCTGCCTTCCTCTCCTTCACCTATATCTGGCATTTCTCCCCATGATATCTCTCCCCAACTTGCCACCCCCTGCTGTCCCTCCCCATTTCCCCCCAACAGACCCCAGAGTGTGATGCTCCCATCCCTGTGTCCATGTGTTCTCATTGTTCAACACCCGCCTATGAGTGAGAACATGCGGTGTTTGCTTTTCTGTTCTTGTGTCAGTTTGCTGAGAATGATGGTTTGCAGGTTCATCTGTGTCCCTACAAAGGACACAAACTCATCATTTTTGATGGTTGCATGATATTCCATGGTGTATATGTGCCACATTTTTCCTGTCCAGTCTATCATCAATGGGCATTTGGATTGGTTCCAGGTCTTTGCTTTTGTAAACTGTGCTGCAGTGAACATTTATGTGCATGTGTCCTTATAGTAGAACAATTTATAGTCCTTTGGATATATACCAAGTAATGGGATTGCTGGGTCAAATGGAATTTCTATTTCTAGGTCCTTGAGGAATCGCCACACTGTCTTCCACAATGGTTGAACTAATTTACACTCCCACCAACAGTGTAAAAGTGTTTCTATTTCTCCACATCCTCTCCAGCATCTGTTGTCTCCAGATTTACCTGTGTTAGACCTGTGGCTGGTCAGCCTCAGTCCCCAGCTCACAAGGTCGTGGTCAGGTTAAACTGACCACAGATGGGCTAGAACTTGGATTATTATCATCACCACTGCAGTGAGTCAGACCTGTTTGTCTTTGATCAGGGTTTGGTGACAGGATGAGTAATTTCATTTATGAACATCTCTAAGCAAAGACATCGGGGGAAAGAGTTGAAAAATACAACACGAGAACTTAGTGAAATATGCACAAGTTTGAATAGCCAAATTGATCAAGCAGAAGAAAGGATATCAGAGGTCGAAGACCAACTTAATGAAATAAAATGAGAAGACAAGAATAGAGAAAAAAGGATAAAAACGAATGAACAAAGTCTCCAAGAAATATGGGACTATGTGAAAAGACCTAATCTACATTTGATAGGTGTACCTGAATGTGATGGAGAGAATGAATCCAAGCTGGAAAATACCCTTCAGGATATTATTCAGGAAAATTTTCCTAAACTAGCAAAGCAGGACACTGTTCAACCCCAGGCAATACAGAGAACACCACAAAGATAGTCCTCAAGATGAG
>CM052654.1:129908926-129925240 GCA_028533165.1 Leontopithecus rosalia | reverse complement strand
CCTACTCTAAAATTGATCATATAATTGGAAGTAAAGCACTCCTCAGCAAATGCAAAACAACTGAGATCATAACAAACACTCTCTCAGACCATAGTGCAATCAAGGTAGAACTCAGAATCCAGAAACGAACTCAGAACCGCACAGCCTCATGGAAACTGAACAACTGGCTCTTGAATGTTGATTGGGTAAACAATGAAATGAAGGCAGAAATAAAGAAGTTCTTCGAAACCAATGAGAATGAAGACACAACATACCAAAATCTCTGGGACACATTTAAAGCAGTATCTAGAGGAAAATATATAGCAGTAAGTGCCCATATGAGAAGAGCAGAGAGATCCAAAATTGACACCCTATCATCAAAATTGAAAGAGCTAGAGGAGCAAGATCAAAAAAACTCAAAACCTAGCAGAAGACAAGAAATTTCTTTTTCTTATAGAATAGTATCTGCCCTTCTCTTTAAATAGACACTTGTGTTCTGTCATCATAACTACTAATAGAAGATCGTTGTAATTGTTGATAAAGGAGCTCTAAAACACATCATAACATAACGTCTATGATTTCTTTTCTAATTGTGTTATTATTGGGACATGTGGATTTTTAATAGGGCCTTTTCACTCTTTGGCATGAATTTTACTGTTAAAGGTCTATCTTACTTGTCTTGCAAGTACATGGCTAAAATAAAAATGATACACAGAGATACAGGTTTATATTTCAGACCATACATTAATATTTTGGACCATGCCTAAACATCTAAAATTGAGAATCAAAAAGCAGCAGGAGCAATGATGTGGCTGTGTTGATTTCCTGAAGGGGTGGGAGGAAATAATTACCTTAAACAACTGACAAGTATCAGAAATGCAGTCTACTTCTTAACAGGAACACTGAAAAACAGAAACAATAATGACTCCAATTTCTGAAAAAGGTATCAAGTATCTCTAACCTACAATTCTATATCTGAACTACTAAGTGAAAGAGGAGAACAAACGCATTTTTCAGATGTTCTGAGTATCAAAAATTATGTGCTATATGCCTTATCTCAAGACATTTCCAGATATTATGCAAATCACCTTTCATAATGCTCTGAGTATCCAAAATTATGTGCTATATGCCTTTTCTCAAGATATTTCCAGATATTATCTGTGAAATAGTATTCAAAATGTAGCAAAACATTTCACAGGAAAGAAATGGTAATGTTAATATTCTATATATCTTAGTCATGAACAACATTTACTTACTAATTATAACTTTCATATTGAAAATTGATTCTATAAAAATAATCATATGATTGTATTGGGATCATAGTATAAAGAGACGTGGAGAAAAACTGCCAAAGTATCAAAGGAATCAAAAGCAGTTGCCACTGGGGAAAAGGGACATGACATGTCCCTGTTGGACCACCATGCTAGCAGCGTGAACTGCTGACATTTTTAACAAGCACCTGTAGAACCATTCACTTTGTTTGTTCTTTCAACTGTGTGCTTATATAATGCTGGTTAAATTTTTGAAAAACACCAAATACTGTATATATTAAACAGGTGTTTGAAAAATTCACTCATCTTTATTTGCTGTTATTTGTAGACATATGGACACATAGAAGTGAATTTCCATGACCATATTTCTGGGACTAATTGAACATTCTCTAAGTCTGCTGATTACCTTTGAGCTTTGTAATGAGAGATCAATTAGAGGAGAGAACAGTGCTTCCCTTTTAGACTGCATCATGTCTGTATTGTTTAGAATCCCATCATGAATTTGTGATGCTGCCACCCTTTCCAGAGGATGGGCAGATGATATTCCAGGGTGTCCTTGCTCTGTTAATGTGAAGGAGTAGAATCTTGGAGCATTTTACTCTGTTTGGGGAAGGAGTAGAATCTTGGAGACATGAAAGGTGGCCAGATGTTCTACACCAAATGCCAGTTTATGTTCCAGTTTTGAGTAGCCCAATTTCTACTCTGTTTTTTTTTTTTTTCTTTTTTTGAGGCGGAGTTTCACGTTCCACTCTTGTTACCCAGGCTGGAGTGCAATGGCGCGATCTCCGCTCACTGCAACCTCCGCCTCCTGGGTTCAGGCAGTTCTTCTGCCTCAGCCTCCCGAGTACTTGGGACTACAGGCTTGCACCACCATGCCCAGCTAATTTTTTGTATTTTTAGTAGAGACGGGGTTTCACTTTGTTGACCAGGATGGTCTCGATTCCTTGACCTCATGATCCACCCGCCTCGGCCTCCCAAAGTGCTGGGATTACAGGCATGAGCCACCGCGCCCGGCCTACTCTACGTTTTAACCAAAACACAAGGTGAAGGCACGTGCAAGGCACACAAGGCATTGGATTGCCTTTTTTGTCATGGCTGTATTTTTTTTCTTTCATTACAATGCATTGAAATGTGAATGTCTGTATTTGGAAACCTAGGTATCATTTTAATTCTTCTTGGGCTGAAAAGAGCACAGAGTTCCATCAAACACAAAGAAAAAAGTAAGGAACTCTGGGGGAAAATTAGAATTAATAAGGCCAAGTTTTGCTTACAATACCATTTCTGACAGTTTTCATGAAAGCTGATGATTCTCTCACTCATGTCTTCACACAAAAGTATTTTCTTTATTTCATCCACTGAGTGGGGGTGGGAGAAAATACCCATAGATAAATAAATTTGATAGAGTGATAAATCCTTTGTAATAAAGGAGGAAAATAGAAAAAGAAAAGAAAAACTATAAATAGTTCTTATGTATCTTTTGCTGAACTGTGAAAAAAAATCGATGCTGTAAGATCTCAGCATTGAGTGTGAATGCTTTAGGTGGTTGTTCAGGCTTTCAGTTTGGAAGTAGAAGTGGTCAGTAAAGACTCACAGATTTCTCTTCTCCACATAAATGTGAGGCGACATGTTTCTCTGAAAACAATAAGCCATCTGGAAATTTAGGACAATCAGAAAAAAATACTGTTTAGATAGGTAAAACAGTTATTTTTGGTAGAAAAAAATAACATTTTCTGAAATAAAAATAATAAAATTAGCTTTTTTAGTAAAATGGTGACATTCACCAAATATATATATATATATTTAAATGTAAGATTATATTTTGATTTTATAAATCCTTTTACTTACAAAGGGATGAAAAGCAATGGTTATTAAGGGCTTATACTCGGTGACAATGGCTTACATACATTATCTTTAAATCCTTGTAACAGACATTTGTTTTCTTGTTAAGAAAACGTGAATTGATAACTTCATGGCTCTGTGGCCAAGATAATTACAAATTGAGCCCTGCTTTTTATGCACTTAGAATCTATTAGACAAATGGCGAAGTGAAAGCAACACTTATTGAAATGTTACTATAGATTGTATCAATTCTACATTTTATAACAGTTGTATGAGAACAGTGTAGTGATTTCCATTTTATATATGGACATTAGAAACAGAAAAGTGAAATGACCTCTGCATGGCTACACATTTAATGTGGTATGAAGCCACAGCTCAGGCACATCTGAATCACACTCAAGAGCTCTCTGTTAAATCTGGTGTCTAACCAACACCAAGAAGAGGGTCTAAGAAGAGGTAGACTGTAAGGTATAGAAATAAACAGTCCTTGACTTTCAGCAGCTTGTAGCTATCAGCTAGCAAGGTGGACAAAATTCACAATTGAGAGAGTGATTAAAATTACAATGAAAACTACAACCTAATATTGCATAGTGCTATAGACTGAATGTTTGTATTCCCCTAAAATGAATATGCATAAACCTAATCCCCAGTGTCGTGGTATTAGGAGGTGGGGCATTTGGAAGGTGATTAAGTTATGAGGGTGCAGCTCTGATGAATGGAGTTAGTGCCCTTATAAAAGACACTCCAGGCCCAGCCGGGTGGCTCATGCCTGTAATCACAACACTTTGGCTGAGGTGTGTGGATTACCTGAGGTCAAGAGTTTGAGACCAGCCTGGCCAACCTGGTGAAACCCCATCTCTATTGAAAAACAAATAGAAAAATGGCAGAAGGTCTTCCTTGTAGCTATTAGCTGGGCATCATGGTGGGCACCTGTAGACCCAGCTACTCGGGAGGCTGAGGCAGGAGAATCACTTGAATCTGGGAGGTGGAAGGTGCAGTGAGCTGAGATCGCACCATTGCATTCCAGCCTGGGTGATAGCGAGACTCTGTCTCAAAAAAAAAAAAAAAAGACACTCCAAAAAGTACTGTTAACCTCCTCTGCAGGATGGTGCTGTTTATGAGCCAGAGAGCAGGCACTTTCCATACACCAAATCTGCAGGCCCCTTGACTGTGGAGTTCCCAGTCTTCAGAACTGCGTGAAATAAATTTTGGTACTCTAGCAAGGGCTAGAACACATAGCATACACCAAAGAATTGTTGATGATGGAATCTGTTTATTATCTAAGAATACATAAACAGCAAAGGTTAGCAGCACAGCACAGAGTAAAAAAAATGCAACCATACAATTAGATTTAGCAAACATTTAATTGTCTAAATCTGTCTTTAGGGCAGTATGACCATTTTTACGATATTGATTCTTGCTATCCATGAGGATGAAATGTTTTTCCATTTTTTGTGTGTCTTCTCTTCTTTGAGCAGTGATTTGCAGTTCTCCTTGAAGAGGTCCTTCACATCCCTTGTAATTTGTATTTCCAGGTATTTTAATCTCTTTGTAGCAGTTGTGAATGGGAGTTCACTCATGATTTGGCTGCCTGTCTACTATTGGTGTACAGGAATGCTTTTGATTTTTGCACATTGATATTGTCTCCTAAGACTTTGTTAAAGTTGCTCGTCAGTTTAAGGAGATTTTGGGCTGAGATAATGGGATTTCCTAAATATACAATTATGTCATCTGCAAACAGAGACAATTTGACTTCCTGTCTTCCTATCTGAATATCCTTTCTTTCTTTCTCTTGCCTGATTTCCCTGGCCAGAACTTTCAATACTATGTTGAATAGGAGTGGTGAGAGAGGGCATCCTTGTCTTGTGCCCATTTACAGAGGGAATGCGTCCAACTTTTGCCTATTCAGTATGATATTGGCTGTGGGTTTGTCATAAATCGCTCTTATTTTGAGATACATTCCATCAATACCTAGTTTATTGAGAGCTTTCAGTATGAAGGGGTGTTGAATTTTATTGAAGCCCTTTTCTGTATCTCTTGAGATAATCATGTGGTTGGTGTCATCGGTTCCATTTATTTGATGGATTACATTTATTGATTTGCGTGTGTTGAACCAGCCTTGCATCCTTGCAAGTATGAAGACAACTTGACTGTGTTGGATAAGCTTTTTGGTGTGCTGCTGGATTTGGTTTGCCAGTATTTTATTGAGGATTTTCACATCAGTGTTCATCAGGGATATTGGCCTGAAATTTTCTTTTTTTAATTGTGTCTCCACCAGGTTTTGGTATCAGGGTGATGCTTTCTATCTTCGGTCTTTGATGCTGGTGACCTTTGGATGGGGTTTCTGTGTGACCTTTGGATGGGGTTTTTGCGTGAACATCCTTTTTGTTGATATTGATGCTATTCCTTTGTTCATTTTCCTTCTAATAGTCAGGCCTCTCTGCTGTAGGTCTGCTGGAGTTTGCTGGAGGTCCACTCCAGACCCTGTTTGCCTAGGTATCACCAGCAGAGGCTGTAGAACAGCAAGGTTGCTTCCTGTTCCTCTGGAAGCTTCATTTCAGAGAGGCATCTGCCTGATGCCAGCCAGAGCTCTCTTTTATGAGGTTTCTGTTGACCCCTGATGGGAGGTGTCTCCCAGTCAGGAGACACAAGGGTCAGGGACCCACTTGAGAAGGAAGTCTGTCCCTTAGCAGAACTCAAGTGCTATTCTGGGAGATCTGCTGCTCTTTTCAGAGCTGGCAGACAGGAACATTTAAGTCTGCTGAGGCTGTGCCCACAGCCACCCCTTCCCCCAGGTCCTCTGTCCCAGGGATTTGGGAGTTTTATCTATAAGCCCCTGACTGGGGCTGCTGCCTTTCTTTCAGAGATGCCTTGCCCAGATAGGAGGAATCTAGAGGGGCAGTCTGGCTACAGGAGCTTTGTTGAGTTTTGGTGGGATCCACCCAGTTCAAACTTCCTGGCAGCTTCGTTTACACTATGAGGGGAAAACCACCTACTCAAGCCTCAGTAATGGTGGACGCCCCTCCCCGCACCAAACTCGAGCATTCCAGGCTGACTTCAGACTGCTGTGCTGGTAGTGAGAATTTCAAGCCAGTGGATTTTAGCTTGCTGGGCTTTGTGGGGGTGGGATTCACTGAGCACTGAATCTATAAATAACTTTTGGCAAACTCTCATCTGAGACAAAGCAAGTCCCTTCTGCATATGAGCCAGTAAAATAAAAAGCAAGGTAGTTATTTCTGAGACAAAATGGGGGTACAGGCATTGCATAAATACAGGCATTCCAAATTGGAGAAATTGGCCAAAACAAAGTGGCTACAGACCCCATACAAGTCCAAAATACAACAGTCAGTAAATCTTAAAGTGTCAACATGATCTACTTTTATACCCTGTCTCACATTCAGGTCGTAAGAGGTAGGCTCCCATGGCCTTGGGAAGCTCCACCCCTGTGGCTTTGTAGGGTGTGGCCCCTCTTCCAGCTGCTTTAACAGGCTAGTGTTGAGTGTCTGTGGCTTTTCCAAGTACACAGTGCAAGCTGTCAGTGTAGATGCCATTCTGAGGTCTGGAGGATGGTGGCCCTCTTCTCACTGCTTCACTAGGCAACATCACCATGGGGACTCTGTGTGAGGTTCCAACCCCACATTTCCCTTCCACACTGCCCTAGCAGAGGTTCTTTTTGAGGGCTCTGCTTCTGCAGCAGGCTTCTTCCTGGACATCTAGATGTTTCTATGCATCTTTTGAAATCTATCCAGAGGTTCCCAAACCTCAATTCTTGTCTTCTGAGTACTTGCAGGAGCAACACCACATGGAAGCTGCCAAGACTTGGGGCTTGCACTCACTCAAGCAATGACCCGATCTGAACCTTGGCCGCTTTAGCCACTGCTGGAACAGCTGGGATGGAGGATATCAAGTCCTGAAGCTGCACACAGCAGGGGAGCCCTGGGTCCAGTCCATAAAACTTTGTTTTTTCCTCCTATGCCTCTGGACCTGTGATGAAAGGGGCTGCACAAAGGTCTCTTACATGCTGGAAACATTTCCCCCATTGTCTTCATGATTTACATTTGGCTCCTTGTTACTCATGCAAATTTCTGCAGCTGGCTTGAATTTGTCCCCAGAATTTTTGTTTTCTGTTGCATTGTTAGGCTGTAAATTTTCCAAACTTTTATGTTCCGTCACCTCTTGAACACTTTGCTGCTTAGAAAGTTCTTCTTCTAGATACCATAAATCATTTCTATCAAGTTCAAAGTTTCACAGACCTCTAGGGCAGGGGCACAATACTGCCAATTTCTTTGCTAAAGCAAAGCAGGAATAAATTTCTCAAGAAGTTCCTCATTTCCATCTGAGACTACCTCAGCTTGGACTACATTGTCCATATCACTATCAATGTTCTGGTCAAAGCCATTCAGCTAGTCTCTAGGAAGTTCCAAACTTTCTCACATTTTCTTGTCTCCTTCTGAGCCCTCCAAACTATTACAACTGCTGCCTATTACCCAGTTCCAAAGTCTCTTTCACATTTTTGGGTATCCTTATAGCAGTGCTCTTCTCCCTTTGTATAATTTACTGTTAGTCTATTCTCACACCGCTATAAAGAAATGCCTGAGACTGTGTAATTTATAAAGAAAAGAGTTTTAAGGTTTTTTATTTTTTTGAGACGGAGTTTCGCTCTTGTTACCCAGGCTGGAGTGCAATGGCGCAATCTCTGCTCACCGCAACCTCCGCCTCCTGGGTTCAGGCAATTCTCCTGCCTCAGCCTCCTGAGTAGCTGGGACTACAGGCACGTGCCACCATGTCCAGCTAATTTTTTTGTTTTTTTTTTTTTTTTAGTAGAGACGGGGTTTCACCATGTTGACCAGGATGGTCTCAATCTCTTGACCTCGTGATCCACCTGCCTCGGCCTCCCAAAGTGCTGGAATTACAGGCATGAACCACTGTGCCTGCCCCGAGTTTTAAGTTTTAAGTGACTCACAGTTCAATATGATTGGAAAGGCCTCAGGAAACTTACAATTATGGTGGAATTCACCTTTTTACAGGGCAACTGGAGAGAGAATAAGTGCAAGCAGGAGAAATGCCAAATGCTTATAAAACCACCAGAAGGGGAAGCAAACATGTCCTTCTTCACATGGGAGCAGGAAGGAGAAGTGCCAAGCAAAGTGGGGAAATGTCCATTATAAAACCATCAGATATGAGAAGTCACTCACTAACGTGAGAGTAGCATAGGGGTAACTGCCCCCATGATTCTTTGCCTCCCACTGTGTCCCTTTCATAACACTTGGGAATTATACGAACTACAATTTAAGATTTGGGCGAGGACACATCCAAACTGTATCAATAAGTCAATTCCTTCAAACAGAGAACATTTAATCATAAATGGGGCTATAGAAACAACTTTATGTATTGTTTTCTGTAATGTAGTAGTCAGTTAATTGCTGATGGACAATGAGCTCATAAAATACACTATTTGCTTAGATTTTTTTTTTTTCATTTTATCCCTTTGCTAAAATCAGTTAAAGCATTATCTGTGATTTAGAGCCAGTTTTTAAGCCTGGTTGGTTGCATTTTCTTTGGATTCTTTTATTATCCTTTGCTTTTCATAATTTCTTCTTTTTTCCACACTCCTTTCCCTATGCGTGATTTTTATCACTTACACGTGTTGTCTTCTTAAAAACACCAAAAAACAAGTTACTCACCTGTGGGTAAAACTTGATTTCTTATTTGTGCAAAAGAGAAAAAGTAGCTAATGGGAAAAAAATTCCACTTATTTTCTCTTCATTCAACACAGGCCAGTATTTATATAGCACATGCACATAGACTTTGAGAGAAATAGTAATAGTGAGTAAAAAATCAACCATAGAAATAGTCTCATGAAATAATACAATTTACTTCTAGCTGGAGGGGAAAGACAGGAAGTTCACAATAGACACAGAGATTACTGCTTTGACATATAGACAAATCAATAAAATATTATGACATTGTAAATTGATGTCATTGTTTTCTATTAGACTGGCTGATAGGATATAATGTTATTTACACGGTTTTAAAATTTATTTTTAAAAAATTATTTATATTTTATATTCAGGGGATACATGTACAGGTTTGTTACAAAGGTACATTGTGTGAGGCTGAGGTTTTGGCTCTTATTGATCCTATCACCCGGGTAATAAATATAGTACCCAAGAGTTAGTTTTTCAGCTTCCCTCCTGCCCCCTGCCACTTTCTACTCTAGTAGTCCCCAGTGTTTGTTTTTTCATCTTTATGTCTGTGTGTACCCAGTGTTTCACTGGAAGTTACCCAATGTTTCACTTATAAGCATCTTCTTATAAGTCAGAACATGTAGTATTTGTTTTGTGTTAATTTGCTTAAGATAATGGCCTGCGGCCACATCCATGTTCCTGCAAAATCATGATTTCATTCTTTTTTTATGGTGTGTAGTATTCCAGGTTATACATCACCGCATTTTCTTTATCCAATCCACTTTTAATGAGCGCTTATGTTGGTTCTATTACTGAGTACCAGCTTGGCTATAGAGACCTCCACCCAGGTGGTGCTGAAGGAATTGAGAGGCAGACACCCAGATAGAACAACAAAGTGGAACTATCTGAGGGAGACCAGCAGCTTTCCGGGCTGAGAACATCAGGGGGCTGACAGCATTCCAGGCTGAAAGCCTCCAGCAGACTCTGACCCAAGCATTTATTCTCTCTGAACAGGTGATTATTATTAACAAACAGATATTCAGTATTTTCTCATAACATAAAATATGCCAAGTATGCAGCTGGTGCCCGCTTACCACTGATCACAGACAAACTAAAAAGTATTCTTCACAAGGGAGCCATGGGGGCAGGGTCAGATGTCCCACATATAAAGAATTGTTTTAACCAGTGTATGATATTTATATATTGTCCTGCCACTTTAGAATGCCCCAAGTAGTTTTCTATTTGTGTTTGGGAGTGGGGTGATGGTGGCTGGGTTTTCCTTGCCATTGTTCTTTCTAGCAAACAATATATTTTATCATACACTTAGCAATTCTCAGCAATCATACACAGCACTTCTCAACACCTATATCTTTGCTCTTATTAATAATCCTGTAATCAACATATGAGTGTATGTGGTTTTTTGGTAGATCAATTTCTATTCCTTTGTGTATAAACCCAGGAGTGACATTGCTGAATTCAATAATACTTCTAATTTTAGTTATGTGCGAAAGATCCAAACTGCTTTTCACAGGGGATGAACTCATTTGCATTCTTACCAACAGTGATAAGCATTCCCTTTCCTCCACAGCCTTCATCAACATCTGTGATTTTTTTTTTAACTTTTTAGTAGTATCCATTCTGACTAGTGTGGGATGTCTCACTGTGGTTTTGATTTGCATTTTTTTCTGATTAGTGTGTTTGTCCATTCTTGTATGTCTATAAAGAAATCCCCAAGTTTGGATAATTTATAAAGAAAAGTGGCCGGGCGCAGTGGCTCACGCCTGTAATCCCAGAACTTTGGGAGGCCGAGGTGGGTGGATCACGAGGTCAAGAGATCAAGACCATCCTGGTCACCACTGTGAAACCCCGTCTCTACTAAAAATACAAAAAATTAGCTGGGCATGGTGGCACGTGCCTGTAATCCCAGCTACTCACGAGGCTGAGGCAGGAGAATTGCCTGAACCAAGGAGGTGGAGGTTGCGGTGAGCCGAGATCGCGCCATTGCACTCCAGCCTGTGTAACAAGAGTGAAACTCCTTCCCGGGGGGGGGAGGAAAAAAAGAAAAGTATAATTGGCTCATGGTTCTGTAGGCTGTACAGGAAGTATAATGGCTTCTGCTCAGCTTTTGAGGCCTCAGATAGCCTTCCATCATGGTGGAAGGCAAAAGGGGAGAAAGCATTTCTCACGGGGTAAGAGCAGGAGGAAGAGAGGGTGAGGGGAAGTGCCTCATACTTTTAAACAACCAAATCTGATGCAAACCCACTCACTATCACAAGAACAGCATCAAGGGTACATCAGCTCCCATGATCCAATTAACTTCCCATCAGGCCCCATTTCAACACTGAGGATTGCAATTTGACATGAGATTTGGGCAGACACATATGTAAGCCATATCAATTAGTAATGATGACCTATTTTTCATATGTTTCTTGGCCTCTTGTATACTTTTAAGAAATGTCTGTTCATGTCCTTTGCCTACTTTTTAGTGGCATTATTTGTTTTTTTTCTTGCTGATTTAAGTTTCTTACAGATTCTGGATATAATTGTTTTCCCAGTTGTATAGTTTCTCCCATTGGGTAAGTGGTTTGTTTATTCTTTTGATAGATTTTTTTTGGTTCCTTTTAGAAGCTCTTTATTTTTATTGGATACCTTATATGGATATGGATATGCATATGGATAGTCAGTTTTCCAGCACCATTATTGAATATGGTGTCCTTTCCACATTGCTCATTTTGTATATTTTGTCAAAGGTCAGTTGGTTATAGTTGTGTGGCATTATTTCTGAGGTCTCTATTCTGTTCCATTGTTTCATAAGTCTATTTTTGTACTACTGCCATGCTTTTTTGGTTATTATAGACTTGTGGTATAGTTCAAAGTCAGCTAATGTGATGCCTAAAGCTTTGTTGTTTTTCATAGGTTTGCCTTAGCTATTCGGGCTCTTTTACACTTCTATATGAAGTTTAGAATATCTTTTATAATTCTATGAAAAATGTCATTGGAAGTTTGATAGGAACAGCATTACATCTATAGATTTCTTTGGGCAGTATGGACATTTTAAGAATATTGATACTTACAATCAGTAAGTGCAGAATGTGTTTTTTTCCATTTATTTGTGTCATCTATGATTTCTGTCAGCAGCATTTTGTGGTTTTCCTTATAGAGATTTGGTTAGGTCTATTTCTAGGTATTTTAATTTCGGTAAGTGTTTTGATATTAAATCTTACATTTTTGGGAAAAATATCTAGTTTACTATAACTTAAATTTGTAGAAAAACTGTCAAGTCCTTTTGGCTTTACAGTGTTAATGTTAGGATTTTTACTTTTATATTAATAAGTGAGAATTCTACACTGATCTTCTTCCATCCAGTCCTACATTTTTTTCACTAAACTTTGATCTGATTTCATGAAACAAAAAACAGAAAACCTGGTAATACAAGCAAATTTACGAACATTTGCTTTTTACACCATCAGTTTTCAAATAAGACATTTATTAAGCTTACAAAAATAGAACATAAGGTGAATGTAATATATTGAGAAAATAGAGTTAATAAAAGGAAGGAATATACTTGCTGACAATAAAGGGTATTTATTATGATTAAGAAAATACTTGAAACTAATCTTAATGGTTTTAGCACAGAAAATGGTTTATTTATTGTCCACTAAGAAGCTCTTACTAGAAAGAGTGAACTAGAGAAGTTTCCATGGAATGGAGATTGACAATATTGTTGACATTATTCTCAAAGTATTCTTGACTAAATTTTGAAAGCTTTTTCTTCTTCTGTGGTATGAGAAAGCTTATAAAATACATGAGGAACTGAGTCATCACACAGATTTTCACAGTAAGTACAGAGACCAAATTCGTGTAATTTAAAGTGTTTCTCTTGACAACAGCTAAACATCACATTTTTAAGATTCATATAGAAAATACGGTTTTGAGAGTTTCATTGATCTTTTACTCTGGATTTATAGCTTTCTGCTGTGTTAACAAAGGAAATGAAATCCTTAGGAATAAAAGGCCAGGAATAAACCAGGATGTAGGGTAGGAGGGTATGAATCAGAGTGTCCCTTTGTAAATAAAATTTCTAAGTTGAAAGCATTTTTAAAATGTCAGTAGCGTCATGAAAAATAATCCCTTTTCCCAGTATATTCTGCCTGCGTCAGAGAAAGGGAGTATCTATAATCATTATTGAATGATCGTTAATCATAAACAAAAACAAGATCCTTGATGACACGGAAGTGCCTAAATAATTTAACATTAAAATCTAGTTGTTCTCTCTGTATTAAATGTGCCTGAGCCTATGTTTACACAGTTCGCAAACACAGTGATTGTGTATTTATTTGGAGTGGCTTAGGGTAGAGAAATTATGGAAATTAGAAAACATACCTTGACTGTTTTGGCATAAAACCTACACTGTTTTACTTAAATTATGAGCTGTTGGGTTAGCTTTGAAAATGTGCTAATAATGTACTTGGAGAATGATTTCAATTCTCTGTCAATTTTTGGTGTATTTTTGGTCTAGCCACCACCTCTTTCTCTCATCATCTATGGCTGACCTTTTTTGTAGAGAATAAATCATCTTAGACATCTGGAATCTGAGATTACCCTTCCCTCCTACTTCCACTGTAAGCTCAGAGCCCCAGGTGTTAAGAGTTAGAACAGTGTAGCCTCACTGAGAAACATCAGGTATGGCCAATACCAGGTTGCCACAGGATAAGTTCAGTCTGTAATCTTTATAGAGCACAGGTTGTGTGTAATTATAAAATATCTTATATGAATAAAAGTTACATACCTAATAAAATATAATTTATGAAGCAAAACCAAGGTTCCTGATGTTAAGTATTCCTATCACTTTTTAAAAGCATTCTATAGATGTCATATATTGTATAGCAGTATTAAATATTTAAGAAACAAAATAAATTATCTATAACCGTACTCTATTGCTATTTAACGTTTCCAGAAAATTGCTACATAAATATAAATAGGTCATGATTCCTGCCTTGAGAACTAATGCTCAGGTGCAGAAGACTGGCAAACAGATAATGTAAAGAAACTGCTCAGGTGTGGTGGCTCACATCTGTAATCCCAGCACTTTGGGTGGCCAAGGTGGGTAATCACCCTGGCCAACATGACAAAACCCCATCTCTACTAAAAATACAGACTACTCAGAAGATTGAGGCAGGAGAATCTCTTGAATGAGGAGGAGGAGGAGGTTGCAGTGAGCCAAGATCAGGCCACTGCACTCCAGCCAGGATCACAGATCAAGACTCTGTCAGAGAGATAGAGAGAGAAAGTAAGAAAGAAAATATGTGGTTATTGCAATGATAACTTGCATAGAAGGCACTAAGGAAACATTGAGAAGGGGAGCCAGTGTTACCTTGGTGGAGTCTGAGATAGCTTTCTGGACAAGGAACTCAACAGCCTAAGTACTTTGTAGCTACCTCATTATAGCCCTTATCCAACTGTGAAATAATCTGTATAAGGGTTCCTCTACTCTAAAACTAGAGCTTCCAGTGTAAGAAGTATGTCTTTGTTTTCATTGTTTGTTAAGTCCTTACAGGGATCTGATATACTGTCTGTATACTCAAAAAGTATTTGTTTAAACACTAAAAAAATGGAAGAAAATATAAAAGAAAAAGGAGGAAGGGAGGAAAAAAGGGAGGGAGGAAGGGAAGCAGGAAGGAAAGAAGCAAGGAAGAAAGGAAGGAGAAAAAGAAAAAAGAAAGAGAAAGAAGAAAGAAAAAGAATGAGAGAAAAAGAAAGAAAGGAAGGAGGAAGAAGAAAGGAAAGAAAGGATAAAGGAAAGGAGTTGACAGTTAAATAGGAATTATAGAGAAGAAGTGTGTGGGCAATTTATTTCGGGAGAGAAGAGATCAAGAATAAAGGAATGGAGACCTGCAATGCAGGATGTATCTAGATAAGCTTGCCAAAATGTTAAATAAATCCTTGAAATAGCAATAAATGAAGATAAATGGTTTATCTGAGCATGCAATTAGGGGGTCAGAGAGGGATCATTATGCCAGAATAGAGAAGCCTAATAGACTTTTCAACTCTGAGTCTACTATACTTTGTGTAAAAACTGTTTAATTTCTTGAGTCTCACTTCATTATAAGATGGGATAATACTGTGTCCTTCTAAGTGTTTATGCAAGGAATATGAAGTGGTTGATATAATGCAAGCTTGACTATATAGTGTTTATGTAAGAAATATTTTTGACCGGGTTTGGTTTCCCTGGCTTGTGAGGAAAAAAAATAAAAAAAACTCCAGCTGTTTCTGTCCTGTGTCAATTTGATCAATGTTCCTGATGGTGTATAGGTGTAAGGTAAATGAGCAGTCCAGACTTCCAGAACCCCAGAGGTTGAGTTCATGGCCATTTGCTAAATACTTAACTCAGAAACCCACAAGAGCCCGTTTTCCCTCATTTCTTGCCTTTCATGTCTTCTACATCTAGGAGTCAGGTTCTTCTAAATACTTGTCTTCTTTTCTAAGTAAAAACTCCCTTTTGTAAAAAATATATCTATAACTTTCAGCCTTTTTGACATAGTCGAAAGATGAAAAGAAGTAAATGTAAAGAAAAAACTATTAAAAGTTGCTTATTGGGGAAGAAGGAGTTCAAAAAGCTAGACTTTGATCAATTTCCTCCTGGTGGGGGAAAACTTATGGAAAATAAGGGAAGTAACCCAGTGTACTCTCATTGTAAACATGATAACTGACCTCCTAACAAATAAACTAATGATGTTTGCTAGAAGGAGAGACCTGGCATATGTGATGTTCTTAGCAAGCTGTCTCTTGTTTAGGATTGCCTATGACAAGTCTTGATTCAGTGGATTTATGCATCATGGTCCTCTGGAAAGTGTCACATAAGCCCTGTAATGACCTGGGGATAAATGAGAGATGTTTCATAACCTCAACACTACTAGCTGTGTGAAGTGACCTACAGACCTCTCTTAGAGGCTTCAACTATTATGATGGTCCAGAGAGCATGTCTAATACCAGAAGGAAGAAGGATCTTGGAAGCTACACAGGTGGTCCCAGGTCTCTCTCCATGTTTCGCCAGATGACTGCATCCTTTATTTGTGATAGATATAAATCTGATTTTACAATTTCATCCTTTATGTTTTCTCAGTGATTGGTTGAATATATGGATAAAATAGAGAATGCCCAATAGATTTATGGCTTTCTAGTTGGGGAACTTAGTGGTCCTATACACTGAGTAATGAAACTCAGAAGAAATAAAATATTTGGTGAATATAATGTGTTTGACAGATTGAGTTTGAGCCCCTGCAAAATAGCTGGGTAAATGTTTCAGCCTTAATTTGATTTATAAACCTAAACACAGTGAGAGACTGGGGAGAAAATGGGGGTAGAAGTAATCCTTTGGAGTGATGTGTATACAGGGAAACAATGTGACTGAATATAATTGACTTCTGTGGGGAATTTTGTATGGAGGGCAGAGTCTTGTTAAAGAGATGAGCAGAGAAAGTAATATTCATGAAATCTAAGAAAGAAGCAGAAAGGAGATCCTGGACACTGGCACTACA
>CM052654.1:129801669-129908426 GCA_028533165.1 Leontopithecus rosalia | reverse complement strand
CATGGACAGGATGAAATATTTGATTAAATATGAATGAAAAAAAAAAAGAAAGAAACACGAGCTCAAAAAACGGGACTGGCAGAGCTAAGTGTATAGATTAAGGTAAAAGCTAATACCATTGCTATATTGGTTTACTCAAATCAAAATGTAAAAGTACCACAAGTCTGTAAGGAGACTCACGAGAATCACAATGACAAAGGAAATGTAATTGCTGTGATTTGAGGAAAAATGAGAGAAATGGAAAATAGACAAGTATGCATATGTAGATACTTGGTATAAATTTAAGAAAATGTATCAAATGAAATCTTAAGATAATGACAAATATTTATATAGGGATTGATATTTAGTTAGGGATTATTCATTGTACTCCAGGAAAATGAAATTAAGAACCATAACATTGTATATCATGAATAGTCAACTAAATTTTATAGTAAAAGGTGAAACATCTTGCACTACAAAAAATGCTGTAGCTAATTTTAGGAGAGAAAAATAAATGACTTCTGAGTTACTTCTAATTAGTAAAAGAGACGAAATAAAGTTCTAGCATACTTTGAGGAAAATAAATTAAATGCCTTCAAAATTTTATATTTCTTCACATAATGTTAATGAATAAAGGCAAGAAAAAGACATTTTTAAATGCACAACTTATTAAGAATTTTATTATACATGTAGTGTTACTGAAAAATTGATTTGAAAACATAAACCTATTAACCAATATACAAATAAAAGTAAAGTATACATGCATGTAGAAATAAAGCTTTAAAAAAACTTGCAAAAATTAAACCCATATAATTACAGAATTAAATTTAATTCAGTGAGGTAATTATGGTCATAAAACAGAGTGCTTATGATACACTTAGAAAAGAATTTGCATAGGACACAAATGAAGATTGGAATAAAATAGTTATAGCCTACTATTTTTTTACTGAATGCTTCTCAGATGCCAGGCAGTGTCACAAGATATGGAAAATAATTAGAGAAAAATACATGAGATTTTTGGCCTGGGGCAGAAAAATGAAGTCCTCACAATATGTTTGAAAGAAATAGGAACAATAATATTTGCATGAAACCAAGTACAGTAAATTTGATAAGATGGTTACATGGTCTTATTAGATATAGAGATGTCTGGATATTATCCTAGATCTGTTAAATTGTTCCAGGAACATAGATCACAAATCTGCTTTGTAGATAAGCTGCCAAGATTAGTTTATGCCTAGTAAAATTTGAATACTATGCTTCTTAATAGATGAGTAACTCACTAGGTACCTGAAACCAGTAGCAAGAAATAAGAGGGTATTATGTCCTGTAATTATTTTAGGACTGTGTCCTGTAAGTATCAGGATATATGAGAAAAACAAGAAATTTTGCTGGAAGCAAGTAGCCTTTGAACTTGGATTTGGACTATGAACAGGACTTGTTTAGTTTAGGAGGGTGTTCAAGACACATTTTTTTTAAATGTAGAATTTAGGAAACAAAACATTCATTTGGCGGTACTTAACAATTCAACCAAAACATAGATATTTAGAGAAAAGTGGAATGAAATACCTTTTCTATTTTACAGCGAATCCTTCCTTTTATTAACAATAAACTTTATTACTTTATTCTTAACCTGAATATTTCAAGAATGTGTCTGAATTTCAAATACCTTGATTTTGCTAGTCTGAACCCAATCTTAGAGTGATCTCGTGTTGATCCCTGCTTTTGATACTTAGAGTATTATGTAATTTAACAAAAAAGTTATATTTCCTTTAAAGAAATGTATAAATACAAAGTGAACTCCTGGTTTTGGCTATATTCAATTCAAGAATATGTAGTAAAGGCCAGACTCTAAAAGGTAGTTGGGCATGCTGGCATCTGTGGTCTCAGATATTCAAGACACCGAGGTGGAAGGATCACTTGGGACTGGGAGATTAAGGCTGCAGTGACTTGTGTTGTACCACTGCAGTCCAGTCTAGGGCACAGAGTGAGAACCTGTCTCAGAAAATAATAATAACTAATAATAATCTATAGTAAAAATGTCATTACATGCAAGACATAGATGGGAAGCTAAAATGAGTAATAAGATCCAGTCCTGCCCAGTTAACTATGTGCATTCTCAATTTGGATGCTGTTAAAACTTCCCAAATGTAATTTGTTTTATATAAAATGCCATGTGACTCGGAATATGTGATAAAATCTGTTTTTGAGATTAAATTTCCAACTTTCTGAATATACTGTATAGTAACATACATGTTATAATTGATGCCTAAATAGTAGATACCATAGAGAAAATATTTTCTGACCTGTCTACTAAAACATAGGTCATTTTGACACAAGAAAGGAAGTAGCTGTCTTTGAACCAAAAATTAATCCATAAGCAAGATTTCACACAACCTTTTTAGAAATACATAAATTTCACAACTTTATTCATTCAATCCCTTGGTAGTTTTCAGACTGTATGAGGTGAAGATTGCAACTTCTATAGAAAGTGAAAGGGATCAGAATAACACCAAAGTCTAGAAGTAAAATGTAATTTTTCATGTGACAACTAGAAACATAACTGTTTTATGAACAAAATAAATATTTGTACTGCACATGACAGCACTTGTATCATAACTCAAAAACGCATTAAAGTATTTACACTATTAGCCAAATTCCTATTTACAGCACAAGACTGCAAATAACCTTTTAGGTATGACAAACTTGTGAAGATTTGACTCTTATAAACCTGTAAGTGTTGAATATTCATTGTACTTTATGCTCTAGGCAGCTCAAAAGATTTGCTCTGTTTTGTAATAGACAATTCACTGAATGGAACATCTCACTCTAATGCATGTATTAACTGCTTCCTTTAAATTTTATGAGAGACAAACATGTTCATTCTCTTTTTCTCTATTTGCTTCATTTCTGTATGATGCCAGTTTCCTCTAACTGCTCATGACTCTCTCCCCTTAGTAAATCTTTTGTTTTTATTTTGTTATTACTTTTTTCCTTTCCACCTTCTTCCATCAAATAAGAGTAGAAGGAAACTCAATAACTTAAGCCAAAAACCATCTAGTCAACAAATCTAACAATCTGGGGATTTAATTTGAATTTGTACGTGGGTAGAGTTCTATATTTTTTTGTTTTTTGAAACAGGGTGGAGTGCAGTGGTATTATCATGGCTCACTGCAGCCTCGACTTCTTGTACTTAAGCGATTCTTTTGCTTCAACCTCCTGAGTAGCTGGGACTGCAGGTGCACACCACCATGCCTGGCTAATTTTTTTTTCTTTTTCTAGAAATGGGGTCTCTCCATGTTGCAATAGAGTTTTTAATTGACATATCAGGTTGATAAACATTTGTTTAAGAATTGAAGGAAGTACATTCTCCAATTGTAATTTGAAGTTTGTTTTATATCAAATGCCATGTGACTCAGACTATGTAATAAAATCTGTTTTGAGATTAAATTTCCAACTTTCTAAATATACTGTAGAGGATCAGAATTGGAGAAAGTAGATTCTCCAGTTAGACTGTATTTGGAAAACCTATTATAATTAATTATAAAAAAAACATATTTAAGGGAGAAATTAAGTGTTTTTGTTGTGCAGAAATATGTTACTAGCACATTATTTTAGCAAGCTCTGCATGTTTTTGTTAAAGCATGACTATATGCGCAGATTGGAAGGGCAACCACCGAGACCTTGAACTAAAGCCGTGGTATGACCACAAGCAAAGTGGCCCGCAGACACTGAACTCAATATTAATCATGTAACTCAGTGTTTTAGTCAACCACATTTATATAATATAGTATCACCTGCTGCAAACCCTATTTTCAGAGGTCTGGGAAAGCCTATTCACTCATAATAGATAAAATTAGAGTTTTACGAAGTTGAATTATTTTGTCACATTTGCTTCCTTCAGTCAGGCATTGTTATACAAAATGAATTTGTTAATGAAATAAGAATTGACTTTGAAGTTATTTCTATGTGAACGTAATCAGAACAACTATTTAAACAGATTTCATTATAGATTTCTTGTTACTTAAACACAGGTTATTCTAGGATATCCTTGACCACAAAATCCATATTCTTTTACATCTTAATCATGTTATTTTAAATATGTAATAAGGGGTTTAGATTTTAGCTTTGCCTTTAAAACGATTAAGTTTTTTTCTACCTCGTAACCATGAAAAAGATATAATAAACCTCTAGTGATAACTCTTAGAAGATCAAAACTGAATTGAGCTAAAGTATGTTTAGTCCTAGTAAGCATCGTCCCCTAAAGTAGTGTCACCTTTTCTGGTATGCAGAAAGAAGGGTGTTAGGTCACCTGACAGGGTTATATGTGCACATACACTCTGTTTCAAAATCTACTCTGTTAATATTACAAAGTTGCCCTTGGAGAGTTCCACTAGCAAAGTGATCTTATCCTAGCGAAACAGAAACAAAAACAAGCAGACAATTATGAGATGGTATTTTTGGATGCTTTGATAAAGAGAGTACAGGATACTGTAGAGGATCTGAGGAGGGGTCTCCATGACGGTTTCTGAGAATCTGACGTTTTCCTCTAAGAGCTGACACTTGGGATGAGTCTTGAATATATGTTTTAGTTTTATTTTTCTGCACAACACGCTATGCTCACATTTAACATCTTAAAACAACATACATTTATTATCCCACAACTCCTGTGGGTACTTTGGCTGAGGTTTTGTTACAAACAGGATAATCCACTTATCTGGGCTTGCCCAGGACTTTCCCAATTTTAAAAAAGGAAGTCCTACATCCTAGAAAACTTCAGTACCAGGCAAACTAGGGACTTCTCATGAGTACTCACTTTGCAGCCTTGCAGCCTTGATGAGGCTACAATCACCATATTGACTTAGGTCAAAGTCATTTCATGTTTGATTGGGCAAAGTCTTTTCTTGGCTACTCAGTGGTTGCTGACTGGATTCATTTCCTCTGGAGCTGTTAAGACTGAGGTCTTCAGGTCCCACTGGCCTCTGGCCAGAGGTTGCCCTGAGTTCCCTGGCAGATGGCCCTTTCCATCAGAGCCTTCCTTGAGATCCAGGGAGAGTGCCAGCAAGATGAAGTCACCGTCTTTTGTAATCTAATTGCAAGAGAGACACCCAATCACTTTAGCCAAATTCTATTTGTTAGAAATTCACTAACTAGATCTAGCCCACCTCTGAGGGAGGGGAATTAACAAGGTAGGACCACCAAGAATAGGGGGAGATCTGCCAGAAGCTTTCTATGCAACAGAAAATCAGTTGCAAGAAGCAGCAGCTGAGATAAGGTATCTTATAATGGTGATAAACACATTTTCTACAGAGCACAGAACCATAAATTTATCTGATTAAGAATATATTCAAACAATATATAGCAAAGACAAATTTATTCTCAATTATCTTTTAAAACATTTTGCTACTCATGGCCGGGCACAGTGGCTCAAGCCTGTAATCCCAGCACTTCGAGAGGCTGAGGTGGGCAGATCACTTGAGGTCAGGCATTCCAGATCAAGCTGGGCAACATGGTGAAACCCTAGTTCTACTATAATAAATAAATAAATAAAGTAGCCTGGCATGGTGATGCATGCCTATAGTCCCAGCTACTTGGAGGCTGAGGTAGGCGAATCAGTTGAACCCAGGAGGTAGAGGTTGCAGTGAGCCAAGATCACACAACTGTACTCTAGCCTCTGCAACAGAGTGAGACTCCACCTCAAAAACAACAATAAATTCACTGCACTTGATGGACAGGTAAAAGAGGGCACTTTTGTGAGTGTTCATTTGTGCAAATGTGTGGCGGGGTGGAGTAGGTTGTTTTGAACTCCCTCTTTTTTTCAGCTGATTTTTAAAGTTACTTTTTATTTACAGAACTCCAAGCATAAACTACATAATTAAAATTATAAAAAGAACAAGTCTGAAAATAAAAGTCTTCTTAAAGCCTGAGCTTTCCTGCTTGTCTAAAGCCATTATTTTCTCTGGTTTTCTGATTTTTCTCAATCCTTCAATGTGTACTTTCCCCCACTGAAAGCTGCTTTTTCCTATAATATTTCTGTTTCTCCCAAATCCATCCTTAATCTTTTGCTCTTATAATGCTTGTTATTCTTTTAGATTTCAGCACAGGCATCACTTTTTCAGGATTTTCTGAACTAATAAAATGTTCTTTATTAAACATTCTCATGCCTATATATTTCATGTTCTGGTATGTACCACAGTTCTATCTTTATACTTATATTTATTTATGTTTATTTTCTAAAACATTAGCTTTCTGTGGGAACTCATCGTGTTTTCCCTACTCCTAGACTAATGTCTTGCACAAAGGGTACAATAATCCCTCCTTACCCTTGGGGATATGCTCCAAGATACCCAGTGGATGCCAGAATAGTATCACAAATAGTAATAAACCCTATATTCACTACACATTTTTCCCATACATACTTATGATAAAGTTTAATATGTAGATTAGGCACAGTAAGAGATTAACATTAACTAGTAACAAAATGAAATAATTATAACAACATACTATTATAAAAATAATGTGAATATGATGTCTGTTTCTCTGTCTCATATGTTATTTTACTGTTCACCAGTAACTGAAACTCTGAAAAACAAAACCCTGGATAAGCAGAGACTGCTGTATTATTTTTAATCACTTGCTGACTGAATAAAACACATCTAATAGTTAACTCAATGTTTCTTTGCTAAATTAATATATTTTTTTCTGAATTGAAGATCTTGATTTATTTGGTTTATATATATTTAGCAAAGGAGTGGCTATGTAGTGTTAAATTACATTAAATGTGGCCTAATGCTGCCTCTTCTCTTGAATCCACTTGTAGCAAATTGCAGCCTAATTTAAGAATATAATCTTGTAACAAGTAGCTGTGTCTCAGCCATTTACATTAGATGACCTTCAGCCAATCACAGGCTGCCAACTGCTCAGGCAGTGTCCATATATGGCAAATGCCTCATCACACCCTGCACAAAGAAAGCCTACACTCAGCTGCAACAAACCAGGCAAGCTATTTATGTATATGCTTCTTTGTTTCATTTATAAATACTGCCTTCCCATGTGCTGGGTGGAGCTGTCTGGACCTCTCTTGGTTCTTCATGCTGTCTGATTCATAAATTTGCTTAAATAGGCTTTGCTAAATGCATGTTGTCTAAAGCCTTTCTTTTAACAGTAGGCATAACTATACACAAAATATAGTAGTTATTTTTTCAATTTTAATATTTTTTTCTGTGCTAAAAATTTATCAATATTTCTAGTCAATAATAAAAAGTTATGCTCTTGGATATTCAATATCCAATAAGTATATTCAAGTTATGAATACACTTAAATGCATCTTATTTGAACTGACGCATTTTTATGGTATATATATATATATATATATATATATATATATATATATATAATGTGCCTCAAAATGTAGTAATAATATGCCCTTTTATTTTGTTCACTTAGATGATGGAATACTTTAATAAAATATAATTTATACCATCTTTACAGCATTCTTGTGGAATTGCTTGGTCTGGAGAATAGCTTTATTTTTATAAAGAGGCTAGTGATGCTCAGGACAATTAAGTAACTAGCCAAAGGTTATGCAGCTTCTAAAAACGCTTTTTCGAAGTGTGGGTACAATTTAACTCTTTTTAGTTCTGTCACATTTATCTCTTTATTATGCACCTGTTATTTCAGATGGGTTAGTGGCTACTTTGACTTTCATGCTTAGGGGAGCATCATCTGTTACAGGCAGGATGGGTAGAGGTTCCAGCAGCCTCTTCTCTTCCTGCCTGATTCTTCAGCACATAGGCTGTCAAATCGAATTACCACAAGAGGGCACAATGGCCTATGAAACATTCTCTCCCTATGCTTTCTACTTCAGATTGATTCAAAATAGGAGAGATGGAGAAAAAAGGAAAAGCAAAGAAAACTTTTAAGTAAATAAAAGTTTATAGTTAATTTATAACAATTTCTTAATTCTGGCATTGCAGGCATGTTGGTCAGAAATTTAAAGTACTTCTACTCATTAGGCTAGACAAACAAATATCCTGCACTGATTTGACATATTTAGAAAAAATCGTTGTTAACATATTTGTTAATGAACATTTTACAAACTTTTCCATGAAGGAGATGCTTTCATGTAATGACCACAAAGGTCAATGTTTTGCCCAGAGAAAAGACTACTAAAATGTTCTTTCTTTTTTATCAGTCCCATACACATTCTGGTGTCTAGCTCAATACTCATATTAACTAGAAGTTATGAATTACGACTTCCTCTTTATGGGCATTAGAAATATCATTATTCACCATCTCATCTCACCCATATGTTAAGTGATTCTTAGGTGTTAAATACTGCGCTGGAATGGGGATGATGAGACTTTCAGACAATGGTTTGGTCAAACTCAAAGACGAGCAGAGAAGAGAGAAAAGTAATCTTTAAAAAAGGAAAGAGGGCTGATTAGATTCTTATTTTACAGATGAGATAACTGCATCATGATTTTAAGTAATTCCTCAAAACCACACCAACGTCAATTTGATTATAAAAGCTATGATTCTTTTCTTCTTCCAACACTCAGATAAGGTCATAGATTTTTAATTTTCTTGCAGGCATTGAAGGATCATCATAGATCCTCAAGTAGTTTGTATTAAATGCAACAGAAGTGTATTAACAACTAATTTATATGTATTATTTGATTTAATTTTCTGTACATTAAACATTTTGGGAAATGGCATTATAATAAGTAACAATTCACTTTTACTCTTGATTTAAGATGGAAGTATATATAGAATTTCTAAGAAACAAAAAATTTGCAAATTCATTTATGTAAAACAACATCATTGACCAAAGTTCAAAGAGTAGTTTTAGTTATTTACTTTTTGTGATGAACTGTGCTGTGTAAGCTAAATTGAGAATAGATTAAATCAGTGTGGTGATCAACCATTAGGAAGACTTCACAGAGGATGTTCCTTCTGGTAGGAAGTTTATTATTATTATTATTATTATACTTTAAGTTCTGGGATACATGTGTAGAAAATGCAGGTTTGTTACACAGGTATACAGGTGCCATGGTGGTTTGCTGCACCCATTCACCTGTCATGTACATTAGATATTTCTCCCACAGCTATCCCTACCCTAGTCTCCCACCCCTGACAGGCCCTAGTGTGTGATGTTCCCCTCCCTATGTCCATGTGTTCTCATTGTTCAACACCCACTTATGAATGAGAACATGTGATGTTTGGTTTTCTGTTCTTGTGTTAGTTTGCTGAGAATGATGGTTTCCAGCTTCATCCATGTCCCTGCAAAGGACATGAACTCATCCATTTTATGGATGCATAATATTCCATGGTGTATATGAGCCACATTTTCTTTATCCAATCTATCATTGATGGGCATTTGAGTTTGTTCCAAGTCTTTGCTATTGTGAATGGTGCCACAATAAACATATGTGCATGTGCTTTATAGTAGAATAACATAATCTTTTGGGTATATAATCAATAATGGAATTACTGGGTCAAACGGTATTTCTGGTTCTAGATCCTTGAGGTATTGCCATACTGTCTTCCACAATGGTTGATCTAATTTACATTCTCACCAACAGTGTAAAAGCAGTTTTTAAGGCTTTGGAGGAAACTCTTTTGTAAAGAGAATTAAGATAATTCCAAGGAGAAAACTTTGTGTGAGAAATGACATGCAGATAAGAACTTAAAATGAGTAATGATATATTTGGGCAATTTACAATAATTGGTAGTTAAATTAATTAACACAATAGGCAAGTACTTAAAAACAATGATTATTCATTAAATATTTGTTTTTACCTAAGTATTATTAGATATATAAATAATAAAAAACTCCAGTTTTCTCAAGAAAATTGATATACATAAAACATAAACATATATACTGTAATAGTATGAAAATATACTTTTAACCAAGCTCTTCATATACATATCTACATTATATTTTAGGAAAGAAAGAACTTACAATTAAATTAAAATAAAATAATGTATCTGAAAAGTAAATGAGTGGTCAACATACAAAGTAGTTTGAAACATTTGTAGGAAAAGACATTAAAAAAACAATTACTGTCAGTATTTAGAATCATTAAAAAATTGAGAATAATGATCTAAAATTATTGATCCTATTAACATCAAAAGTTTAAGGTGTTTAAGACGGCAAACATGGATGAAAAATGAATATTATTTGGGAATCTGTGTATCAAAGGATTAGTAGAGCCTTGGCCTGGCTTAGCGAATTTCTTTTAACGTTTTTTTTTTAAGTAATGCTTTCTGAAAATAGATTTCAAATAAACTTTATAATATATATATGTAAATAATATATAAATAATTTCTAAACCTGAAGGTATACTCCCAGTAACTCAGACAGAATAGACTATTAATAAAGAGAAAACTGAAATATATATACACATTTCCAGAGATATCTGATAAAATATTATAATGTTGAGAAAGCATGTTTGTGGAAAGATTATAACTATTTTCACAATGCATGTGATTTTTATATTTGTAGCATTACTGAAAACAAATAACCAAAAATGAATAAATTCAAATTAAGCTATTTCTGTTGTAGCTTTAAAGGCAGCTTAAATAACAAATTGAATAAACATGTGATGTAGTTGGGAGAATAGCTTCCAACCCTCCCCAGAAAACAGAATACCAGAGGACTTGGAAGATGTAGGATAACTTAGCAAAGTTTATGGCCGAGATGGCACGAAAATCAAGGTACCAGGTTGGTACTGACCTTGCAGAAGTTTCCACAAGTCAAGCAGAGGCTGCTAAATTACGAGTTGAAAATCACCTGTCAGTCAAAAATTAGAATAATAAGGAACTGACTGAGCCTGCTACTGACATGATGATATTATACCAGCGAGAGTAGTATCTACCTGGCATGATTCTCCTTGCAATACATCATGCCCTCTCGGATAAAAGCTTAGATTCTGCGTAGAATTTCATGAGAATGAGAATGTATAGATCTTCTAACACATGCCTTCAAATTTCCTTTTTCTATAATAAATTATTCTAGAGTAACATTTTCCTAAAGTAACCTTCAGAAGATCATTTCAATAGGATGTTGATTGATAACTACTATATTAACAGTGAGGGGAGAATGTTGGAGATAATTGACTTCTTCTTGGTGGGTTTTTTTGGAATAAACATTAAAACTCATAAGTAGCAGCCAAATGTAAGTGGCACATGGATCTAAATCTCTGGCTCTGAACTCTCTCTGAACCTTCCATCCCTTGGTCAGACAAAATTACAACCAGCTCATCATTACTTCGTTTCTTCTGAAGTCTAAAGTTCAATTGCATTTTTTACATTTGTAAATGTCATCACCATTCTCTCATTCATTTGGATTTTTTTAACTTTTATTTTAGGTTCAGGGATACAAGTGCAGGTTTGTTACACAGGTAACTTGTGTCTTGGGGGTTCATTGGACAGATTTTTTTCATCACCCAATTATTAAGCCTAGTAGTAACCATTAGTTGTTTTTCCTGATCCTCTCCCTCCAAAAGGCCCCAATGTGTGTTGTTCCTCTCTGTGTGTCCGTATATTCTCATCATTTAGCTCCCACTTGTAAGTGAGAAAAAAAAAATTAGTCTCATGTCCAATCTCCCATTCTGTGTGTGACTCAGCTAGTGAGAGTCTCTTTCTGTCTGCTCTGCTCTTTAATACCTAAATCTGTCCGTTTCATCTTGCCACTACCATCACTACTTTAATCCAGGCCCTCACAAATTCTCACCTGCGCAGTCTTAAAAGCCTTATCACTAGGATGATTATGCACCTTTATGCCCTTCCAAGCCAGCTGAATTTATGACGGTCAGATGGTAATTTGAAGAGTAACTGTTGAATTATCTTTCTCCAATACTTAGTTGTATTTGTGGATTCTCCTTTGCCTATTGAAAAAGGTCCGAATTCCCCAGATGCCTTTTTGATGACCTCTGGACTCTGCACCTAATTCATGTTTCTAACTTTATTTCTTCTTTTTCTTTACATAACATTTGGGTTGAATGGGACTATTTATCAGAGGGAGAACACAGAGGAATGCTGTGCTGTATTGAAACTGAGAACCATGTTAGAGATAATGAGTTGAAATAGAAAATAAATCACTGAATTTAGGAGAAAGTTAAGAGGTAAATAAAAACTTACTGAGCAAAGGGACCTAGAAGAACTACTAACATTTTACATTCTTGAAAACACAAAATTAAGGTTAGCCAAGACAAAATTGGAGTTTGACCACATAGGACAAAGAGTCAAGCTGAGGATTACCTGAATATGCCATACTTGTTTGGTTACCTAAAGAAGAGACTGATTCATTGTAATGAGCAGACATCATGTTAAAAACATAAATATTCTATATTGACAGAATGACACATTTTTCCAGTTATTTTACGTTAGGACAAGATCTGGGGACAAATTGGGTAAGTTTTGTCCTACAGAAAAATAATTAAATTGTGTGAAAACTAGTATGAATAAATCTAAAATAGTAAATTTCAGCTTTTGGACTTAAGATACCTTCTTAGTGTGGGGCAGACCTGTTGTTTCACTCATTAACTGATCATAGTCAGCATAGGTAGTAAACCACATGCTTTTGTATACATGTTGTCTCATCTGTTCTGCTTATGAACATTCTTCTGTAGAAGAAACTTCAGACATGGAAATGTGTTAAGTTCATTTTCCCAAAACCTAGGTGGGTTAGACTTGCTACTTGTAACAGTAGCAGTGAGTTGATTAGTAGGAGTGAATGCACTCATTCCTTTATCCTTGATGAGGGATAGGTTAATCCAGGCTGGAGACTGGTGGTAGAAAAGATGTCAGTAACTTGTTCCAACTGAACTGAATTATTTATTTTTTCCTCTCTAATTTTTATCATATTTTTATTAAGCTGTTCTCTACACATCTCTCTATTTTCAAATAGAAAATATTTGAAAATATTTTCATTTTCATTATCATTTAAGCTTCATAAGCACTTATCATTTAAGCTTCAGGTTAAAGGCACTTTGTCAATATTTTTCATGGAAGGAACTAATGAAGAAATAAATGTAAATGAACAAAGGAATGAAAGATAGAAACACATGAGTTGACATGAAGTTCCAGGAATAATATACAGCTGTACTACTTATATCTCAGAATTGTGTAAAATGTTAATTTTAAAAACATTCTCTTAAGAACTCTGAGTCAAAGAGAAGAATAAAGCTGTTTCTGTCTTCCAGATATCCTGTCTTACTAGAAGAGTACAGACACATTTCATGAGTAATCTAAGGATAAAAAAATATAATTTTATCTCCAAATGTAAGAAAGTGTTAACTTTCAAATACTAGATAGGATGGCTGCCAGTAAAAATATCTCTGAGGGTTGGTGGATGTTTATTGACTGGTAAGAAAAGGGGAGGATTTTTGAGAACCAAAATATTAACATTTAAAAATGTCTACAGATTTTTGTCAAAGGAATAAGCTGAAGTATTAGAAAATAGTAAAGAATAGCACTGCATAAATGTATAAGAAATTGATATATGTGCCTGCTTTGTAAAATAACTAATTCCATAGAATTAAATCTAAGTGTTGAGATTTTTAGCAAAAACACAATTTAGTAGTCAAATTTTACCAAATACACAATTTAGTAGTCAAATTTTACCACATACACAATTTAGTAGTCAAAATAATAGCCATTATTATTAAATCTCTTATGTATTTCTTTACCTTGTCATTACATAATTAAAAATAGATTCTAAATTTTAATTTATAAATTCACAATCTGAGCATTCACACCTGCTATTTTTGCTAGATAAGTATATATGAGCATTTGTAAGTAGAATGTAGATGTCTTCCTGCCTTATTTGCAAAATGCATGTTTATTTTGAGCAATTTCAATTTATAAAAATTTTTAAGAATCAATTTGGATTCCATTTTGAAAATATGCTAGTGCCTTCCTCCCTAAGTCAGAGTCAGTAGAATAAATTATTCTGACTTCATGGGAATCAACAAATGAAATTGGTTTGTAAACATAAGTTTTTGAGTTAACCTACAAGCCATATAATTCTCATTAACTCAGGAACTACACAGGAAAGAGACGATTTAATACATGACCTAGATGAAAATATAGAAATAGAAGAGATTCACTGTGGCTAGAGAGCAAGAGTAGAAGATAGGTTAATTAATAATATGTGCTTGAAGCTTTTGAATAGAAAAAAAGGTGATTTTCTCTGCATGCTTACTTATATTCAGTTCTAAATCATACCAGTAGCAAAGATATTACCTCATTCACAACCCACATAGAGATTAAATATGTAATTACTCTAAATGTGTATAGTCCAATGAGGGAGCATATGATAATGGAAAGAAGATGAAGATTTTAGGGGAACATACACACATAAACACACACAATATAGGTTCAAATCCTTAGTCCAATATCATCTAGCTCTGTGATGCTAAGAAATTTTGTTGTTTGGGGTCTCAATTCCACCTCATATATTTTTATGAATATTGTTAAAAGTGCCAAGTATGAATTTGAGAGGTCATTTAATCAGTATCAGTTGAATCTGAATGTAATTTCAATTTTGGTATTTGATTTTATTCTCTTACTAATATTTACTTATATCTAAATGCTAATTTTAAATTTTCACAATAAGTTACTGAAGATTCTTAGTAGTTTCTGTAATGTTCTAATTTTTGTGCCACAATACACAGTATTAAATTTAGTAAATAGTATGCTCCCAAGGTGTTTATTATCTATATGACAAATCATAGTAAATTTTGGATTAGAAGAATATAGAAATTATTTGTTTCAAATCCAGAGCAATCTGATACTTATAGTCTGGTAATGGCCAACTTGCTTGTTTCAGATTATTTATTTCTATATAAATAATCAAAACTAGACAACAAAGCTGAAGAGCATGTTTGGAGGCACTGGAGAGCTATTAAGACATAGAGAATTTGACAGATCAGGATCCAGAAAGAAGTCCAGAAGAAGGGCGCAGCCTGGTGTCTGAGTGCCCTTTTTCCCATGAGTCAGTTGCTAACTACAACAGCAAAAATGGAGCTGAGAGGTGAAGGCAAGAGGAAGGGCTTTCTCCATTCTCTTTAATTGTCAGGAAATGGGGGAGAAATTTAAGCTCAGAGACTTCCAGGGAGACGATGATCTGTTAAACAAAAAAATCAGAATTTGGCTTTAACCTTTAGGGAGAAAAAGTGAGCCAGAGATTTAAATCTGACATCAAATAATCTTGGCCTCTGATAGTATAAAGGCAAACTTAGCTGCCTTAAAACAAAAAAATAAGCTCTTTCCTGAGAAACAGTACTATCCAGAGTTTGTAATTATTTGCATAATTTTCATATATAATATCTGAAAGTTTAAAAAAAATTTGAACAAGTGGAAAAAAATGACAGAATACCAAAAAAAGAAGAAAACAAAGATCCAACGGATATACAGTTACTACAAATAATCAGATACAGACTTTATACTGACTATCACTATTTTTAAGAAATTAAATTACAAAATGAAACATTCAGAGGAGAATGGAAAACTTTAAAGAGTCTAATATAAGCTATAGAACTAAATAATACATGATTTAAATGAAAAACCCAAAGAATGGGTTTAACAAAATATTTGATACAGATGAAAAGAACTTTTGTTAGCTTGAAAATAGGTAAAAAGATGTAATGCTCAATGAGAAAGAAAATTGTATTCGTCCCTTCTTACACTGCTATAAAGAAATTCTCAAGACTGAGTACTTTATAAAGGAAATAGGTGTAATTGACTCACAGTTCCACATTTCCTGGAAGGCCTCAGGAAATTTACAATCATGTCAGAAGGTCAAGAGGAAGCAGGCACCTTCTTCACAGGGTGGCGGGATGGAGTGCCCAGCTAAGGGGGAAGTCCCTTATGAAACCATTAGATTTCATGAAAACTCACTCACTATTACAAGAACAGCATCAGAAAAACTGCCCCCATGACTCAATTATCTCTAACAGTTCTAACCTTAACAGGTGGGGATTATGGGTATTACAATTCAAATGAGATTTGGGTGGGGACATAAAGCCTAATTATATCCAAAATGATATGTAATATAGAAAAAAAGATAAAAAATATATGTGATGTGTTAGGATGAACTAGTATATAAGCAATGTGTAGTTTGGCTTACAGTAATTCAAATGAGAGAAGAGAGTATCAAAATACTGTATTTTGGGTATTCCATAAAGATATTCTTTTCTACAAAACCATTTACTGTTAATATTCTGATGATAATAGACCTAGAGCCATGTGTAAATGACCAGTTTTAAGCCATACTAATTGAGGGACATGAAAATAACTACTCTTTCCTCTGCCTTCAGGCCTCTCATCAGCACTGGTGGCATTGTGTGGACAGCAGAAATGTGGTCCACATTGAAAATGTTCTCATTTCCTTCAGGAATTCAGTGATGTGACCCAGAAATTTCAAGGGAATGCATTGTTGGCAGATGTGTTGTTCTACATTTGGACTATAAATTACTCTGAATAATTTAACATGACCAGAAAACGCAGTATTTTTTATATTTTTCTGCATACTCTGGTTAAAAATTACTACATTTGAATTGGAAACCAGAGTTTACACAGCAGCACAATGGATGATGCAACATCCTGAGTAATTATGTAGCACAGCATTAAATAAAATAGTACTGTATATGAGATTTATGCTAAGTGAGTAGGTTTTAGTCATTCTTGCAAATATATATATATTTGCTTCACTATAGCAACCTTTTTGCTATCTCTATGTATCTCATAACATCATGTTGTAAACCTTAAATGTACACTATAAAATGTATTAAAAATAAATGAATTAGATAGCTGAAGAGACAAGAAAATCTATACTGTTTCAATAGGAATATCTACTCTAAATATCTTTAGTGTAAACAGCATGGCCAGAGATTTTTGAAAGAGAACATTTTATAATGATAAAAGTCAGTCAATCAGATATAATATATTTTAATAAGTCTGAATGTAGAAATATATTTTTAATTTTTGAAAGCACAATTTGACAGAACTAAGAAGAAAAATAACCCATAATCATTATTGGGAGATTTACATACCTTTCTTAGTAAACTCTATAAAAAGAAGACAAAAAAAATCTGTATGAATGTTGAAAAACTTGATATAGAGCCTAATAACCAAGAAATGAAAAGCTCCTATGTTTTTCAAGTTTATACGAATTTGTTAGAAAAAAATGTGTATCTACTGGGCAGAGTGCAAGTTTGAACAAATTTCAAAAGACAAGTTATACAGAGCAATTCTCTGACCACAGTAACATGTACTCTGGAATATGTGCTTTATTTATAACACAAAAATTTTTAGGCAATTCACCATATTATCAGAAGAAAAAAGCAAATAATATGGTCATCTTAATATTTAAAAAAAAGATTCTAGTTTATGCTAGAACTGTAAGCACTCAATAAATGCTAGTGACAATGGTTCTTATCGGGAGAGAATGCACAAAATGAGGTAAATGGAGCAGGATGTATGATGGTCCTAGAATATTATGCTATTAATTTGGAGGTTTGTGGTGAAAAGATATCAGGGGGTAGAATATTTCAAGTTGAGAAGTGATTCAATCAGATGATTTTTACAATCAACATAGAATTTGGAGACCTCTGCAAGAAAGCAAGTAGAAACTATTGAGGGTATGTTTGAGCCCTTTATGGCAGGAAGGTTGTCATTTCCACTCCATACAGTGAGGATCTCTATCTACAAGGCTGAATGCTCTAAATATATTGCAGGGTCTAATTGTGACTCTAGAAAGCATTAGTAAATATAATAAAATCTCGGATACGGCAATTTAGAATTAATATTTGCCTCAGTTCATTAAAATTTTATTTCAGATATTCTAATTAGGAATTATTTTAAATACTGAAATTCATAAATATTATAATCCTTATGCAAGCAAATCTTCAAGTTACATGAAAAAATCCATGATCTCAGGTATTTTAAATTAGTAAATAATTGCCAAAAATAATGTAATCTTCCTATTTCTAATCCTTAGCTCCATACCACACCATCTATCCCTAGAAGAAAACTTTTCTCCCATATATTTCTATCTTTCCGAGCCATAATTTGAAATATAAACTGACAGAATTACAAGTATAAATGTACAAATGCTACATAATAATGTTTTTTTTTTTATTTTCCACACTGCTTTTTTTTCTCTGTCCTCTTTTTTCTCTCAGGCCATTCACTCTGTATTTCTCTTATTTTCATCTGATTTTTAAAAAATATTTTCAAACATTTTTGTTTTGTAGATTTTTTAACGTTTGGTTTTTATTTTATTTCTTTATTAATCCAATTTCCAGTTTCTTTTAATTTTTAATAATTAAATGTGAAAGTAAACATTTATCTTCAAATACAAATTTTAATAAATAGTATACTCATTGAATGTTGACTTCTAAGTAATTCTTGGTTTCTATTGTGATTTCCTTCATGTTTCAAACTATTTTTATGCTATATAACACAAATTCAGAAAGTTTATGTTAAGAAACGAAAAGTTCCGTTCATCTCGAAGTGAAAAACTAAGCACAACACAGGTCACTCGCTAGATCATTACAACACCCCAAAATTATCCTGCTTTCCTTCCAGATGTTAACCCTTTCCTACTTTAGGGTGATGATTCTCCTGTTTGAGCTTCATTGCTTTTCTGTTTTATTTGGCTATGTAATCATGTATTCTTAGATACAGTAGTTATAGGACACTCTTTTAAATGTCTTTTTGTGTACATGTTTATAAATTTCTTTTGGCTTTCTTGGAGTAAAAAAAACCATTTTCATATATATTAGGAAATGGTAATTTTTTTCTAGGTAGTTTTAACAACTTACATTTTCTACAGAAGTGTGTAAGAGTTACATTTGTTCCACAGCCTTTCCAATTTCTGGTATTATCAAAGTTCTTGTCAATTTTACTTCTGGTCTTCTTTTGGGGAAGTAGTGTTATCTCGTTGTGTTTTTTATTTTCATTTTTCTAATGACTTTGAAGCAGGTTTTCATATGCTTATTGGTTACATTCATTTACCACGTAATGACATTTTGGCCAACAATAGAAAACATGTAAGAAGGTGGTCCCATAAGATTATATAGGAGCTGCAAAATCCCTATCTTCTCGTGATGTTATAGCCACCATAATGTCCTAACACAATTACTTTATTTTTAAGTAAATTTAGTGTAGCCTAAGTGCATGGTGTTTGTAAAGTCTACAGTATTCTACAGTAATATCCTGGGCCTTCACATTCACTCATCACTGAATCACCTGAGCATTTTTCAATCTTACATGCTCTGTTTATGGTAAGTGCCCTCTACAGATGTGCTCTTTATCTTTTATTCCATATTTTTACTGTACCTCTTTTGTGTTTGGAAGTATTTAGATATGTAAATACTTCCATTGTATAATTCCCTTGAGTAGTCAGTAGAGTGACATGCTGTACAGATTGCAGGAGCAATAGACTACAGCATGTAACCTAGTGTGTAGTTGGCTATACCCTGTAGGTTTGTGTGAGTACACTCAATGATATGTGCACAAGGAATGAATTAAATTGCCTAACAATGCATTTCTCAGAGCATATCATCATCAAGTGATACATTATTGTTTTTGTATGTTGTGAAGTGCTATTCAACTGCCTTGTGCATATTTTTTACTGTTTCCTTTCTTTGCCTTAGTTACTTGAAGCATTTATTTATATTTATACCTTGTAGATGCAATCTCTTTGGCAAATATATGAGTTAGAAATATTATTTTCAATATTTACTTTTTTATTGTATTAATGTTGTTTTAGAAGAAATATCTTTATGTTAATGTCATCAAAATGTATCAATATTTTCTAATTAATGATTTACATGTCCTATTTCAGAAATATTTTCCTATATAAAAGTGTAAAATATTTTTCTGTATTGTATTTCTAGAGTATTTTTCTCACCTTAACTTTCAGACTTACATTCCAATAGAATTAATTTCAGTACAAACTGTAGGCATAGATGTACACAGGAATACCAAATATTTCAAGCACCATTTATTTTTTAAAAACACTATTACTTTTCCTCTACTTTCTGGGTCTATCTTGTGTATGAAATATCTATGTATGTGTCCTGTCTTTCTCACATAGTGGGCTCATTATTTTGTTTCATTGATCTAGTTGCTTATTTCTACACAAATACTGTTGCTGTCTTAATGATAGTAACTTTACAATAGTTATTAATATCCAATAGGGTCATGTTTTCTCATTTTGTTCTTCTTATTCAATACTAATTTTGATTATTCTTGGTCTTTTGCCCTTCTACATGATTTTTTAGTATTGACTTGGCAATATTAACAAACTGTTTAATTAGAGATTTGATTGGGTAAATCTGGTAGGATTTGGACAAATATTATTACAATATTGAGTCTTGTAATGTATAAAAGTGGTACGTTTCTCCACTTATGAAGGTTTTGTATAGGACAGTGGTGACTAGAAAAAGCAAACAGAACTTATGTCCAACAGACTTGGCTACAACCCTGATTTGTTCTAAAATAATTTTCTACAAATTTGTTGAGATTCTCTCAGAGTGACTGGCAAAATATTAAGGAAATATTAGGGAAAGTTACACATTATGGTTTCAAACCCTTTGGAAGGCCGAAATGTTTGATTGGGACAGGCTGAAGGCAGCCACTTCATTACATTAGCTTAGGGAGAAGATAGGGATGATGAAAGGCTTTCTCAGTTGTCTGTTTACCCCATATTCCTTTGTGTCTACTCTAATTTGTTTGCTCATGTAAACTTTGTGCTGATGGTCCTCCCAGGAGGAAGTCAAAAAGGAATTACCTGTTAATGGAGTTTACTCAGGGCCCCAGGACCAAAAGTTTTATCATTTGTAACACCACTCTTTTAACAATGCTAATGACCCACAAGCATGTTGACTTAGAGCTGCTGTTATGAAATCTCTACTGAATAAATGTGAGGATATACAGGGAGTCTTGGTTGGTTGGCTGCATTTGCCCTCTGAAAACAGGCAACAACCATCCTTAGCCCACTTGAACCACTGTAATGGATATGAAGTGAGTTTATTAATCCATCGTTAATTCAGGATCTGCAGGACAGACCTCTGCAGGTGGTGATCAACATCTCACAAATTATTATTTTGGATATTTTCTATACATAATGCTAGTAACATAGCAAATAGTATGGCAGTTTCATTTGGTGCTTTAATTCATATAAATCATATAACTTTTGTTCATTTCCCTTTTTTTTTGTTTTTTTTTTAGAGATGGAGTCTTGCTCTGTTACCAGGCTGGAGTGCAGTGGCACAATCTTGGCTCATTGCAACCTCCACCTCCTGGGTTCAAGTGATTCTCCCACCTCAGCCTCCCTAGTAGCTGGGACTATAGACATGTCCCGCAGTGCTGGCTAATTTTTTGTATTTTTAGTAGAGATGGAGTTTCACTGTGTTTGCCAGGATGGTCTCGATCTCCTGACCTCATGATCTGCCTGCCTTGGCCTCCGAAAGTGTTGGGATTACAGGCATGAGCCACTGTACCTGACTGATTTTCTTTCTCTTAATGGACTAGCAAGGGCTGCAAATATGTATTGAATAAATGTGTATACTCTGCCCATCCTTTCTGTGTCCCTGAGATTAAAGAAAAACCTTTCAACATTCCATCAAGTACAATGTTTCTCATTTTCATTTTTTTTATGGCTATATAGTATCATAACGAAAAGGAACCTTATTTTTAATTATGAATGAGCGTTTAGGTTATAAACAGATTGTTTTGCATCTGTTGTGATGATCCTCTGAGTTTTCTCATTTTATTATGGTGGGAAATTTCAAAATAGTTAATATGGTTTGGATCTGTGTCCTCACCCAAATCTCATGTGGAATTGTAATCTCCAGTATTGGAGGTGGGGCCTGATGGGAGGTGATTCGACCATGAGGGAAAATTTCACCCCTGATGTTGTCATTGTGATAGTGAATTCTCATGAAATCTGGTTGTTTAAAAGTGTGTAGCCCCTCCCCTTTGTACTCTTGCTCCTGTTCTGGCCATTTAAGATGCCTGCTTCCCTTTGCCTTCTGCAATGTTGTAAGTTTCCTGAGGCCTCCTTAGAAGCAGAAGCCACTATGCCTCCTGTCTAGGCTGCAGAACTGTGAGTCAATTAAACCTCTTTTTTTAAAAAAAAAAATTACCCAGTCTCAAGTATTTATTTATAGCAGTGCAAGAATGAACTAAAACAAAAAATTGGTACCATTAAGTTGGGCATTGCTATAAAGATATCTGAAAATGTGGAAGCATCTTTGGAACTGGATAATGAGTAGAGGTTGGAAGAGTTTGCAGTGCTCAGAAGAAGACATGAAGATGAGGGAAAATATAGAATTTCATAAAGACTTGTTGAATGATTGTGACCAAAATGTTGATAGTGATATGGATAATGATCCAGGCTGGGGAGGTCTCAGATAGAAATGAGGAACATATTGGAAATTGGAGTGAAGGTTATACTTATTATGATTTAGCAAAGGGCCCCTCTGCATTGTGCCCCTGCTCTAGGGATCTGGGGAACTTTGAACTTGAGAGCGATGACTTCAGGTGTCTAGTGGAGGAAATTTTTCAGCAGCAAAGCATTCAAGAAGTTACCTGGATGCTTCTAACAACGTATGCTCATATGCATGAGAAAGAAATTATCTACAACCGAAAGTTACATTTTAAAGGGAAGCAGGCTGGGCATGGTGGCTCTCACCTGTAATCTCAGCACTTTTGGGAGGCCGAAGTGGGCAGATCACCTAAGGTTGGGAGTTCAAGACCAGCCTGACCAACACAGAGAAACCCCATTTCTACTGAAAATACAAAATTAGCTGGGTGTGGTGGTGCATGCCTGTAATCCCAGCTATTCGGGAGGCTGAGGCAGAGGAATCACTTGAACCCAGGAAGTGGAGGTTGTGGTAAGCCAAAATCATGACATTGCACTCAAGCCTGGGCAACAAGTCGAAATTCCATCTCAAAATAAAAATAAAAGAGAAGCAAAGTGTAAACGTTAGAAACATTTGCAGCCTGGTAGAAAAGAAAAGCCCGTTTTTAGGGAAGAAATTCCAGCAGACTGCAGAAATTTGCAAAACTAAAAGGAAGGAAGTGATGATAGCCAAGTCAATGAGGAGAAGGCCTCAAAGTCATTTCAGAGAACTGCGTGGCAGCTCCTCTGACCACAGGCTCAGAGGCCTAATGGAGAAAAAATGATTTTGTGGTCCATGGCCAGGACCCCATAACCCTGCTACCCCACGCAGTCTCAGGACACTACTTCTGGCATCTCAGCCATTCCATGTCTAGCCATGGCTCAAAGGGATGCAGGTCCAGCTAAAGTCACTGTTTCAGAGTGCTAGCCCTAAGCCTTGGTGGCTTATACACGGTGTTAAGCCTGTGCATACACAAAGTGTAAGAATTAAGTCTTGCGAGCCTCTGCCTAGATTTCAGAGGATGTATGGAAAAGCCTGGATATGCAGGCAGAAGCATGCTGCAGGAGGAGAGCCCTCATAGAGAACCTATATTAGGGCAGTGAGGAGGATAATTGTGGGTTTGGGGTCCCCCCACAAAGTCCACACTGGGGTACTGCTTCATGGAACTGTAAGAGAAGGCTACCATCTTCCAGACCCTGGAATGGTAGAGTCTCTGACAGCTAGCACTGGGCACCTATAAACACCAGAGGTACATAATCTCAGTCCTTGAGAGGAACAGTGAGGGCTGAATAGTGCAAAGCCACAGGGGCAGAGCTGCTTAAGGCCTTTGGGGCCAACCCTTCACATCAGTGTGCTCTGGATGTAATACATGGAATCAAAGGAGAATGTTTTGAATCTTTAAGATTTAGTGACTGCCTTGCTGGGCTTCAGAATTGCACTGGGATGACAGTCCTTAGGCCAATTTCTCCCTTTTCTAATGGGAATATTTATCCATTACCCATATCCCTATCATATCGTACAAATAACTAACTTGGCCAGGAGTGGTGGCTCACGCCTGTAGTCCCAGTACTTTGGAAGGCTGAGGTGGGTGGATCACCTGAGGTCAGGAGTTCAAGACCAGCCTAGCCCATACAGTGAAACCTCATCTCTACTAAAAATACAAAAAAATAGCCAGGCATGGTGGTGCCTTCCTATAATCCCAGATACTCAGGAAGCTGAGGCAGGAGAATTGCTGAAACCCAGAAGGCAGAGGTTGGAGTGAGCGGAGATTGTGCCACTGCATTCCAGCCTGGGTGACAGAGCAAGACTCCATCAAATAAAATAAGTAAATAAATAAGTAAATAAGTAAGTAAATAAATAAAAAGTAACTAACTTGTTTTTGATTTTACACGTTCATAGGTAGAAAAGACCTTGTCTCAGATAAGACTTTGGACTTTTGAGCTAATGATGGAATGAGTTAAGCCTCTCGGGGAATGTTGGGAAGGCAAAATTATATTTTGAAATGTGAGAAGGGCATGTGATTTGGGAGTGGCAAGGGGTGAAATGATATAGTTTGGATCTGTGTCCCGACTCAAATCTCCTGTTGAATTTTAATCCACACTGTTGAAAATGGGACCTACCTGGAGGTGATTGAATCCTGAAGGCAGATTTCTCCTTAGTGCTGTCATAATGTTAGTGAGTTCTTATGAGATCTGGTTGTTTAAATGTGTACAATACCTTCCCTCTCTCTCTCTCTCTGGCCATGTAAGATGTGCCTGTTTCCCCTTTACCTTTTGCCATGATTGTAAATTTCCTGAGGTCTCCACAGAAGCAGAAGCTTCTATGCTTCTTGTACAGCTTGCAGAACCATGAGCCAATTAAACCTCTTTTCTTTATAAATTACACAGTCTGAGGTATTGCTTTATAGCAGTGTGGAAATAGACCAATAGTCCTATTTTTACTTTCAGAACTAAACACAACTTGAATAATGCATGTATTTTGCTGGACTTGCTTTTCTTATTTTAGGATTTTAAAATTAATTTGAGTGTGACTAGCCTATAATTTTTCTTTTTTACAAGATCTGTATCATGTGTTTCTTTTTTCCTTATTATTATACTTTAAATTCTGGAGTTCATGTGCAGAATGTGCAGGTCTGTTACATAGTTATACATGTGCCATGGTGGTTTGCTGCATCCATCACCCTGCCAACTACATTAGGTATTTCTTCTAATGCTATCCCTCCCCATCCCCCAGCCCCCTGCTATCCCTTTCCTAGCACCCCACCCCATAACAAGCCCTAGTGTCTGATGTTCACCTCCCTGTGTCCATGCATTCTCATTGTTCAACACCCACTTATGAGTGAGAACATGCGGTGTTTGGTTTTATGTTTTTGTGTCACTTTGCTGAGAATGATGGTTTCCAGCTTTATCCATGTCCCTGCAAAGGACATTAACTCACCCTTTTTTATGGATGCATAGTATTCCATGGTATATATGGGAACACTTTTACCATGTTGGTGGGAGTATAAATTAGTTCAACCATTGTGGAAGTCAGTGTGGCTATTCTTCAAGGATCTAGAAATAGAAATATCATTTGACCCAGCATTCTCATTACTGGGTATATACCCAAAGGATTATAAATCATTCTATGATAAAGACACATGCACATGTATGTTTATTGCAGCATTGGTCACAATAGCAAATACTTGGAACCAACCCAAATACCCATCAATGACAGACTGGATAAAGAAAATGTGTTTCCTAATCAATATTATGGTGATTTAAAAATAAAGAAACTGACCTATTAGGCAGAGCATTTTTTATTTTTTTCCGGTTTATCTGAAATAAGTGTAAAAGTTTGGCATTATTTTTTCTTTAAATGTTTGGTAATATTTTCAGGTGAAGATATCTGTGTGCGGAATTTTTAGTAGGTTAATTTTAATTAAGAATGCTGCTTAATTTACTTTAGAACATACCATTTACCTATCTAAATATCATGGACGTTATAAGAACAATGCCATTGCTATTGCACATAGTGATAATATTGCCCTTAGGTTAGGCAAGGTGGAACTCCACCCTTAGTTACACAATGATCAGGTAATTTGCCAGTGACAGTCTTTGTTTTAAATCTTAAAAGTCCCTCTTTCCCAGTAAGTGTCTCAGTCTCATGCAGACCACAAAAGCTAGTTACCCTAGCATTGCCTACTTGGCAACTCTGAGTACTAAAGAGATCTATATATCAAGCATAAGAGCTATAAAATTGGTTTAGAATTGAAAGAAAAAAGAGAAAATCAAAAACTGCCAAGTCAATAATATTTTTTTAAAAAAGGGAAATGAGATATAAGCTATTTCTAGTTGTCATTCATACAAGAAAATAAACTAAACAATTTATGTATTTATTTAAAGACATAATCTAAGAACATGTTTCTGAAATTGCAAAATGTCTTACATGTATGTAAATAAGGGTACATTGTGTGCTGGGAAAACCAAACCAGAATGATTAACATCATAGAGAAAATTCTAGCTAAGGTATTCAGTTAGAGAGACACACACTAAGAATCCTGAAGAAAAAGGTGCCAAGTATCTAGAAATTAATCTAAGATGTAACATAATTTCAGTCAACCTTCTAATATTTTTAAAATTCAAATTATTAAACTAATTCCAAGTTTTATGGAGATTGGCAAAGAATAAAAGAGTTTTGACATGTCTAAAAAGTAATCAGAAAGTCTGACAACTAATAAGAAATTATAGTAATTAAGCCTATTTTAGTATACATTTAATTTTATGTAAGTACACTAACATAGCAGAATAAATCCAAGAGAGTACCCACCCATATATGGAAGCTTGATTTATAATAGTGACAAATAGAAAAATGTCAGACTTTTAAGTAAATGATACTAACAGACAGTAACTTTTGCTCCTTGAAAAAAAGCGATTGTAGGGTTAGAGGAGAATAGATCCAAGATAACCTGGAATATTCTGTCATGCCAGATGGGAGTATGGAATGAATATGCAGGAACCAGACTGAGGAGATTCCCAGGCCCTCATGGGACAAATCAAGGAGGATTTAAACACCAAAAATAATTAAGTCCAGTAATAAATTATAATAAATAAATATAGAAATTTATGATTATTTGATAATGGATATATACAAATAGATATATAAAAATGATAAATACAGGCCAGGCACAGTGGCTTACACCTGTAATCCCAGTACTTTGGGAGGCTGAGGCGGGTGAATCACAAGGTCAGGAGATCAAGAACATCCTGGCTAACAAGGTGAAACCCTATCTCTACTAAAAATACAAAAAAAAAATTGGTCAGATGTGGTGGCAGGTGCCTGTAGTTCCAGTTACTTGGGAGGCTGAGGCAGGAGAATTGCTTGAATCTGGGAGGCAGAGGTTGCAGTGAGCCAAGATCATACCACTGCACTCCAGCCTGGGTGACAGAGCAAGATTCTGTCTCAAAACAAAAGATAGGCTAATACATACATACATATAGGAGAATGGATGGCTCTTGACTACAGTAGAATATTGAAAGCTAACTACTAAATGTGAAGTGAGCCCTGGAGATGGAAAATTATCATATTGCAATCATTATGGTAAAGTTGAGATCAGGCAAGTCTCATCAGTGGATGCCATGTATAGGGAGAAATATTTATGAGATTAGAAGATCTGCATGATGCTAAAGTATTCTCCCATTGACTCTTTACATTAGTTTTGAGAAATAGATTAACAACAGCATTTAAAATATATAAATAGGCAGTGCAGAATTGGAGTAACACTTTTACTGGATGCTTAGATTTACTATCATCAACGACATCATGTGCCTCCCGATGTGAAACTTTGATACATGCCACAAATGCATAAACTCATCTTAGGAGAAAATGTCAAAAACAAAATGAGGGTTGTTTTTTTAAAAAAAAGGGGATGGACTTCATCTTTTTTTGGTTATGATCATATTGCCGAAGACCAAGAATGGCTTTGAAAGTGTTACAAGCTAAAGAGACATGTCAGCTTTACAGTATCTAATGCAGAGGTTGGATTCTGCTACTGGAATGGGAAAATGTTATCTACAACATAATTAGGTCACTTGGGAAAAGTGGAATATGAGAAATAGACTACATAAAAGTATAAATTCAATGTAAATTTATAGATTTGACTACTGTGGTTATGTAAAATAATACCCTTGTTATGAAATATATGTATAATTATTTAGTGGTAAACAGTCATGAGGAATGTAATTGGTAAACACAGACATATTTATATATATGTATGCATGTACATGTATACACATAATTTAGAAATTAGGCAAGTCTAGGTATATAATATATTTTCTTTATATTATTTTTATTCTCAGCAATACTCTGTAAATTAGAAATTATTTCCAAGTTGACATTTATATAAAAAATTGATAAATAGTGCTAGACTCAATTCCAAATTTATTTAGAAAAAAATTATGGCACATAATAAACTCAAATTGCATGTGTATAAAAGCTTTAATGTGAAATAAAACATCATAAAATGTATATCACAATATAAATATTGCAGAATATGCTGTAACTATTCCATGATGGGAACATAGGGTAGAAAATCTTCTGCACGTCCACTAAAAATATACACAAAATATTTAAATATTCATAGCTGTCCAGTGGTAGTCATATAAATAAAACAAAACTGGAAACAACTCAAACTCTCTCACTAATTAAATACATAATTTGTGGAATATATATGCTCTATGGAATAGTACAAGGCATGTAAAATGCTTGTTTTTAAGATACAGGCATATATTGTATTGTTCTTGGCTGTGTTGTGCTTCACAGATCTTGCATTTTATATATTCTGAAGGTTTGTGGCAATCCTGCATTAAAAAGTCTATCAGCACCTCTTTCCAACAGCATGTGGTTACTTCATAGCTATGTGTCACATTTTGATAATTTTCTCAATATTTCAAACTTTTTCCATGTTATTATTGTACCTGTGATGATCAACGGTGATCAGTGATTTTTAATGTTACATTATAATTGTTTTGGGGCATCATGAACCATTCCCATATAAGGTGAATGACTGACCATTCCTCATTTCACTCTCTTTCCTTGGGCCTATTTCCTAGAAATAAAAATATATTGAAACAAGGCCAATCAACCACCCGGCCATGGCCTCTAAGTAACCAGATGAAAGACTCACATGCCTCTCATGATAAATCAAAAGCCAGAAATGACAAGTGAGGAAGTCATAGCAAAAGCTGAGGTAGGTTAAAACTAGGCCTCTTGCACCAAACAGGCAAGATGTGAATGCAAAGGAAAAGTTCTTGAAGGAAATTAAAAATGCCATTCCAGTGAATGCACCAGAATAAGAAAGCAAAAGAGTCTTATATTGCTGATAGGTAGAAAGTTTTAGCTGCCTGGTTAGAAGATCAAAGCAGCCACAATATTTCTTTAAGACAAAGCCTAATCAGAACAAGGTAATAACACTCTTCTATTCTATTAAGGCTGAGAGAGATGAAGTAGCTGCAGATGAAAAGTTGGAGTTTAGCCAGGTTGGTTCATGATGTTTAAGGAAAGAATCCAACACTCTACTATAAGAGCACAAGGTGAAGCAGCAAGTGCTGATATAGAAGCTGCTGCCAGTTATCCAGTTCTAGCTAAAAGATCATTGATGAAGCTGGATATGAAACAGACTTATAATGGAAGAAGATTTCATCTAGAACTTTCATAGCTATAGAGGAGAAGTCAATGCCTGGCTTCAAAGGAAAGGCTGACTCCTTGTTAGGGATGAATGCAGGTGAAGCCAATGCTCATTTATAATTCTAAAAATCCTACATCTACTGTGTCTGTGCTTTCAGGGAGGGGAGCATCACACACTGGGGTCTGTCAGGGGAAAACAAGGGAGGGACAGTGGGAGGCGGGGAGTTGGGGAGAGATAGCATGGGGAGAAATGCCAGATATAGGTAATGGAGAGGAAGGCAGCAAATCACACTGCCATGTGTGTACCTATGCAACAATCTTGCATGTTCTTCACTTGTACCCCAAAACCTAAAAAGCAATAAAAAAATCATGGCACAGCCACACACACACACACACACACACACACACACACACAATTGAATAGCAAAGCATGGGTGACAGCACATCTGTTTATAGCATGGTTTACTAAATACTTTAAGCCAACTGTTGTCATCTAATACTCAGAAAAATGATTCCTTTCAAAATATTACCACACTTTAACACTACACTTGGTCATCAAAGGGTCCTGACGGAGATGCAAAGAGATTATTGTTTCCATCTCTGATAACAGAGTGTCCATTCTGCAGACATGGATCAAGGAGTCATTTCAACTTTTAAGTGTTATTATTTAAGAAATACTTTTTATTAGGCTATAGATTTTGTAAATAGTGATTTCTCTGATGGATCTGAGAAAAGGAAATTGAAAATATTCTAGAAAGGGTTCGCCATTCCTAGTGCCTTTCAAATTCACAGTTCATGAGAAGAGGTCAAAACACCATGAACAAGATTTGGAAGAAGTTGACTCTAATCCTCACGGGTGACTTTGAGGAATCCAAGGCAACAGTAGAGAAGGTCTCTGCAGATGCGTTGACATCAGCAGAAGAGCTAGAAACTGAAGTAGAACCAGAAGAGTTGACTGAATTGCTACAATCTCATGATAAAATTTGAATGGCTGAAGAACTACTTAAGGATGAGCAAAGAAAGTGGTTTCTTGAGGTGGAATCTATTCCTAAGACACTGTGAATATTCTTGAAATGACAATAAAGGATTTAGATTATATCAGCTTTGTTGGCAAAGCTGTGGTAGGTTTTGAGACAAGTGACCTCAATTTTGAAAGAGGTTCTATCTGAGTAAAATGCTATCAAACAGCATCGCATGCTGTAGATAAATCTTTCATGAAAGGAAGAATCATGATGTGGCAAGCTTCATTGTTGTCTTGTTTTAAGCAATGGCACAGCCGTTCCAACCTTCAGCAACCACCATCCTGATCAGTTAGCAGCATCGGCATCAAGACAAGACCCTTGACAGGCAAAAGGATTAAGACTAGCTGAAGACTCAGAAGAGCATTTGCATTTTTTAGCAATAAAGCATTTTTAAATTAAGATATGTACATTGCTTTTAAGACATAATGCTATTGCCCACTAATAGACTACAGTGTTTTGTAAATATAACTTTTACATGCACTGAGAAACCAGAAAATGTATGTGACTCACCTTATTTTGGTATTTGTTTTATTGCAATGGTCTAGAATATGTTCAAGGTATCCCTGTACATGTGACAATATGGATGGTTCTTAGGAACATAGGTTAAAGAAGAAAAAGAGTTGCAAAATATTTCATTTAGTATTCTTTTTATTACATGATACTCAGACCTGCAGACACATGTGCATGCATGTGCATTGGTTAGCATGAACTCACACACGGTAAAACTATAGAGAAAAATATAAAATACAGGGAGGTGGAGCAGCGTGAAAGAAAAGGAAGGAGGTTGAGACATTCAAAGAGAAGCACAGAGGGGTTTCAGAGGTACTGATGAAATATTTCTAGTTATACAATGAATAGTTGGAATTCAAATGTTGTGTTATGTATTTTCCATATGTGGGCAAATCAACAGCAGCCCATACTACATTCGCTAACTATTGCATGATGTTGAAACACTTCAGTTGAAAGGTAGTGTCTGCTTCCTCTCTTTTATTCTGAGTGGACCTTTGAATTTGCCTGCACCAATAGAGTTCCACTGCATACTGTGATTTGACCTCAGAGGCAAGGTCATATTAGGTGATCTGACTCTCTTTCTCTCTCTCTCCTCCCACCTCTCTCTCTCCCTTCCCCCATCTCTCTTTATCAAGACATAAACCTTTGAAGCCTTGAGCTGCCATATATGCGGCTATAGTGAACACACTGGCTATTGTGTTATAAAGACCATGCAGAGAGAACACATACAGAGAAAGAAAGACATTCCTGGGGAACCCTAGCTGCTTCAGTTCCTAGCTTTTTGAGTCATCCCAAACTAGATGCCAGATGTGTGAATGAATGAGCTCTTAGATGGTAGGAGCTGTAACCTTTCAGTCTTCTAGCTGAGTCCCCACACACTGTAAAACAGAGAGAAAAACAACCCCAGGGTCTTGTCTGAATTCATGAAACAGAAAGTTTATGAATGTAATAAATGGTTGTTTTACACCACTAAGTTTTAAGATAATTTGTTCATACATCCATAGTAACTGGTGTATTGCTTTACCCTTTTAAAAATAGATTCCTTTGTATAAACTTCATATCTGATAAAACAATTTTAAAAAGGCAATGAAACAAAGTGTACAGAATTTTGAGAACAAAAACATCCCACACACTGTATTCTCAGCAAATGTATTATTTAGATGTAAAATCAAAATGAAACAAAGAATTTTAGGTAGGAGGGGACTCTTTGACATTTTATCAATTCATTTACTAAAGAAAAAACATGATTATTTCAGTACTTTGCTCAGATAACTTGAAATATATTTCAGGTAAAATTAATTTACAAATTATTAGGACATTTAAGAAATTATTTTATTGGCTGAGAAAGAAAATCACTTAAGAAAACCAAATATGTTGTATTAGACTGTTTTCATGCTGCTAATAAAGACATACCCAAGACTGGCAATTTACAAAGGAAAGAGGTTTGTTAGGCTTACAGCACCACATGGCTGGGGAGGCTTCACAATCATGGCAGAAAACAAGGAGGAGGAGCAAGTCACATCTTATGTGGATGGCATCAGGCAAAGTGAGAACTTGTGTAGAGAAACTCCAGCTTTTAAAATAATCACATCTCATGAGACCCATTCACTATGACTAGAACAGCATGGGAAAGACCCACTTTCATGAATAAATTACTTCCCACTAGGTTCCTCCCATGGCATGTGGGAACTGTGGAAGTTATAATTCAAGATGAGATGTTGGTGGTGAGACAGCCAAATCATATCATTCACCCCAGCCCCTCCCAAATCTCATGTTCTCACATTTAAAAACAAATCATGTCTTCCTGACAGTCCCTAAAAGCCTCAACTCATTCCAGCATTAACTCAAAACTCCACAGTCAAAAGTCTCATCTAAGACAAGGCAAGTCCCTTCTGCCTATGAACCTGTAAAAATCAAAAGCAAGTTAGTTTCTGCCTAGATACAATGGGGGTAGAGGCATTTGGATAAATACAACTATTCCGCATGGGATAAATTGGCCAAAACAAAGGGAGTACAGACCTCATGCAGTCTGAAATCCAGTGGGGATGTCAAATCTTAAAGCGCAAAATGATCTCCACTGACTCCATGTCTCATATTCAGATCACATTGATGCAAGAGGTGGGTTCTCATGATCTTGGGCAGCTCCACCCCTGTGGTTTTGAAGGGTATAGCCCCCCTCCTGGCTGCTTTCACAGGCTGTCATTGTCTGCAGCTTCTCCAGGTACGTGGTTCAAGATGTCAGTGGATCTGCCATTCCAGGGTCTGGAGGACAGTGGCACTCTTTCACACCTCCACTAGTTAGTGCCCCAGTAGGGACACTGCTTGCGGGCCCCAACCCCACATTTCCCTTCCACACTTCCCTAGCAGAGGTTCTCCCTAAGAGCCCTGTCCCTGCAGCAAGCTTCTGCTTGGGCATCTAGGCATTTCTATACATCTTCTGAAATCTAAGCAGAGGTTCCCAAATCCCAATTCTTGACTTCTGTGTACTGGGAGGCTCAGCACCACATGGAAGCTGCCAAGGCTTGAGTCTTGCACCCAATGAAGCCACAATCTGACCTCTATATTGGTCCCTTTCAGCCATAGCTGGAGCATCTGAGATGAAGGGAACCAAGTCCTTAGGCTGCACACAGAACTGGGACCCTGGGCCCAGCCCAGGAAACCACTTTTTCCTCCTAGGACTCCAGGCCTGTGATGGGAGGGCTGCTTTGAAGACCTTTAACATGCCCTGCTGACATTTTCCACATTGTCTTGGGGATTAACATTTGGCTCCTCATTACCTATGCAAATTTCTGCAGCAGGCTTGGCTTTCTCCTCAGTAAATGGGTTTTTCAGGCTGCAAATCTCCCAAACTTTTATGCTTTCCTTCCTGTATAAAACTGAATGCCTTTTACAGCACCCAAGTCATCTCTTGAATGCTTTGCTGCTTAGAAATTTTTTCCAGCAGATACCCTAAATCATGTCTCTCACATTAAAAGTTTCACAAATCGTTAGGGCAGGCACAAAATGCTGCCAGTCTCTTTGCTAAAACATTTTGTTCTAGTTCACAACAAATTCTACATCTCCATCTGAGACCACTTCAGCCTGGATTTCATAGTCCATATCATTATCAGCATTTTGGTCAAAGCCATTCAACAAGTCTCTAGGGAGTTTCAAACTTTCTCAAATTTTCCTATGTTTTTTCGTTTTTTTTTGAACCCTCCAATATGTTCCAACCTCTGTCTGTTACCCAGTTCCAGAGTCACTTCCACATTTTCATTTATCTTTTCAGTAGTGCCCCACTCTACTGGTACCAATTTACTGTATTAGTCTGTTTTCATGCTGATGATAATGACATACTGGGACTGGGCAATTTACAAAAGAAAGAGTTTTATTGAACTTATGGCTCCAATGGCTGGGGAGGCCTCACAATCATGGTGGAAGGCAAGGAGCACGTCACATCTTACATGGATAGCCTCAGGCAAAGAGAGAGCTTGTGCAAAGAAACTCCTGCTTTTAAGACCATCAGATCTTATGAGACTCATTCACTATCATGAGAAAAGCACCAAAAACCCTGCCCCATGAATCACTGACCTTCCACCAGGTTCCTCCCATGTCACATAGGAATTGTAGGAGTTACAATTTAAGATGAGATTTGGGTGGTGATGCAGCCACACCAGATCATGTCTTTCCTATTTCCTTCAACAGCATCCAGTTTTATTCTACACCATTTCAAGCATGAACTATTCATATTCAAGCCATCTTAAAACTGTTATCATCTTATAATTTGTGCTTCTACCTCAATATTCTTGGCTTATGATATTCTTGGCTAATGAAAATAATCTAATATTTTCCTATTCCTTAATGATGTTCTATTCCTACTTTAATAAATGACTTAAAATCTTTTATTATAACTAAGTCTTCTGAATAATTTTTAAAAAGTAATTTTTTATAATGCCTTTTTTTAAAGAAGCAACTACTTAAACATCCCAATTATACTAGGATATGTGTGGTCATGTTGTCTAACTCTCAGACAAAATACAGATTGATGCATTTATTATATATAACATTTATTACAATATTCTATGTTTATTAACAGTGTATCTTCAAACAAAAAAATTTCCATAGATGTGCAAAATTATTATGCTAAAATGTGTAACATCAAAGACAGACATAAAATTTAATGTACTGTAGAATATCATCTGTGTAGAAAACTACACTAAAAAGACTAGATGAAAATACATTAAGTGGTTGAAGATGGTCATCTGTGAGTGTTGGGATTATAGAGATTAGTCATTCCCATCTTTAAAATATTCTTGTCTTCTCTTTATCTTTTGCTAAGTTCATGTATTATAAAAGTATTTTATTAATATATTTACTGTTATTTCCCCAACTGAAAAACAAATTCTCTTCTTTTTTTTTTTTAGATGGAGTTTTGCTCTTGTTGCCTAGGCTGGAGTGCAATGACACACTCTTGGCTCACTGCAACCTCCACCTCCTGGGTTCAAGCAATTCTCCTGCCACAACCTCCCGAGTAGCTAGGATTACAGGTGCCTGCCACCATGCCTGGCTATTTTTTTTTTTATTTTTAGTAGAAACTGGCTTTCACTATGTTTTCCAGGCTGGTCTTGATCTCCTGACATCAGGTTATTCACCCACCTTGGTCTCCCAGTGCTGGGATTAAAAGCATGAGCAACCACATCCATCCCTTTTCTTTTTAATTAGAAAATTTATTTTAGGCTAGAACAGGATAATTAATGGCATATTTACAATTTTTCCTACATATTAGGTTCAAGATTTATTTATATTCTGAGAATTTTTTCCAGAAAATAATATTCTACAGTATAACAGTTTTGTTATCTATATTTTTAAGTGCAAGTCTTCTCTACTGATTTAGCTTCTAATTCCTCAATGAATTAAAATGAATATTGTTAGTGATGAGGTTAGTCCAATAATATTAAAATATTGAGTATTTATTACAAGCTAGTAGGCACAGAGTATTGACACTTTGTGTGTATGTTCATATTACATTTCAAAAAGTTCTGATGGCTAATAAACTATATTTATTACCATTTTAGAGATGAGGAACCTGACATGAAAAGTGTTAAGTGCCTCACCCATGATCACTCATTAGTACGTGGAAGAGCAGGATTCAAGACAAGCTGGTGCAACTCTGGAAATATAAGTCTACAACATTCTACCATATTCTCTCTTTGGTATGCTTTGTAGCTCTTCACTGTGCCTAGCATATCATCTTGCATGTAGTAGATAGCTAGTGATTAATTGTGGGATGATTGATGGCCTTGTGTCTAAAAGTTAAAAAGAAACAAAAACGATTAAGAAGTTTTGACTAATGTTCCTAAGAGCATTTTATATAATTTAATAATACATGAAATATTCCAGAAATTATCTTATTCCATAGAGAAAATGAATCCCCTCTGAAATGGAGCAGTCCCTCTTGCCTACTGCAATAGAAAGACTGCTTTTAATTTTACAAGTCAGGACACCACTAAACATGTCTTTAAAATTTTCATTTTAAGTCCATTTTATATTTCTGCTCCAACAATACATTCTCTCGAAAGTGTAATTAAATCCCTATTTTCTAGAAGAGCAGCAACAACAACAGTATAAGACAAGTTGACATGGCAAGTCACCAATAAAAGAGAAACTGAATAACACCATAGGTACCAATACACCACATTATTCAAATCTAAATTACTTGCAAATGACAGCTTTCCCTGTTTTGAGTAATGAGAGGAGTAACATTCTCATTTATTCCAACAGCCAATGCTTTTCTGAGTGAATGTGTCAACTGATGTAGCATCAAGCTTTTCTGTGGGTTTTCTCTATTGAACCATCTATTTCTTTTTAAGGAAGAATTCAGTCATTTCATTTCTATCTAGAAAATAAATTTAAATATTTTTGCCTTAAACTTATTTTCACTACGTTATGATTAACTTATTAATTGAATTCTTATGTGTTAGTTGCATCTCATGTAGAGCTGCAGAAAGTCCTGTGTAAATACCTTATTTCATAGATGGCATGACCTACATGTACTTACATGTACTGTGTAACATTTCAGTCAACAAGGGACCACATATAAGATAATGGTCTCATAAATTTATAATGAAGCTGTCATGAAAAGGGGAACTACCATGCACAAGCTGTATTCTGCTGAGCCTCAGTTGGACTCTATGGTAGTCTATGTACGGCAGCAACTAATTTTGTGGCTAATTTCATTTTCCATGGAGAAAATCTTCCTTGGTTGTTATTATTATTATTATTATTATTATTATTATTATTATTATTTGAGATGGAGTCTTGCTCTGTTGCCAGACCAGAGTGCAGTGGCGCAATCTCGGCTCACTGCAACCTCCGCCTCCTGGGTTCAAGTGATTCTTCTGCCTCAGCCTCCTGAGTAGCTGGGACCACAGGCACCTGCCACCACGACTGACTAATTTTTTTGTATTTTTAGTAGAGATGGGGTTTCACCATGTTGGCCAGGATGGTCTCTATCTGTTGACCTCGTGATCCTCCTGCCTCGGCCTCCCAAAGTGCTGGGATTACACACATGAGCCACCACACCCAGCCTTCCTTAGCTATTTGATACTGAAGAGGTTACATAAAGATTAAGCATGTGTTTTATTTTCAAGCATTCAAATTTCTTTGCAATTCTAGATAATGTGTGTGGCAGCATTACTCACTCTAAAATTCAATATAAAAATGCTATTCACACTTTGGGAGGCCGAGGCGGGTGGATCACGAGGTCAGGAGATCGAGACCATTCTGGTCAACATGGTGAAACCCCGTCTCTACTAAAGATACAAAAAAAATTAGCTGGGCATGGTGGCATGTGCCTGTAATCCCAGCTACTCAGGAGGCTGAGGCAGTAGAATTGCCTGAACCCAGGAGGCAGAGGTTGCGGTGAGCTGAGATCGTACCATTGCACTCCAGCCTGGGTAACAAAAGCGAAACTCCATCTCAAAAAAAAAAAAATGCTATTCAATTAAATTGCTTTACAATTGGGGTTTTTTTTTTTGTATCACCATCCAATTTTTTAACGTTAAGAATGTACTTTAAAATTATCCATACAAAGAAGCAGTAAGTACGTACTTTATTCAACTTACAATAAGCAAGTTGAATAAAGATGTCATATTTCTATGTAGAATGATTTTTGAATGATATATTGACTATTTAAAATTCATAATCCATGACTTAGGTTTTTGATCTGAAGATGGAAAAATGATACTGTTTTCATTTTTTCTATGAGATTTCACTCTCGTATTGCAAAAGTTTAACATGAATGTATATTTTGGGTGTCAAATGATCTCATCTGAAATGGTACAGGCATAACAGTATATCTATAAATCAGAGAATGGGGTTAAAGCTAGAGAAATTTTATTGCTAGTAACTATAGCGAGTTGCTCTTTCTTAATATATCAGTTGACATTTTGTGTGCAGAATTCATGCATTTCTAATAGTCCCCATAAAATGTCAGCATGTTCAGGAACAGTAAGCTGCTGGAGAAGTCTTCAGCAGCATATCCAGTGGCCCAGTGTTACCCTCCTTCTAAGTCATTGCCCCAGTGACGTGTCACAGACAACTTTTCTGAAGAAGTGCAGATGAACTCTAAATGCCAGTCACAATTCTGTTCTCCATTTCCCCTCCGTAAGTGAACTTGAAGGTCTACTTTTTTTCTTTTTCAAAAACTTTGTACCAGAGTGATAAAATGAAAAGAAAGTTAAAATCTGCATGATATTATTTGATTTGAATGGGACGTTAAAAATTGCAATTGAATAAATCCATTTCATTATTAATCAAAACAACTCATTTGCCTCTAAAATCTTCTTTCCTCCTTTCCCCTCATACACCAATCCTTTACACACACACACACGGGTGATCTATAAACTACAAAGGACTTTCTGAAGGGAAAAAAAGTTGAAACCACATAAAATAATATTTGTTTTCAGCAAGTTTAATAATTTATTTTTATTTGAAATCTAAAGTTTTGTGTAGGTAAATCTTACCTTCCTTAAGAAACAATCTTGATTTCCCTGTCTAGCCCTAGTCATTCTGAACTTTGAGTGGCAGCATAGACTGTTGCTTAGGCATGGAAACACTAGAGCCAGCCTGCCTGAGTTGAATCCCAGTTCTAGTCTTACAAGCTGTGAGACTGCAGCATGTCATTTCCCCACTTGTTTAAAACATGTGAATGATAATGTTAGTATAGAATTAATAATTTGGTTGTGAAGATTAAACAACTTTATCAGTACAAAGTACATTAAACAATTTCTGGCCCCAAATCAGACAACATAAGTCTGTGATTATTCGTGTCGCCGGGTTTTCCTCCTGTCATCTCAGAATATTACCTGCACTTGTAATTTCACACTTTTCAGAGGCTCAGTTGGCATATATTTGGTTACAGATACTTGGAGGAGAAAAACAACATTTTTCTTGAATTTTACATCTTTCATAGTACTTGACATTGATTCAAGCATAGTAAGTCCTAAATTGAGGAAAAAAAATGACTTAAATAGCACACAATTTAATAGCATTCAGCTGCCAAATTAGGTAATTATTTCATGTTAGCTGATGTGTATATGTATTACAGTTTATGTAAAGATTTTTTTACAAATAAAAGAAGAGAGAGAGAGAGCAAAAACTAACCGATTAAAAATGGTGAAAAGATTTTAGCAATCTAGCAATTGAGAAGTAAATTTAGCTTACACTACTAGGAATTCACTGTAAAACGGATTTATACTGACTTCTATATTTGTATCACTTAAACAAATTGAAGTATTCATTCTTTGCAGAAATAACAAGGTATTTCTTTTCTGATTCTATATTCTCAAGGAAAATGTATTATATAGAGAAAAATCCCACAATGATGTAGAAATCACAAGTTATTTGACTCTGGTTTCACAAAATACTGTGAACCTTTTATAATGTGTTTACATATTAGATTTCAATTAAAGCCCAATGAATAATATGGATTTGTCACCAAATGAATATTTTTCAATGAAGTTTTAGGTACACATGTTTGCCTATTTTTGTTTTTTGCTATCTAACTTGGTTTAGGTTTAGAACTCTGATAACACAGAACAAAGAAAAGAGCTATAAATTGTCCTGATTTACTATCAATCTTAAGTATGAATTTGGCAAGATCTGAATAAGTTAATGCAAGAATCACTTCTCTGGCAGGGGCTTCTGATAAGCAGTCCCATGGGGTTGTATGAAGGGGCTCCATAGGCTTCTGAGATGACAGCAGGGTGGACGTACTGTTAGGGAATGGACAGCAATTGTACTGATGTCAGGTGGACCCTACTGAATAGTCTCTGAGTGTTTTTCCCAAAAACAATGTAAATCCATACAAATATCTAATAGCATGCTATAGGAGGAAGAAAAAAAACTAAAGTAACAACTAGAATGCCAGCACCAGCACAAGCGTTGGAGTGAGAAAAATCAGGGTTTTCAACACAGCTTCACACCAAAAATGCTGAACAAGTTATTTACTGCCACATTCTTCATCCCTACCCAGACTCAGCTTCTTGATCTGAGTAAAAGAATTTGAAGATTAAATGAAATAGCAACGTTTAAGCCTTAATCCCTAATTCAACATCTGACATAATAAATCCTAGGAAAAATTAGTTATTTTCTCTTGGCCCAAACTTCCTATATATTTACTTTTTAAATATTCAGTATTGCTTCCTGGAAAGAAAAGTCTATAGGATACCAGTCAGGAAACCCTGATGATGACCTTTCTCCTTCTCTCTATATTTTGTTTGTTGGTATATGTGTGTGCATCTGTGTATGTGCATTCATTCTTTATGCGAATGACAGACGTTTGCAATACTGGGAACTGGAGAAGGTAAAGCTCAGTTGAATAGACGTAAAGGTTTGATTTATAGGCCAGTATGTTTTTTGCAACTATCTAAACTTAACTACCTATGTTCCTGTCCCACTTAGTTTTGAAAAAGAGAAGGTATCAGGGGCATAGAGAACCTCAAATTGCAGTCATCAGAAATATAGTTGATTTTTATGCAAAACAAGAATATCTTCATACTCTTCAAGATTCATAAACAGGGTGTTTCATCAATATTGACCCCAGCGCTGTAACTGAAGCTAACACACTGATTGATTGGAAATCAATATAAGGTAGAAGAGAAGAGGAGCATGGCACCAGTTGAGTCCCCCCAAAACATCCTCTCACAATGTAATAAAATGTTTTATTTGTATATTGGAATGTATTTGGCTGGAGATGTTAGCCTCTTGGCTATAGAGAGAAATGGACATCTGCATTTGGTAGCAGACCAAAGACTGTTCTCCCATTTTCACGCTATGTATGTTGACTCAGTGTCTTACTGAATGCTAGTTAATGTCCCAGGAGTCCATGAGGCGCCGTTTTGTTCGGCCTATACAGCTGTTAATAGTAATGGCTGGACTGGGGAATTAGCCCTTGCCCTCTAAGAATTTGCACTGATAGGAATGAGAAGGTGACACCTTACCCATCCACAAACAGGATAAAAAGACATGATCTCTGGAGTACATTTGGTTCTGTAACCACCATAGAAGTTATTCTGTCCTGCTGAATTTTTTTTTAATACAGGTCTTGGGGTATTGGTTTTTGAAAAACCTAAAATTGAGAGGAGGTACTCTAAGTTCTGGAATATCACATGCCTGTTAGTAACACTGAGGAGAATATTGTTCTGATGCACATTGCAGTCAGTTTTCCAAGGGTACTAGTTTGTTTGAGTCAATATAAATTTTGGCCTGTTTTTAAGTCTTGATCCTGAAATTCAACAAGTCCTGAAATTCACTGTTTCAGTTTAAACAGAGCCTTGATCAGCCTGGGGCTGTTAGTTAATACTACATTGAGGTAGAAGGAAAACAATATCCAACAGATTTATTTACTTACACAGATTATAACTTTCAGCATCTAGAGTCCACACATTCTGTTGAGAGCAATTTCTTCCCAGAGCAAATGCTCAAAAATAAAATTTCTCAAGAAGATAATTTGTTTATGAAGCAGGGAATTAGAAAAAGGAAGGAACTGTGTTAAATTTTCCTTAGCATCTTTCAGTGCATGACACATTAAAAAAAAATTGAGCAGTCCTTGTGTGGCCTTGGTGAGGGCCTATTTTGTGACACTTGACCAGAAAACAAACACACACACATGTATTTATATATTTTAATGGGAAAGTAATTGCCGAGGGGTTGTTTACTTGTGCTACAGTGGATAGAGCCTGGAGTTATTTGCCACAAACCTGGATTTTAATCACAGTGTGCCACTTATTAGCTGAATGACTCCAATACCATACTTAATCTCTCTGAGCCTGAGTTTCCACAGTATAGATATGAATTTTTCCATCACAAAGTTTTTCTGGGACAATAATCTCGATAATCTCATGTATGTAAAAGTCCTCTGTGAATTGTGATAAATTTTACTAATTCACAGTATCATCATCAATCATTTTGTAACAGGTTATCTGTGTTTGATAGAAACACATTTTTAAAAACTAGTATGATTTTAAAGAATATAGAAATCTTTCCTGACTTCCAAAATAAACAGTTTGCAATTAATGGTACTTACAAGTCTTGGTGACCCACGCCTATGAAGGAAATTCTATTTCCTAACTCAAATTTCATTGGTAGAAATGCTTAGTAGGAAACTTGGTGCTTAAATATTCAGTGAATACTTTTCAAAAGCTATATAAATTGTCTTTCTAAAATATAAATACATGTGAGAGGAGAAAATCAAAGACTCAAAAGGATTGCTGTCTTTGTGTTCTCTAACAATAAACTTCTGTCAAGAAGGATAATGAGGTTTTATATTTGCATAGCACCTGTTTAAGCAGACTCAAGGGGAGAAGGAAATGCACTTTGCATCAACGGCCTCCGCCTGGAAGTACACAGAACGATTTTCGGAACAATTTGAAAAATTTGCTTTTAATGTAGCTGAACCAGCTTCATATTTTGTTTTTGTGAATATGGTATTTTTAATATTTATTGTGGATGCTTACAGCACACAGAGTGTGCATCAAAAGCTTAAGTGTGGTTTTTGTTTTCTACTGCTACTATTGAGGTTAACAGATGCATTCTTGTTCTATTCTTTAAGAGAAAACGTCACAAGTATTCCTGGAATATGTTTAGAATGTTACCAATTGTGAAGTGTTAAAAAAATATATATATATATATATATGTATGTATTAAAATTTGGAGTTGATTATTCTTTAAGAGCACCTGTCCCCAATATAATCACAGAAGCCATTGGGGTTCAGCAAAATTTTGCAGCAGAATTTTATTTTAATCAAAAAACAAAAATCAAACATAAAACCTACTTACCTACTAACAGTAGAGTCTCTTTCTACTCAAGTTGATAGCTTTCCTTAGCTTTACTATGGGGACTTGTATTAGGCAAGTATCACAATTGTGTTTAACAAGTACTGTGTTATAATTTATGAGCAGTTGAGTTTTTATTATTCAAAGGAATCATATTTCAACCTTCTTCAGTGGAGGTGACAGCATGTATCTGGTGGCCATTTTATATTTCGGTCTTTTAAAATTCTTTTTTTAAAATATATGTACTAATGTCATTCATTTATATAAGCTGAACTTAAATTGATCCAGATAATTTTAAGGTCAAAATGCCTGTAATTTATATTTATCTTTCAGGCAGTTGCAGTCAAAAACTGAAGACATACTGAAGTAAGTAAAAAAGGGTTTGGTATTAACCAGAAGTGAGTCTGAATCTCAGTTCTGCGCTCTATTGCTGTAAAAGCTACATTTTTCTTATCTGTAAAATAGGCAAAATAACACTTACCTTTTAAAGCTCTAATAAAATTCAAATAAAATGTTGATATTAAGTCTTGGCAAGGAGAAATTCCCAAACATATTAGTTTTCATCCCATTGCCTAATTTTCCAGTTAGTTAGTAATTAGTATACCTTATTATCTAGTATAACTTAACTAGAAATAATAATAATAATTTCTTTTTGAGATGGAGTTTCGCTCGTTACCCAGGCTGGAGTGCAATGGCGCGATCTCAGCTCACCACAACCTCCGTCTTCTGGGTTCAGGCAATTCTCCTGCCTCAGTCTCCTGAGTAGCTGGGATTACCGGCACGCACCACCATGCCCAGCTAATTTTTTGTATTTTTAGTAGAGACGGGGTTTCACCATGTTGACCAGGGTGGTCTCGATCTCTTGACCTCGTGATTAACCCACCTCAGCCTCCCAAAGGAAATAATTATTTTTAGTATCACTGAAGTCCAGTTCAAAGTGTCATTTATAAATTTACTCGATAATTTATTTAACAAAATTGTGTCTCATACTAATAAGAAACTGTTCATGTTAAAGTCAAAGAGTTAACCATCAAATACTGATCAGGAGATTGTGCTATGCTTAAGAATCTAGTTCAGAAGAACTTATTATTAGATGTTCAGAGGATTAATGAGACGTTGTAGCCCATATCACTTAATAGATGGTTAGAACTTCCTTCTCATTTTTTGTGGAACCAGAATTTATGCCTGCGATTTGTAATTTATACCAGTTTCTCAGGTGATTTTAACATGGATGGCTAACAAAGTATATTCTGAGACATATCCAAATACATCATAGATAATTCCCAACTAAACATAAGGTGGCACTAAAACATTCCGTGATCTTCATTTGATGTGTAAAAAGATTCCTGACTTAATAAATCAATATTTATTAAGTCACCATTCTGGGAAAGGCAGTTTGCCAAGTATAATCAACAATGAAGAGATATCTAAGAATTTCTGCCAACCTTATTCTAGCTGTAAACACAGAAGTGTAAACAACAACTCACCATATAATTTGTTTTTCATTTTGATTATAAAATTGTCACGGAGTTTAATGTCATTTTGCTTCAGCTTTATATCAGATGTTCTTGCAAATGTTACCTGATCCAAGGAGTCTGGACAATGCCATTCTAACTAGACAAGAGGCGTTTTTCTTATACCCATCAGTATATTTAAAAATATTATATCTTACTGATACAAATATTCTTACTGAATGTGGAAATTCAAGTTTTGAAAGCATTTACTTTGTGGAGTCTAGTTATATTGATGAATCTAAACCCCAAAATCTTGTTCAAACACCAAAATGTTTATGCTTGGGTTCTTGCCTTTTATATTATTATTTTACTCTATTTTATTTATTTTTGAGACAGGGTCTCACTATGTCACCAAGGCTGGAGTACAGTGGTGAGATCTCCACTCACTGCAGCCTCGACCTTCCAGGCTCAAGTGATCCTTCCTCCTCAACCTCCTGAGCAGTGGGATTACAGGTGTGCCACCCTGCCCTGTCCACAATATGTCCCATCTCGATATCCCAAAGTGCTGGGGTTACAGGCATGAACCATCATGCCTGCTGTGTTCTTGCTTCTTAAATGAAAGTTTTACAGCCTTAATTTGTCTCACAGCTTGCAGAAGTCCAACATTTTTGTTGTATTCTTTTCAGATTTCTCAGATGGAGACAATTGGACTCCATTTACTGCTGAGACAACCCAATCAATTAATTGAGCAACATTCTGTGAGACCCAGGCAGCAGAATCTCTCTCTCTCTCTCTCTTTCTCTCTCTCTCTCTCTCCTTCTCTCTCTCTCTCTCTCTCTCTCTCTCTGTCTCTCTCTCTCTCTCTCTCTCTCTCACACACACACACACACACACACACACACACACACACACACACACGACCACTCCTGGGAGAAAACAAAAGTGTTAGGTTGTTAAGTGATTTTAAGATGGGAGAGTTTCCTTGACGTCAAGGAACTTGCAACAGGGAGTGGCTCCTTCACTTGGCCACTGTGCTCAAACCCCTTGCTGGAGGGAAAACAGCAGGTGAGAAGGTGCAGGAGCCAGGGTGAGTGCTTTTGGGCTCCAGCCCCACATCCGCATCAAGGAATGTGTTACAATTAATTCCCTTTAAGCTTTGCCATCTGTGGATGGCTTAAGCATTAAACAGCTCAGTGAAAAGTTAATGTGACAGCTTTTTGGGTTCCTGCACTCATTGTGTCCCTAATTCTTGTCTGGCATCCAGGAACAATCAGGTCACACAAACAGTTTGAAAGGTGAGGAATGTGGAGGATTTTATTAAGCAGTGGAAGTGGCTGTCAGTGGAAGGGGAGCTAGAAAGAGGATGGTGCAGGAAGAAGGTGGTCTTTCCCTGAAGCCCAGCCTCTCCAGCTGGGCTTCTCTATAAAGCTGTATGAAGTTGTGCCGTCTGAAGTTAAGCCGTGTGTAGTTGCTTCTTATCCTCTCAATGTATAGCCACTTGTCTCTCTTCCAGCTGACGTCTCGGTTTTATATGGGCACAGGATAGTGGGGTGGGTCAAAAAAGTAACATTTGGGTGGGTAAACAGGGATAACTGTTCTCATTTAGGGCAGTGGTTTCTAGGCTTGAGGGTGGGGCCTTTGGTGGGGACCCATCCTTTTCTACCCAGTATTTCCTTGCCTCCTGTCCTTTAACTGAGATAGATTTAACTAATATTACATGAAACATTAGTTAAAAAAGATACGGTACTTGAACCCCAATCTTTGAATTCCAAGTTCTGTATCCTCAGTTGCATAGGAAGATGTGTGGGTTGTTGAATGGGGAATCACTTGGTTTTATGAAAACTTGAATCAGGTTAACGCCAGCCAAACATTTTTCTTGCAATTGTACATTCAATAACAAAATTAATGCAGTGTATTCAGAATTGTAAAATTCCATTTTAAAGTTCTGATTAAATTTCATGAGACCAGAAAGAAATGAAGATAACATTATCATAATGACATCTTATTAAATTGTTTTTTGAAATTCTGATTGAAGGAGGCTTACCAGATTAAATCATTAGGGAAGACCATATTCCTTCTAGTCCTAGGGCTCTGGAGCTCTGTTTTGCAAGATTTGATGTACTTTAAAGAAACTCATGTTTCAAACTATTACAAATTTTCTTCGGGCTTTACCATCTAGATTAGCAGACTGTCAAACAATACTTGTATACAATGGAATAAGAATGTAAGCTATTCTCAAAAATTACCTCACTAGTTTAAGTTCTTCGTTCTTTCAAAGGAACTAAAGACATTCGTAAATCCACTCTTGAATCATTCAGCATTTCTAAGCAACATGAACTATTTTGGATACTGCATATAAAACATGGGAAATACTTTGTCCTTCCTGTCAGTTCATATTTCCTACCTAAATGTACATCACTAAATAAAGAATTACACACAAAATATTTACCTAAAAGTCATTCCCAAGTGTTGCAAGAATATAGAGAATAGAAGTTCAGCATGCTTTTTAAGGAACAGACTTTGGAATTGACTGCCCAAGTTCAAATCTTGATGCTACAGCCTACTAGCTGTTTAAGTTTAGAAAATTTAGTTTGGCCAAGCGTGGTGGCTCATGCCTGTAATCCCAGCACTTTGGGAGGCCAAGGTGGGTGGATCACGAGGTCAGGGGATCGAGACCATCCTGGTCAACATGGTGAAACCCCGTCTCTACTAAAAATGCAAAAAATTAGCTGGGCATGGTGGTGCGTGCCTGTAATCCCAGCTACTCGGGAGGCTGAGGCAGGAGAATTGCCTGAACCCTGGAGGCAGAGGTTGCGGTGAGCCGAGATCGCGCCATTGCACTCCAGCCTGGGTAACAAGAGCAAAACTCCATCTCAAAACAAAGAAAATTTAGTTTGACTCTCTGTGTCTCATTATCTTTAACTGTAAAACAGTGGCTTTAGAAACTCTTGTTTCCATGTGGTTATAAGAGAACTGAAATAAATAACATATCTAACTTGCTCAAAACAGCACATTAAACATGCCTATGTCACAAAAACAACGTATTAATATACTTTTTAAGATCGATTCTATAGTGACATTTATTAAAAAGGGGTTATATCATGAGATAACCACAATTTTTATTGTTCTTTATCTTGATATTTATAATTTTTTAAAAATTTAATAAGCTAAATAAGGCTATGTGACATACATACACTGGATCCTAACTCTGAAGACGTAAGTCCAGGTTGTAATGTACCATTTTCCCCAAAGTCACGCAGCTTACAGTTTTATCAAACTTCAGTTTCTTCATATGTACTGGGAATAATGAGCACTAACTGTCCTATCTTACTAGACTACTGTGATAAATCCTATTGAAAAGTAATCATATTTTATTACTATCAATTCAAAAGGCTAATGTAATTATACTATAATAAAAGTAGACTATGTTTTATTAAGAAAAAATATCTTGGGAACATCAACAGACTTTACAAGGTAAAAAAAAAAATCAAATAACAGATGGGTAAGGTGGTTCTTTTTCAGCTTTCTCACATCTATTGGCCTTCCTAGAGTTGAAGACAGTTAGGACATGGCACTGGGTTAGGCTTTGGCTTAAGATAATGTTGTGGCTGCTTTGTCCTGTCCAGACCACAAAAGATTCTTCATATCAGCAATATAAGGCTGTTTTACTTTCTTATTATTTGTGCATTTACTGGAGTAGCATTTTTAATTTCCTTTAAGCACTTTTCCTTCATATTAATATCCTGGCTAATTATTTGGCGTAAAAGAGACTTCACTTTTAACTTAGCTTTTGATATGCCTTTCTCATTGGTTTGATCATTTCTAGCTTTTGATTTGAAGCAAAAGATGCGGGGAGCGGGGCTCTTCCTTTCTCTCTCTTGTATCTCTGGGGGAGAGATACAAAGAAATGGCAAGTCAGTAGATTGCTCAGAACACAGAGAATTTATTTATTAAGTGTTCCAGATTAAGTGGTGCCCCTAAGCAACTACAATACTAACATCCAAGATCACTGGTTGAAGATCACTCTAACAGGTAAAATAATAGTGAAAAATGCTTAAATTGAAATAATTAGCACAGTGAGACACAGAGGTAGGAAGTGAGCAGATGCTGTTGGGAAAACAGTGTTAACAGAATTTCTAAACACAAGATTGCCACAGACCATCAATTTGTAAAAACCACAGTATCTTAAAAGTGCAGTACAGTGAAGCACAATAAAATGAGGCCTGCCTGTACTCTTACTCTGAGATTAACCACTCCACTGTTACCTCTTTGAGTGCTACATACCTCACGGGTGTTCTATAATTGTGTCATCAGCTCATGAATTGGTGTTTCATAATACCTGTCATCAGCTCGTAAATTCATACAATTTGTAAAGCTACTGGGCATAGCATTCTGGTGGATTAGAACAAAATAGACACAATCCTCTCCCATTTAGAAAAATTACAGTAGAAAAGATTGAACATGTTATAGTTATAATATGAAATATACATAATTATGTCATTTGCAAGGCTCATATACAGAACTATTGATGCTGTGTGTGTGTGTGTGTGTGTGTGTGTGTGTGTGTGCATATGCATGTGTTGGGGAGATTTTGAATGCTTATTGATATTGTCCACGCAAATGATTTTGTGGAGGTTTCTAAACTGAAAAAGTTTCAATATGAGTAATATTAATTTTCACACCTCTCTGTCCCCACTTACGCCTATCCTCATAGTGGAAACTCATAAATGTTTACAAAAATAGATATTTATGAATCATTCACTATGTACTAGCTGTGATCATTTGCTACGTATCACACATATCACCCCATATATCACTCCCAAAATTTCTGTAGCAGCTTCATTTGTAAATAGAGGCTTTTAATATTTTAATAATTATGGAATATAAACTATAATTTTTTTCTGTAGAGTTCTAATTAGATTCTCCTTTGAACAAACCCACATGATTTTGACTATTGAAATCAATCAGGCTTACATTATCATTTAAGTAATTTTAAATATCTCTTCTTAGTCTCCTTTTAGGTAACTCCGCTCCATTTTTTTTCATTTGTTGATTTAGATATTTATATCATCTTATTTGCTAAGATACCTCATCATTTTTATTCACAGACTCATTATATCACATATGCTTTTGAAAATCCCTCTGAATATTACCCCTCATCTTCACCTCAGTGGTATCTAACAAAATATTTACCATTTTCTAGCCTACTATTCTAATTTTATAGAAAAATGCAGTTTTTCAGAATGTGTACTTCCTAAAAGAAAGTGAAATTCACATGGCAATGTTAGAAACCAAAATTGATGTATACATTTAAAAAATCTAGCTATTTTCCATTTTGCTGGGTAAAAACTACTCCCCAAAATATTATAGACATTTGTAACCTGATATCAACACTAGAAAAAGTATGAACTTAAGCAGTGCTTATTTTTAATGAGTTGTTATTCCTCAATATGGATAACCTAGTCTTATGTAAATCTCTAAATACTCCTAAAGTAAAAAGTTTTTACAAAATCCCTAAACTGTAAGTGTGTATAATAAGCAACATATGCTTTGTGCAGTTTCTCAGTAGAGTTCATATACAGCATGTGGCCACTCTAGCAGAACTCCTTGGTCTAACATTTTCTCAACATTTCAGAAATCCTCCCTTCATGCCTCTATTGGTCATCTCGTTCATACATTATGGTTAAAATTCTCTTTGTGTTTGTAGACTCTCCTTGAGGTTGAGCTACTCTATTAAGCATTTTCAACCACATGTAACCTCTTCTGGGATGCCATAAGTATAATTTCTTAATTCTCTATCAATGAAATGTGGACTACAATAGCAAGTACACCTTAAAGGCAAGTGGGGCGGAAAATTTGAAATCAAGTCTAGCCCAGAAAATTGTGGATATGCTACAATCTTATATTTGGCATGCATAAACTATCATATATTGTATCTTCACATTTTACATATTCTCGCTTTAAATTGTAGACACTTGAAGCCTTAACCTATCGACATAGACAATACTGTAAAGTAACTTCTGAATAATATGTGTATTCAAAGTACAGGTTACGTCTTTCAAATACAATATGGTTTCAAATATAAAATTGATACAAAATTCAAGTGCTCACCGGGCATAAGTTTAGTCAGTGAGACTGTCCTATTTCTTTCTCTACCTCAAGTGAAGTAATGGCAATGTGACTGGAGAAATGGAGGAGGTAAGAGAATAACAAAACATAAAAATACTTGAAATTTATAAGGTAGGGTTTGCACAAAAGTTGCTGGACAAGCTAGAAAATTACTAACGTTAAAGTTTGCCAGTGGTTCTGAATATATAGAATTTTCTATTGCCTTTCTTCTGTGGTGGCTATAAATATAGATCAAAGCATATGTTAAGTTGAAAGTTGAATAACTGCCATTTTGTAGGTCTAAAAGAGTAGAACAATGACAAATTCACATGATTCAATATAACACCTTATATAATATTTAGTGGGAAACAATTGGACATACAGCTTATATTTATAATTGGAAATACCAATAAAACCCTTAAACAATCTTTAAAAATGACCAATAGACTTGAGTTTACTCATTTAGAATACTGAATTTAGGAATTATGTAAAATTATAAGTATTTTAAAATTATGTAATGTTATTCTCTCTAGATATATGCATTTTAAAGGAAATTATTTGAATGATGTTAAATGAGCTAAACATCACTTTTTCAGTCTTTGAGATGAAGAAAATATGTCACTTTTGTTCTTCACATGCCAGTATTTTTAGTTCAGTAAACCTATTTAAGGTACTATGATTTTATGGTTTTAATTAAAGGCATAATTAAGCGTAAACCATTAAAATTTGTCCTTGCTAATCTTCCAAAGAGAAAGCTTCTTTCAAACAACTGAATGCTTGTAATCACCAAGATGGGGAACAATGACGATTTGTTCATGTTCTTTGACATTTGCATGTAACCGAAAGAACATCATTACTTCCAGACTATTCCATTTCTTCTCCACGGTAACTTTCCTGTATTTCCCCTTTCTCTTATGCAGTGAAAAGTCCATGATTTATGCACATGTAATGGCCTGAGTTTGAATAAGAAGTAACCCTAGAATTTAGAGCAATTTTATTCTGTCTGGATGGCATAAGAGGTAGGCTGGAAAATGGCAAGATTAAGGAGGTGCTGGTAAATAAATCTAAAATGAAAAGAGAGACTTGACTCCAAAGGCTTCATGCTAAGTCCTGAGAATCAGAATAACAGTTGTTTTGAGTTTTCCAATGATTGTGCCAGAGCTGCGTCTTAGGAATAGAGGTCTATGGGTAAAATCTCCGAGAAATGCTTGTTACTCATTGGTAACACAATGATGTTGTACTCTGGGATGGATTTAACAAAATGTGGCACAAAGTAGCTAAGCTCTGTACTTCAAAGAAGAGTGTGCTATACTTCAGGGCACTGAGCAGTCAGTACTGGGACAGGGCATTTTGGGGCTGCAGTGAGGTGGTTGGCTCTATCTCTGATACTTATTAGCTGTGTGATAAGCACAGCGTGGCCTCTCTAGGTCTCAGTGTCCTCATTGCTAATATGGGAATGGCTAATAGTGCCATATTTAGACAGAAGTGTGAACCTTAAGTTAATTTGCACATACATGACATTAAGAACAGTACTTGACACATGGTAAACACTAAATAAATTTATGAGTATTTGTTATTGTGTACATTCAGCCTTTAGGCTTTCGGGTTACAGAAGAAATGAGCAGCATTTTCCTCAGAAAGAGGGAAAGAGTTATCATTACATGTTTCACAGTGCAATCACTGGCCTCAAAAGACTGAGAAACTGGCAATGATAAATTCAGTCAAGGCTGTAAGAAAACAGTAGAAAAATAGTGCATTTTACCCAGTCATTGAGATGGATGTCTTCAATGCATACACAAGACAGTTCATTGTTATTTTCTAAAAATAATTTGTGAATTAGAGTTGGGAGCAGCATGGGCATGGTTAATTTAAATGGGCTGCAGGCCGGGCGCGGTGGCTCAAGCCTGTAATCCCAGTACTTTGGGAGGCCGAGGCGGGTGGATCACGAGGTCATGAGATCGAGACCATCCTGGTCAAAATGGTGAAACACCGTCTCTACTAAAGATACAAAAATTAGCTGGGCATGGTGGCTCGTGCCTGTAATCCCAGCTACTCGGGAGGCTGAAGCAGGAGAATTGCCTGAACCCAGGAGGCGGAGGTTGCGGTGAGCCGAGATCGCGCCATTGCACTCCAGCCTGGGTAACAAGAGCGAAACTCCGCCTCAAAAAAAAAAAAAATGGGCTGCAGACCCTGCACTTTACCTGTCAGAAGTAGAGAGATACCACACTGCATCTCTTGATGCAGTCCAGAAGTTGTTAACAACTTGGTCTTGTGTTTGAAACTCAGATTTACTGCTTCCTATTATGTAATCATGAGTAATGTAAATAACCTTCCTTATGCTACTGTCTGGGCTTAGTTCCCTCATCAGAAAAATGGGTAAAAACCATGATAATTTATCTATAAAAATTACTGTGAGCTTCAAATTAGTAAGTTAATTCCAAGTAATTTTCATAGTTACACAGGCTATTATTGATCATTTCAATAATGAATGCTGCTTCCTTAATGATGATAATTATAATAAAGATGATCATGAAAAATAATTATGTCAGAATGGTGTAGCCTTGGAAATACACCTATCATTGATAAGAACCCTCTTTTAAATTATATTGTGCAGACATGATATTGCTTCCAAGTCACTGGGCTAGGTAAGTTGAAGATACATTATAGGCAAGGACTTCATGACTAAAACACCAAAAGCACTGGCAACAAAAGCCAAAATAGACAAATGGAATCTAATTAAATTTAAGAGCTTCTTCACAGCCAAAGAAAGAATCAGTAGAGTGAACCAGCAATCAACAGAATGGGAAAACATTTTTGCAAGCTACCAAACTGACAAAGAACTAATACCAGAATCTACAAAGAACTAAAACAAATTTACAAGAAAAAAACAATCCTATCAAAAAGTGGGTAAAGGATATGAACAGACTCTTTTCAAAAGAAGACATTTACATGGTCAAAAAAATATGAAAAAATGTTCATCATCACTGGTCATTAGAGAAATGCAAATAAAAACCACATTGAGATACCATCTCACTCCAGTTAGTATGGCAATCATTAAGAAATCTGGAGACAACAGATGCTGGAGAGGATGTGGAGAAATAGGAAGGCTTTTACACTGTTGGTGGGAGTGTAAATTAGTTCAACCATTGTGGAAGACAGTGTGGCGATTCCTCAAGCATCTAGAAATAGAAATACCATTTGACCCAGAAATCCCATTACTGGATATATACCCAAAGGATTATAAATCATTCTATTATAAAGACACATGCACACTATGTTCATTGCAGCACTGTTTACAATACCAGAGACCTGGACCAACCCAAATGCCCATCAATGATAGACTGCACAAGGAAAATGTGGTACATATACATCATGAAATACTATGAAGACATAAAAAAGGACGTGTTCATGTTGTTTGCAGGGACATGGATGAAAACCCGTCATTCTCAGCAAACCAACACAAGAACAGAAAACCAAACACTGTATGTTCTCACTCATAGGTGGGTGTTGAACAATAAGAACACATAGACACGGGGAGGGGAACATCATACATGGGGGTCTGTTGAGGGGTGGGGGACAAGGGGAGGGATAGCAGGGGGTGGGGAAATTGGGGAGGGATAACATTGGGAAAAATACCTAAAATAAGTGATGGGGGGATGGAGGCAGCAAACCACAATGGCATGTGTATACCTATGTCACAATCCTACAAGATCTGCACATGTACCACAGAACTTAAAGTATAATTAAAAAATAATAAAAATTAAAAAGCAATATCAATCATTCAGGAGCCCCCAAAGAATAGAGGAGGCTGACATGTAGTACATGTCAGAATGTGATTAATTCCAGGAAAAATAGAATGAAAGTGCCTTGTGAGCATGGGAAGAAGCAAAGATGAGTTTCTATGAAATGACCTCTGAAGACGGTAAGTTGTGCATTTAAGGGGGAATAGGACTTTTCCAGGTAGCAATAGTATCTGACTGAAGCTGAGATTTTGGGAGGTTCAAAACTGTATGCTCCAGGTTTCTATAGCTGTTGCCTTTTCTTATCCAAAATTGGATTACAAGATAAAACACAGAATGCACAGTTAAATCTAAATCTTAAATAATTTTTTATATAAACATATCCCAGTGATTGTGCAAGACATATTCTTCCCTCAAAAATATAATAAAAATTAAATAAAATTTTTAAATCAAATATAAATAGGACTTCTATATTTTTATTTAGTCTATATGGAACCCATAGCAGTTACAGCATAGAGAGAAAGAACACTGAATAAGGACTTTAAAGACAATCCTGTTAAACCAAACACTGCTTCTAGCTCTTTGAATGTGGTCAGAGCAATCATTTCCTGTCTCTAATCATCAGTTTCTGCACCTCATGTAGGTTCAGAGAGACTAAAGAGATGATCTCTAAGTCCCTTTGCAGCTCTCCTGCTCCTCTATGGATGTAAATATGGTGCTTGGGATTTGGAGTAAACTATTTTTAATATATGACTCTAATATTCACATTGATGTTGAACATGTACTATGTCAAAAATATAGCATTCATTTTTATATTTATCCATATTTATTTATCCATAATTCTGAAAACATTTTCAAATGTGCCAACTGAGATTCAATTTTTTTTTTTTTTGAGATGGAGTCTCACTCTGTTGCACCAGGCTGGAACGCAGTGGCACAATCTTGGCTCACTGCAACCTATGACTCCCAGGTTCAAGCAGTTCTCCTGTCTCAGCCTCCCATATAGCTGGGACTACAGGCATCTGCCACTATGCCCAGATAAGTTTTGTATTTTTAGTAGAGATGGGGTTTCACCATACTGGTCAGGCTGATCTTGAACTGCTGCCCTCAGGTGATCCACCTACCTCAGCCTCCCAAAGTGGTGGAATTGTAGGCATGAACCACCATGTCCTGGCTGAGATTAAAATAAGTCACGTGGCTAGAACTACACAGTTCATGAACTGAGGAGTCAGGATTTAATCTCTCTTCTTTCAAACTTCCGACATTTGTTACCTTTAACATTCTTAGGCTTTCCTTGAGTTTTCTTTCTGTATTTAAGATGATTTGTTAGAAGATAATATAGTAGATAATTGTAATATTAAGTATTATATATTACTTTAAAACTGTTAAAATATAATTATAAATTTTCGCTACAGGAGAAACTAACAAAATATATTTTGATTGTTTTTGCAATATCATTGCTGTTATTCTTTTAAAACAGAATTTCAAGGTTTTCTAGGGAAGGAGACTGGTGTCAAAATTTCCAACAAAAACTTGATTTTGTTATATATGACCTGTTTGAGGAGTGACAGGTAGTTTCCTATAATTTTAAAAGCACATTAAACCCTCATTCCACTGTATACCTCACATTGATTTTATTTAAAATTTTGCAAAAGTGCTACCCCATCATTCCTTGTACTTAAGTTGAAGGGGAAAGCTGTAAGTTTCACTAAAGCATGACAGTCCCAAGTATATATTCACAATATATATATATATTTCACATTTTTCCTTGAACACTTAACAGGTCAGTAGGCAAGATATTATAGAGACAGCGCACTTTAGTGTAATGCAACTGTTTTAGAAGCAGATTGATGTCTGTCCTCATAAATTAGAAATTAGATAATGGCAAAAAATAGCAACATAGCAATTTTATTTCTTATTAAGAGCTATAAGATGACACCAGCCAGGCATACCTTTGACAGTTACCAGGAAGTTTTTGTGATACATACTTGGGGATGTTGTCAAGTAGCATAATCATGAATGTTATAGGTTTGGCAGTGCCATCTGTGGGGTGAAGTATATGAGGATCATCTTCTTTTCAGTTGTAAAATCCTAAAGAGGGAAATATCTGTGAAAAGATAATGCTGGGAGGTAAAAAAGAAAAAACCATGTTTTTCCTAAGTGTTCAGAGTCCTTTCACTCCAGTGAGTGATGGACACACATACAACTGTGACTTCAGATTTGTCCCATGGGCAAAGAAGAATGAGGCTCTGAAAGGGTCAGTGAGGAGAGAATGTCTATCTGGAAGACAGAGTAGCTGCCAAAGCACTGAAATACCCAATGGTCTATTTTCCCAAATAGTTGGTGAGGTGGTGGGCTGTTATTTGAAAGTGTGGAGGCAGTGTGAGTGGTTCGTTCAGACCACTGAATGAATGGTGGTTCTCAGTGAGAAACTGCAACCAGGACTGTATGGCCCATAATGCCTAAAATATTTACTATGTGTGCTTTTACAAAAAGCAGTTTGCAACTTCTGCACTAAGCATTGAAGTAATGTTGTTTTATGATAAGTGCAAATATTAATGTATCTTTTGGTATTATCACTTTTCTGTCTTTTGGGTATTATCAGAATTGCTGAGATGATGGATGGAGGAAAGATAATGATACAAAAGAAAAGCCAACAAAATTACTTTTATATTGTTAAATCTTGATTTAGTTGTGTGATAGACAAGGCAAACTCTCCTGGCTTGGGGAATTGAGATAGCAAGAGTCTCTCCTGGACATTCCAAAGGGCAGTTTGTCTTGATAGTGGTAACCAGAGCTAGGGTAGAACTTGGTAATTTCTAATTAAGTTGAATCCATGCATTAGAGAAAGAGAGGAGAGAAATTTGGCTTTCCAGGCCATTTAGTGCTGTCTTCATTTTTTTCTCATTCTGGTTGAGTCATCTTCAAGTTTGTGCATGTGTGATTGTATTCTCTCATCATTTACAATCTGTGATCAGATGCCTCCCTGATGCTACTGAAACATTCCACAGTAATTATGCAGATGATTATTTGCCACAGCTAGCAAACATGGGAGAATTAACATTTGTTTTCAAAATAGTATTAATTGTGGGATCAGTTAAGTAAAATATCTGAAGTACATTTGTTGTATAACATGTAACACTCAAAATGCTTTTGAATTGTTTCATTTGATTGTTATGTTTTGAGCAATATTCTCTCTTACTCTTATGGAAAACTTTAAGTGGCATTGTAATCCTGCACTAATCAAGAGGAAATTGAGTCATAGTTTCTAAAGCCATACAACTAGCAGGTTATGTGTCCTGAATTCTGAAACAAGTCGCCTGACTCTAGAAACCCAGCTCTCGACCAGCCTGATTATATTTATGTTCCTGGACATAATCTAGACTTAAGCTATATAGTTTGATGGGGAATATGCTAGCAAAATTTGCAAACCTTTGTGGTATTTTAATTGGCAAATGAGTAGTCCCTCCTCCTCCTCCTCTTTCTTTTCTTTCATTTTTAATGCTCTCACTAGAAAACAAGTGAACAGACAATAGGAAAAAGCTGAAGAAAAACCTAGACTTGGAAGTTGTGTGTGGATAGATTCTAGAAAGCCTTTCCTCAACCTTGTACTGAGAAGCATGGATCAAGTCCAGAAGGGATTATCTTAAGAAAGGTCTACCACACTCTCAGGAGGAATCACCAGTGGCAGAGCTCATTGGTGCTTAAACCTGGATACACTGTTGGGGTCCTAGGAAAAGCATGATGACTTCACTGAGTAATGGATTGAAAGGATGCTTAGGGTCACTATTTGAGAGAATTCAACCCTAATCATGTTTACATCATACCATGTACCTAACAGTGAGATAATTCATATTTTTCCCTGGGATATTAGCCATGTTTTAAAGGTAAATAAGTTATCCTTCCTCAACTTCCCACTAGAAAAAATAAATCTGCATCTCCATGTAAGGGCACATTTCTGCTCAAAGATGAAAGGGGAAACATTGCCATGCTTTTACAAATGGACATCTTGATATTCCCTTGCTCCTTCTTTGTACAGATCACTACACATGACTTTAAATTCTAGAAATTTAATCTAAGTGAAAAGTGCCACTTTCATTCCCCCAAAGGATTCAAGTGTCTTTATTGTAATAGATTCATACTCATTCTGCTACCCAACGATGTCACATAAACATACAAAGCAATGAATGATTTTTACTCTGCGTGAGCTGCTTGGTTTAGTTTTGTAGGCATTGGGCACAGTGATTTCCCTTTAGATGCTGGCCTGAAGTCGGGTCATTTCTTCTACTGTCCTTCTACAAAGTCCTGTATTTCATGCTTCCAGGAGAATCCATTCCACTCCCATACTTGTACTTTTCCTTGAATGTTTTCTTTCCTTCACTCTGTAGCCAGAATTTTCTTTATTAACATGTTTATGCCCAAATCAACTTTTTGGGGGATGAGATTTAATACATATACTATCTTTTTCAATCTTAATTTGAGATTGATCTGTATTCCATGACATTAATCTAATTTATACTGAATTTGTTAATGTTTTAACAAATTTATGTGATAGTGCAAGTACAAACACAATCTGGTTTTAGAAAAATCTCATGATTTGCAAATGTTTTCTCATGCTTTTAATCCCCACTGTGGCCTTTGGGCCCAGACAATCACTAATATACTTTCTGATAGGTTTCTCATTTTTCAAAAAAATGCACAAATAAAATCTTACACCAAGCATGTATTTTTGTGTCTGACTTCTTTCAGATATCACGATGTTTATGAGATTCGCTCCTGCTGCTGCATGCACTAATACAATAGTTTGTTCCTTTTGCTGTTCCTTTATTGCTGAGTAGTATTGCACTGCATAGCTATAGTACATTTTGATAAACCAATTCAGGTTTTGCTATTATTAATAATTCCACTATAGATAATGGCACGTAAGTGTTACTGTGGGCCTTTTTTTCATTTCTCTTAGGTAAAAAGTTACTAGTAGAATATCTATGACTTAACATGAGGTGTCTACAATGTTTTGAAGACCTAGAAAATTGTTTTCCAAAGTGGCTGTACAATTTTTAATTTAAAATGTCTCCAGAAATGTGATAGGGTTCTTCACATCTTTAGCATTCTGGTAGTAGGCATTTAGTGGTATGTTTTTGGCAGTTTTTGTATTCAATTATTTAATAACTAATGGTGTTAAGTATGTTTTCATGTGCTTACTTGATATTTGATTTGTATATTTTCTTTTGTGGACTGTTTATTTAAGTTGCTTGCTTGTTTTGTAATTTTTATCTTATTCTTAAGTTGTAATAGTATTTTACATATTCTGAATGCAAATTCTTTATCGATATATGTTTGCAAATGTATTCCTCAAGTCTATGGCTTTCATTTTAATTTTCCTGTAGTGTTTTTAGAGAAGAAAATGATTCAAATTTTAATAAAGTCAGTTTATCAATGCTCGTTTTTAATGGTTTATGCTTTCATATTTCACATAAAAAATATTTTGCCTAACCCAACATTAAAAAGATTTTCTCCTATGTTTCTTTTGGACATTTTGTGGTTCTAAATTTACTTTTTGGTTTACTTTTAAGCCTATGACTTACTTGTAATTTGGGTAATATATTGTAAATGAAGGTTGAAAGTTCATTATTTTGCAAACATATATACAATTTTTTCAAAACTGTTTGTAGAGAAAACTGTCATTTTAAAAATTGAATTGCCATGACACTTTTGTTGAACATCAGTAGTCATATGTGTGAGTTTATTTCTGGTTTATTTCATGTTAATGTAAATAATAGACCATGTTGTTTACTGCAACTTCATAGTAGACTTCAAAGGAGACTTAAAATAGACATAGTTCATGAAAGTTCCACAATTTTTTATAACAGTTTTTGGCTATTCTGGACCATTTGCATTTCTTTACAATATTTAGCATTTATTTGTTGATTTAAAAAAAAAACCTGCTGGGATATTCTTTGGGATTGAATCTATAAATTATTTGTGTTATAATTTCCATCTTAATAACATGTTTTGCAATCTAAGAACATGATAATCTACTTGTTAATTTTTCTTAGCAATGTTTTGTAATTGTATTCTCATAATCTTTGGATGATATTATGAAGATTCTTAAACTTCATTTTTGGAATGCTTTTTATAGATATAGAGAAAACAATTTTTGTACACATGGCAATGTTGTTTGTAAACCAAACAATTTTACTTCTTCACCAATCCATAAGCATAAATTTATTTTTCTTGTCTCATTCCACTGGCTAGGACCTCTAGTATTAGGCTGAATAGAAGTCATAGAAACGGATATTTTGATGGACATTTTGCCTTTTTAATAATCTTAGGTAGAAAGCACTCATTCTATTACCATTTTAGAATGAGGCTATTTCAAATTTTTTCATAGATAACCATTGTCAGTTTGCCTTCCAAATATATATTTTTTGAAACAAAGTGTCGCTCTGCTGCCCAGGCTGGAGTACAGTGGTGCCATCTTGGCTCACTGCAACTTCTGCCTCCCAGGTTCAAGCAATTCTCCAGCCTCAGCCTCCTGAGTAGCTGGGATACAGGCATGCGCCAATGTACACACCTAATTTTTGTATTTTTAGTAGACACTGGGTTTCACCATGTTGGTGAGGCTAGTCTTGAACTTCTGACCTTGTGATCTGCCCACCTCAGCCTCCCAAAGTGCTGGGATTACAGGTGTGAGCCACCACGCCTGGCCTGGCTTCCATTCTTATTCCACCTAGGGTTATTATGTATGTGCACTAGATTATGGCAATTTTTTTAATATACTGACATAATAATATAGATTGACCTTTTATTTTATTTATTCAGTGATTTATGTTGATTTTCAGGTGTTAGAGCAGTCTTTCATTGCAGAGATAAACCCTCTTTGGCTTTAATACATTATTTTTTCTAATATACTGCTCTTCTACAATATATTTTTAAAATTTAAAAGATACTGTTACGTTACTAAAGAACATTGTCTGCAGTTTTAGGATAAAACTTTATTAATAAAATACCTTGAAATATGTTCCCTGTTGTTGCATTGTCTAAAATTGCACAGGATTATTATTATTTCTTCTTTTAATGTTCAATATAATTCCAGAGGTCAGGATTTAAATTTTTTATTAGAATATATTTTAAAAGTAAATCTTTTTTTACTTAATAAAAGTTTGTTGAGATGGAGCATTATTCATTTCTGACCCTATGTTTATTCAACTCATCTAAGAGGTCTAAAAAGTTTGACAGAATGTTGAGTATAATATTGCTGCATAACCCTTTTACTTGGTTTAGTATGTGTAATGATGTCCCCTCTTTCATTCTGAGTATTAGCAATATGTTTCTTATTTCATTTTGTTATGATCCGTCTGGCTGAGACTGTATCCTCAGGTCAGTGAAACTGGAGTTTGTATCACTTGTTCTGAACTAGGTTTGCCTTTCATCCAGAGAATCTGTGAATTTTCACTGCCGGCCTCTTCTAGAACCACATGCTTCAGTAAAGCTGTGATTTTATCATCAAGCTGCAGAGATGGGAGCACCCCCATCCTAGAAGGCCACCAACTTCCTGCCATTCTTACCTGGTGCAAAAGCAGCTTTTCAAGAGTAAATTTTACCAATTGTTATCTGCTTTTGATCAGTTCCTAATTCCTAAAATGGTTGATTTTTTTAAAATATATAATTTTACATGTATTTGCTGTGGAGGGAAATTGTCCGATCTCTTCATGTCTCCATTGATCAAACCTAGTTTTCTATAATATCACTTAAGAGTAATAATAATATCTTTTAAAATACATATTAACTCTGTCTATAACATTCACTAAGCATGAAATAGGAAGATCCCAGGAAGGCATGCACCTCTGTCTGTTATTTTGTAAGACAGAATCTCAGCAGTGACAGCAGACATGTGTCCTGAGGCATCATTCTAAGGAATTCTATGCCTGGACTTGTTGTGGAAGATACAACTGGCATTAGTAATCCACACAAGACATTCTAAATGTTCTGATCCTGTCAACTTTTTCTCTATATTATAGCTTTCTTGCCAAGACAGAAACATTAAACCTGTTTTCAATTTATTAATTTTAGACTTATGATCTGAGTTTCAGTTTGCTACAGAGTGCTTGAGAAGGCTCAGATAGACACCACATTTTTTTTCAGCCCAACTGTCCATTAGGAGAGACCACATGACTAAGTTTAAAGCAAAGGTTAAGGGAAGAAGTAAGATTGACTACTTCAAGTAAATTCTCTTGGAAACAAATACATTTGCTACAGACCCTCTCTTTCCCTCTCCTCTTGTGTGGAAAGTGGAGCTGCTTGGAAAAGCTGTCTTAGATCCAGAAAAGAAAGCCACATATTGAGGTTGGCAGAGCTTCCCTGTCAGACTGGGTCCCTGGATAACCTTATGTAACAGATTTTTCTTTTTCCTAAACTGTACTATAAGAAAAATTCTATTTCAGGGATGATTTGAAAGAGTCACATAGCCAATACTCTTATGAATCAATTCACCCAGTGCCACATCTCTACACACCACTACACATACATGCAACAAATATTGTAAGCTCCTATGAAGCAGGCACTACATTTTCTATTCCTGTCATCATTACCAAAAGGTAGGAAAGTAAGCTAAGATTATTGTGCACAACAGTAACTTAGGAATAGTAGTGTCAGATGATTTAAGGCCCTGGGTTAAGCAACCTTGGGGGATCTGCGCACATAGACAGAAGTGTGAATGGTGCCTCTGGAATTGTACAGTGTAGCAGATCTGATTGGTGTCATCTCATCAGCTAAGAAAGTGCTATTTCAGGGAAAGACAACCATGACAGATTGTACAGAGTAAGGAACTCACTGTTACAGGTTGCTTCCACATATGTAATCTAAAACTCCAATTGCAGAGATTTTGGTTCCATATTCTTAGCCCTTTATGCTAAATGAGATTGCTATCCACTTCTCAGGACAGCTAAAGAAATAGTAAAACAAAATTTTTAAAAAGAATAAAAAAAAGAATGTTTAAATTTATATACTTTAAAAAGAATTTCAATTACATTAGTTCTCAATTCTTTTAAATTGCATTGTTCATTATTTTTGTTCAACAAAGATTCAGAAACTGGATAATACATACCATAAAATGTGGAGATTTTTCTGGCACCACACGATGAATAAGGAACTCTTGTTGGAAGTGGAGATAAATGCAAACATAGTATAATGGGATTGAGGGTATAAAAGTTGAATTTGTAGTGTGCTGGGAGAATTTTAAAAATGAGAAAAAGACTTTACCTTTGATGAGAAAAGGAAAGGCTTACAAACAAAGTAAGAGTTGAGATAGAAAGTAAATAAATTATGTGATTTCTGATCCAGAAACATGGAAAGATAGAAACTTTAGGAAGAAAGGACAAGATTCAGAATGGCAAGATGTCAAAGAAGACATAGTGTTTATATATATTTTTTTCAAAGACACATACACTGTTTAGTAGGAGGAGTTCTTGGGAACCAGATTCTATGTGTTTTAATCATAGCTTTACCACTTAATATTTGTGTGATTTTGAGCAAGTTGTTTAATACTGAATATTCTTCATGTTTTACTTTCCTTGTCTTTAAAATGTAATTAATAATATCATGTATTGCATAGGGTTTATGAGGATTACCTGAATACCCATATTTAATGCATATAGATTTGTGCCTGACCTTTTCTACAGTAAGTATTATTATTTTTATTAAGCAATAAAAAGCCGAGGTGTTATACTAGAATCAGAGCAGGAGTATGTTTTTAAAAATCCTGCTGGTACTAGAATGGAGAAATCTAGTTAAGAAGCTATTGAAACAGTACAGCCAATTATACATTTACCAGCAACATGGCAAAAAAAACAGTTTTGAAATATAAATGAATGTTTATAATTTTAATTGAGTCATTTTTATTGTCTTCCTCTTTTTCATTTTCCCCACAAACCATTACACTTAGATGTGCACAACATCACCATAACATTAATTGTACATTACAGTACCATTACACTTTTACTAAGCATATAGCTACCATGTGTATGACTTTGGGTTCCAAGGACTTTCACTAATGGACTTGTGTTCAAGTTCACATTACCAGGTATGGAAGCACACACACACACCACACACACACACCACACACACACCACACACACCACACACACACACACACACCACACACACACACACACACACCACACACACACACACACACACACACACACACACACCAGCAATGCACCTGGTGGGAGATGACATGTGTAGCTGATATTTCAACTGTATCAATTTGACATTAATGTAGTCTACTTCAATCAGCTTTTTCTAAGTGTCCATGTATGTAAGGCACAATGATACATGCTGGGCTTTCAGAAATGATGTAAGCTCAGTTTCCATCAGCTATATTGTAAGTTGTGTAACCTACTCAGGGAGATAGATAAATAAGGAAAAAATGAGAATGACATTATGAAATATCTTGTTATATAGATGTAGAAAAGAAGCATAATGAATGCAAACTATAGGCAAGGATGGCTTTTCACAGATTGTATCTGACTCCTAAAGCATGAGGAATGTCAATGGAATCGATCAAGGAGAGTGAGGCAAGGAGTTGGAAGTACATTCCAAGCAGACAGACATTCATTGAGATATTAAATCTGTGCCTTATTAGTTTTTTAATCTAGAGCAAGTCCCTTCACCAGTTCTAGTTAGACTCTTTATATAATTCTCAGTATCTTCATCATTACCACTTTCTCTGCATACCTTTTAAATATTTTGTTTCTTCAATTACCTTCTGTTTTCACATATCTCTTTTCTTTTTTTAATTGCATTTTAGGTTTTGGGGTTCATGTGCAGAACATGCAAGATAGTTGCATAGGTACACACGTGGCAGTGTGTTTTGCTGCCTTCCTCCCCTCACCCACGTTTGGCATTTCTCCCCATGCTATCCCTCCCCTGTTCCCCATGTGCTGTCCCTCCCCTATTCCCCCCAATAGACCCCAGTGTGTAGTGCTCCCTTCCCTGTGTCCATGTGTTCTCATTGTTCATCACCTGCCTATGAGTGAGAATATGCGGTATTTCATTTTCTGTTCTTGTGTCAGTTTGCTGAGGATGATGTTCTCCAGATTCATCCATGTCCCTACAAAAGACATGAACTCATCATTTTTCATTGCTGCATAATATTCCATGGTGTATATGTGCCACATTTTCCCAGTCCAGTCTATCATCTCTTTTCTTTGATTCCTCATCAAGGCAGATACTTTTGCTCTTTTTAACTGATCATGACACTTTGCTACCTTCAACTTTCACTGACATGTTAAAATCAAACTATGTCAAATTTACTAAACTTTTTTTTCCAAATAAACTACTCTCCCTGTATACCTTCTCTCAGTGAATGATGCCACCTTCCAATCATCCACAAAATCCAGAAATCAGAACTATAACTCACATTTACCCCATTTGTTCTTTATTCTACTCTTTGACCACACAATCACCAAGTCTCCTGGGTTATCTCCTTTTAATATCTTTCAACTTTTAACTTCCTTTCCATATTGGCTATTAATTTCTGCCTTAGGTTCACCTTTCATCTATGTGATATAATTTTTTTTTCATTTTTAAAAACTCTATTTTCTCCCAGTCTTATTTTCCACAGAGCTATTAGTGACTTTTCTAAAAACAGGTAATTTTTTTGCTAAATATGTTAGCAAATGTAACACATTTTGTTACAAAGAAAGTCACTCCTTTGCTATAATTTACTTAATGGTTTTCTGTAGCCTGTAAATTAATGTGCAGTCTCCTCTGCCTGGGATGCAAGCAAGTGACATTTGGCTACCCCCTCTCCTCAGCCACTTCCCTCTGCACTTCCTATATGAACTATTCTCTGAACTACTGAAATACATTCTCCTGATGTTACACTTTCATCCCTGTTTGTTTTTGCCAACATTTTTGCTTCTTTTTAGAATGCCTTCCTCTTCTGTTTACTTGATAAATTCTTGTTCTTCAGACCTTGCCTTAGGTATCTTCTCTTTTGAAAATGTGGCACATGTACACCATGGAATATTATGCAGCCATCAAAAATGATGAGTTTGTGTCCTTTGTAGGGACGTGGATGAACCCAGAAACCATCATTCTCAGCAAACTGACACAAGAACAGAAAATCAAACACCTCATGTTCTCATTCATAGGCGGGTGTTGAACAATGAGAACACATGGACACAGGGAGGGGAGCATCACACACTGGGTTCTGTTGGGGGAAAATAGGGGAGGGACAGCAGGGTGTGGGGGGTTGGGGAAAGAGAGCTTGGGGAGAGATAGCATGGGGAGAAATGCCAGATATAGGTGAAGGGGCGGAAGGCAGCAAATCACGTTGCCATGTTTGTTCCTATGCAACAATCTTGCATGTTCTTCACATGTACCCCAAAACCTAAAATGCAATTTAAAAAAATCTGCTGTTGCCACCCTGGGGGGATTATTGCATACCTTTGTGCTCTGATAGTACTTTGCACACAGATACTTGCTACACAGAGACCATTTTTGTGACTTTTCTTTTCAGTACATCATAAGGTCCTTGATAACAGGTACTATGAATTATTATATCTGTTTCCTGAATATGAAATGTAGTGTTGAACACATGATTAATACTTAATAAATTCTTCATAAATGCATAGAGCTTTAATAAAACATGGAATTCTTTTCTTTCATATATTTTTGTCTTAAGTTGTTAGTGTTGAGGGAAAAAATATGTGATACTTCTTCTTATGCCAGTTTTAGTCTTCTTGAGAAAACACATCTAATTCATTTTAGGTAGAAGTATCTTGAGGAAAAGACTAATTGAGTCCTAGATGATATCTTATATGCCATATGGTAGCTATACCAATCAGTGTCTAGCAAGAAACATATTCTTTGTTTTGTGGCACACAGAATCTCTGTTCTTTAATCACTCACACTGTCTTCATATATCTGATAGCCTATTATGTAAAAGAGGAATGTGGATTTGTTCTATACAGCATCAAGCAAAATTCAGAACAGTGCTGAAAATGGCTAATCCAAATATTTTAAAAATCTCACCTGGATACATTTGAACTAGTTTCCTTTAGAAAACAGTGAAGTGTACAAGCAGGGTCTGAGTGCTTGAACAGAGCACTCTTGGCAGAGATGTAGTGGAAGGAACATATTAGAGGGGTCGCTGGGCTATATTACCATTATATACGAATTAAAAAAATCTAAGATAAAAGGCACTTTAAAAGGAATCAAATGAATTTTTCAAAAGGAAAACACATCTTTCCCACAAGTAGGTGACAAAATGCTCTTGGATGTGACTACTACTCGTGAAGGTGCCCATTGAGGCATCAAAGCGCTCTTTTCTTTGGGGAATGCCACCCATAAATTTGAATATCCTTTTTAGGCAAGTAATACGCAATCATTTTAGGTGAGGGTGTAAGATTTAATGTAATAACCCTGAAGAATGGAATATAATCTTATTATGAGAAACACATATATTTGTTGTTCTAAAACTACACCATTGGAATTCAATTACACACCAGTCACAGGTGCCTCTATATCAAATTAGATCAATTTGTTTTGGTCATTTTGGCATCTTGGGTTTGCACCATTAACTGTTGTCTAAAACATGAAAAATCTAATGTCATAATGGCTAAGGATAAGCTGACACCTCCATAAGAAACCTTTATTTCTTATCATTTATTATGTTCATTCTCCTATTTAACAAAGCTAGCTTTTCTATAATATTGTATCAAGGGTGAGAAAATGTATTACTGCCTGACTAGACTAGCTCAGCCTTTCTACATAGCATAAGTGCGCTAAATCCAAGCTTTGAACTAGGATTCTTTCTCTGTTGGCTAAACTTTAATTGTTGATCCTATTCAGGGTTCACCTTTCCAGTGAAACCTTGTATCTCCTATCTGCTGTCAGAATGAATCATTCTTCTTCTTTCTGATTCCCAAGGCACTATTACCTTTGTAAAAAAGGTCATAATCATTATTTTTGAGCAATTTTTGGTTGATAGCGTAATAGAGTGGAAATTACAGATAGTCCACATACACAGACAGCCTCCCCAGCTTTCCACATCTCACATCACAATAGTGTAATTTGTTGCAATCAAACCATCATTGATACATAATAGTCACCCAAAGTCCATAGTTTATATTAGGATTCTCTCTTGGTGTTCTCTATAAAGCTATGCATTCATCCTTGTACTATTATACCCAATACACTCACTGCCCTAAAAATCCTCTGTGCTCTTCCTGTTCATTCTTTCTCTCTCCCTAATCCATGACACTTAGGTTTTTTTTTACTCTGTCCATTTTTGCCTTTTACAGAATGCCATATAGTTAGAATCTTGCTACTTTTCAGTTTGGCTTATTTCACTCAGTAATATGCCTTTGATTTCCTTCCGTGTCTTGATAGCTCATTTCTTTTTAGGGTGGAGTGATATTCCATTGGCTAGATGCATCACTTTTCATTTATCAATTCACCCAATAAAGGATAGATTGCTTTCTTCCAAGCTTTGAAAATTATTAATAGAGTTGCAATAAACTGATCAGTACAGGTTCTTGTGTGGACAGAAGATTTTGATTCATTTAGGTCAATACTAAGGAGCATAATTCTATCTAAGGGTATGTTTAGTCTTGTAACAAACTGCCAAACTGTTTTTCAAAATTGCTGCCCATCTGCAATGAATGAGAGTTTCTGTTGCTCTATATCCTCTCCAGAATGTGGGTTGAAAGTGTTTGGGATTTTGGCTATTTCGATTAGTGTATAGTTGTATACTTGCACCTATTTTCGTTGCATTTAAAATTATTTTGGCTATTTCGATAGGTGTGTAGTTGTATAATTGCACCTATCTTAAATGTAATTAAATGCATTTAATGCATTTTTAATTAAAATAATTGCATTTAAAATAGGTGCAAGTATACAGCTACACACTTATCGAAATAGCCAAAATCATTTGGCTATTGATTAAATAAGTCATCCTGGTTTTAATTTGCATTTCCCTGATGGTATCCAATATTTAATATCCTACAAGTTGTTAAAAGACTCTGCCTCCAGTAAGAGGACAAGATCTCTAGCACTCCCAGTCCCTGAGGTGGAATATTATTATCAGAATGTGGATGATGATAAAGTTGAAGCTGCATATCATAAATCCTAGAACAGTCTCTATTCATTCACTGTGAAGATTTTGCCCTCCCACATTTTTATTATTTTCTCCTTGCTCCATTGACCTAATTGCTGGCACACTTCAGAGCTTTATGCAGAAATTAAAAAACAAGGTAGGCGTTAAGGTCATTCTGCCATGTTTATGCTTGAGTGAGGTGGTGCAACTTTCTGCTTTCTCAGCAAAGGATTCTTCCTCTGGTGGAACCATAATTTTTCATTGACTTTAAATTTCTTAGCAATAGTTAATCTACTGAAGTATTACCTTAGCAAGACATGAAAAGCTACTTTTCTTTCCAAAGTACATTTTATTGTTCATATGTATCCAGTATATTTTACAGTAGACAATCAACAGACTTGAATGTCATTTCCTTTCTTTTAAACAATATCAGCCTGTTAACATTAAAGCTTTTTATTTTCTTAGAATTTATTTGAAATTGATCTATCACATCTACTGAAAAAATTAAAACATTAAATTTCATGAGAAATGTCATTGGCTATGTTATTCATAATTATTTTAAACCACTGTTCTCTTAATACAGAAAATCTTTGAAAAATAATTTTTTTTTTTACTTTTGCAAAGGTATCACTTATTAAGACATAGAATTTAAGAGCACAAATTCTACAGCCAGATTTCCTGGTTCACATGCTCACTCTATCACTCACCTGTTATTCTGAATAACTGTGCATAGTGTTTCTCATCCAAACAAATAAATAAAAAATTGTATCTAACTTAAAAACTCATTTAAAGATTATACTTTGTAATACACACAAAGGGCTTAGAATTTGCATGCGTATTTTAAAACAATATTATTTTTTGTCAGATCTATGAAAGTATGGCAATCACAGATAAAGAAAACAATGCCTTATTTTTACCACATATAGATAAAAACTGCCAATATTTGTTTTTAGATTGTTTTGCTGATGAATATTTCAATAATACTTATGCATAAATGCAACATTTAAATGCTTATAAATATTATTGTGATAGACACTCTTCTAGCCTAAAATATGTAAACATTCATCAATGTTTCCTTAGAAATTAACAGAAGAAAAATGTATGAGCATGACTAAGATTTTAGACATTTTTTTTTTTTGAGACGCAGTTTCGCTCTTGTTACCCAGGCTGGAGTGCAATGGCGCGATCTCAGCTCACCGCAACCTCCGCCTCCTGGGTTAAGGCAATTCTCCTGCCTCAGCCTCCTGAGTAGCTGGGATTACAGGCAAGCGCCACCATGCCCAGCTAATTTTTTGTATTTTTAGTAGAGATGGGGTTTCACCTTGTTGACCAGGAGGGTCTCGATCTCTTGACCTTGTGATCCACCCACCTCGGCCTCCCTAAGTGCTGGGATTATAGGCGTGAGCCACCGCGCCCGGCCTAGACATGTTTTAAAATACAATCAAAAGTGCTATAATCATTCAAAGTCTCATTAAAGTATATCCATTACTTTTAGCACATTCCCAACACTTTCATTAATATTTTTAAAAGATTGAGCTGCATATTTGACTCAGGTGTGTAGGAAACTAAATTAATAATTATAATTATAATTGGAATATAGATAGTATACTTTAAAAATACATGATTTAGATGTTACATTTGCTGAGAATCAAGAAGGAAACCATTGTGTAAAAAGTAGCCCTGTTCTCAGTTAATAAACTCGAAGTATTAAGACGTAAAGGGCTTTGATGTATACAATTTACCCTCAAATGGTTCAGTAAAAACATTTAAGTAGGTGATACAAGATTAGGTAGAAACAAGTAAAAACTTGATAGCAAATGGTAGAGCAAGTGGAGTAAAATTCATAACCAGTATATGATTCTATATGCAGGATGTAGGGGTATTCCTTGATATTTGTATTATGGCAAACTCTACAAATTTCTCATTATTTCCAAATAAGCAGCTAAATATAATCATCATTTATAAATTACAAGGAAATAATGAATAAAACCAGCACATTTTTTATTTTAAAAAAGGACTACATGTAAAGAACAATGTGAGTCATAACAAAACAACAATAAAGTGCATAAATTAACATTAGCTAACCTAAATATTTTTTTAAAAAATGCAAATAATAAAATAGAAATTAGAGTGAAAAAAACCCCAAAAAATTAGCAGGGCATGATGACACATGCCTGTAGTCCCAGCTATTTGCAAGGCTGAGTTGGGAAGATCACTTGAGCCCTGGAGGCCAAGGTTGCAGTGAGCCAAGATCCTGTCACTGCACTCCAGCCTGGGCCACAGGCACTCCAGCTGAGACCCTGTCTCACAAAATGAAAAATAAAAGCATAAGACCTTTGTGTCTGCCGAAACGTTTGCATATGTATGTATATTTGTTTGTTATGTATATGTTGTACTTTCCTACCTTTAAATGGTATTGGTAAACTATTTATAAAATCCTTAAAGAGAACTTAGAGTTGAACTACCATTCAATCCAGCAATTCCATTACTGGGTATATACTTTTTTGAATATTCTACCAAAAAGACACATGTACCTGCATTTTCATCACAGTGCTATTCACAACAGCAAAGACATGGAATCAAACCCAGTGCCCGTCAACTCTGGATTAGATTAAGAAAATGTGGTATATCTACACCATGTCATACTATATATCCATAAAAAAACAGAAAATCATGTCCTTTGCAGCAACATGGATGTAGGTAGAGGCCATTATCCTAAGTTAATCAATGAGAAAACAAAATCAAATGCCACATGTTCTTCCTTATAACTGGGAGCTAAATATTGAGCATGCATGGACATAAGGATGACCACAACAGATGCTGGGGAATACAAGTTGGGGAGAGAGGGAGGCAGGTAAGAACTGAAAAGTGACCTATTGAGTACTATGCTCACTGCCTGGGAGAAGGATTCATTCATATTCCAAACCTCAGCATCACACACATCTTGGTAGTAGAACTGTCTATGTACCCCTGAACCTATAATAAAAGTTAAAAAACATAAAAAATAAATTATTCTCAATAATTCACCTTAAGAATCATGTGATTTAAAGTAATATGTTATAAAGCTATTAGATTTTCTCTCATTGTAGCTGTTTCAACTATATTTTTAGAATAGACATAGGTTGTCTCTGCAAATATAATCGTGTGCTGTGCCAAATATTGACATTTTGGTCAATGACAGACTGTGCGTATGACAGTAGTCCCCAAAAGACTAAAATAAGGCTGAGAAATTCTTATTGCCTAGTGATATCATAGCTGTCCTAATATCATCGTGCAATGCATTACTCATGCATTTGTGATGAGGCTGGCATAAACAAAGCTATTGTACATCCAGTTGTATAAAATCATATGCATACAATTGTATACAGTACATAACAATTAATAAATATGGCCACGTTCCTACTGTATGTATCTACTATACTATACCTTTTTCATTATGTTAGAGTATACTCCTACTTATATAAAAACGTTAACTGTAAAATAGTATCAGATTGATTTTTCAGGAGGTATTCCAGAAGAAGCCATTGTATCATAGGAGATGACAGCTCCATGCATGTTATTGCCCCCAGAGATCTTCCAGTAGATTGAGATGTGGTAGTAGAAGATGGTGATGTGGATGGTCCCGACATTGCGTAGGTAGGCCTAGACTGATATGTATGTTTGTGTCTTAGTTTTTAATAAAAATTTAAAAAGTAGAAAATTTAAAAATAGTATTTCATGATGTATATGTACCACATTTTCTTTATCCAGTCTATCACTGATGGACATTTAGGTTGATTCCATGTCTTTGTTATTACAAGATTGTGTCCTTTGCAGGGACATGGATGGAGCTTGAGGCCATTATCCTTGCTGAACTAATGCAGGGACAGAAAACCAAATACTGTCTGTTTTTACTTATAAACAGGAGCTAAATGATGAGAACACATGGACACATAGAGGGGAATGACACACACTGAGGTCTAATGGAGGGTGGAGGTTGGGAGGAGGGAGAGAATCAGGACAAGTAACTAATGGGTATTATTAGACTTAATACCTGGGTGATAAAATAATCTATACAACACACTTCCATGATGGAAGTTCACCTATGTAACAAACCTGCACATGTACCCTGAACTTAAAATAAAAGTTAAATTTAAAAAACAAGTATGAATAGAAAAACTTATAGAATAATAATATAAAGAAAATATTTTTGTATAGCTGCACAAAGTGTTTGTGTTTTACAAGCTAATTTTCACTACAAGAGTTAAAAAGTTAAAAAAATTAGAAGTTTACAAGTAAAAAGTTACAGTAAGCTAAGATTAATTTATTATCGAAGACTTAGTGTCACCTAAGTGTACAGTGTTTATAAAGTCTACGGTAGTGTAAAGTGATATCACAGATTTTCACATTCACCCACCACTCACTCATTGACTCATCCAGAGCAACTTTCAGTCCTGCAAGCTCCACCCATGGTAAATGCCCTATACAGGGGTAACTTAAAAAAAATTCTTATACTCCGTTATTACCATACATTTTTATGTTTAGATATATTTAGCTATAGAAATACTTACTATTGTGGTTACATTTGCCTGTTGTATTTAATACAGCAATGTGCTATACAAGTCTGTAGCCTAGAAGCGGTAGGCGGTATCATATAGCCTAGGCAGGTAGTGGGCTAAGCCATCTATGTTTGTGTAAGTACAAAGTCTATGATGTTTGCACAATGATGATATTGCCTGTTGATGCATTTCTCAGAATCTCATTCTGAGAATGACTTACTGAAATACAACTGTAATCCAGCTTAGCCCAGAATACATTTATCAATTTGTAATATGTGTTTACTACAAGCAAACTAATTCTGAATTCTCTTTTGAAGAATAAAATTAGAAAGCTGGGCAATATATTTTTTCATTTCCAAGGAATCTTTTTTTTTTTGGTTATTTGTTCTTGTTATTCAACAACTGTGTTAATATGTGCCAAATGTAGATTTAAAGACATGATAATGGAAAGGGAATTAAACTAGTGCTAAAATAAAATAATGATGAATTTAAAAGTTATTGGTCCGGAATGCAGTTCCTTAATGTCCTTATAACATCAGTGCTGTCATTATTTAGAAAGTTTGAGAAAAGGATCATCAAACATATCAATGTAAATCTAAAAGATACATAAAACAACAGATTTTCAGTTCAAGATGACAGTCTGTGAATGTGCGATCTGTTCCTGCTGTGAAGTGAAAATATCCTCAAAACTAATTACAGATGGAAAAAAGTGAGTCAGAAAACAATAAATATAATAGGAAGGGTGGGGGAGAAATGTCTAATTAATGAAAGAGACATCAATACATTTTAGAGGACAGAACATAAATGAAATTGGACTGATAGATAAAGTAAAGATAATTCACTAACCTAGAATATGTGAAGAGATCAATAGAGCCTATCTATTAATATTATGTTGGAGAAATACTGAGTTTTAAGTCTGTAGTAAGTACAGGGGGTGAGAATAAGAAATAAGGCTGAAAGTGAATTAATTAAAGATCTGTATACTGGTCAATAGCTATTTACTCCCAGAACAACTGTCAGTAATCCAAATTGGATCACTATTCCCAAAAGTGGTAAAAGGTGTTGTCTGGAGAAATTAAGGTTCTAACCACTGTTGGTACACAGACATGAACCTTGGTGCCTGCTGTTAAGTTTCATTCTTGCATCAGGATGAAATGTTGCTCGGCAGCTGGTCAATTCCATTGAGATATGCGCTCTAGGTTATGTATTTCACTCCCTACTCATAGGTAGAGATTTTGCAGAGAAACAGGTTATCAAAAGTTAAGGAAACACACAAAAGTTACATAGGCTTTTTTTTTTAATTATGCAACTAAAATCCCAGATAAATTGCATAATTCAGAAGAGAGGAGATTTAAAAAAATGCAAACCACTGTAGACACCAGAATTGCTGCAAGAAAGCCCTGCAACATAAAACACCCGCCCTGAGTTAATGGTTTTCAAACTTTAGCATCTTTCAGAATCAACTGTTGATCTTGTTTACAAAGACTGCTGAGTCTGCCTCCAGAGTTTCTGATTCAAATCAGAACTTGCATTTCTAACAAATTCCTAGGTGATGATGATGTAGACCACACTTTGAAAACCACTGTTATAGATGAACAGTCACTGAAAAAAAGTATATATTATTATTATTATTTTATTTATTTATTTTTGATACGGAGTTTTGTTCTTGTTACCCAGGCTGGACTGCAATGGCGCAATCTCGGCTCACCGCAACCTCCACCTCCTGGGTTCAGACAATTCTCCTGCCTCAGCCTCCTGAGTAGCTGGGATTACAGGCACGTACCATCATGCCCAGCTAATTTTTTGTATTTTTAGTAGAGACGGGGTTTCACCCTGTTGACCAGGATGGTCTCAATCTCTTGACCTCATGATCCACCCTCCTTGGCCTCCCAAAGTGCTGGGAATATATATATATATATATTACAGAAGATGAGGATGCTTTTGCAAAAGGAATAATCTTAGAATGTAAGCAAATGGTGAGATATGAAAATTATGATTTTTGAAATTAAAAAGCTAGTAGAAATTAAAACAAACATCAGTAAAAGATTTGGAAATATGAATTTAAAAAAATTCCAACATATGAAAAGAAAACCAGTTTTAAAATCTGAAAGGAGAGACCTGGAACTTAGAGTAGCAATTAGGGACTTTCAAACTTTGATCAAGAGGAGTCTTAAAATGAAATAAACAGATAATGGAGGGGAAGAGAGAATTTCTAAAGATGTAGTAATAGAAGATCTCAATTTAAAAAGAACCCTCCAAAATGCCTCATGTATGGAAAATAATACCTACAATTTAAACTGCACATTATTTAAGAGAACAAAAATGCATTGAAAAAGGAAATGCATTAAGGTTGATAAATAAAAGGATTTTTTAAGTACATTTATAATTAAGAAAACAAGTTGATGGAATTTTGCCAAGAAAGTGGTGCAATTAGAAGACCAGCCAAAAATAAACCAGGAGGAGAGTTGGACTTTTACTAGAGAAGTAGGAGTTTCAATCAAGAATAGCTAAAACATGCTTCATATTTGGAAAAATATAATAAAAGCTGTATTAGTGATATTACAGCAAGAATGTCTGCTAAATACAAATGAGAGAGAGCAGAGAAGGAGCGGTACTTGCTCTGGCTATTTCCAAGTTGGAAGAAAGTCTGGGTATAAATTTAGAAGCAATGCAACAGACAAAGCCTAGTAAGAGAGAAAGAATCTGGGCCAGTATGAAAAGGTGAATTTCGGAAAGCTCAGAAAATTTTTGGGGACTCCAGGATCTGTTTACTCACAGGCTTGCTTGTTATCAATACAGATGATTCAATAATGCCATGGAAAAAAATCCTAGAAAGATCGGTGTGGATAGACAGCAGGTTAAATATATTTTCATGAAATTGTAAAGGAAGATTACAAAGAAAACTTTCTAAAAGGTATGTACTCTTCAAAAAAAGAATCAAAATGGCATCCGAATTCTGATAGAAGACACAGAATATCCTGAATCCATGTGGCAATGCTTTCAAGTATTGACAATCAACCATTTTCAAAATAGACTAAAGCTCCATCACTGAGATTTATGGAGGTGATTATCAGAAATTTAAAAAAAAACTTTCCTGTAAAAAGTAAGAAAGGATTTGTAGAGGATATTGTGGTGGGGGAATATTCCTGTTCATAAAAAGATCTGAATTATTTTATATTTTAGAACTTCATGCATTAATTTGAAATGACATAAAATAAAAACAACTCTAATTTTGATATGTTATATATGCTAATATTTTTAGATTGTTTTCCTTTTTAACAGGTTAATCAGCAAAATAATAGAGAACAGTTTAGAAATTAAAGATATAAGCTGGTTGTAGTGGCTCCCAGCACTTTGGGAGGCTGAGGCAGGTGGATCACTTAAGGTCAGGAGTTCGAGACCAGCCTGGCCAACATGTTGAAATTCCATCTCCACCCAAAATAAAGAAATTAGCCAGGCATGTTGGCATATGTCTATAGTCCTAGCTACATGGGAGGATGAGACAGGAGAATTGCTTGAACCCAGGAGATGGAGCTTGCAGTGAGCCAAGATCATGCCATTGCACACTAACCTGGGCCACAGAGTAGATAACTTAAAAAAACGAAACAAATAAACTAAAAGTTAAAGATATAAAGTATATTTCAGGAAATCCAAGGATAAAAAATGTTTATAAAGCTCACTTTGTAGTTAAATTGCAAAGTCAATAGCTGGTATGTCTCTCTCCCTGTTTCCATGGCCATTTATTTCTGTGAACATGTTTCTGAGTATAATAATCTAGTGTGATAATGTTATTCTTTTTTAAAGAACTTTATAAACATGTCTTTCAATTTTCTTCTGTTTTGCTTGTTTCTGAAAATACATCTGCCATAAATCTTATATTTATTCTCTTGAACATATATCTCCTATTTTTCCTCTGGAAAAAATATATTTGTATCTATATGTGTGAGCCAGGATATATATATATATATATATATATATATATAATATATGTATATTTTATATATATATAATATATATATATAATATATATATATAATATATATAAATATATATAAATATATAAATATATAAATAATATATATAATCTATATATATTTTATATATATAAATATATATAATCAAGTTTATTCTTACTATAGTTGTATAGATATATTTTATTGTTAGTTTTCTGAAGATTTATTGTTATGAGCTTTATTCTGCTTTTCTTTACATTTCTTCTGGGTTTATTCAGTTTCTTAGACATGGGGCTTTTATTCTACAGATTTGGGGAAAAAGTGCCCATTATTTTCTCATATAGTTTTCTACTTCCATTCTTTCAAAACTCCAATTTCATGTATATTACTTGATGTTGTCCCACAGGTATCTAGTGTTCTGTTATTTTGTTTTTCAGTTTTCTTTCTTTGTTTCTTTCTGTGCGTTCTTTTGTTTGGTTTCTGTAATGTTTTCAAGTTTACTACTATTTATCATTCAAAGCCTAATCTGACATTATTGCCAGATTATTAGGATTTTTTTTAATTTTAGCTAATGTATCTTTTATGTGTAGAAATTACATATGAATCTTCTTTATGATGTCCATTATTTGTGCTTATTTTTGATACGGAATTTCTTATATAATAGATCTGTGATTTTGTGTCACTTTTCATCATTTCCATCCTTTGTGATTCTGTTTCTGTTTATTCAAATTTATTGTTATTATGGATCACATTTTCCTGCCTCTTTTCATGTCTTATAAGTTTTGATGGGACACCAAAGATTGTTGTGACTGTTATGTTGCTGGGTGCTGGATTTTGTTGTATTTCCTTAAATAGTTCAAGGCTTTATTCTGTTATATGGTTAAACGATTTGTGATTAGATAGCTCATTTTCAGATTTTCGCTTAAGGTTTGTCAGGATGCCAGTTTTTGTTTTAGAAGCAATTTATCTAGAATAATCTAGAACACCTTTTTGCAAGGTTTCTGGGCTCTCTTTCTGAAGCACTCTCCTCTTTATTACTAAGCTCTACACAGTCTAGCTGCTTCTGTCTCACTGAAATCAAATCTCTGTCTTCCCAAATTAGTAAGACTTCTGAGGTCTGAGTTTCCCTCTATTCTCCAACCTAGAAACTTCCTGGAAATAAGTGCTAAGCTGGGCAATCTATAGAGCTAAGGCTCAGTTTATTGTTTTTCTTTTGTGGGAATCATATTTTTGCAATTGCACACTGACTATTGTGAAATGTCTGCAAAGAAGTGTTTCGCATATTTTATTTAGTTTTCTAGTTACTTGTCACAGGAAGAAAATTTTGGAGCTGTTAACCCTTTATAAGCAAAAGCAGAAGACCTTCTATTATTAAATATTAGAGTGTTTCAAGCTATGTGCTTAGTCTTGTCTTTTCTTTTTAGTTAATTTTTATACTCTTTCCCCTAAATGATCTTATTCAGCCCGTTCACTTTCAGTATTATTTACATACTGATTACTTCAGTGTATATTTTAAGAGCTCAGACTTTCCTCTCTGTTCCACTATATTCAGCTGCCCACTTTACATCTCATTTTTATAGCCTTCTCAGCATTATTATGACCAAAACAGAACTATTGATTCTTTGGCCTGCAGTAAATGAAACCAACATTCATACAGATGTTAAGTTCAAAATCCTAAGTTCCATTCTTGATTTCTCACTTTCTTCAACTCTTGCATTCAATCCATCAATAAATACTGAAGTCTCTGTCTCTAAAATATATGTTCTCTTTTTTGTCATTTATTGAAATCTTTATTCTATAGGCTTAGTTAAAAGTCAACAAAATTGATCAGATAATGTCACTCCCCTCCTTAAAACTCTCTTTTAAAATACAATAAAATAAAATCATTTTACCATGGTCCATAAAGCTTTCTGTGATCATCTAATTCTGTTCTTTTACTCTTTCCACTGACTACGATCAAGCCCCATTGGATACATTTTATCTCTTGAACACATAAGCTTGCTTTCGTCTCAGGGACTTCATAATTACTCTTCATCTCCTCCAAAACTCTTTTAGGTTTTGGCATGGCAACATTTATAGAACAATTAATATAGGGGACAATTTATACACATATATTCTCTTTGTCACTGTACGAACAAACTATACTTCCCACTTCCTATAACATCATCACTTTTATTTTCTATATTTTACCAAGTTTATCAATACTTTCTTTTGTATTTGTTTGTGTATTTATTTTCTCTTTTCTCTAATGAGGATAAAAATTGTTCAAGTGTTGAGAATTGATTTATTTTATTAATCCACACATTATCAGTCTTAGAAAAGTGCCTGGTACATAGCAGAAACTAAAAATACTTATTAAATATATAAATACATAAATAATTAAATTTTATTGTGAATTTACAATTTATGTATACCTGAAGAATTTTGATATAAAAATGGTACAACAATGAAATTTGGTTTTGGTAGGTATAAGAGTTGTGTCAGAAGCTTTCTGTTGATATGTAAAATAACATTTTAAACAAAATGGTATTTTGCCTTTTGATTAAATAGACAATATTTAGATTAGGCAAAATATTTAAACCATTTAAAATAGACTAAAACAGATGTGATTTAGTTAGATATGTACAATAGTACTTTAGACTTTAAGTATCAATTTTAAAATGTAAAGATCTATGATATGGGAGACAAAAATAAATGCACCTGTCTCAACTAAGATGGCTTCTAAGGTTAAGGGAGCTAAAGTTATCTATAGTCAAGGGTTCAGAGCTCCCCTGGCATGACAAATTCCTGAATTCCTAAGGCTTAACTCTCTAATAATAGGAGCTATCAGCTCTGATGCAAAACCCAGACCATTATATCTGACTGGACAGAGGACCAGCCTTAAAATATTCTTTTCTGATAAACAACTGTTGACCTTAAGCCAGTTTCATCCAACATATAGAGTCTGTATATAGGTTGTCTTTGTGTTCTACAACTCACATTTTGACATAAAAAGCTGAATTTTAGCTCATTTTAATGCTAAGACCCCACCTCAAAATGAATATCTAGTTTATGTTATATCCATGTTTACCCATCATGCATGTGCCCGGCTCCTTCATAAATTTGGATAGCTTCTTCCCCAAACCTGCTGAATATGTGTGATACTGGCCCTGTGAGGCATAAACACCAACTGTTCTCTGAAGAAAGAACATCTTCTGTCTGCACTGAAGACTTTTTCTTCCAATTTTCCAAACAGATTTGCCAATAAAGCTCTCCTTTCTACTATTTAACCACCCTGGTGGTCTTTTAGATGACAACAGTTATTTAAATGAACATTATATATTTACTCTTAATATTTTCTGCTCTACAGCACCAATGATAGACTAAAAAATAAAAACCTTTCTGGAGTGTTTTTAAAATAATATTTTTATATAGATTACATAGTAATCCCAAACTGTAACAATATGAAAGATGAGAGAAGTATTTTATAACTTATTTATACAACTTATATAACTTTTATTCATGTGTATACTTTCTAATCCTTGTAATTTTAAGATAGAGTTTGTAATTAGTTTAATTTGTATTTTACTATTTCTTATTCTCTGTTTACATGTTTCTAAAACTATTTTTTATTTGCTAAAATCCTAGGAAACAAAGCAAGATTTTGAATGAAATGGGAAGGTTCATCTATGACTATTTTAAATTATTTATAAGTTTTCTGAAATGTATAATAGAAATACTTATTAAATGACAACTTCAAATGAAGTGAGTAAATACTATACAAGTTAACCAAATCATAATTGCTCTCAGCCTTTTCAAATAAAATTATTTGTCAAATAGCATGGAGAGAATATAGTGATGTATTCTAATACATTTAGAGGACGATATATATTTTTAATGTACATGATGTGGTTTGGCTCTGTCCCCACTCAAATCTCATCTTGAATTATAACCTGAATTTTAATCCCCATGTATTGGGGGAAGGACCTCATGGGAGGTGATTAGATCATGGGGGCTATTCTGTCATGCTGTTCTTATGATAGTGAGTTCTCAGAAGTTCTGATGGTTTTATAAGGGACTTTTCCACCCTTCCCTCTGCTCTTCTCTCTCCTACCACCATGCCAAGAAGGACGTGTTTGCTTCCCCTTCAGCTATAATTGTAAGCTTCCTGCGGCCTCCACAGCCATATGGAACTGTGAGTCAATTAAACCTCCTCCCTTTAGAAATCATCTAGTCTTGGTCCAGCACAGTGGCTCACAACTGTAATCCCAACACTTTGGGAGGCCGAGTTGGGGGGATCACGAGGTCAGGAGGTGGAGACCATCCTAGCCAACATAGTAAAACCCCGTCTAAACCAAAAATACAAAAAATTATCTGGGTTTGGTGGTAGTCCTAGCTACTCGGGAGGCTGAGGCAGAAGAATCACTTGAACCTGGGAGGCAAAGGTTGTAGTGGGCCGAGATCGTGCCGCTGCACTCCAGCCTGGCAACAGAGCAAGACTCTGTCTCAAACAAAAAAAGAAGAGAAAGTATCTAGTTAGTCTCAGGCACTTCTTCATAGCAATGTGAGAAAGGACTAATACAGTATATTAACTACTATATATGTTGAAACACCATTTGTTAAAGAAAGAACAGGGACTTTGGATATAGGAGAAAAAATTGGAATAAAAAATTGAGATTTCCTACCTTTAGAATGTGATCAATTTTATAATTATTTTAGAGCTTCAGTTTGTTTCTGTACAGTGTGCTGTAGAATCTACCTCACTACATTTGTATAAAGATGAAATACATAAATGAAAAACAATCAGAAGAGGACCAGACACATAGTTAAATACTCAATAAAGTTATATATATATATCTGTGTGTATACACTTATTTATTTATTACTGTTATTATCACCCATAAAATTTTTTAAATACCTACCAGGTAAGTATTATAAAATAAAAGAAAATGCCTATAAAAAACGTTCTTGAGTACATCATAAAATCCTACAGAATAAAACTATTTTTATGTGCTGTAAGAGTCAGAAGTATTACACTAGAGTATCACAAGCTAACAAAACTGATTTTTTCAGTAGAAGATTTTGCCGTTTTGCTTTGTTCTTTAACAACCTTGTTTCTTGTATTATTGCTGCTAAAGACTTTGATCTTAGGACATTCCAAAAATACTCACTCAACAAGCAAAAATTGATTAGCATATCCACTCATTGTATGGTTTTATTTGTTTTATAGCCACCCATTTATTTATTTGTATATTAATTCTTTCCACATGTATTTATTGATCTAGTAATTTATTCTAGATACTGTGAGGAGCTAGAAATACCAGAAGAAACAAAAAGTAAATGTCCTTGCCTTTGTGCATTTTATATTCTGCAATAAGATACCATTTTATCCAGTAGTTAAAAAGAGTTTAGTGACAGATCACCAGGGATGTTACTTTGAATGAGAGAGTAAGAAAAAGCCTTTCTAGAACAATTGAAATTCTAAATAAAATGAACAAGATGATTGAGACATATTCCCAGTCTTTGGTCTGGTGGGCGAGAAAGGTGTCTTATAATAATAACTTAATAATTATAAATTATTCTCACTGATAAAATTACTGTGACAGTATGTTAAATTGAAAGTTTTGAATTCAGTGCCAAGATATGATGAATATCAGATGCCAAATCAGTTGTGAAATGGATCAGAGATCAATTTTCAAGAAAAATATATATTAAAGAGTTTCATAAGCCCTTAAACCTCTCATACATTTCGAGAGTGGGAAAAAATGTTTTAATTTTAAGAGGATGATTTTAGGAAGAGGAATTTCATAGGATTTTATGGGAATTCTACTTAAAAACTTTGGGGAAAATACCACATACTGGACTTTGGAGGATAAGTAAGTATTTTTTGGTAGATGGGGCAGGAGGTGGGAGTGGAGAGAAAGGGCATTTCAAGAAGTGAACTCAGACATAAGTAAGAATTGATACTTTTGCAACAATGTAATGAGGTATAATGTCCAGAGTATCAGAAACTGAGACCTGAAATGATGGTTAGAGTCAGATTCTAGAGTATAGTGATCTCTAGGAAATTTTTTCTATAGGTATAGAAAGCCATTAACAGTCATGGAAGTAACAGGAAATTCGTGATATTTGTAGCATACCCCTAGAGTGTGGTATTTAATGTCTAAAGAAATGTTTACTAGAGCTTCAATATTCTCTGTAAATTAAACATACTGGAAACTTATGGCCTTTTTGTTTTCCATTCATATTTATCTAGGGCTACCTTTAGGGAATTGGATCGGGCACTGTAGGCTTCTTCAAGGAACCTGAAGAATAAATCCTGTGGTCTACTAATGCAATAGACTCCAATAAAGATGTGTAAAGCAGCGTTTGTGGTGGTCATCATTTCATTTCATGTTGCCTTGTACTTAAGGCCCAGGAAATATCTTCAGAGTTCCCACTTAAATTACAGTAACAGTAAGTTATGCATGATCAAAGCACAACCTGTAGTTCAACAAGATGAACTCAGTTTCTTCTCTACAAAACAGTCATCACAGAAAAAAATACAAATGAAATAATTGGATAGTTGTGAGCTCATCGCTGACTGCATATGTTACCAGGGTCCATAGGTTCTAAAACTTGTGTTCAGAATACACCATTCACCTTTTTCAATGAAAGCCTTTTTTTTCTTTAGTAAAAATTATGTGGAAAGGAAAGTTATCAATTAAATGCACCAGTAACTGCTCAAACTTAAAAGAATTACTTATATCTTTGCATATTTTATTTTTACTTGTTACACTCATTCAGATATTTTCCAGATCATATTATAATTTATTTATTCATAAATCTTGCCACATATTGAACATTTAGGATAGATCATAATTCTTTACCATAGAAATGCTATAATGTATATGTACTCATTATTCACTCTTTTAACAAATATTCATTGAACACCCATGCACACAAGTATGGTTATAGAGGATTATAACACAAGTATTCCAACTTCATGAAGCTTAAATTCTAAAGGTCAAAGAACGTCAATAAAGAAATAATAAGTAGAAATCTCCCTTCTGCCCTTTTTTCTCTACACAGGCAACTACTCTACCAGTTTTTATCATCAGAGACTAGTACTGTGTGTTGTAGAAGGTCGTATAAATGGAATCATACAGTATGCATACTTTTGTGTTTGGCTTGTTTCATTCAACCTAATATTACTGATATTTATATATATATTATTGTGTATTAGTAGACTTTTTCTATTTAGATTTTAGTGGCATTCTAATTTGTAAATACATCACATTAGCAAAATATGAGATTTTTGTTGCTCAATATTTGGTGTTTTAAATTTTGGCCATTATAGTAATTACAGAGTTATTTATCACTGTTTTAATTTGTATATCCCTGATGAATAAAAGTTCTTGAAAAATTGAGCAATTTCATGTGTCCATTGGCCATTTCTACATCTTTATTTGAGTGGTATTTTTTCATGACTTCTACCTGCTTTTTATAGACTTACTTTTCTTTCTATTATTAAGTTCTGTTATTTTTATATTCTGAGTACTAGTAGTTTTTCAGATATATCCATAGAAGATATTTTCTTTCATTCTGTGACTTTCCTATAAATTCTCTTATTACCTTCTTCAGATGAGCAGAAAATTTAAATTGTATGAAGTCCAGATTGCCACTTTTCTCCTTCCATGGTTTAATATTTCCTTTGTCCTTTCTAAGAAATCTTTGCCTAGTCCAAGGTCTCGAGGACATACTTATATATTTCTTCTAGAAGTCTTATAATTTTTATTTTTAAAGATGTAGAAATATGAATCCATCTCAAAATAATTTCCTGGATTCTCTTTGCTTAGAGTCACTTATTATTTTCTCACATACAGATATTCAATTTTCCCAGCTCCATTTGCTGAAAGACTCTTTTCCTGAATGTTGCCCTTGCATTATTCCATAAAATCAACTTACCATAAGGTATGCATGTATTTCCGGGTTTTAGTCTCTTTATTTGACTTAATGTTACATCTATCTCTATACTGCCTTAATTACTGTAGCTTTATGGTATGTCTTGAAGTGTCCACCTCAGTTACTTGCCATGTGGCTCTCTCCATAGGACTGCTCATAGTAGAGTAGCTTGCTGCTTCCAAGGCAGTAACAGAATTTTTTAGCAAGATAGATATTACAGCAAGCTTATGTAAGGTAATCACATACGTGTAACCAAGTGTAACATGCTTTCTTCTAAGCTATGATCGATTGCTTAGCAGCAAGTCAAGGTCCTATCCACACTTAATGAGAAGGTAGTAAAAGGTGTGAATACCAGCAAACTAGGTTTGTGAGAACTACCTTAGAGTCTCTCCACCACACAGTCATAATTAGAAAAAAAATACAGATTTCGAAGATTATAATACAGTCAAGCATTGATAAAAAACATACTTCCCAAAATGAGGACAATCCTCATAACCTTATGTAAACTAAAAAATGATATATAGAGAGCAATTATTATTCCTAATAAATAGTTCCATATTCCATGCAAAAAGCACTTTGAAAGTGAGTATTAAAATTTTATCAGGTTTTGCTTTATAATGGCTATTTATTTGCTTGCTTTGTAATATTTTTCTGATTTTATAATTAATACATAAGATATTAATTATATACAATTATATTTGTGCACTTTCAGGAAACATAAATATAAATTTACAAATTAAAAAATTGCTCGATCTGTCTTCTCACCCTGTTTTTTTCTTCTTTTTCTGAATGGCAGAGGATTTACTGAAATTCTGAAACTTAGGAATCAGCAAGTTTTTCTTTTTTTTTTTTTAAAGAGTAAATGAAGGGAGAGTGATGAGGATGCCATTTAGATAGAATGAAGGAAAAAGCTAACATTTAATAAGAGATCTGACATGGGAGTAATCTACGTGGGAGAAGAGCTATTCAGATAAGGGCAATAGGAATCAGCAAGTTTTGCATTTGTGTTTATCAAATGGCAAGAAAAGCTGAGGATTTACAAGAAACTCAGTGATCACTGACGGATCTCTGTCACTGCAGCAAAATCTCAGCAGGACTGAAAGAAGCCACTCAGGGATAGACATCTGACCTCCACAGCAATTAAAATCATTGAATACAGAAACAAGATGCCTTTATGTGAAAAACTCCATCCAGGTCCAAGGAAAATATTGACTCATTAGTAGCTTAGGATACATCATGTGGATGCATTTGAAACACCATTCTTTGAAGTCTTCCCCATTTAACATGTAGCTAAAAGCCAAACATGGATTCATTAGATATGATCTTAGTTACCAGTTTTAATGGAAATAAAAACATAATATAGAATATAATAGCTACATCTCCAAAATAAAGAAGCTTGCAAGATGTGTAAGAGTTAAGAATTCATTTTAACTAACGATTACTCTCAAACTTAAGTGAGGATACTGAGGACATGGAAATTACGGAGCTAGTATCATGATGCTATAAAATATTGATATATTTAATATCCCAGCAGAGACTGATTAGACTTACATATTTGAAAATTTAAGTTGCTTAGAAATATTAAGTCAATCAAGTTCACATACAATAATATATATTATAAAATTCAAATTTAAAGCTTTGGAATATATTGATCGGACACTTCCAATTTGCTCTTTGAAAGGTTCTCATACATATAATTTGCTGTTTACTAGTTGGCAAAGTTCAAAAATGTATGAGTAAAAATATTAGAACTTGTGAAATCCTGTTTGCATACACCCACAGACATTTACATATATATGGCAAAATACACTGCTAGAAAAAGAAAGTGGAGTCATACAGATTCTCAATATCTGTTCAGATTTAAAAAATCCGACATTCTAAATATGGGATTAAGAAATGCTAAAATTTTAAATCTCATATTAGCACTACATACTATTTTAACAAGCAATCAACTAAGCAAAGACATTTTCTTTTCTCTAAGAACAAATCACTGGGCAGGTCATGATCTCTCTCTCTCTCTCTCTCTCTCTCTCTCTCTCTCTCTCTGTGTGTGTGTGTGTGTGTGTGTGTGTGTGTGTGTGTGTGTTTCTCCCTCTATCTTAGTTCATTTGTGCATATATGTAACACAATACCATTCACTGGGTGGATTATTAACAATAGAAATCTATTTCTCACTGTTCTGGAGTCTGGGAAGTCCACGATCAAGGCCTCAGATTTTGTATATGGTGAGGTCCTGTTTCCTGATTCCCAGGTGATGCTTACATGAGGTGCTCTTACATGAAGGATATATGAAAAACTTCTTTGGGACTCTTTTATAAAGGCATTAATCCCATTCATCAGGGTTCTAACTTCTGTACCTAATCACCTCCCAGGGGCCCCATTTCCTAATACCATCAACTTGGTTTGGGATTTCAACATGTGAATTTCAGTGGGACACAAATATGTAAGACCATAAGCATATTCCTTCTTCCCTTTTCTATCCCCGACACCATGCCCATCCTTCCAACTTTGTTAGCATTTGTCATTCACAGTTTAGTTTAGTTTTTCCTTCATCCATTTTCCTTGGGCTGAAAAGATCTTTACAGATTTCTCCTTCATGCTAATAAATGTTGAAAATATTGAATGGAGGTAATGTACATCGCATCCATCTTTTCTGATAAGGGAGAAGGAATCACCAAGCAGAGCAGACACATTGGGGCTTAATTCATAGTACTTACGGTGAATATCTTCCATTTGAAAACCTACATTCTATTAGGCTGAATCATGCTTGCCATTTGCCACAGTTGAGTGCATTAAACTTAGAGCTAAAAATATGCATTTTGGATACTTGGGGTAAGGGAAAGTTTTTGCTCATAGAAATTTGTTTATATAGAGCTGAATGCAAGAAACTGATAATTTTCTCCTCAGAGCTTCTCATTACATAATGTCATAAGAGAATGTCAGAAAAATGCCGATAAGAAAAAATACTATGTGACTTCTCATGAAAAACATTAAATTCTTGACAACACAAGCTTGCATTAATCTGTTTGATAAGGAGAGTTAGAATTATTGTTCATTTCTAGTAAGTGGCCTTTTCCTTGTGTTTGATCTGAAATACAGGACCTTAAATGCTATTTGAGGAGAAAAGTAAGTTCATTATTTTCTACTTTTACTTTTTAACCGATTTATTTTATTTAATGATCTCTTGATCTATTCAACTACAGCAATTTTAATACCTAACGTAAAATTCTGATTAAACTGCATAAATTCATAACTTTAAAACTGCTTCATTTTGATTATAACCAGGAAATATTTTTCATTTTTATGTCTTTATGTTGTAAAGGATATGTAAAAAGTGATAATTTGTGGATATTTTTAAAGTTTATAAACAATCTTTGAGTTATTATATCTGTAGAAAAGCAGTACAAATTCTTGACATGCATATGCCACATAGACATGCTTGGAAATTACTATTACCTCCATTTCACACATGTTGTTTTAAATAATATTTAAAGTGAGTTGAAACTTACTAGACATTAAGTCTGACTGATATTTGATGTTGTCCATGATTTCCCATACACTTTGCTGGGTTACTATACACCATATCTCATCACTAAAGCAGCCTCCAGGAGGGTTGTTTCATATCATTATAAACTGGGTAGTTGGAAACCTAAAAGAGTCCACAGAGTTAGCAAATGGTAGACATGACATTCTAAACTATATATGTCTGATTTCAAGATACCAAACTAAAATTTTCAGATTTTATGTCCTATATCCAGAATCTCTTCATATCTTTTTCTATTGTTTTTAGACATGGGGTCTTGCTTATTGCTTAGGCTGGAGTGCAGTGGCACAATCATCACTGCAGCCTCAACCCTCAGCTCAAGTGATCTTCCCACCTCAGCCTCCTAAGTAGCTCAGACCACAGGCACACACCATATTGCTCAGATAATATTTTAAAATTTTTGTAGAGATATGGTCCCACATGTTGCCCAGGCTGATCTTGAACTCCTGGGCTCAAGAGACCCTTCTCCTTTGGCCTCCCAAATACTGGGATTAAAGACATGAGCCACCATGCCTTGCTCTTCACTTCTTAAACAGAATTTTGATTGACAGAAGCCTTATGCACACTAATAAAGTCTATTTATAAGCTTCTATACTGTGCTTGTGAGTTTGGCTTTGCTAACTGAAATATGAAATATTTCATATGATTCTGAAATATAAAAACTGAAAAATGCCACACTTGGCAAACTACTTATAGTCACATATATTGCAACTATTTGACAGATTACTTATTGAACTTTTTATTACATTAAAATTTCATTTTGAGGTATTATATAATTATGCAATGATTAAATATATTGATAACAAAAACAGTTCAAAGCTATCCTAGTAGCCTGGTGATATGCTTTGGCTGTGTCCCAACCCATATCTCATCTTGAATTGTAGTTTCCATCAGTATCATTAATTGGCAGATACTGGGGTGGTCATAATTAGATCTAAAATTGTCATTTTGATCATATTCGTGTTTGGAAAGGTAAGTACTCCACATTTTGGGTTTCTTTTCTGAGCGTAGTTTCCTCTTTTTGGTTGCCCAAGATCAGACCTGATTGTCTCTTGTCTCATTGATTGCAGTATACTGCTTGTTAATTCCTCTCCAAGTCTCCAATCTTCCTCTCCCCAAAGTCTCCTTCACATCCATATTGTTCAGCTCTTGTTGCAGTAAGCCTGTGCTAGAACACAGTGGTTGAAACTATAATCATTTATTTTTCTAATCTGTAGGTCACCTGAGGCCATTCATATCACTTTTCCTATGAAACTTTTCTTCCTATCCCCAACATCTTGACAAACACCAACTCGCCATAAGTGCTCCCGTATATCTTGAGCACATTTTTTCACAGCATATATTTATCCAGAAATGTTTATTAAATACCTACTGAAATAGACTTTTGGAATAAACTGATTAACAGATTAAAGATTTCTACTTGTCACTCTATTTACTGAATTTTCTGTCTCTCTTCTGCAATTACACTAAAAGTTCCTTGAGATTAATTAATTATCTCTGTATCTACAGGGCGTAGCAGAGTGCTTGGTATACATTTGGTGCTCAATGATGGAATGAATAAATTAATGAATAGATGAATGATTAAGCTAATGTGCCATGGGGTATTAAACTTTTGTGGCTGAGTCCCTTTGGATAGTGTCTCATTAATTGGCAGATATTGGGGCAGTCATAATTAGACTGCCTAAGCTGTGATGCACTAATGCATTTAACATAGGAATGAATCATTTATTAACCCTTTACCCTATATGAAAAAATTATTTTTAATAATAATCATGCCATCAAAAAGTAAATTTAGCTAGTAAAATATATATTATATAGAGAATAAAATAATAAAACTAATAAATTAAGACAACTTATAATGAGCCAGGTGCAGTGGCTGTCACCTGTAATCCCAGCACTTTGGGAGGCCAAGGATGGAGGGCTGCTTGAGTACAGGAGTTTGAGACCAGCATGAATAGCAAAGCTATATCCTGTCTCAACAAAAAAAATTTTTAAGTTATCCAGGCACATACACACACACACACACGTAATAAATATATATACATGTATTTATATATAATAAAATATCTACAATATATAAATTGTTATATATAAATATATATTATATATTATAAATAGAAATATTTCAAAGAAAGAAAATATTTAGTAGTCACAATAATAAACACAATACAGTTTCTGCTTTCTTAATTTGTTCTTTGGTTTTCAAACAAGCAGTTAATACTTTAACAAAGATTTTTTTTCTATGCAACACATGTTTAAATTCAGTAAAATATTTCACATATACGTAAAAATTTGTACTTAGCAAATGTCCCTCGCAGTTTGCATGTTACATGATTGTAAATTTTAGACATATGTATAAACTCTACATTGGTTTTGTTGTAATTTTTGAAATTCTTTACACGCCATGCACTCATTGGTACCCCTGGAGTGGAGAATTCCCATCACCGCTGCTGCCTTACACATCACTCTGCTTATTTAGGCATGAAAATATACATAATCATAGACAAATATGTGTGTGTGTGTTGCACTATGGTCAGACACAAAGAAATGATAAAGGCCTTTTAGAACAATGGGTAAGAGTTAACCTCTAAAAAGATAATCCACCAAGCACAGTGGCTGATACCTAAATACTTCGGGTGGCCAAGGCAGATGGATCGCCTGAAGTCAGGAGTTCAAGACAAGCCTGGCCAACACAGTGAAACCTGCCTCTACTAAAAATTAGCTGGGCATGGTGGCAGGTGCCTGTAATCCCAGCTACTCAGGAGGCTGAGGCAGGAGAATTGCTTGAACCTGGGAGGCAGAGGTTGCAGTGAGCCAAGATCGTGCCATTTTACTCCAGCCTGGGCAACAAGAGTGAAACTCCATCTCATAAAAAAAATGGTAATTCATCAAAAAGCCCTACAAAATAGAAAGAAGATGGCCTTCCAGTGAGATAGTATATTTCAAAGGACAAACTGAAGACTTCGTGAGAATGACTATGCCTGCTGCATAGAGAACAGCTTCGTCAATTCTATCAGACTCCTCTTTTTATAATTTTTAAATATTTAATTGAAAGATAAGAATTATATGTATTTAAGGGATGCAGTCTGATGAATGGATATACACATACATAATTATCACAATCAAGTTGGTTGAAACATCCATCGCCACCCATGCTGTACTGCATGAGGTTATTTGAGGGTGATTGGCAGAAGAGGAAGCTGGCTAATAATTTTTTTATCATTTATTAAACATAGTCACAGTATCTTGGTAAAATTTTCAGTAGAATAGAAGAAAGAAATTTATCGCCCTGCCTAACTTACTGAGCCCATTCATTTTAAGACATTTGATTGACTTTTAAACTATTAGTTGGACTACCATACCAGAAGAGAGTGAACTAAGCAAATGAACAATGATGGCTACCATTTATTGATTCTGTTATTTATGATTTTTTTTCTGTGAGACCCTATCCTTCACCCTTGAGTCACAGAGATTAATATGACATAAGCCCTGCTAGCAAGAATGTAACAACAGAAAGACTTGTTCATGTCATTTGCCTTCACAGAATAAGTTTTCTGTAAAATGTCACTTCTCTCATTGAATACAAGGCACTATGCTTGCTCAATGAAAAAGGAACTACGTTTGAATTGGAGTAGCTTTCTGAGAAGAGATGTCTGTATCAAAAACAAGTACAAGAAAACTGGAAAAAATATGCCTGTGTGTAGAATCTGCAGTTGATGGAGACATGAACCAAGGGCATGAATTTGAGACACTTAGCAGCACTTGAAAACTAAGAAAGGTAAGTGAGACTATTGCTCTCTCTGAACAAGGTGTTCACTGAGGCTGTGTAGTGAAGATGATCTGAAAATGGAGAAGACAAAACTGAAGTGGAAGATAGGAAGCTGATGATGCAAGGACTTATGTGATACACCAAGATTTGTGGGTTTTACTCTAAGGTTGTTGGAAGGCAGTGAGTGCTTTGGCCAGAAATGATATGATGAGATTTTTTTGTTCCTAACTAGGTGCATCACTAAATATCAACCATTTGACATTCTGGTTTATGAATGAACAGACGCTGACAATGAATGGCATAAATCGGTCCTTAGGAGCCTGGCTCATCTCCTGGCTTGCAGGGGGAATAAAGTTATGTTTCTGCTTATTCTCCCTGACGCCATACCTGTCTCTGACATGTCTGTAGCTCTAAATTTGCATATTTCAAAATCATTCAGTCACAGAAAAGTTTTCTGCGTGGAAACCACTAAGATCCGGCTGTTTACTACAACGATTTGCGAGAAGGTTTAACATCAAATTCAACTTAGCTGTGCAATGTCTTCATCCCGTTACTTTTTTTCTGATAAAGCACTGGTGACCAAAGCTACGTAAAGAAATTTTTAGAACAACTTCTTTGTTCAAGAAACTTTACCTGAGGGCTGAGTGTGATGGCTTGTGCCCGTGATTCCAGCAATTTTGGAGGCTGGGGCAGGAGGATCACTGGAACTCAGAAGTTCAAGAAGAATGAGGGAAACATAAGGAGACATGATGTCTACAAAAACAGCAACAATAACAACAAAAGCAAAAGAAATAAAACCCACAATTTTACTCAAAGATTATTTGCTGAGTTGGTCAACCCTATACAGAGCTTACAATAGGATTGGTTAACAGAGGTTCACAGAAATTGCAATTTTTACAAAAATGCATAAGGAAACAGATGAGGTGTGAATGCTTTCCTTTTCATATTTTATTAATAAATTCTGCATTCTTCACATTTTACCATCCAGTGAAAGGACCTCAGATCCAATAACTTCAGGCATCAGTCTTCTTCCAGCTCCTTCCAATACAATTCTTCTAGGTCCCACAGCTCCTTGCAATGTAATTTCTTTCATTTTAAGCAAGCTTAGCAGAAGCCTGGTCAGATTATGTTGCACTTAATTCTTGTTATTGATCTAGAAGACAGAAGATCATGATGGGATCATATATTGTGTCTAATCATACTGGCCTTTTCAGCATCTTCATCAAATCGGTGAGTTTTAGCCTACTAATAGGAAGATGTAGGCCAGGTCAAGAAGATTTAGAGGGATCTCAGTTTTCAATGTTTTCAAGTTTATCAACCCAGTTTTATGTTTTGTTTTGTTTTTTGAAAGAGTCTCACTCTGTTGCCCAGGCTAAAGTGCAGTGGCATAATCTTGGCTCACTGCAACTTCTGCCTCCCAGGTTCAAGCAATTCTCCTGCCTCAGCCTCCCAAGTATCCGGGATTACAGATGCCCACCACCATGCCTGGCTAATTTTTGTAATTTTAGTAGAGACAGGGTTTCACTACGTTAGCCAGGCTAGTCTTGAACTCCTGACCTCAGGCAATCTGCCCACCTTGGCTTCCCAAAGTGCTGGGATTACAGGCATGAGCCACTACTCCTGGCCTCAGTCCAGTTTTACTAATTTAAAGTCTCAAATTCATTTATTTCCAACTAGGGCCTTAAACTTTGCATTCCACAAGACAGAATCCAAACTTCTCTGGAACTTTGCTGCTCATATAATTAGCCTGTCCCTCCTCATCAGCTTTTCTTGCTCTCTGACATCACATATAGCTCTGTTTATATTCTGCTAAGGATGTTCTTTGACTTTCCCACTTTGTCTTCAACTATTAAATATGGTTTCAGTTTTGAAGTGCCTTAACAGGACACAGTAATTGCCATCAAATTCCATTTTCCTTATGATTAGTGCTTATCCCTAATCTCTCAAATGCCTGAGATATTGCTCTAGCGAGTTCGTTCTCATTCATCAGTGGTATAAACTAACAATTGCAGTGCTACAGTGTACCAGGGATTATCAATGCTGCTTCTACCAGCAGTTAAGGGATCCTCAATGCCAGTGGGAGATCCAGCTCTAAAATTATATTTTTGATGCAGTTTCCTCAGATAAATTCTGGAACCAACTACTATAGGCTGGGTTTCTTGGGAAACAGACTCATGTTGAAATTGCTGTAATGGAGGTTTGTTTATTGTTAACCGGAAAAGAAGTAGCATTAATCAGAGATAAATCGGACTGTGATGCGTTTGCAGTACAGACTGTAGCTGACCCTAGAGGAGCGTTGGACCTGTAACTTACTTGAAAACTGACCCATTTTAAGCAAGGGGCTGTTCCTTTGTACTACCACCCCCTCCACCACATGAACTAGTCAGTGTGTTTAGTATGTCCTCAGGAAAGGAACTTCATCCTGGGTGAGGTGGTCTCTTGGGGAGAAGACAATTCCCAGAGAGGGCTTTAGCTGACAGCTGTTGTGTAGCCATCATTCCCAGAAGCTGGGAGAATGAGTGTCTCCGTTTTAAAATAGAGAATTGGGTGGTTCATTCAAGCATTCTCTCTCTTAAACTTTCTCACAACTTTATCCACTTTTATCAGTGCAATTTTTTCTTTGTCTTTCTATGAAATGTCCTAATTGTTCCCATAATTTCATATGACTTATCTACATATTCGGCTTCTTTTTATTTTTGTAAAATTCAAAAATAATTAAACTATCTTTGAGTAATTACTTTAATTTAGTTGTATTAATTTCCATTTTAAATGGATAGCAATATTAATGAGCTTATGTGATGAATTCAAGCAGTAATAAATTGTAACACAATTTTAATAAAAACTTCTTGAATTCTTCGTAAGTTTAATTCATGAATCTTTCTATCCATCAAGTCACACCTGTGCACTTTTTATACTAACACGAAAAAATCAGCAGATTGTTTTACATTCTTTCATCTAGATATTTATATCCATATTTTTATCTGAAAATAACTGGAAATAAATATAATGAAAACTTAATTCTAGAAAGAACAGAATTAATCTACAAAAGTCTAAATTTTCAGGGTTGATTAGACTAGAGATAGAAACAATTCAAAGTATGGGATTTTAATTTTGTATGAACATGATGTGGGGAGAGAAAGCATCAGGATAAATAGCTAATACAATGCATGCAGGGCTTAATACGTAGGTAATAAGTTAATAGGTGCAGCAAACAACCATGACACACATTCACCTATGCAGCAAACCTGCATGACCTGCACACGTATCCCAGAACATAAAATTAAATTAAATTAAAAAGTAAAATAAAGATAAATAAAATAAAAAATCTAATCAATGGCTAACTTCACTTTGCACATACAAATGATGAAATCGAGATTATCTAATTATGAATGCCCCAATATCTGCCAATTAATGACACTGATGGGAACAAAACCCTGACTCTGAAGCCTGTAAACATTGCACCAAGCTATTTTAATATTTTTTCCTCCAAAAACATATCTTATGAAGCAGCTTTAATCTTATGAACATATCTTATGAAAGCAAATGTGCATGCTTTCTAAAATTTCAAACCAAATTAAGTCCAACAGAAAAATCAAGCTACAATTACTACATTGTAACTGGATATTTCGATTGGTCTTAATTTGGTTTGAGACCAACAGAAATATCTATCATGGATAAGCATCCATGATTTAAGCATCACTATCATGGATCACAAATATTCTCTGTAAGGATCACTTTCATTCTCAGGGCAACTTCAGTAAACACAATGGATTCATTCACCCATATCCTTATTGTCTTTCTTAGACAGGCATCTGGAAGCTCGCCACCTGGGTCTTATCACTTTAATCCCTCTTCGTTCCTCAATTCTTAACATTACATGGGAATTGCTGTTGGTTTCTCCTTTTGTCTCCTTCGTGGATTTCACACTATTGAACACTTTCTGTGTTCAAAGCACTCTACTAGGTGTTGCATGGAAAAGAGTGAATTAGATACAGATCCTGCCCTCATGGACCTGTCCATCCAACAGGGCAAATTGTATTTACTCAAATAATTACGTAAGTAATTATTTAGTGGTAATTCTAATAAGATTTATAAAATAACAGAGCAAAGTATAACCAGAGCTTGTAATTTAAGAGTGAACAACGTGTTAATAAGTAGTGAAACAAATACTAAGAGAGATTGGCCTTTGGAAGACTTAAAAGTTGGCAGGAGGGTAGAGGGAATCATGTAGGAGAAGCCCACAGAAAACCTGGGGTTCAACAAGGTCCTTGAGAAAGGAGATGGTTTTTGATGCAGCAAATGAAGAAGCCAACAAAACTAGAGTGATCAGTGTGAGGCAGAGTATGCTGAGTGAAAGCAGTCAGAAGGAGGAAACAGATTAAGCTTTTAGTACCTAAAAGCTATTGAATTTGATATAAGAGACATTGACGGTTTTGATTGAGAGTAATGTGTGAAGGCATTACTGGACTGGAAAAGGCATGATCAGATTTTTTTCTTCCTTTTATTACTTTTGTTTCCACCTAGGTTATAGATTAGATCTAGGGAGAAACAAATACGAAGGGGATTTTGATTAGGGGAAAATTTTAGTGCTCTAGGTAAGGCATAATTTTTGAATTTAAATTATCAATGTATTATGATATAGAAATTAGAAAAAAATTCACTCTAAGAACTCACTATTTTGGCTCCTTTCATCCAAATATTTTTGGCCTAATGTATTTATAATTTTTACAATTTCATAATTTTACTGTACTTACTGCACTTATTTAAGCTACTTGAGTCAATTAAATTATATTGTAAGTATTTTTAATGTGAGTAAATAAATGCCACAATTATTATTTTGATTTCTCTATAATCTTGGAATTATATCACTCTAGATACATATATTTACTGCTTACTGCATATTTCTATTTAGATATATAAAGACCTTTCAAAACAACTGTATTAAAAACTAAACTCTTGATTCCTTTCCTCATTCCAAAGCTGTTTTTTTTAATGTCTTCTTGTCTCAGAAAACACTAAATCCATCCTACTCTTTGTTCAAACTAAATCTCTTGTGTTCAGAATCTAGAATTTGATAATTTCTGACCTTCAATACCACGACTACCTCTATGTCTTGCTTGACTGGTTTATTGCAGTATCTTTCTTAATAGTCTTCCCTTGAAGGTGGATGAATAAATAGAACTATTATTTACCGACAGAAAGCTACTATGTAACATTCTTCTCTTTGCTCCCTCAGACACACTACCTATTGCAAGGGTCTAACCAATTTGCTCATCATACCTATAAAGTTAGTATTAGGAATAAGACTGAAAAGAGTATTGTGTTGCTTATTTCTACTTTTGTATTTTTGAATTTTATCATCTTTCCATTTAAAATAAAACAAACAAAAGCTTGACCACATTATTAGTGACACCTAGGAACAGCAATATTAAGTGAGGCCACCATCTAGTGCTTATTTTTCAATCTAATGAAAGTCAAGACAATGAAGAGTTGCTAATTCCTTGTGTAACTTTTCTTTCTTGTCTGACTGCACTATTCAGTTAGGTTGGGTGAGGTCTTTGCCATTCATTATAACTTCCTGTGATTTACAATATTTCTCAACTTCATGTGATCCATTTTCCTTTAAATTTTTTTATTAACATAGGCCAAATAATGTGGCATTAAAATTTTATTAAATGCTCGTAGAAATCAAAAGGATTGTTTTTACTATGAAATAATTAGATTTATTTAGGATCTAAGAGAATATTGTGAAAAATTGAACTTTTTTCATGTTATCTATGTATACATTACCTATTTGTATACACACAATTTTAATTGTGTTACATATAAAATTGTGTGGTCTGGATCAATATGTCAAAGTGACTGTATGTCTTGTAACAGAACTATACCAAATCTCATGCAAGCTGTCCTTTTGGCTTTGACATTCTGATTGAAGGACATCAATAGTATTTACTGATTTGTAATCATGAAGCTTAAGAAATTTTTGAATTTCACTTTTATCACATATTTAATTACTGAACATCACAGAATTTTCAGTTGTGTTAATTTAAATTTTATTTTACTTCTCAGTTGTATTATCTAAAGTATAAGAAAAATAAGAATGAAAACAATCTTGTAATAGATATATCATTGCTTTGGGTGATTAAAACACACACACACTCACACACACACACACACACACATTTATAATCTTAGATCAGTCACTAACCACTATGTAAAATTTATGAAGTCCCCTTATCCAGTAACAAGAAGGACAAGTGCAAAGGTAGTAGTATTAAAAGGGATGGTCATGTTTCCCTTAGTATCACCTTCCTTCAAACTCATGCACATACCACAGCTTTGTTGATGCCCATTAGTCAAAGATTGCCAGAAATACAGATATAGACAAACTAAGTTGAGTTTATTGACTTGTTGCAATGACGGAGAGAATACACCATTAGAAACTTGGTGCTTCTCAGAAAAAAAGAAATAAATACGTACTAAAGGTTTGGGTAAAGTGTTAGATGTTTTTGGGGAGTGTTTAACATAAAGGGGTTTCCTCTTAATTAGGTATGCTCTAGAAGTCCAGGATTGTTTGTACTTCCACATCTTTAATGATCTTATCTAAATGGCAAAAAGAACAAGACAGATCAAAAGCTATACATGTTTTATAAAGCAGCAGTATTTTTCTATTAGTGATTACATTATTAGAAATGTTTTCTTTTTTGGCCACTTGTATGTCTTCTTTTGAGAAGCATCTGTTATGTCCTTTGCCTATTTTTAATGAAGTTATTTGGTTTTTGCTTGTTGATTTCTTTAAGTTTCATATAAATTCTGAATATTGACCTTGGAGGGATGCATAGTTTGTAAATATCTTCTGCCCTTTCGAAGGTTGTCTGTTTACTCTATTGATAGGGTTTTTTTTAATTTTTATTTTTTAATTTTTTTTATTTTACTGTACAGAAGCTCTTTAATTTATTAGGTCCCACTTGTCAATTTTTGGTTTTGTTGCAATTTGATTTCAGGGAATTAACCAAGTATTATTTGACCAATCCAATGTTAAGAAGGGTATTTCCTATGTTGTCTTCTAAGAATGTTAGTTTCAGATCTTACATTTAAATCTTTAAAACGTCTTGAGTTAATTTTTGTATATGCAGAAAGGTAGGAGTCCACTTTCATTCTTCTGCATATGACTAGCCTGTTATCCCCCCATATTTATTGAATACGAACTCCCTCCCCTATTGCTTGCTTTTGTCAATATGTCAAAAATCAAGATAGTTGCAGGTGTACAGCTTTGTTTCCAGGTTTTCTACTCTGTTCTAATGGTCTGTGTCTGCTTTTATACCAGTACTATGCAGTTTTGGTTACTGTAGCCTTATAGTATAGTTTGAAGTCAAGTAATTTGATGCCTCTGTCTTTGATTGTTTTTCTTAGGTTTGCCTTAGCTATTCAGGCTCCTTTTTGGTTCTATATAATTTTAGAATGGTATTTTTCTAATTCTGTGAAAAATGACATTGTAGTTTGATGAGAATAGCAATGAAACTGTCAAAAAATTCAAGTCAAAAACCACAATGTCAAAAACCACAATGAGATATCATCTCACACCAGTCAGCATGGCTATTATTAAAAAGGCAAATTGTGATAGATGCTGGAGAGGCTGAAGAAAAAAGGGAACACTTATATGCTTTTAGTGGGAATGTAAATTGGCTCAGCCACCACGGAAAGCAGTCTGAAGGTTTCTAAAAGAACTTGAAACAGATACCATTCGACTCATCAACTCCATTACTAGGTACATACCCAAAGGAAATTAAATGGTTCTACCCAAAAGACACATGAACTTGCATGTTTATCACAGCAATATTTACAATACCAAAGACATAGAATTAACTCATGTGCTCACCAATGGTGGATTAGATAGAGAAAATGTGGTACATATACACCACAGAACACTATGCAGCCAAAAGAAAAAGAATAAAATCATGTAATTTGCAGCCACACGGATGTAGCTAGAGGCCATAATCCCAAGCTAATTAAAGTAGAAACAGAAAACCAAATACTTGTCACTCACAAGTGGGAGCTAAACATTGAGTACACATGGACATAAAGATGGGAGAAAGCAACACTGTGGAGTACTAGAGGCGGGCAGAAGGGAGGAAAGCTTGATTTAAAAATCTATGTACCCAGTTCTGTGCTCACTAATTGGATGACAGGATCTATACTGCAAAATCATCATTACACATATGCAGATAGGAAAAAAATCCTGCACATGTATCCTTGAATCTAAAATAAAAGTTAAAATTATTTAAAAAAGCATTAAACAAAATTATGGCAGTACAATACATATGTGTGTGTGTGCGTGTGAGTGTGTGTGTGTGTGTGTGTGTGTGTGTGTGTGTACTGTCTATCTTCAGGAGTTCAATTGTTTCAATTTTCAGTTCACAGAAATGAGAAATGAGTGAGAACATAGGAAGTTTGTATTTCTGTGCCTGGCATATTTTACTTAATGCAATGTCCTCCAGTTTAATCCATGTTGTTGCAAGTCATAGGATCTCATTCTTTTTTGTGGTTGAATAGTACTTCATTGGGTATATGTACCACATTTTCTTTATTCGTTCATCTGTTGAAGGATACAGGTTGCTTCTAAATTTTGGCTAGTGTGAATAAGGCTGCAATAAACATGGGAGTGCAGATACCTCTTTGATATACTGATTTCCTTACTTTTGAGTATATACTTAACAGCAGGATTGTGGTATTATATGGTAGTTTGATTTTTTGTTTTTCGAAGAACCTCTATACTGTTCTCCCTAGTGACTGTACTAATTTACATTCTCACCAAAAGTGTACTAGGGTTCTCCTTTCTTCACATCCTCACCAGCATTTATTATGGCCTGTCTTTTGGCTAAAATCTATTTTAACTGGAGTAACATGATATGTCATTATAGTTTTGATTTTCATTTCTCTGATGACTAGTGATGTTGAGCACCTTTTCATATACGTGTTTGCCATTTCTATATATTTTGAGAAATGTATCTTCAGATTTTTTTTTGCTGATCTTTAAATTGGATTATTAAATTTTATTCTGTAGAGCTTTTTGAGCTCCTTATATAATCTGGGCATTAAGACCTCATCGGATGGAGAGTTTGCAAATATTTTCTTCTCTTCTTTGATTGTCCTTTTACTTTGTTGATTGTTTCCTTTGCTGTGTAGCTATTTAACTTGATGTGATTCCATTTGCCCATTTTTGCTTTGGTTGCCTGTGCTTGTGGGATACTACTTAATAAATAGTTACCCAAACTACTGTCTTAGAGAGTTTCCCTAATGTTTTCTTTTAGTAGTTTCATAACTTGTGGTCTTAGATTTAAGTCACTATTTTTATTTGACTTTTGTACTTAGCAAGATAGGTATCTAGTTTTGTTCTTCTGCATATGGATAGCTTTTTTCTCCCCAGTATATGCTCTTGTCAACTTTATTGAAAATGGGTTCCCTGTAGATGTATGGATTTGTTTCTGGTTTCCCTATTCTGTTCCATTGGTCTATGTGTCTAGTGCCTGGAATGCGGCTTTAGGACTCTGCTTGGTTTATTTTCCTATGACTTAAACTGGTATCCAAATTGCAAGACAAAATTCTCTTTCCTCTCTTCTTTCCTTTACTCAAGCAAAAGTCTCTGCTGAAGCTGCAAGCTACATTACCTGAAGTTGGAGAAAGGATGACTCAGGCACTCCCTTAGCCACCCAGTAGGCATTTTACTAGGTTATGTGTACCCCAAGTTCACTGGCTCTCACTTCAGCACAGCAACAGGACTTGCCTTTTTTTTTTTGAGACGGAGTCTCACTTTTTCACCTAGGCTGGAGTGCAATGGCGGGATCTCGGCTTGCTGCAACTTTGCCACCCATGTTCAAGCGATTCTCCTGTCTCAGCCTCCCAAGTAGTAGCTGAGATTACAGGCACCTGCCACCGCGGCTGGCTAATTTTACTAGTTTTAGTAGAGATGGGGTTTCACTATCTTGGCCAGGCTGGTCTTGAACTCCTGATCTCGTGATCCACCAGCCTGGACTGGGATTACAGACATGAGTCACCATGCCCAGCCACTGGCTTCCAAGTTTATTTGGGACTGAAGGGCACTGTAGCTTGCAGTGATAGGGCTAACCAGAATTTATTTTCTGAATGATGGGATCGCTGAGTCCCCTCTGACTGGGGCTTGTCTAAATGCTCCCTCCATGGGCACCATTTGAATTCTGCCCCATATTTGTTTTCCACTGTGATGGCAACACTGGGTTCCAATGCAAAGCCTCACAAGCACTGCACTGGCACTCCCCAAAGCAAACAGATTTTCTCTCTCAGCCATGAGGTCACTGCAGGGGAAAGGGAAAGTAGTGATGCAGGCAATTTAAGACTGTCTTTTCTACCCTACACAGCGCCTGTTTCTTTGATATGATGTGAAAACCAGGTAGTTATTGTTTACCTGATGTTTGCTTCTTATGAAGGTGACTCCTTGTGTGAATAGTTGTTTAATTGGCGTTTCTGTAGGGGCTGAAGGGTGGGAGGGGATGATCACTGGAGGTTTCCATTCAGCCATCTTACTCTAACTCCTTCTTGACTGTTTTTCTTGAAAGTGATGCTTTTTTTTTTTTTTTTTTGAAAATCACATGTGATAATTCCATAACATTAAAACAGCCCAAGTGTATTCCGGGTTTTTTTCTGATCAAGCATATTTTGCTATGGTAGCATGAGATTGGTGGCTGCCCTTATTTAAAGGTGTTCCTTGTTTTCTCTGTATACCTCCATCCTGACATTCTCACCTCTGAATGGAAGGTTTCCATGTAGCTGGACTGGACAGGAGCTTTTAGACGTGTCTGTGCAATGCACTGTCATTCACTATGAGAATGGGTACTTTGTCTACTGTGTTTGGGTGTGAATGTGTAGGTAGGAGGTAGAGTCGGAAAGTAGTTGCTCCAAAAACCTAAAAGGGGTATAACATTTTTTCGCTGAGCGTTTGTTAATATGCACTAATTTCCCAATGCTGTAGTGCTGCTGTGGTTGAAATAGAAATATATAAGACATAATCCTTAGTTCAGAATAATATGGTTATATATCTACACTTTGAAAGTACAATTATTTACTTAAAACCAAGTTTACCAGGATTTATTTTTGCAGAAGACTTTTAATTTTTCATGACTCAATCAAGTTTTAGGTATTATTTTAAAAATTAATAGATTTTGGATGAAAAGGCAAAAATTAATCAGTGGAAAATGAAACTATCTCTCCTGAGCACTTCTGTATTTTTCTAAAATAAGAACAGATTTTTATATAAATTGTACTTTCCTGAGGCCATTTCAGATATTCCTTTTTTTTTTCTTTTGGTGCCCAACATTACTTAGTATTGCACATCAATGGCAGTCTCTCTCAAACTTTTCTCCATTTCTTACTGAAATACTGCTATACTTCAGTGATTTTAAAACTCCAGTATGTACTTCATGTCAAATTTTATATCAATGCTACGAAGTTAGACACATTCATCAAAAGTTTTAAGAATATCAACACAGTAAAGATAAGTCATGAATTTAAATTTGTGATTAAATATTATCAGAGGAGCCAAATGGTATTTCCAGTTAATAATCCTCAGGCAGAATTTTCAATAGACAAGTTGTCTCTACTAAGAGGCTGCATGATGAATGGAAAGAACAGAATATAGAACTTGGGTCTGTTTGAGTTCAAGGTCCTACAATTACCAAGCATATGAATTGGCCAAAGGAATCATTAAACTCTCAAAGTTACCCCTGTAGGAAATAATCTCTTTATAATTCTCAGTGTTACCTTAAACTTCATAATAAAAATGAATAAATGTTTGTGAAGTACTTTCACAAATGCTAAATATTTTATTGCTGTTTTCATTGCCTCAATATAATTTTCATTGATTTTAAAATGATGAGTCCTGTGTATAAAGGTGGATTTATATGGGAGGGAAGTCTAACTGGTTTGGTTAAAGTTATCATTGCTCATAAAATTAACATGTAATGTAAATAGTCATTGAATGAAATGATGAATAACAGTGAATGTGTTCTTAAAGTACTAGAAGAAATGATTACTTTAATTGTTCTCTGCTATTCCCAAAAAGAAGTATATCAGAAATGATTGCAGGAAGCATTAATTTTTACCTTAACTAGATATATTATTTCTGAGAGATCTCATGTTTTCTCACCATAAAAATGACAACTATGTAATGTAAGGCATATATTGATTAGCTTGATATAGCTGCTCCACAACGTATATATGTAACAAAACATTATGGTGTAGATTGTATTTATCTAATTATATTTTATCTATGCAATTATATATAATTTTGTATGTTAATTAAAAAGTAAAGTCAATGGTAAGAAAACAGTTTTTATTTTAAGTCTTCACTTTCTAAATTATAAACAAAATTTCTTTGGATGATCTTACAGAACAACAGAAGAGTTAAGATTGTAAAATGTTAAAAATTAATGAGATTCATTTTATTCCATAAGAGTATCATGGGTTTTGTGTTACTGATGACATGGATAGGATGGAGAAAATTCACTTTCTATATAATTTCACTTTGAAAAATATTTCTGTTGAGGGCTGTCTATAAGGAAACCAGTTGTCACCAAAAGATTACTTAGTTGGAGAGTACAATGCTATACAATAGATAAATGTTGGTCTTCAGGTAAAAAGGAAAATCAAAACCCACAATAAAAGGAAATTAAAGAACAATTGGAAGGGTAAAGGGCAGTTTAGTTGGACAGAATTTGAGAATTTAAAAAATTGGTCTCTTTTGTAACTGTATACTAAACCACCACTTACATGTAAATGACCTATAGGGCTAGTCCAATTCTTTCTGGAGTGCTCCATATCTGTATAGAATTACTTGCAAGGCATCTACAACATGAGCCATGGACATGTCATTTATTTCCATAATTGACATCATTATCTCACTTTCATAACTTACTCTCCATCCTGCATTAAATAGCTCTGTAGATTTCACCAGTTATTCATTCAATAAATATTTATTGATCACTAACTTATGCTATGCACTCCATTAAACTTAAAGATAATAGGATATTAAGATAAGTGAATTTGCAAGTTCATTTAAGAGCTTAAAAGGTTAGATACACCATGCTGTACTTGGGAAGTCAGAAGACAGAGTCATTTTATTTGCTTTATTTGCATCATCTCCAGAATTTAATTAGGCTACAGGTTCTTTAATGTTTCTTGAT
>CM052654.1:129756203-129801569 GCA_028533165.1 Leontopithecus rosalia | reverse complement strand
AAATTACCTGTTCAAAAACACAGTAGTATTTATTTTTCACACATCTTAAATTTCCCATATGTTTTTGCCTCTGCTCAGAATTCCATTATCAGGTTTGTGTATCTGGGGAAAATGTCTTTGTCTTCAACTTTCAAGTCTCAGATTGAAAGTCTTTGGATACTGAAGTCTTCCTATATTCTGCCAGAAAAAATTATACTGTTTCCTCTATTTCTCTATCTCCTTTATTGCCTTTTACATTTTTTTAAATAGTAAAACCTCTACTAAGTAGCCTGTATTGTGATTCATTTATTTATTTCTTATCTACACTTCTGCATTTGTCTGAAATGTATTTGGAGTGACCAACTTTCAGATCTCTTGAGATAAAAAATATACAGGGATTTTTTTTAATCTCCAGTGCATATCACAGTGCTTGATATATGTGAGGTGCAAATAAAACACTTTTGAAGTAAAATAGAAAAGGATGGAAAATATTTTTTAAAAAGTAAGATAAAAGCCTCAGATATCAATAACCAAAAATATAACACCTACTGAATGCTGATTACATATTTTTGCTCACTGATATCATAGGGCTAGTAATTATTAGAGTGAAAATCTGAATATGAGCAACCTGAACTGAGAATGACATATGTAATAGAAATAAACATACCTACTGAATATACCTGTACATGTGTGTGTATATGTTTGTCAGATGCAACCTAAAAATGGCCTTTAGTTTGGCTTATTTTGTCATTAGTCTGATTTACTTGAAAATAATAATCTGTATAATTTATTAATTAAACCTCAGTGTTCATCCTTGATGACAAGAGATAAGTGATGAAAGAGAATCATCGTGTGTTGTGATGTATGATTTTTTCAGCCTCTCCCAGATGCCTTGCATTTGTAATTCCAATTCATCTTCCTAATAAATCATTGAGGGAGGAATCATGACTCCCATCTCACAGATGGAAGAGGGCGGAGGCCTGAATAAGAGCACCTACCTAGCATTTACAGCTGTTTTGTGGGTCAGAAACACACACTGATGTAAGGTCTTGTGGCATAAGAAAAAAGAGTCACTCTTACGTGAATTAAGTAGCCTAAGTGATAAAGGAGAAACTGCTTTAAGAATTTTTTATAAGAGAGGCATTGCAGAACCATCCAACAACCTTTGGCATGAGTTTATATTCTTCCCCAATGAAAATCAGAATTCAGCAAATTAAGCGTTCTTGTTAGTGGCACATTTCTGGGTGATTTACGAGTGTCTTTTAAGAAATAATACGGCATATATTTGAATCCAATAATGGACATATGTTTCATCTTGATTAATTGATTCTATCCAGGAAGAATAAAAATGACTGTAATAAGCTGACTACCCAATGCAGCAATAAATCTCAGGCTTAGCCATAATGCAGAACTAACAAATCTTTACGTTCCCCAACATATTAGAATGTAATAAGAACATTTTCTCTCTGGAATGTGGCTTAGCACGGAATGAATGTGACAAGACCTGCTGCCTGTGTGCTTCAGAAACTTGTCATCTAGTCAATGAATTTTTACCGACTACCACTTTGTGCCAAACTTTGTGTAAGAATCAGGGGACACATAGGCAATAGGAATGGCTCCTTCCCACTTAGCAGCTCACAGTTTAGTGAAGAAGAAAAGAAGTTAGGTAAGGAAATATATCACAGTGTTAACCATTGTCATCGAAGTAAATAGCATCATGAAAACACAGATAAGTAAGCCCCTTTTGTGTCACTCACTGGGCACCATCCTTTATTGAGTGTCTTATTTTTGCTTGCTCTAATTCACAGTGAAATTATGCAGGGTAAGTATAATTACCGTAATTCACAAATGAGAACACTGGGACTTGGACTAAGTCGTTGGAGAAGCTGGGATTTAAACCAATCTACATAGCTTCAGAAATGAATTTTTAGGGGGCACACTGCCTCACAGAAACCAATTCATGAGTCTCATGCTTTACAATATACTTCCTTACATATTATAATATCATTTGTAAGTTTTAATATTGTGGTCATTTTACTACCAGCCTCTTTGCTCTGTAGCTTTGAGACTTTGGCTGTGTTACTAAACGTCTCCATGCTTTAGTTTCTTCATTTGTAAAATATGAATAGTAACAGTAGCTACTTCATAGTGTTGTTGGAGAGAATAAATGAATTCTATGTTGTAGATCAGAGGTTGGGAAACATTCTTTTGGTAAAAGCCCAGAGGATAATAATACTTTGGGGTTTTGCAGGTGACATCAACTCAAACATCTATTTAGTTCTGCTGTTGTAGCACAAAATCAGCAATAGACAATCTGCATATTGGGTGTTATTATACTGCAATGAAAACTTTATTTGCAAAAACAAGTGGGGCAAATTTAGTCTTTGGGTCTTAGTGTGTTTGCCATAGCCTGCTATAAAGTATATGCTGAATTAGCAAATATTATTACTAATATTAATTTTAACCTAGAAAAATTGAGATGCTAAGTGCATTATCCTCAGTCAAACATATATTATATTTATTAGGTTGGAAGCTTGCATCCAGTCTTCCAGATTCAAATCCAGTGGTCTCTCCCTAAAAAATCCCTCCAAGAGTATTTGCTAACTCCAGGGACCTTTCCGGTTCGTCTGTGGAGAGTATCTCGTCATCACAGTATGTTTCATGAGGAATAAGTGCACCTTTCTCATTTCACACTCCAAGTGCTTACTCATTGAGGGAGAAGAATAGGGTTTTTAGGTGGAATAACTAATATATTGAAAATGAATATAGGCTCTTTGATTTTTGCTGTCTCTGGAGATTGCTATTCAGAATAACTATAAACAAAGTTATTGTAATAGCTTTGACTTTCGTTTTCAATTAAACTTCAATTAACATCATCATGTAAGCCATAACCTGGACATTCTGACCTTTCCTGCTTCTATGCCTCTAAACTATTTGGGAAATGCTTGAAACCTCCATTGATCTTTTGTTGTTTTGTCTTTCAAGATGTGTTACAAACCCCACTACTGCAGGCATGTCTGGCCATTCCTGGGATCACTTATGTCAATTATTGCTCTGATATTCTCGACCCTTTCACATTTAGTTATACTATTTACAAAGCCCCTAATGCCTTTTAAGTACTTTATCTCTTAGACATAACACTCTATCAAGGCCAGTTATGTTATGCAGATTCCAGGGCCTCAAATGATAGAATAGGACAGGGTCTGGATTTGCCTATCAAGATTTCTGGGATCAAATCCAGACTCTGCATGCAGTTAATTCTATAACCATGGGCAATTTGGAGGACTTCTCTGATCTTACTTCTTTATCTATAAAATTGAAATAATATCTATGTTTTAGTGCTAAGAATGCATAAGACAAATGCTAAGAAACTCCAGTATGTCCAGTATGCTTGCAGCCTGTTTTTCTCTCACCACATATTCTTTTTTTTCTACTTCTTTTAATCCTGCCTTGCCAAGAGTAAGGCCTTGGAATCTGTTTAATGATGAACACATGACTAGAGAACTGGTCCTCATTTGAAGACTTGGTATACTTCTTGATGTTCATTTTAAAATGAGTTTTAAAAGACATCTTTTGATATGCTTCATCTAATTTAACCAAAATAACATGGTTTTGTTTTAGATATACTTTAAGATACATTTTAAAATTCATTCTATTTTCTTGAAATCATTCCATTTTTATACACATCATTTTATGTACAGCAAAACTGAATTGTTTGGGTCTTTATGACTAAATAAATAGATTCCTCAAGTTTATCTATTCTGTTTATTTATTGTTGCACATTTTCAAAGTAATTTTACATCTGCCTTCAGAAAGACTCATGAAGCAAGGGACTTATCAATCAGATTTTTTCAAAAGGAAACGCACTGATGGAATTATAGCGATTATGGAAACATGCACTGTAAAAATAGAACTCGGGTCTTTTGACTCTCTGTTCTTAAAATATGCCACTATCTGTTGTCACTGTAGGCACAAGTCAAGAAAATTTAAAGACGGGAGAGTAGGAGATATGTGTTGCAAAGATAAGAGCTGGACTATGAGATACATATGATGAAATTCTGTTTTCAACCCCCCCATACTGTGCAGCTTCTGTGTTCCTGAGGTGACACATTTTGAGGATATCAAAGATAGGAACATCTGGAGAAGGCACAGCTAAGAAATACAGATTTCAGACAGGTAGATAGTTTTCTTACCTTTTAACTAAAAGTTACGTAACTGCTTCACTTGAGAAACACAGACATCAATTCCCACTGACATCTGAGAGCTACTTCTAATATGAACTAATACTGCTATCATGTGAACTATATACCAACACTGTCTTATTAATTGAGACAGGTATTATTATTATCCCCTCTTTATAGAAAATCAAATTATGACACAAATAGGTTAAACGAGTTTCCCAGATTACATCTGGTAGCTGATGTAACCGGGATTTGAACCTAAACATTCTATCTCTAGGGCCTGTGGCCTTAGCTACTACAATACTCTAATCCTCTAGTAAGGTCCTTTGTTTTTCAGAATTTTCAAACTAATTCTCTGTTGCTGGATTTTTGACTTGTTCAATTACCTTGTAGACAGTGAGTCTCTAAACTATGTTCTCTTTTTCCGAATAGCCGAGAGTCTCCCAGTTAGCTCAGGTTTTTGTGAAGGGATAATAGAATCCCACAGATAAAATAATGTCAAATGTAATGTGCTAGCATTTACAAGTTGGAAGGAAAGTGTTCATATCACTTCCGTATCATTCTAACGGTGATCTAACTACTTGAATGAATATGGCTGAAGGCACTGAAAGAAAAATGACAGGTAGGCAAGCAACCTAACTTCATAGGGCATGGCTTCATCAAGGGTTCTAGCTTTGTAACTTCACTGTGTTATGTGACTCTAGGCATGAGGGTAGGAATGGGGCTGTGGAAGGCAGTGGGTGGGGATATCTATTCTGGGTTTCAATTACTTCTCTTTCAGTCCTAAAACGTTTGAAATAGCAGAGTTCATTTCTCCATATGTATAATGGCAATAATAGTGGTGTGTTCGAAATGATAAAAGAAAATTGTCTGCTACAGATGTCTGTGCCTGGCATTTATGAGGTGGTTGATAATGGTCTACATACAGGCACAGATATAATATACACATATTCTCAAGCTTCTCCAGCAGGTGAAACAGGCATTACTCAATTGATAGCTAAAACTAGGAGGGCTAGCATCAAACTAACCTAGGTTTGGAGCTTGATTCTTCCACTGTCTATTTGTGTGAACTTTGGTCAGTTATTTATCCACTCTTATTTTAAGATGAAAAAGTTAATATCACTTATCACCATCAACATCAAATGAGAATATCCATAATGGTTTGGAATAGTTTGTAATGCCCAGAAAGTGAAATGTACAGTCTCTATTTGTCAGTTATAAATTTTTTATTAAATATCACATTTTAAAGTTGTGGGTTCACTCTCATTGGTTTGTGTATTCCATATATTCCTCTCCCAAAAATGTCTGAAAATTCCCAGATGTCATAGGTAAGATGAAGACAGTTCATTTAGAAATCTATAGAACCAAAAGGGAAGAGAGGGCACAATGCAGTTCATCTCAAAGGCAGTCAACTTTAGGCAGATCTCAGCCTCTCTGCTTCTCTATCCCTTACTAGAAGAGATCCTCGGGTCCATTGCCTTTCTTACTGTGCTGCTTTTGTTCATTTTCTTTAGACTCTATTTATCTCTGGGTCATTTATGGCCTGTCTGTGTCACTGCTGAACTCTGATTTAATATGTCACCTCATCTAGGGTAGAAATTCTCAAACTATTTACAGTGCAGGGCCAGTGAGTTTTGTTTTCTAATTCATAGCTACAATTGTTTCCTTTATTGTCTCATAGTTATAGAGGCTAAAAATCTGAAATCTAAGTGTTGTCGGGGCCCTGATCCCTCTGAAATCAGGAGCAGGGAGTCTTCCTTGACTCTCCAGCATCTGGAGTCCTATAGGCTGGACTTGGCACTCTTTGGTTACAACTGCAGTACTTCAGTGTCTGGCTGTGTCATTACTTTGCATTCTCTCTGGGTACCTTTGTATTCACATGACATTCATCTCTGTGTTCAATTTCCCCTGTTTTAAAAGAACACTGATATGGTTTCTTTCTGTGTCCCCACCCAAATCTCACCTTGAATTGTAATCCCCATCATCCCCACGTGTCAAGGGTGGAACCAGGTGGAAGTGACTGGATCATGGGGAAGGTGCGCTCCATGCTGTCCTCGTGATAATGAGTGAGTCTGAGATGTGATAGTTTTACAAGCACCTGGCATTTTCCCCGCTTGCACTCACTCCATCCTTCTACCTTGAGAAGAAGGTGCCTACCTCGTTCCTGCCTTCTGCCATGATTGTAGTTTCCTGAGGTCTCCTAGCCACACTGAACTGTGATTAAATTAAACCTCTTTCCTTTATAAACTACCCAATCTGAGCTATTTCTTGATGGCAGCATGAGAACAAATACAAACAAGTCCTATTGGATGAGGGTCCACTCTAATGACCTCATCTTAACTTGATTACATCTGCAAAGATTCTATTTCCAAATAAGTTCGCATTATGAGGTACTAGAATTAGGACTGGAACATATCTTTTAGGGGGGAAATTCAACTCATAAGTAGCACACAGATCGTGTTTTTCTATATCCTATCCAAAGAGACAGGGCTAGTGATCAGGTGCTTGAATATCACAGCAATGAAAATGGTAATTAAAGCTTAAACATTGTCTTTTTCTGCCTTATATCACCACTACTTATAGTTGTAGACCAACACCTCAACTATACTATAGGGAGCTCTGCTTTGAGTGACAAACTAACAGGAATGTGAACGTTAGTTGGTGAATTCTGCTTTGGACCCATGAGGTTGGTTACTTTTAAAGGTTGTACCTATTCAATGTATGCCAGCAGGACCAATGGGGTCCTGATAAGTTCTCATACCTTGCTGTTCCATCTCTGCATTGCTCATCTCCTTATTTTCATGTAAGTAACTCTTATTTATCTTTTATAATTCGTATTTGATTTCCCCAATGCCCCACTCAGTCTAAGATGTATTTCTTCTCTCTTCCCAGAGCAGCATAGCACGCCTCTATGCTAGCACAGCACTACATGTATTGATCAGCATGTTTCTCTTCCCCTTAATACAATGAATTAGTGTTCCCTGAAGAGAAGATCCATTTCTTATTCCACCTGGTCTCCCTAGTGTCCATCTACTGCCTACTTCATTTTGTGTGTATTTGTTTACATTAATATATGAATAAATAAATGAATGCATTCCCTATCTTGGCAAAAGCCATGTTTGGCCAGACTGATTATCAAATTAGAATCTCCTTTTTAACAAATGTTAGAGTTATCATGACAATACCAAATTTAGGATAGTTGTTTTTAGAGTCTTATTGGACATGAGACTTCCAACAAAACAACAAAGACCACTGAACACCTTTCAAGCAATGTTTAAATAGATGATCTTTCTAAAGATTGATTATCTTCCTGTCCTGTAAGATGCAATAGTGTTCATAATTGTACTTGAGAGATATACTGTCCCAGTTGTAAATGTTCAATTACATATTGTGCAAACAACCATTTATTTATTGTACTTTATTTAGTATTTAAACAATAATCATACCAGGAAAGTAATAATTTCTAAATCTGTCTGCAGTTTTGGAGGGTATGTATTGTTGAGGTTTTTCATTTTTAGTGTACTGACTAGAGATCAATTTACCTTTATCATAGAAAATAATTCTAAAACCCCATTGAAACTTTGAATTCACTTATAGATAAGATAATTTCCACATCAGTGATTCTTAACCCAAAAGTCCCTGGAGAATTGTCCAGAGGACAAGAACTTGAAATCATGGTGCCTTGAAAACAATTGGCATTTAATTAATATCTGTAGAGTAGTACTGAACTGAATGTATTAGATTTGTGTACACACTCATTAGACTTTCTTTTTTCTAAAACCAATTTGTCATCATTTTTGATAAAGAGGTTCTTTTCAGAAAGTTGCATTCTAAATTTGTATGTTACCAAAATCATTCTACTCATTCTTTTCAAGGGGCAATTATGAGTCATTAAGGGACTAAAGAATGTACTATTAATCAAGTCAGAGATTAGTTGATCTATCATTGTCAGTTTCAGATCCAAGTTCATCCAATTTTACTTTCAAAAGTCACTGGGAAAAGTGATCTTAGGGTTGTAAAAGGCACCATAAATCTTTTGCCTAGGGATCAAGGGGAATTAACTTCTACTGAAGGTTTCATCCCAGCAGGACATATGATGGACATGCATGAGTAGCACACATTTTTAAGTTCAGTTATCCTCTCCAGAGAATATAGGGATTAGAGAAAAAGAAGCCTGACGGGGGAAAGAAGTAAAGTAAAATTATGTTCTTTTGTGAAGAAGCTTGTTACTTCTGGTAATGCTAACAATTCTATTTTGCTTGTCAGGAAATTCGGGCTTTGCTACTCTTAATTTTACATAATAACTATGTCAAATAAAATCAGTTAAAATGTACAGTCATTGAGGCCTCATTTACATACTAATTCCATTCATGAATGCTCTTTAAGAGATGAACAAAAGTTTGTAAATCACAGGGTAGATTATTGATGGCTATTTTCTGAATTGTTTTATTAATTTGTCACCTATGTCCTCTTTTTTCTCATTTACCTGCAAGTGTGAAGACCAAATGTTCTTTGCTTTCAGTAGTATGTGTAGTGCCACTGGAATAATACTCTGTTGAGTAGCAGGGGGTAGTTTTGAAATCTACTTAACTCTGTCATAGAGGATTTCAAGAAAGCAATTATAATTTCTTTTTATCTCCGCTTCTAAAATGCTACTTAGTGTTTGAATCATCTCTCCTTTCCCCTACTCTACCCTCTGCTTTGCTTGCCTGCCTTCCTGCCAATTCTGTCTCTCCTGTCACTTGAAAGTTGACATGTAGGTCAGGTGCACTGGCTCATGCCTGTAATCCCAGAACTTTGGGAGGCTGAGGCAGGAGGATGGCTTGAGGTCAGAAGTTAGAGACCAGCCTGGCCAACATGGTGAAACACCATCTCCAGTAAAATTTGAGAAATTAGCCAGGCGTGGTGGCAGGTGCCTGTTATCCCAGCTACTCAGTAGGCTGCCACAAGCAAATTACTTGAATCCAGGAGGTGAAGGTTGCAGTGAGCCAAGATCACACCACTGCACTCCAGCCTTGGCAACAGAGAGCCACTCTGTCTCAAAAAAAAGGCAAAGCATTGCCATGTGAAAATCAACTTTTATTCCTGCCAAATCATAATGTGTGTGCATGTGCCTGTGCGTGTGTGTGTGTGTGCGCGCGCATACACGCCTTTTAGGGTCATTCTGACTTTTTTGGAAGTGAATGCTATTCCTCCGTAATTACGTGTTCTCACTTGCTCTCTTTGTCCTTCTGCTTCCATTGGAATAGTTAGAGGAGAGCACAATCGGGGGAAGCTTTAGACTCCACAAGTCTAGCCTGACTCATACAGTTGTACAGGTAGAGGCTCCTGCAAGAAAGCTTTCAATTTGTTTTTATGCGAAGAGTCAGGCCTGTCTTCTGCAAGTCTGCTGCAGTTTGCCAGGGTTCCACTCCAGACCTTGTTCACCAGGATATGGCAAGTGGAGGCTGCAGAACAGCAAAGACTACTGCCTTCTCCTTTCTCCAGAAGCTTCATCCCAGAGGGGCATCTACCTGATGCCAGCCAAAACTATCCTGTATGAGGTGTGTGTTAAAATGTCTCACCTAGTCAGGAGGCATGGGATCAGGGACCCACCTAAAGAAGCAGTCCCTTAGGAAGCTGGTGTGCTATGCTGGGGAATCCCCCTCATCCAAATAGCCCAAATCGTTCATAGCCAGCATCCAGGAAAGATAAATCTGCTGATGTTAAACCATGGCCACCCACGCCCACCCCACCAACTCCCAGGGCTCTGTTCCAGGTAGATTCTGTCTGCAGATTCCAGGTAGTTCTCTCTGTAAGCCCCTGGATGGAGTTACTGGAATTCCTGTAGGGAGGCCCTGCCTGGTGAGGAGGGATGGATCCTGTTCCCACCTAAATAAACAGTCTGGCCATGATCGACCACAGCCACTGTGCTGTGCTATGGTGAGTACCACCCAGTCTAAACCTCCCGGTCTCCCCAGCACTGGCACGATGAAAACCACCGACTAGACTCGCAGTAATGGCAGTTGCCCCCGTCCACACCCCAGGAACTCGATCATCTTAGGCAGACTCCAGGCTGCTGTGCTGGCCAGCAGGGATTCCAAGCCAGTGGGTCTTAGCTTGTAGGGTTCTGGGGGAGTGTAAACCACTGAGCTAGGTCATTTGACTCCCTGGCTTCAGCCCTCTTTCAACGGAAGTGACAGTTCTCGTCTCACTGTAGTTCCAGGTGGGGTCAGAGGATGTAAAAACTCCCGCACCTCATATCTGCCTCAATGACCAAAGCAGCTGCCATGGGTCTGCCTAGTTTTGTGCTTGAGACTCAAGCCCTGGTGGTGTAGGCTTATTAGAAAATCTCCTGATCTGCTGATTGCAAAAATTCATGGGAAAAGTGCAGTATTCCAGGAGGGTAGCACAGTCCCTCACAATACACACACACACACACACACACACACACACACACACACACACCCTTAAAATACTCTTTTAAAATTTTCAAGAAAAAGAAAAGTTTAAGGTAGCACATTTCTCTGATAAAACTGCTCATCAGTCCACCTGATTCAGTTCTGTCTCTTTTTGTCTTCTACAGACTATAGTATATTTTCAAATCCAGAAAGTTATTAAGCAATACCCTGCCCAGAACTTTCTGATGGCTTCCTTTTGCCTATTCTAAACTCCTCAGTATTGCATAGCAGAAAGATTATATAAGTTATCGTCAAAGCTAGAACATTTTGAGAATAAAAGGAGTAATAAAAGTAAGTCAAACAATATACTTATTGATTGCCAAATCATTATTACTCTATTGGTCAACCTAAAAATAGCTATATTTAAATTACATTTTGAAACTAATTTAAGTAAATAAAAATGTAGCCACATTAAAGCAAATTTTAAAATACACATCATATTGTCTATTAAGTAAACTACAAGTAATCTGGGAACATATATAAACATATTTTAATTGTTTTCTTAGGTATATCTTTCAGTATTAATTGCATGTTATTGGTATTTTATAAATAAAATACATTTTTTCTATATTTAAGCATGTCTGTAAAATATCTTGTAATCTTTATAAAAATTGTTGTACTTAATAATTTAAAATAATTAATATTTTTTCTTCTTTAGTTTTCTATCTAGACATGTTTCTAATGGAGAAAATTTTTTTAATGCAAGTGCTGATGTAATTGGTAAGTTTGAAGCAAACTGTGTCAAATAAAAGATATCCTCGGCCGGGCGTGGTGGCTCAAGTCTGTAATCCCAGCACTTTGGGAGGCCCAGGCGGTTGGATCACGAGGTTAAGAGATCGAGACCATCCTAGTCAACATGGTGAAACCCCGTCTCTACTCAAAACACAAAAAATTAGCTGGACATGGTGGCGTACGCCTGTAATCCCAGCTACTCGGGAGGCTGAGGCAGGAGTTGCCTGAACCCAGGAGGCGGAGGTTGCAGTGAGCCGAGATCACGCCATTGCACTCCAGCCTGGGTAACAAGAGCGAAACTCCGTCTCAAAAAAAAAAAAAAAAAGATATCCTCAATTCTTTGTTTTTTATATAAGAAATTTAAAACTAGTTCAGAAGGTGTTTATAAAAACTATCTTGTTGGTTAAAATTTGTGTGTCTTTCTTTGAAAAATACTTTTACAAGACAATGTCAAATTATTTATATCTATTTTAATATTTCATTAAATTAGATGTTGAAAAATTGTTTTTAATTTCATTTAACACCTATACAAAATATTTATTTTAAATGTATTAAAAATAAGAGTTTTAGTAGAAGATTCATTCTAAAAATCAATTTATATAAAACTTTATAAAATTTTAAAATTAAAACCACTGTGTTATTTTTAACTCACAAAATTTAATTTTTTCAACTTGTTACTTGATTTGTAGGGAGAATTTTCAATGTCTTCTTGCTTACAAGGTTTATTTTCTGTAATTACAATTTGCTAAATGCATAAATGTTGAACTTTTCTGGTTCTTAAAGTTAGTATAATTGCTTTCTAATTTAAAAGAAAAAACAGCTCAACTCATTTTGTCTCTGCTTGATTTTTCAGTGTTCAAGAAGCCTTTTCTTGTTGCTGGAGCTCTTTCAAATTAGGTCCCTAATATGGTTGGCTCTGCATCCCCACCCACCCAGTTAAACTGATTTTCTTTATAAACCCCTACCTAAATCTCACCTTGAATTGTAATCTCTACATGTTGAAGGAGGGACCTGGTGGGAGGTGATTGGATCATGGGGCAGTTTTCTCTATGCTGTTTCTCATAACACTAAGGGCATTCTCAGAAGATCTGATAACCTTAAAAGTGTTTGGAGGCTTCCTTTGTCCTCTCTCTCACTCTCCTGTATTTACTGGACACTAGATTTTAGAGTTGACACAGAGATGAGATAAATAAAATACACTTTAATACCAAAATATTATTCTTGCATTTTCATGAAAAACTGCTTTCCCATTTAAACCAGTATTAGGATAATGAGGAAATACCAGGTCTCATGGAAAACCGGGATAGGAGGGTTCGAGGAAATCTCTGAGTTGCTAAAGGGCTTATAGTTTTTAATAAATTCAAATAAGTTCAGTATGTGTAGAATACATTGGGAAAACGGATAGGGAGTAAAAGACACTGTAGGTTATTATTTCAGAAAAAAGCAGAACATGCAAGTCTTCTTAGGTGAAAGAGTCATGATGTATTCCAAGTTGACATTAGATATAAGGTCCATTAAGTGCCCTATCTCACAGACTATATCTATGACAACTTTCTACTCAATTCCACTTTCTCTACTCAGTTTTATGGGCTCTGTCTGAGACTTGACATCACCTAAGCTGATCAAAGTCTAAATGCATAAAGTCTCATTGATCCCTTCTTCTATTGCTCTTACTCAACTGCAAACACCATGCCTGCTTTTCAATATTATCAAGAACTTTTGCCATTTTTTCAATTTCTTTTGCTTTACTTCTGTTCCTGGATTAAAGCAAAAAGCTGAAATTACAGAAAGTATTAAAAATGTTACCTGCTCTGCTTATCAAAATTACTTACTTTTTTTAAATTAGATAATTTTATAAGATATTTTACTCCTGGAATAAGACCTTCCTTCGATAAGGTACATTATAGTTTAGGAATAGCTTGTCTGTTTTTAAAAAAGATTTACAGATAATTTGGATAAAAATTCAGTATTCCTAATGATTTGTCACCTTGGTCTTATACATTTTTCTCATTTGACCTTATTGTTTTCACTCTGCCAACACACTAAAATATAAAAAATCTACCCCTGGTTGCAGTGGCTCATGCCTGTAATCCCTGCACTTTGGGAGGCTGGTGTGGGTGAATCACCTGAGGTCCAGAGTTCTAGACCAGCCTGGCCAACATGGTGAAACCTCATTGCTACTAAAAAATACAAAAATTAGCCGGGTATGAGGGCATGTGCCTGTAATCTTAACTACTTTGGAGGCTGAGCGGGGAGAATCGTTTGAACCTGGGAGGCAGAGGCTCGAGTATAGTGGTGGAGGCTGAAGTGAGCTGAGATCATGCCACGGCACTCCAGCCCAGGTGACAGAGCAAGACACTGCCTCAAAAACAGAAACAAACAAAGAAAACTCCACCGCTGAGTGCTAGGCATCTCCAGAAAAAATTAATCATATAACCACACCATTTGTTTTTATCAAAATCCTATACTCTTTACCCAAACACTAACTTTCAAGTACCACAAACAAATTCTTTCTCTTTTTCCATAAATTTGCTCTTATGTTTTCTCGACCTGTTGCTTCAATTATGTAATCTCTACAAATGGCCTACCCAGCATTCTTCCTTGTTTAATCAGGGGTTTTCCCCCCTCTAATTTCTAAACAAGGATTTGCATATACCTTCTTTTTTCCTAACAGTAGGAGAAAGATCCATTCTTCTGTGCAGGACCTGTGCTCTGGGTCTCGTATCCCACCTCCACAGGAACTTCCCTTACCCATTTTTAGCTCATCTGCTGTATTTGCATCTTCTACCTCTCCATGTGCAGAGATTCCTTCTCATAGAATGTAAAGATAAGTTCATTATTTTCTTCTTAAAACATAGCCAATATTAACATGATGGCCACAAGTATTAGGTTGGTGCAAAAGTAATTATGGCTTTTGCCGTTACTTTTCATGACAAAAACCGCAATTACTTTTGCACCAGCCTAATACTTGTACCCAATGTCACTCCAGTTTCCATTCTCTCTGTTCTTCACTAACTTTTTAAATTTCCAGTAAAATTATTCTGTTCAACTGCCCCAATACACTTTTTGGTCTTAAACCCTCACAGTGACCTTTCAGACTGCTGCTTGCTATGCTCCCTTACAAATCTTATTTTGCTCCCGTGACACCACTGTCTCCTGGCCTTTCGTTTCAAATTCTTCTGTCTTTTACCTGTTGTTTATTCTACTTATTCTTTAAATCAGTGTTTCTCAGAATACAACTACAGGCTCTCTTGTCATCTTTCTTTATTTCTCATTCTCTCCATCACACTGTAATCTATCGAGTCTTCATCAAATAAGAGTCTGTGATTTCTCTAAAGTTCGTGATATTTGTGTCTTATTCATACATGTCTTAGTTTGACAGTAACTAGCAGGCTTTCTAGTAAATCGTGAGGACTAAGTTCTGATTATTTTTCATTATCTTGCCCAAATTGCTATCTAAGGAGTCTGAGGAGTCGTGCCCTATAAACCATAAATTCTCATCAGATGGGTTTCATTTAACCCTATATATTGTGACTTACTTTCCAACCTGACTCTGGTATAACACTATGAGACAAGGAAGAAAATCAGAATACTTTATTCCAAAACATGTTTCTTTGCCGTATCTCGAAATGACCCCGAAAAGCTGTCCTTTGTGGGGGAAACTGTGCCTCTGTAAAGAATCTCTATTAACATAGCTAGAACTTTTTCTTCCGGGCCTCAATTCTGAAGAGATTAAGTAAGAGTCTAGCATCTTTTAAAATGTCTAAATAAGAAACATTTGTCATCTTATTGTCTCTAAGGGCAGCCACTGTAAGACTTCAAAAGAACCTTGATAGTTCTAAGTGTTCAATAAATATTGGTTTAATAAATACTTAAATAAAGAAATGGATGTTTTCTTTGAATACAGTGAAGCAACTTTCACTGTTTACTATTTCTTTGTACTTTTCTTAAACTCTTTCAGTGTCAGTTTCTTCGCCTGTAAAATTTCCTCAGTTGTTTAATTCTTTCAGGTTTTTCACGAAGTTTCAGTAAAATATTTTGTGTCATACTTGTGCCTGGCATAGCTCAAATGTAGAGCCGATTCTGTTAAGTTTGCACAATTCTTTTACTCGCAACTGGGTAGCAGCACAGTCCAGGAATGTTCAGCTTCATGGACCACAGGAGAAAAGGAACCAGGGAGGTTGAACAGTCTGAAGTGTAGGACAGGGTGGAGACTATATTGGAGACATTAATCCTTCACACAGTAAAGATATTTGCAGAAGCACCAGATTCCTCATACAACAATAGAGAACATAAGCCATCATTTGTTTTAGACATGTATTGAATAGCTTTTCTTTTAAAATCTAGCCTGTTTTATGGAGCAATTTGGAAAGGACATTAACTATGGATGAGGTATTTAGAGAGGCAAGAAGGTGAATAAGATAAGATCTTGGTGACAGGAGGTAGCAACTGAGTACAGTGCTTTTCTCCCTCAAGCAATAACGAAACCCAATCATAGAACAACTCAGAAATCCAGATTGATAGGAACCAGATCCAATTTTAAGGGGAAAAAAGTTCTTAGCAGACTGAGCTTCTCCTCATTATATGTCTTCCAGTGGAGCAGTAGAGATAAGAGAGAAAATAGCACTGCCCTGGAAAGTGAGAAAATAGTCTATGATTTCTCTGAGTCTAACTTCTAGTACATAAAGTACTAAGATTGAACCATATAATTCCAAATATCCTTTCAGGCTCTGAAATATCACAATCCTATCACTGCAATTAACCTCTCCCCAACGTGTAACTCTTGATAAGACAGGCATGGCACTCTCCTTCACACCTATGTTACTGCCAAAGAAATCAATTAGACATCAAAAATACGTATGTTTTACTTAATATTAGGAATTCATAAGAATCTTATTATAAATGCCCAAATATATGGCTCCTAAGTTACACTCAGACAAGGTAACTTAATATATGAGCCATTTCTTCCTAAATTTCTGATAACATATGCATTAATTTTTCCAGCTTTAGGCTCTTTGATAATTACTAAATGTAACGTAGTTTATGTGTATACTCATGAGCAATCCCGTCTTTTTTTGTAAAGTATCTTAATGTTTTTCTTTTTTTGTTATTTTTGTTTTCTTCCTAAAAATGGGAGTCTGGCTTTTTCAACCTACTTTCCAAAGAGAAGAACTCAGGTAATTTGATTAGTGGTGATTATTAAATGAAATATTTTAGTCCCAACAGAAATCACTCTCTCATGTAGAATCCAAATGACTAACGTGTTTCACTCAGTTTATCTAAAGGACACCTCAGAAGTCTATACCAGAACTTCAATGAGCACGAGACCAAGGACAGCATCCTACTAGACACTGCAGACTCCTAAGGGGCACGGGCAGAGCCTTGTCATCTGCACCCTTCAGTTCATCATATAGATCCTCTGTGTCATAGGTGCCAATAAAATGTTGAATGAATATATCTGAAAGACAGCCATATCTTTAAGTAGATTTAATCCAGAAGACAGCTTTACAGAGTAACCAAGTCCAGAATCTTTGAGTTAATACCTAGTTTGAGTCCAAAGGCTGCAAGCTTCTTTATAACGAGGAAGAGCTGACATTCCAGTTTAAAGGTTATGCAGAAGCATTTTCTTTTACTTGAAGGATGGCCACTCTTTTATTCTATTCAGATCTTCAACTGATTAGACAAGACTCATTCACACCAGAAAGGGCAATCTACTCTATGAAGTCTATTGATCTAACTGCTGATTTTATGTAAAAACCTCCTCCCAGAAACACCTGGGATAATGTTTGACCCAGTATCTGGAATCCCATGGCTAAGGCAAGTTGACACATGAAATTAAGCATCACAGAGGCTAATAAAAAAATAGCTAGAGAGGGACGTGGAAAAGAGTGACAAGCCCATGACAAAAAATTAGTTAGAGGCAAGGCAAGGCCATGAATCCAGACTTTTATCTTTTGGTCCGAGGCAATTTTCATTACCCCATGATACATCTTTTTGAGATTACTGTTGCCCAGTCTAAGATAAAGACATGGGGATAGAAAATAATTTAAAATTTGGATATGGCAAATATGTAATAAGAAATTTAACATGTATCTGTGGGCTCTTATTTGTTAAAAAAAAAGAAGCAAAATAATTGTCTAAGTTTGCTTCACATTCTTTAAATATTCTTTTTATTTTTTGAGATGGAGTCTTGCTCTTGTCACCCAGGCTGGAGTACAATGGCATGATCTCAGCTCACTGTAGCCTCTGCCACCTAGGTTCAAGCAGTTCTCCTGCCTTAGCCACTAGAGTAGCTGGGATTACAGGCACACACCACCCCAACTAGCTAATTTTCATATTTTTAGTAGAGACAGAATGCTGCCATGTTGGCCAGGCTGGTCTCAAACTACGGACCTCGTGATCTACCTGCCTTAGCCTCCCAAAGCGCTGGGATTACAGGCATAAGCCACTGTGCTCAGCCTCTTAAAATATTCCTAAAGCTATTTTCTATGTTTTTGGCTTTCATTTGTGTTAACTGTCAGGAATAATTTGCATCAAGTCTGGAAAGGATAATTACTGAGCGATAAACTTTTATTTATATGCAAGGCGTAGTTTTCGTTTTGTTTTTGTTTTTTCATTGTCTCCTAGTCCAGCTATCTAGGTAAACAACTACCTAAGAGAGGAGTGTTCAAATTAGCTCGAATCATGCCAGACTTGGCCTTTAAGATGATTACTTTAATGACTATTTATAATTTCTCATAGTGCCTTTAGAAATACTGAGGTATAAACATTTTATATAGGATATTTTTAGGATTTTGACTTGTGTGTGTGTTTGCACAGTATAGGTTTTATAATAGAGAATGCGGTTATTGGATTAATTTGTAATCAAATATCAAAGGATTATTTTTATTCATAGGCATTGTATGGAAGTGTCTGCACCTCTTTCCAAAATCATCTTAAAGCGGGAACTTTTCAACAAACATATTTCATTGCGTTGTATGGCAAAGCTTCCGACATCTGTCCTTTCAGCCCATTTAGAAAGTATGAAAACTCGAGGTCCTTCACATCTTTTTTTCTCCGTTTATGGCAGATGGAATGAAAGTCAGGAACTAATGTTTGTTACAGAAAACACTTTGCTGATAAAAATTTACTTAACATTTTGGGAAAAAACTCAGCACTGAGCAGACTACAAAGTTTCTTAAAGACAAAGCATGAAATAAAACTAATTTTTAAACATGTAACACAGATATGCTAGATATTTTTAATGCTAGCTTTTATTGTTAAATACTCATGACAAGCCACTCAAGATAGATATTACTCTCTCCGTCCAGCATTATAAAATATTAAACCTGTGAGATATTTGGGATGACTTACACAACATAGTGCTGGTAACTCACAGAGAAAGAATATTAAGAAAATAATGTTTATTTCTAAAGTATATTTTTGGCAGATATATATATGTATAAAATGTCTATACAAATTTATTATGTATCCATATAGAGAAGTTTATGTTTATTGAGATAAGATCCTGCTCTGTTGCCCTGGCTGGAGTGCAGGTGCACATTGATGATCGCAGCTCCCTGTAGCTTCACCTTCCAGTCTCAGGCAATCCTTCCGCATTAGCCCACCAAGTAGCTGTGACTACAGGCATGCACTGCCACACCCAGCTAACTTTTTATTATTATCATTTTTTTGCAGAGATGGGGTCTCACTATGTTGCCCAGGCACTTCTCAAACTCCTGGGCTCAAGCAGTCCTTTCTCCTTGGCCTTCCAAAGTGCTGAGATTGCAAGTGTAAGCCATCATGCTGAGCCTTACCATTGATGTGCTTTTAATATGAGATAATTGGAGCTGGTGCAGAAAGCTTCATTACAGAATCAGGGGAATGATTGTATCACAGAACACATAAAGGTGAACTACATCTACAATAATGGTGTCTAGAGAGAGTTTCCAGATTAGACATGGTAGATGCCGGGTGGGAAATATAGACTGTAGGTAAATGAAAGCATTGTTGCGTCCCCAGGGAAGAGTTTGTCCTTGCTTACCAGGACCTTTAAATCTACAGTGGCCAATGCTGTAAAGATGAGACACACAACATGTACAACGTTGGGTGGGTTGTTTCCAATTACATAAGAACACCTCTTCTCTCATTCCCTGGGAACATTCATTCCACCTACCAGGGGGCAGTAATGTATACATTTATTTGATTCAAAGAGTGTACTAACTATATTCCAGAAGGTATTGCCCTTTTTCATAAGTGTTGATTATATAACAATGCTTTACTTGAGTCTCCAACAGGCTGGTCCAACGTTCTACCAAACTATGATCTTCTGGGTAGTAAGACATGTAAGATAACTAGTAGAGCTCAAGTTACAGATCCACTTCTACACCTCCATTGCTATGCAACACATCCTTTGGCCCAATGTAATATTGTGTAGGTTCACATACCATCAGAACAAAACACTCTGTAAGTCATCAGACAGTGGTCCCTGAGAGTGAGACAGGCAAAATCATGCCCAGAATATATGTATATTTCTTTTTATACAAAATGTGGATTCTTTCGAGATAAGCGATGTCCGAGGTGAATAATTTACCAAAAAGAACCCGTTGGTTTTCTTGCGAGATAATCCCATGTTGGGGACTCAAGGTTGCCCTCTGCTGGAGGTAAGTTATATATTTAATGACACCAGTGGCTAATTAGTCTCGGTAATTCATCCTTTTGAACCCATGCCTTGCATTCCTGTTTGCATGGTCACTTCATAAAGAGCTCACTGTGTCCACACTGAGGTGGCTAAGGCAGATACTGGCTGAAGTCCGGTAGCTGTGCCATTTTGTAAGGTGGTTGCTGGCACCATCTGACCTTATTTCTCAGTAGGCCACACAAAATCCGGCCTATGATGGGCAGCTAGGGCTGCATGGTTATATTCCAACTCATGGTCAGACTCTCTGACTCCAGCAGATCATGACAGCGTGCCAAAGAGCTGCTTTTTAAATATGATTAATCCTCTGATTTAGTTGGCACGGTTTTGGTCCAGAATCACAGTAGTCTGTATTTTTATTCTCCCATTGGTGCCTACAATAAACCCTTCAAAACATTTTTTCCCACCAATGGTACTTGTAATACCATTGTAATATTATGGTGTTTGCTGGAGCTTAAAATCCAGCCTCAGGGCTACTGTACCACAGTTTAGATTTGCTGCAAAATGGTTTTTCTCCTTTGGGCTCCTTTCGAAGCTGGCAAACTTTTGTGTTGGCCAATATACAAATCAAAATGGCATTCCTGCGGTGAAATATAATGTTCTACCTCAGAACTAAAAGTAAGTTACTAGGAATTATGTCTCCTTCCTTCTTGGGAGATTAGCAAGGTACAATATGCTGTCCTTTACTTTAGGAGTGAGATATCCTAGCATACACTAAACCTCTGGTCCCTCTGAAAATTTTACTGATGTGACAGGACCTTGAGTATTAGTAGCATTTATCTCCTGTATTGTGGAGGACAGATGTCCTACTAAAGCCTTCATCATGCTGGCTAATTCTCTCTCATTTGGTGTCAATACATAATGCACCACTGTGTTGCATTAAGGGACTACCAGATGGGGCCGATCTTTTCAGACTATATGATGTAACACAATGCAGGATCCTTAGCAGAACCCAGGAGCAAAACTTGAAATGTATACCATTGTCAGCTCCATGTGAATGCATTCCTAATTCTCTTCTAATAAGAATGGAACCCATTTGCCACATTACCTAAGGTCATATAATATCTTATCTAGCTAGGATACCCCATATGGGGCAGCAACAGTAATATAAACTACTAACAACTGTTAAGAGTGCCAGAATCCGCTATTATCTTCCAGGTCCTGTGTGTGTGTGTGTGTGTGTGTGTGTGTGTGTGTGTGTGTGTGTAGAGTTTGTTGAAATTCACAGAGATGTTAAAGAAAACATGATTCCTGCATCCTTCAGGTCTCTGAAAGTGAATCTAATTTCTGCCATTTAACCTGAGATGTGATATCATTTTTGAGTATTTATTTTGGCTGAAATGAGGTGGAAAGATTTTTAGAGACTCCCACTTGCCCTTCCCCAGTATGATAGCTATAAACCCATAGGCTGAGGATATGCTTTGGGTCTTGAGCTAATAATCAAGTATGTCTACATGAAGACTGCATAAATGATCAGAGTGGGTCCAAGATTCAACTCACCCAATTTCAGCCAGATAAGGACCAGGAATTCATTTGTGTGTTGACTCCAAAATGCCCTTAGCCTAATAGGGAGGCATGATAACACTTTGGTCCACTTTGTTCCTTTGTTCAATGGTGCTGAAAACTTTGGAGTATTCTCATTTACTCAGTGTACAGTTAGTTAAGCAAATGGGCTTAAGCCCTGGTTGATAAAGACCAGGAAGCAATGTCATACACCATTGGAATGTTTTAGGCTCATTGCTCCTAGTGACCCAGGCTCTTCTTTCATCTTCCAATTCTGAGTCTGAAAATTCACTCAGATTTTGGCACCAAGAAAGAAATATTTTTATCTGGGAGATGGCCTTTAGCCTCCTAATTATATAGTTGATTCTATTTTGATTATACCAATATACCTTCTTGGCTGCCCATATATTTTGCCCCTAAGGATGTCCTGTTTTATAACCATCTCTGTAACTTCTGCAGGCTGTTGAGCTGCTCCTCCATCTCGGCCACTCATTGCAATAATTGTGACCACCTGGCTTCTGGTGGCTGAGTGATATCTCCTATCCTCTTTTGCTGTGGAGGTCCTGTCACACTCCTTGCCAACAGCCCAGTTTGTTGGCAATGTCTGTCTACCACCATCAGCCCTGGCTGGTAAAGTACAGCCACCACTGAACTCCTAAGTAGTGTTTTATGCTTCTCACCAGTGAGTTAGTTTGATATTGCTTTAGGAAATACTATAGCCTTTGTGACCTCTCATGGAAGTTAGTCTTCTAGAGTTATGCAAGCTGGCATACTATGTTCACTGTGGCATGTCACTTCTCTAAGCATTTCAATCTGTTTTCTCTACCATCTGTCATTGCATTTCTGATGGCTCTACCACACTTAAAGTGTGCCATGGCTCTCTCTGTGCTTCAATAATTCATCCTAATAGGATACTTGCATGATTTTCTGGAGTCCGTGTTAGAGTGTTAAATCCTGTGTCCTAAAAATGTATTCCAAAGTCAGTAAACTCTCCCTTAGCAATTGTGTGACATAATCCTGTTAAATCCAGCAATGTGAATACTGTCACAGATTCTTCTAGTATACATTATAGGCTATGATCTTTTTCTTCCCTTATCAGGCCCAGCATGTCTTCACCTGGGTGACCTTCTAATAGAATCCTTACTACTGGCCTCGTGACCAGATGTGAGGGAGGGGTAGATCCTGAGAAGGGCCGATTTGTCTTGTTGTCTTGTGGGAAAGAGTGCTCTGCATTGTCTGCAAGCAAGAGGACTGTGCACTGCTGTGCGCTCAGAACAGTCCAGGGAAATCAGATTAAATCATTTTCTGAGGAGTCAACTCTGATGTCTGCATTGCATGTGTCAGGACCCCATTCTGTTCCAACCAGGTCTTTCATCTTGGCATAAGACCTGTCTGTATTAAGAATTTAAGCTTTTTAGGGGTTCAGCTCCTCTTAAAATTAACTCCTGGCTCTAGTCCTCAGCTTTCTCTGTCCTATCACAGCAGGAAAGCCTTTTATATGCTACCAAGGAAGCCTTCTGAATTTAGCAGTTAGATTTAGATTGTCAAATAATCTATCTCAACTTCTCTTATTTTTTTCTTTGGCAATAGCAATCTGATTCTATTATTCTTACAGTTAGTATTTTACTTATACTTCTCAAGTCATTGATACATTGGACCAGCCCATGAATTGCTTTTCACTGGTATATACTATCTACCCCAACTACCAAGGGGGAGTTTCAGCTACTGTATTGTCACCTTGCCCAGGGCAATATATGTTTTAATTATCACCACCGATTGGGTCTTCTTTCCCAGTTAGGGGCAGGTTATCCAGTTCCAAATCCTATCCTCATGTCTTCTTTCTTATACCTTTTCTAGTTTCATCCATTAAAGTCTGAGTTCCCTGAAAAATAGAATCAGAACTCTTGCAAATTGGACTACAGGGTATCTTCGTTTCCTTATGCTGTCATAGAAAACAACTTAGACTGTGGGGCTAGAACAACATAATATTTTTTTCTCATAGTTTTGGAGCCTGGAAAGTTCAAGTGTCCAGCAGGGTTCAGTTTCTGGTGAGGGCTTTCTTTCTGGTGCACAGACGCTTCCTTCTAGCTGTGTCCTCACATAGTGGTTACAGAGCCACCTGGGGTGCCTCTTTCTCTTTCAAAGGTTACCAGTTCTCTCAGATGAGGGCTTCACCATTCTGATCTCATTTGATCTTAATCACTCCTTCAAGGTCCTATTTATGACATAGTAATGTAGAGGCTTAAGGCTTTTAACATATGAATTTTGTGGGGACACAATTTAGTCCAGAGCAAAACGCCAGCTTTTGATAGCCCCACATCAGTCAGCCATTGGATACAGGCCAGTGGAAACATGTGATGTCCTTGGGTTATCTGAGGCAATCTCCAAAAAGGCTGAAAACTGAGGGCCACCTACCACTGGCACTCTGAGCAGTGTACACCACATGCCCCATCAGGGTTATTGCCCTCAGCTAGGGAGAACCCCCTGCACACAAGGTTGTGATGCCCTTCTAGAAACAGCCTGCATTCAATGACTGCTTGAGAGGGGCTTAAAGTCCAGCCACCTGGACCCAATTCAGGACAATTCCTCAGGGCTCTGCCAGCTCCAGAATTCCCATTGTGTTTCCTGAATCCTTGTCACTGTTTCACAACCTACTTCTCTTTTTGTCAATTCTGGCCTTTTCCCTCCCCTACTAGAGATGTTGATCACTGGAGTACTCCCCAGTACACTTCCTATGAATGAATCTTTGTCTCAGAGATTGCTCCCCAAGGAACCCAGTGTCATCGGAAATCAAAACATTTCACATTTACCCCATAAATATGGACAACTATTATGCAACTATTACAATGAAAAATAAAACATTTATAAATGAGAACATGCTGGAAATGTGTAGTAATGGTGGTACCATCTTGTATTTTTAAAATGAAAATTTTGGAGAAAGAAAGGTTTTCTAGCTGCACCTCTCATATGTAAAGGTCATTACATATGAGAAAATTTCATAATAAACTAGAATAAAAGTAGCCATACAAAATAAAACCACAAAATATGTATTAAGCAGCTACCAAAATGCCATAATATATTATTATAATCACTATTAAATATAAATTATGCAACAGTATCATTTATGCAATAGAGTTTTTTATAAACCAGTAATTTGCACTTGGAAATTCAATTTCAGTGAATCACAAGCTTAAAAATTGAAATTCAAATTAAGCATGTTCTTTATTCAAAGTCATATATCATACTGAAAATAATCTGTATTTTTATTACAAAAGAACACTTTAAGAAAACCCTAGAGAATTGTTTAACCTAATAATTGTAATTGTGTATGTATTTCTTAATAGTATTGATTAAATTTATATTTAGCTATTTCTCTCAGCTATATTTAGTCACAGCAAAGCTATTTTGCATCAACACGTATGCCTCCCTGTGATAAGGAATATGATGATGGTGTTGTAAATTGATTTGACAAGACGATCTATCAATTCTTTTACAACTTCCAAATTCCAAAAGGTCATTGCATGCTATGCATATATTTTTAGTTTTCCAAATCCTTCACATTACACAGAAAGAATAAAATATTACCCACAGCAGCCAAACTCAGTGCCATCTACCTGAGACCCATATTCTGCCTTAATTCCATCAGAGTTTTCAGCAGGCAAAATCCGTTAGTGCTTATAAACTCAATCTCTGATATCAGAAAGGAGGTGCTGACACTCGCAAGTAACCTTCAGCAACTTAATGCCGCTAAGCCTGTTTCTTTCTGTCTAAATCAGGAATGATAATAATAATGTTTATACCAAAGTTATTTTTAGAATGAAATGAGGTAACGGATGTACAATGACGAAACCAGGGCCCATTGTGTAATAAGTGATCAGTAAAGATTAACTGTTGTTTTGTGTCTTTTACCTTCCTTTTATAAACTAGGTCTTGTGTACAAAAAGAGTTTTGGAAAGTATAAAGCATTAGGTATAAATAAAGGTTTATTAAGCTACTGCCACCAAGCCATACTTCCATGATTAATAATGAGAGGTAGGATCTGTCACATACCAAAGACTAATATAATTATATATTAATCATCTACATGAGCCTTAAATTAGGCTTCATTTTCTCCTTTCTGTAGATGAGAGATTTGAAAATCAGTGGTAAATGATTTGTGCAAAGTCAAATACTTGGCACATAATGAAATCGAGCATCAATTTTATGTTATTTTGAATTCAAAGTGTATAGTTCCTTCTTTATACTCTTTTAGCTTTCTAAAGCAAATGCTGAGAATAATAGCAATTAATTGCACTACTTATTCTGTAAAATTTATTTCAGCATCAACATTCAAATGCTTTAATTGCTGAATTTCTCTTGCCTTACACTCTCACTTAATCTCAGAAATTTCCACAAAGGAAAGTTATAGCACATTGGCTTTGTGAGTTTTTATGTAGTCCAATTTATAATGTCCATGTTCTTAATTTCAGAATTGCTGGCGATTTTACGACCCATAATAAGACACAAAACTGTCCATTGGCAAAATACCAGAAACAATGAAACGTGAATATTTATGGACGCCTTTTTTCACCAGACATATTGTTATTTTGTTACTTGACATTATGATTTGCTGTTAATATAGCAAATAAGAATTAGAAAAGTAGTCATTAAGAAAATGACAACACCTTCCCTTTATTTTCAAGATAAAACCATTGAATAGGAAAAAAGATAAATAATAAGTTAAATATGTCAATTTTTAAAGGGAAGGCACAGAGAGGAGAGTACGAAAGAATAAACTTTTAACTCCGTCTAGAAGTGGACTTACCATAAGTCAGGCAAGGGTGGTGGGTGTCTGGAAACTTTACAAGTGTTATAGGCTCTTAGCGCCCCTGGAAAACTCAGATTCTGATTCATGTATTAGTATTTCATAAAACTCTAATACTTTTTGACATCATGGACTTAGCAGTAACAGTGGTTTTTTGTTTGTTTGTTTAAAGAGCACAGGCTAAAGATGTTAACAGTTTTTGGAGTCACAGAAATAAGTAAGAGGCTAAAAGAACAAGGTACCTCCTAGGCGGTGGGGGACTAGGGGAGGAAGAGCAGGGGGTGGGGTACTGGGGAGGGTTAGCATTATGATAAATACCTGATGTAGATGATGGGGAGATGGATACAGCAAAGCACTACCATGGCACTTGTATATGTATGTAACAAACCTGCACAGCCTGCATATGTACCCCAGCACTTAAAGTACACTAAATAAATGCATAAAAGAACTAAATAAATGAATAAAAATATACTAAATAATGAATATACTAAATAAATGAATATACTAACTATACTAAGTAATATTAAATAATAATGAATACTAAATAATAATGAATATACTAAATAAATGAATAAAAGTATGCTAAATAAATGAATAAAAGAACTGAAAGTATACTGAATAAATGAGTGAATAAATAAATAAATAAATAAATACAAATTTAAAAGAACAAGGTACCTCTTTCACTCTCTTATTTCTCTCTCTGCAGCCCATATTCTGGATAAATCTTTGTTCTGAAAATAAGAACTATTTCCCTGAATATATTTACAGAAAGGATGGGTCATTCTAGATGTTTGTGTATTTGTATATCAATTTCTGATCTTCTTATTTGAAACAATCCCTGAAAACTTTGGAACTAACTTTCCCTGAATTCCTTTAAAAATGTTAAAAACTCGTTAAAATTTTTGTTTCATCTGCTCTTTAATTCAGTATAAGCGTAGTAAAATACAGCATAGCACTAGAGGAAAAACTCAATAATGAGTAACAAAAATTCTACATAAAATATATGAGTGAAGGGCCGGGTGAGGTGGCTCACGCCTATAATCCCAGCACTTTGGGAGGCCGAGGTGGGTGGATCACAAGGTCAAGAGATCGAGACCATCCTGGTCAACACGGGGAAACCCTGTCTCTACTAAAAATACAAAAATTACCTGGGCATGCTGGCATGCACCTGTAGTCCCAGCTACTCGGGAGGCTGAGTCAGGAGAATTGCTTGAACCCAGGAGGCAGAGGTTGTGGTGAGCCGATATCGTGCCATATTGCACTCCAGCCTGGGTAACAAGAGCGAAACTCCATCTCAAAAAAAAAAATATATGAGTGTATATACCACATAGGTTTATGCATATATTCGTCATTGTATATGAGTGTGTGTGTTTGTGAGTGTGTGTCTGTGTACTTATATATAAGACATGATGTTAACTGTTAATTACTCCTCCCTATGCATTGGTGAATGTCTTATCTAGGAGTAGTGAGTGGAGTTTCTCTTTCCTGATTTGTATTTGAAGACATGCAATTTTTTTGTTGCCCTTATTCCCAGTCTATACTACATTTTCTTTGCTTTTGTGTAACACTTGGACTAAAATTGTTCTTTTATGTCTTGGTAAAAATGCTATTTTCTTAAATGTAGTAAATTTGCAGTCTCTGAAACTATTAGTCTATGTCTCCAAGTTCAATTTCAGGCTTTTACTTTAGTCCAGTATAGCTGGACTATACTGATAGGTCCCGCGTTTTTCAGCCAACTTCACTGAAATATGCCTCTTTCGAGTTCAGCTCCAGTCAGCTCTTGAATCACTCATCACTAAAGCAAGCACTATGTTAGGAGTAGTGTATCGTATCATGGGCTGGATCACAAATTGATGCTGTTTTCATGGGACTGGAAATATGCCCAGTCATGTTTCTTATCATTATCCTCTATTATAAATCATCATTTCAGCAAGATTGATTGGATATCTCTATTGGTTATGTGTATAATCATTTCTATTTTTGTGTATATTTTTTCTTATTGAGAATAATTCCCATTTCTTAGCTCAGGTTTTTCTCTATAATATAGAAAGGCAAATACCTGTCTTGGATAATCCCAGTTATTATATGCACTTGTGTTGTCTAGAGCAGAGTCACCAGGCAATTCAATCATGAACTTGAATATCTGTTGTTTTCTGTTTCTACAACCGCGTGCCTCCTCACACACCCTGTAGAATAGAGCATTTCACTTTTAATGTCAGGTTAGATCATGGTTTCTCCAACCTTTTGGACAAAGATTTTAAATTTCTGATTCTCACTTTGGTACTAATCTCAAATGAACATTAAAATCTATATTCACATCCTCTTGCTGTTCATTTTCCTTCTGTTCAACATGGTTTGTAATACTGTGTACTGAGCATTTTGGGTGGATAACCAAGTTAAAGTTATAAATTTTATTACTATCTCTCTTGCTCTATTTTTGTTTTTAATTTTATCATATCAATTTGGAAGTACAGAGTGCTTTTTCTGAGTGCCTTCAGAATAAAATCTCTTTGCTCTGCACTACATAATGACAACTGTAATCAGTGGACTGATTTTGATCTCTCTGGTTTTATTGAAAAACTGGCTATTGATTTATTTAAAGGCTATTCCATTTAAGTATGAAAACTGTTCTAAAAGATGTGGATAGGCCATCTAGGAAACAGACAAACTTACGTCTAGCAGGTGTTTATCAATGGTCATGTTCCTTGACAAGAGTTCCTTACATTTAAGAGTGATCAAGGTAAGCTGAAACTTCAATCTACTGTTGTGATGTTTATCTTCCCTACCTGTAGCTTACTACCCAGAGCTTCCTTTCCAGTGTTCTCTGTATTCCCATCCCAAAATCTCAGAACGCTTTATGTTCTCTAGGGGTTCATACTCAAAGAGTAACGTCCATAGATTCTATTTACAAAGTCTTTATCAAGCCTTTATTCCCTGAATAAACCTCACTTCTATGGTAAGAATAACAAAAAGAATGATGCTTATCAAATTACTATAATCAGAACACAATCACATTCATTCATTTAATCATTCATTCAGCTTACTATATGTCAGACACTGTTGTGTGCACTGGAGAATACGGCACAAACACAACTGGAAAAAGTTCCTTTCTTCATGGGATTCGTAGTCTATTAAAGAGATAAATAAGCAAACAAACATCACACCTTAAGTTGACATCTAACTGATTGCCTAAAAGCTGACATTGTTAACAATTAACCTATAAATCTGAACTGTTCCAGGAAATATTAAAAGCCTGTTTCCTCTAGTACAAAGACATATGGTATGGGTCAGGTGATGCCAATGTGAATGAAGAAAACGGAAGAGAATGAGGAGAAAGGGTGAGTGGTGGGATGCTTCTTCATGCAGGGTGTTCAAGAGGCATCTGCCTGGCCAGACATCTGAAAGTAGTTACAGGGCTGATGGGCTTGAGGACATCTGGGGAAGGGAGCTCCAAATGAAGGGCATAGAGAAAAGAAAGGTGGAGGCTTTGAAAAGCTAGCTCAACAAAAATTTAGCCTTTGAAAATTGTACCATGTCTACTCCATGGAGGTTAAATGAATACAATACAGTTTAAGTGACAATTTTTCATTCGCTGAATGGACAATACTGTAACATCTGTTAGGCAATTCTAGAGGCTTCAGGTTTGAATCACGTTTCTCTCATCACCTTCCCTGTACCCGCCTACATCTCACCTGTGTTACTGCCCAACCTTTTAATTGGTCTCCTTGCATCTCCCCTTTCCTCCTTTCAGTCTGTTCATGACACAGCATTCTCTCCTGTCCAGAGCCCTGGCCCTGCTTATCCCTTCTACAAGAACACCTTAATTTTTTATAATTTCAACTTTTATTTTACATACGGGGGTACATGTGCAGGTTTGTTACCTGGGTATGTTGCATGACGCTGAGGTTTGGAGTATGGTTGCTCTCATGCCCAAATACTGAGCATAGTACCCAATAGTTAGGTGGTGGTGGTGGTGGTGGTGGTGGTGTTTATTTTTGTTTGTTTTGAGTCTTGCTCTGCTGCCCAGGCTAGAGTGCAGTGGAGTAATCTCGGCTCACTGCAACCCTCTGTCTCCTGAGTCCAAGCAATTCTCCAACCTCAGCCTCCTGAGTAGCTAGGTTTACAGGCTTGTGCCACCACACCCAGCCAATTTTCGCAATTTTAGCAGTGACAGGGTTTTGCCTTGTTGCCCAGGCTGGGTCTCAAACTCCTGATCTCCTATGATCCGCCTGCCTCTGCCCCCCAAAGTGCTGGGGTTACAGATGTGAACCACGGCATCCGGCCCCAGATCGTTACTTTTTTAACCCTTTTCTCCTGCTTCCTCCTGCTTTAGTAGTCCCCAGTGTCTATTGTTACCATCTTTATATCCATGTGTACCCAGGCTTTAGCTCTCACTCATACGTAATAACCTGCCATCTTGGTTTCCTATTTCTGCATTAATTTACTTAGGATAATGGCCTCCAGCAACACCCATGTTGCTGCAAAGGACATGAGTTGATTCTCTTTAATGGCTGCATAATATTCTATATATTATTCTGGCACATTTTCCATATCCAGTGTACCACTGATGGGCGCCCAGATTGATTCTGTGTATTCATTAACGGTGAACAGTGCTGCAGTGAGCATATGAATGCATATTTCTTTTTGCTAGAATGCTTTATTTTCTTTTGGATACATAACCAGTGATTGGATTTCTGGGCCAAATGGTAGTTCCACTTTAGTTCTTTGAGAAATCCCCAGACTGCTTTCCACAATGGCTGAACTAACTTGCTTCCCCACCAACAGTGTTTAAACGTTCCCTTTTCTTCACATTCTCCTGGGTGTCTGTTATTTTTTGAGTTCTAATAATAGCTATTCTGACTGGTGTGAGATGGTATCTCATCACGATTTTCATTTGCACTTCTCAGATGATTTGTGGTAATAACACAGAGCTGATTTTTTGTATTTTGGTAAAGACGGGTTTCACCATGTTGGCCAGGATGATCTTCATCTCTTGACCTTGTGATCCGCACCCCCCCAGCCTCCCAAAGTGCTGGGGTTACAGACTTGAGCCACCATGTACAGCCCTTTTGTCCATTTTTAATAGGGTTATTTCTTTTTCACTTCTTCAATTGTTCAAGTTTCTTGTAGATTCTGAATATTAGACCTTTGTCAGATGCATAGTTTATAAATATTTTCTCTCATTCTGTAGGTGTCTATTTACTCTGTTTGTAATCTATATTGCTGTGCAGAAGCACTTTAGTTTAATTAGGTTCCACTTAACAGTTTTTGTTTTTGTTGAAATTTTGAGGAATTAGTCATATGATGTTTCCTAGATTTTCTTCTAGGATTCTTATTGTTTGAGGTCTTACTTTTTAAATATTTAATCAACCTTGAGTTAACTTTTATATATGGTGAAAGGTATGGGTCCAATATCATTCTTCAGCATATAGCTAGCCGGTGATCTTAGGACCATTTATTGAATAGGGCACCCTTTCCTCATTGCTTATTTTTATTACTTTTGTCAAAGATCAGGTGGCTATAGGTGTGTGGCTTAACTTTCAGGTTCTCTATTCTGTTATATTAGTTTGTGTTTGTTTTTTCACCACTGTTTTGGTTACTGTAGCCTTATAGCTTTGGTTACTATAGCCTTATACTTTTGTACCATGCTGTTTGGGTTACTGTAGCCTTATAGTTTGAAGTCAAGTAATGTGATGCCTCAGGCTTTGTTCTTTTTGCTTAGGATTGTTTTGGCTGTACAGCCTCTTTTTTGGTTCCATATGAGTTTTGGAATAATCTCTTGTAGTTCTGTGAAAAATGGCATTGTTAGTTTAATAGGAGTAGTGTTGAATCTATAGATTGCTTTGGGCCGTATGACCATTTTAATAATATTGATTCTCACAATCTATGAGCATGCAAGATTTTTCCATTTATATGTGCCATCTGTGATATCTTTCAGCAGTGTTTTGTAGTTCTCCTTGCAGAAATATTTCACTTCCTTGGTTAGATGTATTTCTGTTCATTGTTTTGTTTTGTTTGGCCTATTGCAGATGGGATTGCATTGCATTCTTGATTTGGCTCTCAGCTTGCACATTATTGGTGTATAGAAATGTTACCGATTTGGGAACATTGATTTTGTATCCTGAAACTTTACTGAAGTCATTTGTCAGTTCCTGGAGCCTTTTGGAGGAGTGTTTAGGGTTTTCTAAGTATAGAATTATATCTTCAATGAAGCTCGACTTCTTCTTTTCTTATTTGATTGCCTTTTATAGCTTTCTCTTGCCCAATTACTCTAGCTAGGACTTTTTCCCAAAAAGACTTTTGCAGGAACTTACCACTGAAGACTGAAAATTCTATCCCCAGCACTCAGCCCTGCAATTCTCTTTGTGCTTCTCTACTTTTCCTTTCCTCATAGCAGTTATGGATATATAAGTACTAGAAACAATATTTGCCATCTAATAAAATGAACACTATTTCCTGACACATGGCTGGTAACAATCCATGTATGCTGTGTGTCAGAAAATAGTTCTCTCACTGGTATTCAAAAGCCTGAATACATCACCTATTATTAGTTTTCTAGGTGAGGGAAATATTCCCTATTCATTGCCCTTTATTACTTAAGCCTCAACTCTACCTCATTTTTAACTTTGTTACTGATTCCAAACATTTTTAACTTTGTTACTAATTGCATGTTCAATTTTGGTAATTTGAACTAAACCATATACAAAACATGGAAACTTATTGAGTCTTATTAGATCTAATCTATTTGTGGAAGACAGAAGGACTTGGCTTGCTTTTTTCCCCTGTACTCTCCAAAAACTACACAGTAATACAATTCTTACCACTCTATTCATGAAAGAATAGGTAGACAGGTAGATAGAGAGCTAGATAGATGCATATTTACATACACTGATACATACATACACACACACACACACACACACACACACACACACATATATATATATATATATATATATATATATATATATAGAGAGAGAGAGAGAGAGAGAGAGAGAGAGAATTATCTTCCTTGGGCCCCATAAAAAAGCAAGCTTAGAAAACATAACTAAATTCAATAATGCTATCATAGCCCTTTGTCTTCCAAAAAGTCATCCTTTTATATCATGAACCCATTAACTGTTTTTCTATCATTTCGTTTTGTGAAATGAGAAGTGATTATTAGAGCTTTGTGCAGAGAAGAAGTGATTAACAGAACTTTGAAATTATTTTGGAGAAATTCAAGCTAATGTATTAATAATACAAATAATAAAGGCTTGCTCTGTATTCAGGTAATGTGAAATTTGTTGGGATAGACAGGCAGTAGACAGTGAAAGTACAACTTGACATTAATGCCAAGTATACGTCAAATTTTTATGAACTTTTGTTCTTATATTGCTGTGTACTATTTCATCCTTAACACACAAGGGACTGTGTGATCAACCTGACAAGGGCCTGTTAAGAAACATTCACCCCAGATCAATGTCCCAGTAAGTAGAACTGTTCCAGGTCAAGTTTTTACCTAAAGCAAAGTAGCCAGAGAATCATTTTTAAAAAAAGAGAGTGCAAGCTGAGTCTTTTGAGACAGATGCATCTGACAATGGAAAATACAAACATTTTCTAAAATCCAATTAACAGTGAGAGGCAATAAAAAATTCTAAAGGAGAAGAGAAACACTGAAATAGATCAAGAATTGCATGTAAATGTTAAAAGCAGAGGAAAGGACATCACAAAAATGATCTCCACAAAATCCAGGATTCCTCAAAGTTGCAATTAATTGCAATTTTTTTCAGTTTTTAACCACTTAAAAGTTCATATTGTGGGTCAGAACTGTTTCTACTTCTTCTACACATCTTTGTTATATTTGTCAAGACAAATAACTACAGATAGATAGATAGATAGAAAGATAGATGATAGATAGATAGATAGTTGATAGATAGATAGATAATGTCTTATCCATGCCCAGATAAATAATTTCCAGATGGTTTAGAATCAGTGTGTTGCTTGTATGTTAAAAGTTTAAGAGACTTGCAAGATTTAGCATTAAAGTTTATCCAATCTGACTCTCATACTGTAGGAAAATTACTGTCCTACAATGTGTGGATAAATATGGAAAATAAATAGAGATAGAAAAAGTTCTGATCTTAAAAATAACAGAATACCAGAGTTAGAAATGAACTAAAAATACTCAAAAATTCAATTGTTTTACAATTGCAGAAACTTTGGATACATGATCTGGATTGATTTTTGGTTATTCAGTTTCCATTTGATCATGTCAAGGAGCAAAGGTAGCTGACTATTACTCATAATGTATTATCAACATTTGCCTCCTGTAGTATATCTGAATTACCCCGTGGGAGATTTATGAGACGACACAGCACATATTATCCTGACAATAGCGATTCAGAGATCTGAACATGTATCTACTGTCTCCCTGGAGTCAACCATACATTCAGACTTCCCAGTTCATTCTGTGATTCTACCCATTTGAAGGCTCCTCAATCACTTTTCTCTCCTAGGCATTCCCTCACAGGTTTTCAGTATTTCTGCTTCTGCAGCATTTTACCACTCACTCGAGTTCTAAGATTTAATCATCAAGAATGATATTCAAGATCATACACATTATTTTACGTGTGTATGCTTGTTTTGATAGTGTGAGGAAATGTAAAAACATTTGTTCTTGGGAGATCACATCGAACGTAGATCTACATTCATCTTTCTAATCCAACTCATTCATTACACTGGAGCATAGGGAGGTAGAAAAATAAAATTCTAACAGTTGTGGGAAAAAATGATGCGATCTCAAAGTAGAGATGGTTTGCTGTAGCTCTAGCACGCCATATGAGAGAAAACTAGTGTGGACTTAATGATGAGCCATAAACTGCACTTACTAGTGTGTTTTTATACCTTGTAGTACTGTATACATATTTTGTTGAGACATAAAGACTAAACATCTCTTATCTTGGTGTACAGTCAAATGAGAACACCATGAGTTGCAAAGTTACGTAAGATTCAATTTGAGTCTCCACAATAACATTTTCTGGCCAGTGAGAAAATAGCCTAATCAGCCTTTCTGAGTTTTACATGTTTGCAAGAGGAAAACAGCACTAGCCTAAGATTAGAAATGTATAGAGTTGATATGTAAATTAGTCACACATAAGAAGAGCACATAGTAAGGTTCTATTGTGTCTAATACAATGGTTGCAACCCTAAATTTTCTTTTTTACATGCCTTTAATATATCTTTGAGCATTTGTATGTATGACTGTATACAGACAGACAGAAGTTTGATGCCAGCATAAAACAAACAATGAAAGAAAGGTCTAACATACAATATTTTGTGTATAACTCCTCAAAAGTTGTTAATAAGGCTTTGAATTAGAAATGAATTTGGAATATATAAATTCACTATTACTATTAAAAGTAATTTGAAAGTAACAGCTGTTAACCATATTACGGAGCTGAGTTACCCAAGTGACAACATGATTCAGTTATGCATATGATTACCTGTAATTTCACGTCATTCAATGAAAGGATATATTATTATGAGTAAACTAAATGAGTAAGTGAAAAAACTGTGTTACAATATAATAAGCATATTATAAATCTTGAAAGTAAATTACCTTCACAAAGAAGGAATCTTTCTTGCTTTTGAGGCATAAGCACACTTTTAGAGTTTTACGTTAAGTGAGAAACCACTTCATCAACCAGATTAGGGGAATCAAGCGTAGAGATTAATGGAGTGGCAAATGTTTCAGTCATAGCTTTTTCATGTGAATTATATTCCCAATTCAGTCACTTAATTCTGTACAGTCTTGGAGAAGTAGCTTAACCATTATTGTCTTCAATTTTCTTAGGTATTTTATGGACAAAATAAACTCACAATACAACATCTCATTTAAATTTCCTTAAATAATATGATTAAGTAATATACATGAATGGGTATTGTGAATTTAAATTGGCTATGAAATATCAGATGCCATGTAATTATGAGAACAGAATATTTAATAAATATGCTCTGATGACTACTTATTCACATGGAAAAAATATATTATATTTATGCCTAATACCCTTAAAAATAAATTTTAGGAAGGTTAAAACAACTTAAAAGAAAGAAAAACTTTAACATTTTAGTATGATAAAAAAATTCCAGCACTTTGGGAGGCCGAGGCGGGTGGATCACAAGGTCAAGAGATCGAGACCATCATGGTGAACCTGGTCAACATGGTGAAACCCCGTCTCTACTAAAAACACAAAAAAAATTAGCTGGGCATGGTGGTGCGTGCCTGTAATCCCAGCTACTCAGGAGGCTGAGGCAGGAGAATTCCCTGATCCCAGGAGGCGGAGGTTGTGGTGAGCTGACGTGGCGCCATTGCACTCCAGCCTGGGTAACAAGAGCGAAACTCCGTCTCAAAAAAACAAAAACAAAACAAAACAAAAAAAGATGGAAGTAATACAGATTTGAGCACTTGAAAAACACAGACACACACAAAGACACACATACACACACACTCAAAGACAAAACATAAGACATGATTATTTTCAAAACACTGGATAGCAGGTAATTTAGGACATTGATCTTTGAAAAATAGGAAACAAATAAAGTGAGTCCCATGAATGCCTTAAATTATTGTCTTAATAGAGTTATCAGACTATGGTACAGGGAAGAAAAACACAGCAGAATCCAGCAGACTCCTAGAGTTAAAGAGAAACAGCAGAGAGTCTAGGAAGACTGCAGTAGCTAAAATTGTTTTAATCCAGTGATATGTCAAAAGGCTCACTGTGCCCGCTTGTGTCCATAGAAGCACTATTCACAACAGCCAAAATGTGAAAGCAACCAAAGGGTCCATTGACAGATGAATGAATAAGCAAATGTGATCAATAAACACAACGAAATATATATAAGTAATATTTATTATATATAATATGAATATACAAAATGAATATATGATATTCATTTGAATATAAAATGAAATATACATAACATGAATATACTCTTAAATAGTAAGGAAATTGACACATGCTACAATATGGATGAACCTTGAAAACATGCTATGTAAAACAAGTCAGCTATACATAAAAGGACAAATAGTGTTTAATTCTACTTATTTGAGGTTCTTATAGAAATCAATTTAATAGAGTGGAAATATAACGTTGGTTCTTGGGGACAGAACAGAGGAAGAAACAGAGTTTGTGTTTATGGACACAGTGTTTGTTTTGCAAGAAAAAAAGTTCTGAAGGCTAGTTGTCCAGCAAGGTGAATGTAATTGATACCACAGAGTTGCACACTTACAGATGTTTAACATGGTCAAACTGATGTTATGTATATTTTATTAAAATAAAAATAAGCAAAGCAACAAAAAGATAGTATATCATTTCCTGTATAGCATAATATTTCTTTGAAAGCCTAGTTAGCTTAACATTAAAAAAATCAATATATTCATAAAATAAAAATTAAATCAACCTAAACATAGGTTTAAAAAGCACCTAATTTTAGTAGAAACAGAAAAAAATGGCAACATTCAATATTCATTATTGATATTATTCAGCTAAGTGGAAATACAGTGAACTTTTCTCAGCCTGATATAAGGTATCAATGATCAGCCTACCTGTAGCATCATACTTAATAGTAAAAGTTGATTTTTGTCTTCTAATGTCAGAAATAAGGTAAGGATGCCTGCTCTCAGCACTTCTGTTCAGCATTCTAGGGGAGTTTCTAGTCAGCATAATAAAACAATAAAAAGAAACATATTGTATCCATATTTAAAAGTAAGATGAAAATTGTCTTTATTCATAGAAGTTATCATCATGTATGTGAAAATACAATAAAATCTACAAGAAATTCTATAACTTATAAATGAATTTAACATGATTACAAAATAAAATTAATATATAAATCAATACATTGTATTTTTATACACTAGCAATAAAAAAAAGAATAGAATGTAATGAATGACATGGTTTTTAATAACATCGGCAACACAAAATATTTAAGTATAAATATGACAGCAATGTGAAGATTACAAAATATTGAGGTAAAGAAAATCTGAAGAAATGGAGAGTTTTACCACATTTATGAATTAGAAGTCTAAATATTGCTAAGATGTCCCCCAATAGTCCCCCCAATAGGTCTAATGATTTATTCCAATACTAATCAAAATCTCAGCAGTTTGTAGAAATTGAAAAGCTGATTCTGAAATTTAAATGGAAATGTAAAAGATCCAGGCTAGCCGAAACAGCTCTGAAAAAGAAGGATACAGTTAGATAACTAACATGACTTCATTCCATGGTTTTTTATAAAGCTACAGTTATCGAGACATAATTATATTGGCATTAAGTTGTACTAACAAACCAGTGGAACAGAATGGAGCATCCCATAATATTGCCACACGTATATGGTCATCTAATTTAATTGGAAAAGTATAATCTTATCAATGAATTGTGTTAGAATAAATAGATACATGTTTGGAAATAAAACTTTGAACTAGCAATTTCAATCTATGTGTTACACTATATACAAAAATTATTTCAAAAGAGATCCTGTGCCTAAATTTAAAATTTAAAACTTAAATACAATATAGAAAAGAAAAGTATTTCTTGCTTACGACACCAAAATTATGATCCATAAAATTTAAAATTATGTACACATATGTGTGTATGTATGTAAAGACATATATTTATATGTGTGTACATACGTATTTTAAACTCTTTAAGAATAAAAACATGCCTTTTGAAAAACATTAAGAGGATAAAAAGTGAAGCCACAAAGTAAAAGAAGCAATTTTTAAGTCACATGTTTAATAAAGATTTTTTATTTAGAACACTTAAAATACTTTAAAAGTATAATAATAACCTGATAGATTGATAGACAGTATGTTAACAGAGACATCACTAAATCAGATTTAAATAAAGATGACAAATAAGTGCAAGAAAAGATGTTCAATCTCCTTAGTCATTAGGCAAATAGAAATTAAATTACAGTATATAATTTATTAGAAGTAAAATTTGCAAATGTACCACTACACACTTCCTAGAATGTTTAAAGTTCAAGACTGATTATCTACCAAGGATTGCCAATGATGTGGAACTACTGCAATTTTATACATTGCAGTTGGTTACATGGAATATTACTACTATTTTAAAAGCAGTTTGATTGCTTCTTTAAAAATTAGACATGTAACCATAATTCTCAGCAGACTGACACAAGAACAGAAAATCAAACACTGCATGTTCTCACTCATAGGCAGGTATTAAACAATTAGAACACATGAACAAACGGAAGGGAGCATCACACACTGGGGTCTGTTGGGGGGGAAAGGGTGAGACTGTGAGGGGTTGGGGAGGTCGGGGAGGCATAACATGGGGAGAAATGCCAGATGTAGGTGACAGGGGGATGGAGGCAGCAAGCTACATTGCCATGTGTGTACCTATGCAACATTCCTGCATGATCTACACATGTATCCCAGAACCCAAAGTACAATTTTAAAAAATTTGACATGTATGTAACATGTGATCCATTCATTTCACACTTAGGCATTCAAACAAAGGAAAAGAAAGCATATATCCATACAAAAACTTCCACATTGTTCATGAATATTCACAGCACCTTTGTTCAAAATGCCTCCAATCCAGAAACAGTCCAAATATCTATCAACGAATGAAGAATGAACCAATGGTGTTAATTTATATAAGTGAATACTACTCAGCAATGGCAAGAAATCAACTATTGGCATATAACACAATATAATCAACCTCTAAACAATTATTTGGAGTAAAAGAAGACCTATAGTGTATATAATTTCATTGAAATAAAGTAACTCTGAAAAAGACATTATAATTGATAATTTCAAGCAAATCAAATTTTGCCTAGAAATGTGGGTAGAGTTAGGGGAAAAGTATAAAGGGTCACAAGGAAACTTTTGGTTCGATGTACATATATGTACAGTTAATTTTATTGTCAACTACATCCCAATAAAACTCTTAAATAAATAATTAATGTATGTTGGAAAAAACAAGACAACATGTAAAACAGAAAACTATTGCAATCAGGTATCCATAAACCTAATTAGGGCAGGCAGTAAATATCTATTACATAATAAAGAAGTTGCAAACAGTGAATGTTTGAAGGACATTGTGGATGAAACTTACAAGTAAACATGGAATCCAACTTCTACTTTAGATTGGAACTGAAGTTTAAAGACAAAATGATTGTGAGTGAAGCCACAGCTCTACTTGTTTTTAGAAACCATAGGCTTTAGAAGTTCACTACAGAAAAATTTTTTAAAGAAATGATAGTAAAGAGAAACTGAAATGGATATAAACCTGAAATTTCAGATAATTGCCCTCTGCAAAACTAATTTAGTATTTTAATTAGAATAACTTTTTACAAGACAGTTATTATTCTCAATGGAATGAAAGAAGTTACAAATGCTGTCCAAGGAAGCAGACATCTATAGCGACTGAAAAAATTGGAAAGAAACAGCATTATTAAAAGTGCAAAGAAACAGGTGAGATAAACATAAAATACAAATTAAGAGCAGAACTAAAAGTTATGATGAAGGTTTAATGAGAAGAATTAATATTTCAAAATACATCAAATAAATGATGTGGATGACATTTAATACACTCATTAAGAACTAGAACAACATAAAAATTTGAAAATAGTGGGATGATCAATAAGGAGGACATAGAAAAGAATTAATCTAGCGACTAGAGTAATTCATCAAGAAGAAAAAAGTAGTCTGTATACAAGGATCAAAATTAGCACTAATTGTAAGAATTATAAAAATAACATACCTGGGTATAGAGATCAAAACAATTGACTCTGTTACTGACAGAATGAGAAACAGAAAACCCTGCAAAAATATCCTATGTATATTTTAAATTTTAGGTCAAAAATAAAATAATTTAATATGCAGCAATTAAAAAATAAAGTCTGTCTTATGAAACCAAAATTGACTACATTTTCTCTGCAGTTAAACTTCTTGGTTGGATAGAAAACATTGGTAGCTGACTTAGTCAATGGACCATTTCTGGATAAATATTAGGAGCTTTAAGTATTTGATGCTTGAGAGAAAACACTTGGAGAACAACAGAAAAAAAATACACAATTTTAAAAATAAGCTTTAAATAGCTTGGTACAAGAAACTCTCAAAGATAGCAGTGAGTAGGAAAATGCTTAAGTTTATGAGCACAGATACAAATAATTTAAAAAGGAATACGAGCAAACTGGATTCAGTAGCATATAACATATAATACTTACTGACATCCCCCTACCCAACAGATTGTGTTTAGTGCTGAAAAAATTACCATTCTCCACATGAACAGATTAAAGATAAAAACACCAAAAGCTTGATCACATACAGAAAGAATAATTAATATTAAAAATCTATTTATGATAATCCTGGAACCAACCCAAATGCCCATCAATGATAGACTGGATAAAGAAAATGTGGCACATATACACCATGGAACACTAGGCAGCCATAAAAAAGAATGAGTTCATGTCCTTCATAGGTACATGGATGAATCTGGAAACCATCATTCTCGGCATACTGACATAAGAACAGAAAACCAAACATCACATGTTCTCACTCATAGGCAGGTGTTGAACAATGAGAACACACGGGCACAGGGAGGGGAACTTCACACACTGGGATCTGTTAGTGGGTGGGGGACTAGGGGAGGGACAGTGTGGGGGTGAGGAAGTTGGGGAGAGATAATATTGGAAGAAATGCCTGATGTAGGTGGGATGGAGACAGCAAACCACCATGGCATGTGTGTACCTATGTAACAATCCTGCAAGATCTGCACATGTACCCCAGAATTAAAGTACAATAATAAAAAAAATTACAAAGAGAAAAGGCTATTTTGACTATTTCAAAATTTTTTCGTAAAGATCAAGTTATAGTTTCTATTTTATTACTGAATTTACATGTGACAAGTTCATTAACAATATTAACTTTTTGACATGGAGAGGACTAGAAATAAATATTCCATTGGCAAAAAATAAAAAAAAATTGTCAACCCTAGAGAAACTTCCTTAATCCGATAAAACGTGTTAAAAAATATAGCAAACGTACTTACTGTTAAAATGTTAGTAATTTTTCTTGTGAGACAGAAAAGACAAACGTATGTGTTATTGCTTGTTTTATTTCATTTTGGGCCAGAGTAACAAGTTTGCATGAAAGCATGCAATTAAAAATAATTGAAAAGGAATAAATAAAACTATGATTATTTGCAGATGGTGCTTACACATTTAGAAAACTTATAATACCTAAAATATATATTTTTAGAATTAAGAATTTGGTAAATGTTCTAGATAAAAATATCAATATATTAAAAATAATATTTTGATATCTTAGAAACAAAGAAAATTAAACAATTTAACTATATAAATTTTAAATGCATCAAAATTTATAAAGTACTTACAAACTAATCAAACTAAAAATACATAAAATATGAAGAAAATATATTATGAATAACATATATGAATGGAGAAGTAAAATATACGTGTTTAGCAGATTCAATATTTTTAGATGCAACTCACTTTGTTCTGATCTATAGGTCAGTACAATTCTGTTTTTAAAAAGCATGATTTAAAAATGTATATAAAAGTAAAAGTGAAAATGAAAAACAGTAATGACTTTTTAAAAAAGACATAAATGTAAGGAGTTGCCTTAGAATTTATGAAGACTTATCGTAAAGCTCTATAAATAATTATAAGACTACAGTATTGGTGAAAGGATGCACAGATTGGCAAACCAAACATCATATTGAGGCTTTAAAATTTACCCACACATACATGATATATGGAGGTGGCATTTTGGGGCAGGGAGAAATGTATGATGCTCAGATCACTTAGGTCATAAAAAATGATTTTTAAGTGAATTAAAGGCATAGATAAAACTGTCAATATTATTTATTTAATTTGGAAATTTATTTCTTAATTTAAAAATTGTATTGATTAGGCATTAACATTGGGATGTCAAATTTAACTTTCTTTTTTATGTTTTTTTTTAACTTTTATTTTAATTACAGAGGTACATGTGCAGGTTTCTTACATAGGTGAACCTGTGTTATGGGGTAGGGAGGGGTTGTACAGATTATTTCATCAACCAGGTATTAAGCCTAGGATATATTGCTGTTTTTCCTGATCCTCTCACTCCCCACCCTCAACCTTCCAATAGGCCCCAGTGTGTGTTGTTCTTCACTGTGTGTCCATGTGTTCTTATTATTTAACTCCCGCTTATGAGTGAAAATATGCTGTATTTGTTTTTCTGTTATTGTGATAATTTGCTAAGGATAACCGCCTCTAACTCCATCCATGTCCCTGCAAAGGACATAATATCCTTCTTTTTAATGGCTGCATAGTATTCCATGGTGTATATGTAGCACATTTTATTTATCCAATCTATCATGGATGGGCATTTAGGTTGATTCCATGTCTTTGCTATTGCGAATAGTGCTGCAAGAATCATATGATTACATGTGTATTTATAGTAGAGTGATTTATATTCCCTTGGGTATATACCCAGTAATGGGATTGCTGGGTTGAATGGTGTTTGACATGTTTAGGAATTGCCACCCTGTCATCCAATAGGGGTAGAACAAATTAACACTCCCACTAATCGTGTATAAGCATTCCTTTTTCTCCACAATCTCATCAGCATCTGTTATTTTTTTACTGTTTAATAATAGCCATTCTGACTGGTGGAGATAGTATTTCATTGTGGTTATGATTTACATTTCTCTAATGATAAGTGATATTGAGCTTTTATTTGTATCATTGTTGGCTCCAAGTATGTCCTCTTTTGAAAAGTGTCTGTTTATGACATGTTCCCACTTTTTAATGGGGTTTGTTTCTATCTTGTAAATTTAAGTTCCTTATAGATGCTGGATGTTAAACCTTTGTCTGATACACAGTTTTCACAAATTTTCTTCCATTCCTTAGGTTATCTGTTTACTCTTTTATTTATTTATCTTATTATTTTTTAAAATTTTATTTGAGACGGCATATAGCTCTGTCACCCAGGCTGGAGTGCAAATTCAGTGGCATAATCTTGGCTCACTGCAACTTCCACCTCTGGGCTTTGTGCAATTCTTGTGCCTCAGCTTCCTGAGTAACTAGGATTACAGGCATCCACCACCATTCTCATCTAATTTTTGTAATTTTAGCAGAGACAGAGTTTCACTGTCTCTGCTAGTTTCACTGGCCAGGCCAGTCTCAAACTTCTGGCCTCAACTGATCCATTTGCCTCTGCTAGGATTATAGGTGTGAGCCACGGTGCCTGGGGCTGTTTACTCTTTTGATAGTTTTCTTTGTGTTCAGAAGCTCTTTAGTTTAATTAGTTCCCATTTGTCAATTTCTCAATTTTTACTTTTGTTGCAATTGCTTTTGGTGTCTTTGTCATGAAATCTTTCCCATGCCTGTGTCCTGAATGCATTGCCTAGGTTGTCTTCCAGGTTTTTTATAGTTCGGAGTTTTATATTTAAGTGTTTAATCCATATTGAGTTAATTTTTGTGTATGGTGCAAGGAAGGGGTCTAGTTTCAATGTTCTGCATATGGCTAGCCAGTTATCCCAGCATTATTTATTGAATAGAGAATCTTTTCTCCATTGCTTGTTTCTGTCAGGTTTGTCAAAGATCAGATAGTTGTAGTATGCAGTCTTATTTCTAGGTTCTCTGTTCTATTCCATTGATCTAGATGTCCGTTTTTGTGCCAGTGTCTTGCTGTTGTCATTACTGTAGCCCTGTCATATAGCTGGAACTGAGTTAGCATGATGCCTCCAGGTTTGTTCTTTTTGCTTAGGGTTACATCCACTAGGCAGACTTTTTTGGTTCCACATATTTTACAAATTAATATAACTGAATATTATTATAATGTTAAATACATTACAAAAATTATTAACCGTGAAAGAAAAGGCATATGTTTAACTATACTTAAATTAAGAAATTTAGTTCATCCTTAGATACTGAGTGAAAATCAGTGATGTGCAACAAATATAACTAACAAAGTTTCCTCATCCTGATGTAGAAAGACCTCCAACAATTAAATAAGAGAAAGCTCTA
>CM052654.1:129740953-129755703 GCA_028533165.1 Leontopithecus rosalia | reverse complement strand
GAGATGGTGCCATTGCACTCCAGCCTGGGTAACAAGAGCAAAACTCCGTCTCAAAAAAAAAAAATATGTAAAGAAGCTCATCATCACTGATCATTACAGAAATGCAGTTTTTCTTTTTTATTTTGATATTGGCACTTACAAACTTCCTTAGTACTATTTTTGTTGCATCCCATAGGGTTTTATATGTTGTATTTCCATTATCATTTGTTTCAAGAAATTTGTCAAATTTTTAAAAATTTCTTCATTGACTCACTGGTCATTCAGAAGCATATTATTTAATGTATTATTTTAATTTATTTTGAATGTTTTAAGACTTATTTTGTGACCTTATATATAGCCTATCCTTGAGAACGATATATGTGCTGAGAAAAAGAAGTTGTATACTGCAGCCACTGAATAACATGTTCTGTACATATTAGGTCCATTTGTTCTATACTGCAGGTTAAGTCTGATAGTATTTCTTCCTTAAATATTAGGTACAGGTCACCAGTGAAGTTATCTGGTCCAGGCTTTTGCTTTGGAGGATTCTTAATTATTCAACAGGTAATATATCCAAATTATCTATTTTTTCTGTGTGAGTTTTGATACCTTGTATCTTTCAAAAAAATTGACATATTTCAATTATATTACCAAATGTATGGGCATATGATTTATTTCTTTCTAATTTTTAAATTTGTATGTGGCATTTTTTAAATCAATTTTTAAATTTTTAGTATTTTTTTGCTTTCCCATATATTGTATTTTATTTCTTTAAATATTTTACTAATGGTTTTAATCAGTTTTAATTTTCCCAGACTCTGATGGCCTTTGGTTATCTAAAACTATTGGTCATTTTAACTTATTTTGTTTGCTTTTATTTATCTAATTTCTTTAGTAATAGTTTGCCTACTTAAATGATATTTAACATAAATATAAATATAAGGTCTCTCTTTCTTGATGTACAGAAAGCCTTGGAGCCTAAATTGGCTATAACCAGTAAAAAAAAAAAAAAAAAAAAAAAAAAAAAGTCCCCAATTTTACTCTTTTTTAGTGCACCTAGATTAATTAATGCTGGATTTCAGTAAATTAACTTCCTTAGCTTACAGTCATCCAAAGGCTGAATTCCCAGAACATAGTGCTGATATGGGCAATTGTTTTCAGTCTAATTCCCTGATTTCATTTATCCTGATTCCTCTCTCTAGTTTCTGCTCATAATTATCTTCCGCTTTCTGGAGAATCTCTTTATTTCTTGCAAGCTAAAATTACACATCATAAATATTTGTTTAGAGTATCTCAAAATAAATTTTCTTGAATAATGTGATAAGCAAATCTTATTTTTGCTAAAAAGAAAGCTATAGAAAATAAAACTAAATAATACTTCAGTAGAAGGTAGGGACTAAGCAGAAACAAATTTAGAAAACAGATAGGACTGAGAGAAAAATTTATAAAGATGACATGTTTACTATATATATTTTGTTGTCCATACAGAGAAAATTGCTAAAAAATGAATGATAGATCTTCTTATAATTGCATGTCACAAACTAGATATTACTTACAAACTGAAATATATGAACTTTATTGCTACTAAAATATTTTTCATTAAATGGAACTTCTGAATATGTCTTTGTTATTTTTGTTCTTGTAGCTAATTTTTTAAAAAAATTTTGAGAATGTTTATTACAACCCTGCAAACTAAAAGCTTATTTTATGACCAAATCACTTATATTTTGTGTATGATCAAATTAGTCAATATTACACACACACATGCATATACACAAAGACACATGCACAGATTATTTAAATATGCAGTTTTCATTGTTTAAAAATGACCAAATATTTGAAGATGAAAATTGTGTGTATTGTTCTTGAATATTATATTTCTAATTACCAAAATTATCTACACATAAAAGGGTCTTAATATTAATTACTAAATAAAGAAATAAATTGCATAGTTGATTGCAAATTCAATAGGATAACCTATTATAATTTCTCAGTTGTTTTTTTTTTTTTTGCCTTATTTTAAATAGTGGAAGTTGATAACAAAAAAGTCAGTAAAAATCAAGTATATCTTCATGTATTATAGTGACATACAAATTATTTAGAGTGATGAATATCTACATATGTCAAGCAGTGATGTTATGTGGCCTTCTCAACTTGAAATACATTTGTGTTAAATATCAAGCAAATGTTATTAAAAATAAAAGTGGAGATTTTATGCTAGGTGAAGTTTCTATAGCAAAAGAGATTACATGAATCAAATTATTTCAAAGGCTCTGATTGTTATAAATAATAAATAACCTTACATCAATTAAGAAATGGGTAAGCAACTTTTGTACTTTTTGTGTTACCAAAATTCCTTAGAAAATGAGACGTTTGATAACACGAGTTTTCCAAATTTCAATGTAAATTATGAAATTTATGGTCTAAACGAATATATTAAACTGCATGTTTGAAAAATTTTAAAATATGTTTGTAATAAATCTAGATAGAAAAGAAAGTATTTATTTAAATAGAATACACTGTATTAAAACATTATCTTATCATAATTGGGTAGTTACTTCCAAAGTTGATGCCAACTTTGAAATTGTGTCCAAATTGTTTTCAAGTAAATGGCTGGAATTAGTGGGGGGAAATGGACTATAAAAGGATGATGCTTCTGTAATTGGAGAATTATTATCATATTTTGAATAGGAAAAATTTTGTGTAAAGGATTTATCACTTTGTAAAATGAATTACACCTCAATGCTTTATAAAATACCTGCTTAGGTAGGAAAATGAAGAAGCACAACAGAGCTTTATCTTCCATATTTTCTAGGATAGAAAACATGCTAAAAGTATTTATTTTGTACTCTTTAATTGATAATGTGATCATTTACAAATATATATATATGTATTTTAGAACATGTTCTTTCTGAAATTTCATTACATGTATTTCTTGTCAATGCTCATTCTATTTTTAAATTCAACATTTAAGTAAAATTTATATTTTTATTTTTGAAAAAACATTGCAATAATATTTGGACAGGGTGGTATGGTTAGATAGACATTGAATTCTACAGTTTTACATGACATCTGGATGTTAAAATAACAGTTAACTAAGCATGTAGAGATGACTGGGTTAGTCTAGGATGTTCACTACTTCATCTGTCATTTTATTCCATTGGTTAACCACCTGTACTGCTTTTTTTCAATAGCAGACCAAGAATGTACTACATAGGGGGATTTCTAGGGTACATTTCAATGTTGGTATTGTAAACAACTTTTTTCATGCAATAATTTAAGTAGAATTATGCAAAGAAAAAATATTAGTACAGATTGTAGGTCCGTTTAAATGTACTATATCCATGCTAATTAATTATGAGTAGACGGCATACAAACAATACACTAATGCAAAAGCCATTCACATTAACTTTAAAATTATGACATTTCTCCGGCCGGGCGCCGTGGCTCACGCCTATAATCCCAGCACTTTGGGAAGCCAAGGCGAGTGAATCACAAGGCCAAGAGATCGAGACCATCCTGGTCAACAAGGTGAAACCCCGTCTCTACTAAAAATACAAAAATTAACTGGGCATGGCGGTGTGCGCCTGTAGTCCCAGCTACTCGGGAGGTTGAGGCAGGAGAATTGCCTGAACCCAGGACGGGGAGGTTGCGGTGAGCCGAGATCATGCCATTGCACTCCAGTCTGGGTAACAACAGTGACACTCCGTCTCAAAATAAATAAATAAAATAAAATAAAATAAAATAATGACATTTCTCATAAGTATTCTGATTAAAACATTTCCATAGATTTTTATATTATATGACTAATCACCTATTTTATGCTTGGATTTTTTGGTTCAGATATGTCATATTACAGAAGTGCCCTTGTTGATTGTCAAATATTTTCTCTCTGAAAGAAACCAAGGTACAATTTTCTGAAAGGATAATCAGAGTAATACATTTTTAATTCATTCACTTCAGTTTTGTTATTTAATATATAATGAGTGGTCAAGAATTTTGAAATGTATTATAAATTTCATATTAAATATACATAAAATTTACATACAAAAACATGTAATAGGATCCTTTATATTCCATGAACTGTCTCCAAATTCCAGGAAAATAAAAATGAACAGATATGAAATATATTTTACAGAAATCCAATGTATTGAAATCAGGAGGCATATACACAATGCACTCTAACAAATGGCAAATTTCTTGTGACACAGAAAATGCTATGAGCATTTAGAAGAGGAAAAGATTATTCTTATTTGGGTGGTGTGTATATCTGTAAGTATCATGGTGGGACGGAGGAGGTGACTACTGAGCTTAAGGATTCATAATACATATGGATATGATAAAAGTGCATTCAGAAAAAAGCTAAGACATACCACAAGAACTTCATGAGGGAGTATTGGCAAAAACTGAATAATAGTGAAAGACTTAAAAGATTAAAAATGCAACTTGTGTCATAACATTAAGAAAAAATACAAATTTATTAAAAATAGGTAGATGAAATCATACACAGAATCAAAGAATTTTTGCACATACCAAAATATGCACAATAGTTTGCACATACATAGTCAGTACCAAATGATTGTTCAATAAAACAAATGAATTGATTTATTTTATTAGATTGTATGGTTCTATTATCTTGAAATTTAAAGATTATGTACTTTTCGGTAGGAAGCGAGATTGATTTGCTTTCTATACCTAGTAACCATTATTATCCCTGAAACATGAGACTCCTTAAATAGGTGTTTGTTAAAGGTTGTTAAATGGATTAAACTTTGTGCTTGTCTCAGTGTAACTCATCTAGTTTAAGATAGAATATTCACTGGTTCGATTTTATGTAAATAAATCAATAAATCATTTGTAAGATTGCTGAAGAATACACTCAATCTCTGCCCAAGAAATCTTTACTACCTTTTAAAAGAACACATTTTTTTCATAAAATACGATTGATCTTTAACCATGATAAGTTGAAAGAAGGCATTTATGTGCTGGTCTCTTGGGAAACTGGGTAGACAATGTCTATCTGTAGAGACAGATAGAGCTCAGGTCGCCTAGCAGTCTCTTGTTCTGACACTGTCTGTACACTGTATTCCCCTTGTCCCTGTGGCTTTCCACTTATGAATTGAGTCTACATTGCTTGGACTATAATCGTTCATCCCTGTCATAATTACTTTATTAATTTAGCATACTATTTGGAAGATCATTTCCCATCATGGTTATACAAATTTGTTTACAAGCCTATATAACTAGAATTTAAATTATGCTGCTGTGGATAAAAATAGTAGCAAGTACTTTTTCATGGATTTCTTCAGAGACTAGCTAAAATGATGAATCAGTGTGCCCAAGAAAATACAAGAAAATTTATCTTTCAGAATTGTTTAGTATGAAACTCTCAAATGCTTCAAAGGCTTGCCAGTTCACATGAGATGATTAAAGACAGATTTAAAAACAATAACAAAATCCACAATTATTATTATCCACATTACTTTTGAGTACTGTTAATGCACCCATTACAGAGACCTCCGGAGAGAATGATAATCTCTAAATAATAGAAATAGGAGAATTAAGTTGCATTAACTTAAAAGTAATAAGTCTTTTTGATTGGAAATGGGATGTATACAAAAGCTGAATACCAAAATTTAAGTGAGATGTACATTTATTGGAGAGAATACAATAGATTTGCTGAGATAGTTTTTATCAGTAAAACAACAGAAGCAACAACAACAACAACAAACAAACAAACCAGGAAAGCATACAAAGCAAACAAATAAAAATCTGAATTCGAGCTTTGGACTTCCTGGAATCATATTATCTGTAATGGATTAGTTGACTCTATTTAAAGATAGAGGAGAAGAACAAGATGGCTGACTAGACACAGCCGGGAAGTGCTGCTCCTCTGAAGAGAGGCCAAATTATTAGGTAAACCACCATAATTTGAACAGGTATTCAGGGAGATAATGCTGAAGCTGGATGAAGAGGCAAGGTTGAAGCCAAAGCTGAAGAGGGAGGAAGCTGGAAACCCTGAGTTAGCTACCCAAATGCCAGGGCTATTTCCTGACCCCAAACAATTCCAGGAAAGGGCAGAATGAGGGAACTGAGGGATGGTTCACTCTTTCAATGGGCCTCTGATTTTCTAGCTACAAGGGACGTTGCAAGATCATGGATGAGTGAGCTGGCAGGGGGATATCCCTGGGGAGGAAGCAGAGATAGACCTTTGGACAACACAGAGCTCAGAAGCTTTTGTGTTCTGGGCAGCTGTAGACAAGAGCAGCAATAGATGCCCATTCTCCAGGGCTTCCCATTCTCCTGTGGGAGGCATGGGCTCCTACTGACCTCCAAGCCAGGACAGAGTTGGGCCACCTTTCCTGCAGGACTGGGATGCATCTGTTCTGTAAGCCCTTCTGCCTACCAGCCCCTCCAAGGTCCATGCCTAGCTGCCCTGTAGAAGTAGGTACACGGTGCAGCCCTGGCAGGCCAGCCTGAGAGTGTCGTTGGATCTGAATACTTTCTTCATGACCCTGGAGCACATGTATCTCCCAGTGCAGCAAAAACCTGAACCCAAGCCATGGGATATGCCAGTGCCCCCAGGGCTGAGGTGTGGAGCTTGGAGTATGGAACCAAGATTTGTGACAAGCACTCAAACAAGGAAGAGCCCCTACTCTCAGATCCCTGAGAGGGGTGAGACGCATGGATTCCTGAGATGGGATAAGAGTGGAACATACCTCCCTTCACAAGGTCAGTCCAAAGATTGTGTGGTATATCTCCCTGCCTCGGCCTCTGCCCAAAGAGACCACGTGGTCCAGAAAACCTAACAAAAAAAATATAAGCACAGCACCAGCTATCAGAAGGAGCCTTCTCAAGTTTTAGGAGCAGCTCTGTTAAGGGAACCATCTGTCTCCCATCCCACTGCAGAGCACATCTGTGAACACCAGGAAGTACAAAAGAGCCCAGTGATCAAGCATTAACCTAGCTACTAGCTGTTACTGTTAAGTCCCATTTACTGATTGCAACATAAACTACAACACTTAAATTTTATTTTGCTAATATATGCATCTGTGAAACCAAGTTCAAAAATTTACCCACATAAAATTTCTGTACACAGCTCTGCTCTCTGAAAGTATTCAAAAATTAAGCCAACTGACTGTATTCAACTTATACTACAGTTAAAGAAATACCAGCCCTCCTAGATGTGAAAGAATTCACACAAGAAATCTGGCAATCCAAAATTTTAGAGTGTCCTTACCCCTAAATGAGCCCATTAGCTGCCCAGCAATGGTTTTCAACCAGTTTGAAATGACTGACCTAACAGACACAAAATGTAGAATCTGTGGTCAGGAAACTCATTGAGATTCAGAAGAAAGATGAAATTCAAGTAATGCAAGAGTTGAAAGATAAAATAGCCATTTTATGCTTTATTCTTTATTATCTCATATTCAGATGTCTCATATTCTTTAAGATGTGAAAAGTTCCAGCTCCTTGACATGATTACAGTCTATTTTCTGTCTGTTCCTTGAAATTCACTGTTTCCTTATAGCTTGTATGAGAGGCCTAAAGATATTTTTTATTATACTTTAAATTCTGGGGTACATGTGCAGATCTTGCAGAATTGTTGCATAGGTACACATATGACATGGTGGTTTGCTGCCTCTATCCCCCCTTCACCTACATGAGGCATTTCTACCAATGTTATCCCTCCCCAACCTCCCCACCCCCACACTGTCCCTCCCCTAATCTCCCACCACCGAACAGACCCCAATGTGTGATGTTCCACTCCCTGTGCCCATGTGTTCTTCTTGTTCAACGCCTACCTATGAGTGAGAACATGTGGTGTTTGGTTTTCTGTTTTTGTGTCAGTTTGCTGAGAATGATGGCTTCATCCATGTTCCTACCAAAGACATGAACTCATCCTTTTTTATGGCTGCATAATATTCCATGGTGTATATGTGCCACATTTTCTTTGTCCAGATCTATCATTAATGGGCATTTGGGTTGATTCCAGGTTTTTGCTATTGTAAACAGTGCCACAATGAACGTACATGTTCATGTGTCTTTATAATAGAACGATTTATAACTCCTGAGTAAATTCCCAGTAATAGGATTGCTGGGTCAAACGGAATTTCAATTTCTAGATCTTGAGGAATCGCCACACTGTCTTCCACAATGGTTGAACTAATTTATACTCCCACCAACAGACTAAAAGCCTTCCAATTTCTTCACATCCTCTCCAGCATCTGTTGTCTCCAGATTTTTTAATGATTGCCATTCTAACTGTCATTAGATGGTATCTCAATGTGGTTTTGATTTACATTTCTCTAATGACCAGGGATGATGAGGATTTTTTCATGTGTTTGTTGGCCTCATAAATATCTTCTTTTGAAAAGTGTCTGTTCATATCCTTCACCCACTTTTGAATGGGTTTTTTTTTCTTGTAAATCTGCTATAGTTCTTTGTAGATTCTGGATATTATCCCTTTGTCAGATGGCTAGAGAAGGATGCCCTCTCTCACCATTCCTATTTAATATAGTATTGGAAATTCTAGCCAAAGCAATCAGGCAAGAAAAAGAAATAAAGAATATTCAATTAGGAAAAGAGGAAGTCAAATTGTCTCTATTTGCAGACAACATGATTTTATATTTTGAGGACCCCATTGTCTCAGCCCCAAATCTCCTTAAGATGATAAACAACTTCAGCCAAGTCTCAGGATACAAAATCAATGTGCAGAAATCAGAAGCATTCCTATACACCAATAACAGACAAACAGAGAGCCAAGTCATGCGTGAACTTCCATTCATAATTGCTACAAAGAGAATAAAATACCTAGGAATACAATTAACAAAGGATGTGAAGAACCTCTTCAAGGAGAACTACAGATCACTGCTCAAGGAAATAAGAAAGGACACAAACAGATGGAAAAACATTCCATGCTCATGGTTAGGAAGAATCAATATTGTGAAAATGGCCACACTGCCCAAAGTAATTTACAGATTCAATGCTATCCCCATCAAGCTACCACTGACCTTCTTCACAGAAGTGGAAAAAAAACACTTTAAACTTCATATGAAACCAAAAGAGAGCCCACATGGTCAAGAGAATTCTAAGCAAAAAGAACAAAGCTGGAGGCATCATACTACCTGACTTCAAACTATACTACAAGGCTAAAGTAATCAAAATAGCATGATACTGGTACAAAACAGAGACACAGACCAATGGAACAGAACATAGGCCTCAGAGGCAAAACCATACATCTACAATCATCTGATCTTTGACCAACCTGACAAAAACAAGCAATGGGGAAAGGATTCCCTGTTTAATAAATTATGTTGGGAAAACTGGCTAGACATGTGCAGGAAGCTGAAATTGGACCTGTTCCTGACACCTTACACTAAAATTAACTCCAGATCGATTAAAGATTTAAATGTAAGTCCTAACACCATAAAAACCCTAGAGAAAACCTTAGGCAATACCATTCAGGACATAGGCATAGGCAAGGACTTCATGACTAAAACACCAAAAGCAATGGCAACAAAAGCCAAAATAGACAAATGGGATCTAATTAAGCTTAAGAGTTTCTGCACAGTGAAAGAATCAATCATTAGAGTGAACCAGCAACCAACAGAATGGGAAAAATTTTTGCAATCTATCCATCTGACAAAATAGCCATTTTAATAAAATAACCAAACATGAATTCCAGAGCTGAAAAACTCACTATAAGAATTATATCTATAGTCAGAAATATAAGCAGTGGAATAGACCAAGCTTAGAAAATAATCTCAAAACTTCAAGACTGGTTCTTTAGATCAACTCAGTGAGACAAAAAATAAGAAAATAAAAATAAGAAAACTAAATGAAACCCCAAGAATATGGGATTTTGCAAAGCAACAAAATCTATGATGTCATTCTTGAAAGAGGAGAGAGAATAAGCAACTTGGAAACTATATTTGAAGATATAGTTCATGAAAATTTCTCTTATCTGTCTAGGAAGGTCTATATACAAATCCAAGAAACACATAGAACCCCTGCTATATATGACTTGAAATGACTAGTTCCAAGGCACATAGCCATAATATTCACCAAGGTCAACCCTACAGAAAAATATCTTAAAGGCAGCTAAAGGGCAGGGTAAAGTCACATACAAGGAACTTCATCAGGGTAACATCAGCCCTCTCAGCAGATATCTTACAAGTCAAAATAGATTAGTAACCTATTTTCAGCATCATTAAAGAAAAGAAATTTTAAACAATAATTTCATATTCCACCAAACTAAGCTTTTAAGTGAAGTGTAGACACAGCATGGGAGGCTGGACAAAAAAACCCAACCATCTGTTATCTTCAAGAGACCCATTTTACATTAAGAACAACCATAGGCTCACAGCAAAATAGTGGAGAAAGATCTACCATGTAAACAGAAAACAAGAAAGAGCAGAAGTCACTATTCTTCTATCATATAAAACAAACTTTAAGCCAATAAAAATTAAGAACAATGAAGGGCATTGCATAATGATAAAGAATGCAACCCAACAAGAAAACTTAACTGCACTAAATATATACACACTCAATATTGGAGCACACAGATTTGTAAAACAAGTTTTTCTTTGCCTATGAAAATACTTAGATAACCATATGGTAAAAGGGGGAGACTTTTTGACCCCACTGACAGCATTAAACAGATCAGCAAGGAAGAAAACTGACAAAGATCTCTGGAGGTAAACTCAACACTTTAACAATAGGACCTAATAGACATCTACTAAATACCCCACCTAACATCCGCAGAATATATATTCTTCTCATCTGCACATGGAACATATTCTAAGGTCAACCACATTCTCAATCATAAAGTAAGTCTCGATAAATTTAAAAAATTGAAATCATACCAAGCAAACTCTTGGACCACACTGAAATAAAAATAGAAATCGAAATCAAGAAGATCTCTCAAAACTACACAAATAGAAGGAAATTAAACAACTTACTCCTGAATAACTCCTGGGTGAACATCAAACTTAAAAAAAATTATTTGAAGTTAATGAAAATAGGAGTATGACATACCAAAATCTTTGCGATGCAGCCAAAGTAGTGTTAAGAGGAAAGTGTATTTCCCTAAGCACACTAATCAACAAGTTAGAAAGATCTCAAAGCAGCAATCTAACTTTACTCCTAAAGGATCTAGAAAAAAAAAGCAAGTAGAAGAAAATAAATAACTAAAATTACAGAACTTACTGAAACTGAGATGCAAAAATCCACAGGGGGAAAAAAATCAATGAAAGCAAGAGTTTGTTCTCTGAAAATATAAACAAGATTGAAAGACTGCTATTTATCAGCTATATTAACAATGAAAAAAAGAGAAGATCCAAATAGGTCCTGTCACAAATAACAAAGATAATATTATAACTGATCCCACAGAAACACAAAAGTTTTCCATAGAATACCATGAACAGCTACAAATTAGAAAATCTGTAGAAGAAAAGGATATATTCCTAGGAACACAGTCTCCCAATGTTGAATCAGGAAAAGACTGAAGCTTTCAATAGAGCACTATCTCACTCTAAAATTAAATCAAGTGTAATAAAAAAAAAATCTACCACCAAACAACAAAGTCCTGGACCAGATGGATTCACATTCTACCAGATGTCCAAAGAAGAACTAGTATCAATTCTACTGAAGGTACCCCAAAAAATAAGAAGACACTCCTTTATTACTCAATCACTGGCAGAAACACCATGAAGAAAGAAAACTTGAGTCTAATGTCCATGATGAACATAGACACAAAAATCCTCAATAAAATATTAGGAAACTGCATTCAGAAGCATAAAACAGAAGCATAATTCGCCATGATAAAGTAGGCTTTATTCCTGGGATGCAAGGTTGAATCAACATACGCAAATAAATAAATGTGATTCACCAGAGAAGCAGAACTAAAAGCCAAAACCATCTGATTATCTTAATAAATGCAGAAGATTTCAATAAAATTAAACATCACTTCAGGGTAAATACTCTCAACAAACTAGACATTAAAATAACATGACTGAAAATAGTAATAGTCATCTACACCAGACTCAGAGCCAACATTATACTGAGTGGGCAAAAGCTGGAGCCATTCCCCTGGAGAACTGAAAAAAGGCAATGTTGCCCACATTCACCATTTCTATTCAACAAAGTACTGGAAGTCATGGCCAGAGCAATCAAGCAAGAGAAAGGCTACTAGAACTAATAAATGATTTTAGCAAAGTTTCATGATACAAAATCAATGTATAAAAATCAGTAACATTTCTGTGCCAATAACATTCAGGCTAGTAATCCTGTTAAGAACACTATCAAATTTACAATAATCACAAAGAAAATGAAATACCTAGCAATTCAGGTAAACAAGAAGGTGAAAAATCTCTACAAGGAGAACTAGAAAACACTGCTGAAAGAAATCAGGTGAGATAATTAAGTGGGAAAGCATCACATACTCATGGAGTGTTTTAGCATTTTAATGTTTCATGATAATGAAAATTTAGTATCATTAAAATGGCCACACTACACAAAGAAATTTACAGATTCAATGCTAGTCCTATCAATCTACCATAGAATTAGAAAAACTATTCTAAAATTTATGTAAAACCACAAAAGACCTCAAATAGCTAATGCAAACTAGAACAAAGCTGGAGACATCACACTTCCCAACTTCAAACTCTAAGGCTACAATGAAAAAGCTGCATGGTTCTAATACAAAATCAGACACATAGACCAATGGGACAGAACAGAAAATTAAAATATAAAGCTGCTCACTTACAACCATCTGATTTTTGACAAGGTCAACAAAAACAAGCAATAGGGAAAGGGTGTGCTATTTGATAAATGTTTTGGGGTAACTGGCTTGTCATAAGTAGAAAAATGAAGCTAAATTCTTATATTTCACCAATACAAATATTAACTCAAGATGGATTAAATATTTAAATTCTAGTGAAAACACTCGAATAAAACCTAGGAAATATTCTTCTCAACATTGGCCTTGACAAAGAATTTTTGGCTAAGTCCCCAAGCAATTGCAACAAAAACAAAAATTGTCAAGTGATACCTGATTAAACTAAACAGCTTCTGAACAGAACAGAATAAACGGACAATGTATGGAATGAGAGAAAATATTCATGAACTATGTATCTGTATTGATCTGATTTCATACTGCTATAAAGAACTATTTGAGACTGAGTAACTTATAAAGAAAAGAGGTTCAGTTGACATAGTTTCATATGGCTGTGTAGGACTCAGGAAACTTACAATTATGGCAAAAGGTAAAGAGGAAGAAGGCACTGTCTTACATGGTGGTAGGTAAGAGAGAGCAAGAAAGCAAGAAAGTGCCACACTTTAAAACCATCGGCTGTTGTGAGAACTCACCCACTATCATGAGAACAGAGTGAGGAAAACTGTTCCCATAATCCAATCACCTTCCACCAGTTTCCTTCCTGGATATGTGGGAATTGTATATTGAGATGAGATTTATCTGGGTCACAGAGCAAAACCATATCAGCATCTGAAAAAAGTCTAATATTCAGAATTTATATGAAAATTTTAAAAAATCAACAGTTAAAAATGAATAACCCCATTAACAAATGTACAAAGGACATGAACAGGTACTCCTCAATAAAAGACATATAAATGGGTAACAAACATGAAAAAATGCTCATCATCACTAATCATCAGAAAAACGCAAATCAAAACCATAGTGAGATACCATCTCACACCAGTTAAAATGAATATTACTAAAAAGTCAAAAAAACAACAGATGCTGGCGAGGCTTTGGAGTAAAAAGAATGCTTATATGCATTCAGTAGGAGTGTAAATTAGTTCAGCCACTGTGAAAGGCAGTCTGGAGATTTCTCAAAGACCTTAAAACAAGGCTACATTTCAAGCCAACCATCCTATTTCTTGGTATATACTCAAAGGAACATAGATCATTCTATCCAAAGACACATGAACTTATATGTTTATCACAGCACTATTTACAATAGCAAAGACATGGATTCAACCTAGGTGCTCATCAGTAGTGGATTGGATAAAGAAAATGTGGTCCCATTGTCTCAGCCCAAAATCTCCTGAAACTGATAAGCAACTTCAGCAAAGTCTCAGGTTACAAAATCAATATGCAAAAAATCACAAGCATTCCTATACACCAATAACAGACTTAAAGAGAGCCAAATCAAGAACGAACTGCCATTCACAATTGCTACAAAGAGAATCAAATACCTAGCAATACAACTAACAAGGAACATAAAGGACCTCTTCAAGGAGAACTACAAACCACTGCTCAACGAAATAAGAGAGGACACAAACAGATGGAGAAACATTCTATGTTCATGGTTAGGAAGAATCAGTATTGTGAAAATGGCCATACTGCCCAAAGTAATTTACAGATTCAATGCTATCCCCATCAAGTTACCATTGACCTTCTTCACAGAACTGGGAAAAACCACTTTAAACTTCATATGGAACCAAAAGAGAGCCTGCAAAGCTAAGTCAATTATAAGCAAAAAGAACAAAGAGGTAGGCATCATACTACCAGACTTCAAACTATACTACAAGGCTAAAGTAATCAAAATAGCATGGTACTGGTACCAAAACAGAGATATAGACCAATGGAACAGAACAGAGCCCTCAGGGGCAACACAGCATATCTACAACCATCTGATCTTTGACAAACCTGACAAAAACAAGCAATGGGGAAAGGATTCCCTGTTTAATAAATGGTGTTGGTAAAACTGGCTAGCCATGTGCAGAAAGCAGAAACTGGACCTCTT
>CM052654.1:129681508-129740853 GCA_028533165.1 Leontopithecus rosalia | reverse complement strand
TAAAACCCTAGAAGAAAATCTAGGCAAAACCATTCAGGACATAGGAGTAGGCAAGGAATTCATGACCAAAACACCAAAAGCATTGGCAACAAAAGCCAAAATAGACAAATGGGACCTAATCAAACTCCACAGCTTCTGTACGGCAAAAGAAACAGTCATTAGAGTGAATTGGCAACCAACAGAATGGAAAAAATTTTTTGCAGTCCTCTCATCTGACAAAGGGCTGATATGCAGAATTTACAAAGAACTAAAACAGATCTACAAGAAAAAAACAAACAAGCCCATTCAAAAGTGGGCAAAGGACATGAACAGACACTTTACAAAAGAAGACATACATGAGGCCAACAAACATATGAAAAAATGCTCATCATCACTGGTTATTAGAGAAATGCAAATCAAAAGTACATTGAAATACCATCTCACTCCAGTTAGCCTGGCGATCATTAAAATATCTGGAGACAACAGATGCTGGAGAGGATGTGGAGAAATAGGAACACTTTTACACTGTTGGTGGGAGTATAAATTAGTTCAACCATTGTGGAAGACAATGTGGCGATTCCTCAAGGACCTAGAAATAGAAATTCCATTTGACCCAGCAATCCCATTACTGGGTATATATCCAAAGGATTATAAATCGTTCCACTATAAGGACACATGCACACAAATGTTCATTGCAGCACAGTTTACAATAGCAAAGACGTGGAACCAACCCAAATGCCCATTGATGATAGACTGGACAGGGAAAATGTGGCATGTATACACCATGGAATATTATGCAGCCACCAAAAACGATGAGTTAGGGTCCTTTGTAGGGACATTGATGAACTGGGAAACCACCATTCTCAGCAAACTGACACAAGAACAGAAAATCAAACACCGCATGTTCTCACTCATAAGTGGGTGTTGAACAGTGAGAACACATGGACACAAGGAGGGTAGCATCACACACTGGGGTCTGTTGGGGGAAAATAGGGGAGGGACAGTGGGGGGTGGGGAGTTGGGAAGAGATAGCATGGGGAGAAATGTCAGATATAGGTGAAGGGGAGGAAGGCAGCAAATCACACTGCCATGTGTGTACCTATGCAACAATCTTGCATGTTCTTCACATGTACCCCAAACCTAATATGCAATTAAAAAAAGAAAATGTGGTCCATATATATCATAGAATGCCACATAAAGTGTGATGAAATCATGTCCTTTGCAGCAACATGTATGGAGTTGGAGGCCATAGTCCTAAACAAATTAATACAGGAACAAAAGGCAAAAAACCCATTCCCACATATATATTAGAGCTAAACACGAAGCACCCAGGGACATAAACATGGGAACAATAGACACTGCACAATACTAGACAGAAAAGGGAGGATAGGGGCACAAGTTAAACAACTACCTTCTGAGTACTATGCTCACTATTTGGGTCCATGTAACAATCCTACACATGTGTCTGCTGTATCTAAAATAAAACGTAACTTTTTTAAGAGAAAGAACATAGGCAAATGACTGAAGGAAATCGGAAGACACATTCTGAAATCCTGAGAATAGAAGTTGGGGAAAGGGGTGGAGGGTGGGGTGATTGATGGTCGTGACAAGAGAGGATGATAATCAATAGGTTAATGAAGAGCACACATTCTAAAGGAAATCACCCAGGAAACAGAGGAAGAATTCATACACATACTCCCTTGTGATTGAAAAGAAATGTATGATATTATTACACCAATTTAAATTGTAAAAAAAAGATGCAAGGTTTAAAAAATCATGAGAATCAAAAAACTAAAATATAAATTTGAGAGGCTTGCAAACAAAAATAAAATATTACAATTATTTCAGAAATTAAAGTCACATGAGTAGGCTGCAACAGAGCATATAACACATTCCATTAGAAAGAGAGTCCTGCATAAGATACAGCACCAAGTTAAAGCAGGGGAATAAAATTATGTGATCAAGTATTGTAGTAGTTTTCCATTGCTACATAACCCATCACCACATATGTAGTTGCTTAAAACAACACGACACAAAACAACATGGAAATTACTATTTCTGTGGGTCCAGAACCTAGGCCTGAGTTATCTAGATCTTCTGCTTAAGATCTCACCAGGCTGCCCTTAAGGCACTGGCTTCCTGCAGTTCTCATCCAGTTGTCAGTTCACTACAGGTGTAAGCCTGAGGTCTTTGTGTTGTTGCTGGCTGTTGGCCACGCCCTCTCATGACATGGCTGCTTACTTACTAAAAACTAGCAGAAGCATCTCTCTCCAGTGGGCTAGGAAGAAGTCTTATGCAGCTTGATATAATCATGAGAGTAACACTCCCTCATATTTACAGGTCTGCACACCCTTGATGTTGGAATTAATGTGATGTAGGACATGCACACCAGTGGGTGAAAATCTTAGAAGTCAAACTAGAATTCTGCCTACCACAAATTACAAAATGAAGAGAAATGACAAGAAAAGAAATGTGTACTATAAATTGTTGTTTCCAAAGAAATGAAGAAAACAAATAAAATATGAATTTTTTTGCTTTAAATTGGCAGAGAACATTTGACTTCTTTCTCCTTTAAAAAACCACACAGAACACTATGGATTCGCAATAAAAAATTAGTTGAAGCCTCATTCTCCAACTTGTGAGTGAAAGAGCCTCAAACAATTGCAAATACTAGTAAGAATGAAGCAATTCAACTTTGAAGCACGAATGAATTTAGGCATGAGCACTATTACTACCATAGTTGGTAGTGCCTGGTATGAAAATCCACAGAAGAAACAGAAAAACTTTCCTTCCATTTCCCAGCCACCTGCCAAGGAATTTAGTACTTATTCTTCCTAGAATGGGACATAAGACTAGTTATTTATTCTAGTCAAGAAATATGTCAAGAGAGGGGCCAGGTGTGGGGACATAATTCACAGAATGAGAGAATAACGTCCACCAAACAGAAGGGTGAAATCTCATTGCACTAACATTAATTGTAAATCACTCTCATAACTTCTTCTATTCAGATCCATACACTGGTAGTAATAAGTATTGAGAAATTCACCAGCAGGCATGTAAAATCACCAAAATACCATCTCCAATAAGTGTTATAGTTCCTCTACCTTAAAAATCAGTAGATAGCCAATATTTGACAATAACCACAAACATGAAAGGCGGCAGGGATCAAGGTAAATATAATAATTACAAGTAAATCTTTAATAAAAGATGTAATACAAGGCACAGGAATAAAAACTTTTAAAAATGATATGCAGTTATGTTCAGAGAGAGAAAATCTAGAACATCTGTACAGCTCAAAGGTAGAGGAAGCTGTAACAAGTAAAAACTACAAAAAATAAAATATACAAAATCTTCTAAAATTAAGAAATACAATTGCAAAAGGAAAATAAGTCAATAAGAAGAATTAGAAGTCTAGTATATTATTGGAAGAAATAGCCAAAACTGATCAAAATGGAGGCCTCTAGGGTAGAGGACTCTCCACCGAAATGATTCATGCTGGAAGGCAATGAGGCAGTGACTGCAAAATTCTGACAGAAAGAAACGTGACCCTAGAATTCTGAAAACAGTCATGTGTTCTTGCAAGTGTAACGGGAGAAAACACCCATGAGCTTTATTTCTCACTCTTGACTCGAAAACATGTCAAGCCAGACAGAAAATAAAATAACGGACTCAAGAATGTGAAGACTCAGTGAAATGAATGATGTTGAAAATTACCTCTATTTAAATATGGAAATTAAATTAGAATGAAACAATATCTCTGTCAATCATGGTTAAAGGGAGAATCACTTTTTAAAGCACTGGCAACATAAGCTTAATAATACAACTAAAGAAATCAATCCATATGGAGAATAGAGGTATAAATATTATATCCTCTTATATATGAATATGAAGAGTCACTATTTCAAGCTGAATCATAGAGAAAAAAACACAATACTGTTTTATTATACCTTTATATTTTGTTTTGTTGCTTTTGGTGTTTTTAATTTAGAAATACATTTTAGAATTAAAATTTATTGCGATAGAAAATTTAAGTAAAATTTATCCTATAATTTTACTTCTTGGTTTTATTTCATTAAATTAAATATTAGAAAGCAAAAATAGTGTAGTGTGGTCTAGAATCCCATTTGTGGGATTATATAAATTGATTTATTATTCTATTTATTTATGTCTGTTCATATGTCTGTCTCTACAGAGAAATATCTAGAATGGTGTTCACTATAATGTTTCTATTTTGGTTTTATTTCTGAGTAGTAGGATTTTGTTAATTTTTAATGGCTTTTTATTGCTATTCTATAGAAATCTTGAACTACTGTTGTAACGACAAACATGAAGTTTTTACTTTTATTTTTTAAAAAGACATGTCCCTTGAACTCCTTCACAATCAGTCTTAGCAATCGCAAGAGCTGGCTGATTCAAGGTTAATGAAACAATCAGATTATTTAAATAGGATTGTAGCATGATGTCCTGGAGTATGAGCCTTTGCTAATCCTGCCACACTAGTGTTTATGCCAGGTAATCTATAAAAGACATTTGTCTAACCTTATGCCCTAAAAATGTTATGAATTGAGAACACAGAAAAACTTGGTAGATATCAAATTTTTTAGTTATAATACCATTTTTACTGCCTAACTTTTATGGTAGGTGACCCACTTAGGTAGACTATTCTTCTCTTTTGACAATGTTAAACCTGAAGTTGGAAGTTATCAGAGTCTACAGCAATTCTGAGTTGAGTAGAGGAGACTGATTATTTTATATATTAAGGCCCAACCTCCTCTTGGGCTATATTAGACACTTACACAGGATTTTACGTATCAATAAGCTTTTCCTCTTCTACCACTGTATTCTATTCTTTAGGTGACCTTCATCTTATATGTGTTTTCCTATAAGGTCTACTCACACCATGAAAGCAACCACCTTCTGCTGAATACTCCCTGCTTACTCAGTCAACTGCCCTCCTTCACTCCCAGCCTGTGTTAGAGAGTGTCTTCTCTCATTACAGCAGGTGTTTAAGTTGACTACTACTTATATGAAAATGTATATCAGCTGCCTTTTTCACGTCTCTCTCCTCAATTAGATTTTGAAATACCAGAGAAAAATAGATCTTATTCTATTAGCTTCTATGGCACTGTAACTAATAGTAATGGTGGTGGTGTTATCCAAAAGGGCTTGAGGAAATTCATGACATAACTTGTGGTCCACTGTGTTTTTCTTAATCTTAACTGGGACTTGGGTGACTACCTATCCTGAAATGTTAAACAGTAAATATGTTAGGATTTTTTGCATATAATCTTTGCTATAGATTCTTCTTTGTTTTAATTTTTAATTCCTTCTTACAACCCTATAATGTCAAAAAACGTTCTTAGCCTCAGTGTCAGCAGAAAAAATATTCCTAAAGCTAGATTTTGCCCATAGGTTATACAGTTCGTCAATTATTGGTCTTAAAAACTACAGACACCACAAATGACCCATTCACAATCTTTGCCCTAGGCACCTTCACTGTGGTTATTTCAAACTGTCAAAGACATTATTTGGTTTGGAAATATTAAGGCTTACTTCCTTGTATTAACAACCTCTCTTTCCTTTAATTCGAAAGTAGAATCTACTCAACTTTCACCTCTGCTTATTGTCCTAGTCACACATCAGACTGCTCCAATGATTACAAAACACACAATCCAAGCAACTCAATAGTAGATGTGGAATTCTACTACACAACCAGTGAGTTTAATGAACTGAAAAGAAAAAACTCATGCTGATTTCCCTCCACACTTAAATTTCATCCTTTTTATCTGTTTTGGCTGTCACTGGTTTTTATGGTTCAAAATCAAATGTTTGCATAGTATAATGAAAATGTTCCAAGAAAGGATTACTTTATTCTTAAGTGGCTGTTTTCATTTTAGTTAGAGGTGAGTGAATAGCCAATGCCCACTAAACTTTCTCTGTTATTGAAGAAGACAACTATCAAGGTTTACAGGTTTTCATGTAGAAATAAACTTTGTCAAAATCTTAAAGAGTGACAAAATCCTAAGATACTATGGAATGTAATAGTGAGTGGAGTATTCTGGGGATAAAACTGAATCTTTTAAGTTTTCTGAAAACATAAAGACCATATACTGAGATAAAGAGTTTGCAGACTGGATGCAGTGGCTAACACCTATAATCCCATCACTTTGACAGGCTGACACATGAGGATTGCTTGAAGTCAGGTGTTTGAGACAAGCCTTGGCAGGGTAGTGAGATTCTGTCACTACAGATAATAATAATAATAATAAAAAGATAGCCAGGTGTGGTGGCACATGCCTGTGGTCCTAGCTATTCAGGGAGCCTGAGGTGGCAGGATCGCTTGAGTCCATAAGTCTGAGGCTTCAGTGAGCCACATTACACCACTGCACTCCATCCTAGGAGACAAAGCAAGACCTTGTCTTTTGAAAGAAAATTTTTAAAAAGAATTTGCATATGTGAATATGTATATTAATCTTTGAAAAAGTTTTATTAAACCACATTATTCTTATTTTATGGATAAGAAAACTGGTAGAGAGTTTAGATAACTTCTGGATAGCCCTCAGTTTATTGATTGGGAAGCTACTATTTGAATTTAGATCTTTTGATATAAAGTTTATTCTTCAGTCATGTTCTGGAATAGTTATTATATAAAAAGTAGACATAATGGCAGATTTAACTTTTATCTTCAGTAATTTTTGAAAAGATTATGAAAGTGCCATGGTTACCTACATGTTTAATGGCTTAAAATTAGAATCTAGAGAATCAAGTGTGGAATGTAATTTATTGCATTACATTAAAGAATGACTTCTCTTAAATCCTGATATGAAAACTTGTTTCACGAGATTCCTGGAGTCTAGTTTGCTGGTCACTGTTCTCATACTATTTTTTTCTCCTGATGGGATGCTCCTGAAGGTTCTTATGAAGATATGTGGTAGTCTCATTTTCAATAAATTCCTAGCAAGTGTAGCTGTGGTCACACTAGAAGATGTATCTTAGGCATTCAGATCCAAGAACTAGGCCTTGTCTGATTACATGGCCTTAGATAAGATATTAACAAATAATACATGTTCACTTAGAAACATTCGACTGACTGACTTGTTACATATATGAAGAAAAATAAACCAAAAAGTGTTAAACCTGTCTGCCGATCATCCACAAACAGATACAACATTGAGTAATGCTACTTTATATTAAAGTTATAGAATTTAATAGCTTTTCAAAATGTCAGTACACCTATAGATATCAAGTTTGTTTTTTTTTGCTATGATTGTTACTGACCTCATACTTTTTATGAAATTGCCCTCAGTGGATAACAGAGTCAGTGGCTCATTTCAAACAATACTTTTGGAATCCGTAATTATATCTAAAAACTATCCATTTTTCATTATATTCTATAAAATATTCATGATAATTTTAATATAAATCTATCTTAATGTCTTTATACAACTGTTGCTTCATGAAGATGTAGTTGATTTATAGTCTTGCTGTAAGCAACTAGCACACTTCTCTGAAGATACATGTACTCATTTATTAAAAAAAGCAAAGGAGCAGCTGGGCACGGTGGCTCACACCTGTAATCCCAGCACTTTGGAAGGCCAAGGCAGCAGATCACGTGGTCAGGAGTTCGAGACCAGCTTGGCCAGCATGATGAAATCACATCTCTACTAAAACTACAAAATAATTAGCCAGGCATGGTGGTGCACACCTGTAGCCACAACTACTTGGGAGGCTGAGGCAGGAGATCTGCTTGAACCCAGCAGGTAGAGGTTGCAGTAAGCTGAGATTGCACCCTTGCATTCCAGCCTGGATGACAGAGTGAGACTGTATCAAAAAGCAAAACAAAAACAAAGGAGCAGTACATCTTATTAGCATCCAGAAAAATCCAGAATACTGTCATGATCAAATGCTGGAGTGGAACTTTCATTTGTTGCTGGTGGAAATGCAAAATGGTACAGCCACTGTAGAAGACAGTTTGGCAGTTTCTTACAAAACTAAGCATACTCTTACCATGCTAACCAGTAATCACATTCTTAGGTATTTACCCAAAGAAATGAAAAACAATTTGTTCACATAAAAATCTACATGTGAGTGCTTAAAGCACATTTATTACTAATTGCCCAAACTTGGAAAGCAGCCAAGAAATCGATCTTTCAGTAGGTGAAAGGATAAATAGCCTGTGTTACATCCAAACAATAGAATATTATTTAGCACTAAAAAGAAATGAACTATCAAGCTATGAAAAAATATGGCAGAATCTTAAGATCATTTTACTAGCGACAGAAGTCAGTCTGTAAAATTCCAAGGATATGACATTCTGGAAAAGGTGAAATTATGAAAACAGTACAAAGATCAGTGGTTGCCAGGAGTTGGGGATGGAGAGGTTGAATACACAGAGAAGAGACAATTTTTAGAGCAGGGAAATATGTATGGTACCTTAATGGTGGACACATATCATTATACATTTTCCAACTTATGTAATGTACAGCAATGAGGGTAAACCCTAATGTAAACTATGGAGTTTGGTGATTACCATGTGTCAATGCAGGTTCATCATTTGTAACAACTGTTCCATGCTGGTAGGGGATATTGATAATGAAGGGTTCTGCACATGTGGGGGCAGAGGGCATATGGAAAATCCCTGTAACATCCTTTCAATTGCTATGAACTGAAAACAGCTCTAAGTTAATTAAGTCCTTAAAATAAACAAAGAAACAAATGAGGAATTAGACCAATGATGATCATGGCAGACATAATGCAGATATGTCAATTTAAAAATAATCAGAAAGCTGTGGTGCCCATGACCTCTCCTGACTTTAACAAATTAAGTAGCTATCTGGGTATTTTCAATGCAGTGTGGAAGCTAAAGCTATGGGGAATAAATGACAAAGACCTAGTGGTTAAATGCTGAACCTTGGCCACATGCTCTGGTGTGAAAAACAAGTCTTTGAAAGACTCTAGAATAAGAGCTAGACATCCCAAGTGACCGAGCATGAGAGAGGTTATAGGAACCACAGACAGGATACAGAAAAACAGTCTCATCCAGCACAGACCCATCTCTACAGCCACTATGGGTAACAATTGTTTATTTCTTAAGGTAGAGGAACCAGGAATTGTGATCAGAACTCATTTAGGCCACCTAAATCACTGAATTTATGGAAAGAATATATATGTATTAAGCTATGCATCTCCAATTCCAGATGGCAAATTCAGTTATTCCCCAAACTCCTTTTGTTGTTTTAATGAAATCCTGAGTCAAAGAGTCCCTGCTGCTCTTTAATAGACAGATAACTCAGGTTTATGAAGTCTACCTATGTGGTACCCACAGTAGGCAAATGAGAAAATAGCCCAATTCAGAAAACTATATTAACTGGGGCTTAACTCTGGCTGAGTGTTACATATACCTCATTATTGCAAGATATTTTCCTTTTAGATGACTTTTTCATTTCTTTTTTTAAAAGAAAGAATGGATCCGTATGTGGTCAATTCACTTTTCAACAATTTTTTCTCTACTGACAGGCTGAAGTGATTTCACATTAAGAGAAAATGAGTTTTGCTGCTCTTCATAAATTGCTAATGAGCTTTTTGAACAATCATAGCCATAACCTGTTTCACAAAAGAACCTTCTCAGATTTGCCATTAACATGTCTGCAACAATAAGCTGAGAAAAAAATACCAAATAAGCAGATGCCACTTGCTGAGAACTATTTTCCTCTCTTCATTTCAGCCCATTAGATTATTTCTCCCTGGGACACTGTCAAGTAGCCTGGATTCAGTTTGACAGTTAAGCCTTCAGATAGCTCTACTACCCTGTCTCACTTTGCAAAAAAAAAAAAAAAAAAAAAGAGGAAAACTTCAATGCTGTGCAGCAGGAAGGATGCCAGTAAAACAAGATTTTATTTTCAGCTCTGCTTCTCACCTGCTTGTGTGATACTGGGAAATGTATTCTTCTGCATTGGATCAGTTTCCAATATTTCAAATAGGTGTGAACCTGTTTCTAAAGAGCCAAAAGACCTCTAGAGGTCCTCTTATAATTAAAATATGATGATGCTAATAAAAGCATAACATCTGAAATGCTACCGATCACTTTTGTGGAATGATTTCTCCCTGGATGCTTTTCTATTGCTTACTTTCATTTCCTTCAAAGAAACCAACAACCCATAGAATGTTGCCTTTACACTACTGGAATGGCTTGAGACCATATTAAGAAAAAGAATCCAGCAATTTCTCTTTTAGCTTATCTCACTTTTCACATTATTCTTTATTGTAAGCAATTAAAGAAACCAGTTAGTACATACACCACTCTGACTGGAAATTTTCTTAAACAGATTTGCAAGTTTATTAGCCACATTTTCTATCTTCCACATAAGTAGGTGGCAGCTTTACTAATTTTTGTGCCATTATCATGAAAGCCAATTTTTTTTAGCTCTTTAACCGTTTCCTCAAGGTTTTTAGATCCATAACTTCTACCCGATTATAAAGCCAGTGCTGCATATTTTAATATTTTGTTGCTGAAGCATCCTTCTTGGTATTAATCTATCTTTTGTTAATCTTCTTCCATGGAACACACTACCTTTAAAATATTGTGGCTTAAAACAGAAATCACGTATTATTTCTCATGATTCTGAGGGTCAGGATTTTACAGAGGCAGTGGGCTTATCTAACCTCACTTCATTGCCTGCTGGCACTGAAAAGGTTGTAATGGCTTCTTTGGTTTTGTGTCTGATGCCTCAGCGAGGGAGATTTGGATGGTGGAGGGCTGGCCAGAAGAGCTAGATTAGAGTCATCTCTGGATTCTTCAGTTTTCAACATTCTCACTCTCCACATGACCTTTTTATATTTTCTCTTTACACAGTTTTATCTAGAATTCTTATGTGAAACTAGGATTTCTAAGAGCTCATAATTGGAAGCTTTGTATTTTGTTAAAGCCTGGGCTAGGATTGGCACAGAAATATTTTTACTATATTCTATTATAAAGTATTGGAGTCATAGGTCAAGCTTCGATTCAAGAGGAAATAATTACAAAAGGGCATAAATTCTGAAGTATAGCCCATGGGATCTTACTAGTGTAATTGACTACCACAGTGACAGAGGAAACAAAGTAACATGAGAAAGGATGATTCTTCAAAAAGTTAGGAAAATTGACAAACATTTTGGAAGTTGAATTTATGTACATTTTAAATAATTTATTTATTTGTATTTATTTTTTCAAGACGAAGTCTCACTCTGTCACCCAGGCTGGATGCAGTGGCATGATCTTGGCTCACTGCAACCTCCACCTCCCAGTTTCAAGCGATTCTCCTGCTTCACCCTTTTGAGTAGCTGAGATTACAGACATGTGCCACCATTCCTGGAATCTCAGCTTCTTGAGAGACTGAGGCAGGACAGTAGCTTGAAGCCAGGAGGTGAAGCATATAGTGAGTTGAGATCATGCCACTAAACTCTAGCTCCAGTTTAGGTGACAGTGAGTGAGACTCTATCTTAGGGGAAAAAAAAGAAAGAAAGAAATAACAAACATATTCATAAATAAAATTATAAAATTCATGGTATTTAATTCCAAAATAATATGAGTAAGCAGTTTCAAAATGAGTGGGAGTACAGATTTTTTAAAAAAGATCATGACTTGATAATTATTATACTAGGTTTCTGGGTATATAAAAGTTTACTCTTGTATTTGTTTTATGTTTTAAATTTTTTAAAAGAAAAAGTAAAATCAAATAACAAAGAAATACATTCTAATATCACAAATGAAAATTGGATAATTACTATAGATCTTTCTTACAGATTACAAATATAACAAGATTCAAAATATTTTAGGCCATTACATTTGACACTTTATATGACACATATCACAAAAAGAAAAAACTTGTTGAAATGGACTCAAGAAGAAATAGAAAGCCTAAGTAGTCCTATATCTATGTAAAACAATGAATTCATGAATACCCTCAACAACAATGCAAATTTGAGGCACACATGAGGTGCCCAAAGAATTATTTCAAATTTTTGGAAAATAAAGAGTACTGATATAACAAAAAGTACTTAAAAGAACATAAAAAAATGAGAACACTTCACAGTTCCTGTAACAAAGCTATAATATTATTTATAGTAAACACTGGTGAGAACATTAGTAGGAAAAACATTACAGAAATAATGTGTTAGCAACACTGATGAAAGTATTTTACAACTGACCCTTGAACAATGTGAAGATTAGGGATGCTGACCCATCCATGCAGTTGAAAATTTCTGCATAACTTTTGATGCATCCAAAACTTAACTACTAATAGCATACAGTTGACTATATGCCTTACTGATAATCTAAACAGTTGATTAACACATATTTCAAATGTTATTTGTATTATACACTGTATGCTTGCAATAAATCAAACTAAAGAAAATTTTATTAAGAAAGTTATAAGGAACATAAAATATATTTATTATTCATTAAGTGGAAGTGAAATTATGAAAAAGGCCTTTATCCTCGTTGTTTTCATGTTGAATAGGCTGAGGAAGAGGAGGCAGAGGAAGGGTCAGTTTTGCTGCCTCAGGGTGGCAAAGGCAGAAGAAATTCTTTATACAAGTGGACCCATGCAGCTCAAACCCATGTTGTTCAAGGATCAACTGTATTCATTTATTTATCAAAACTGATAATATGTCACACAGCCAATTAGGGTTTATTACAGAAATGTGATAGTGGTTTCATATTCTTAAATCAATCAATACAATGTATTATACATTAATAAAAGAGAAAATGACAAATAGTATTGATATATTTAGTAAGAATATTTGATAAAATTAATCACCCATCAATAATAAAAGTTTCATAATAATTTGAAAGTAGACAGAAATTTATACAATATGACAAAGAACATTAAAAACATACTGTAAATTTTATAGTATGTAATCATGATGCTAGCTGGTTAATTTTTCGGATTTGTTTATGTGGTTGCTTAATAGCGTACTGATCTATGTACTTCAGTGTGTTTTTGTAGGGGCTGGTAATGGATTTTCCCGTCCACATTTAGTGCTCCCTCCAGGAGCTCTGGTAAGGCAAGTCTGGTGTAATAATTCCCTCAGCATTTGCTTGTCTGAAAAGGATCTTATTTCACCTTTGCTTATGAAGCTTAGTTTAGCGATATGTGGAATTCTGGGTTGAAAATTCTTTTCTTTAGGAATATTGAACATTGGCCCCAATCTCCTCTAGTTTATGGAGGTTCCCCTGAGAGGTCCTCTGTAGTCTGATGGGCCTTCCTTTATAGGTGACCTGGCCTTTCTCTCCGGCTGCCATTTTTGCTTTCATTTTGGCCTTTGAGAATCTGATGATTATGTATCTTGGGGATGATCTTCTCATGAGTATCTTACTAGGGTTTGCTGCATTTTCTAAATTTGAATGTTGGCTTGTCTTGCTAGGTGGGGAAGATCTCCTTGATGATATCCTGAAGTATATTTTCCAAATTGCTTCTATTCTCCCCGCCTCTTTTAAGAATCTCAATTAGTGGTAGATTCAGTCTCTTTACATAGTCCCCTACTTTTTAGATGTTTTGTTCATTCTGTTTTATTCTTATTTCTCTATTCTTGTCTGCCTGTCTTATATCAGACAGATAGTCTTCAGGCTCTGAGGTTCTTGGTCTAGTCTGCTATTAATACTTGTGATTGAGCTGTGAAGTTCTTTTAGTGTGTCTTTCAGCTCTATCAGGTTGTTCATGTTCCTCTATATTCCAGATATTTTTTTTCTGTCAGTTCCTGCATTTATCATGATTCTTAGCTTCTTTTCATTGAGTTACAACAGGTTCCTTAAGCTCAGCAACATTTGTTTTTATCTGTTCTGAAGACTGCTTCTGTCATTTCAGTCATCTCAGCCTCAATCCACTTCTCAGCCCTTGCTGAAGAGGTGTTGAAGTCATTTGGAGGAAAAGGGGCATTCTGGCTTTAAAGCTCAACATCACCAATCATTAGAGAAATGCAGATTAGAACTATAATAAGATATCATCTCATACCAGTCAAAATGGCAATTTTTGAAAAGTCAAGAAACAACAGATGCTGTCATGGTTGCTTTTACACTATTGATGGGAGTGTGAATTAGTTCAACCATTGTGGAAGACAATGTGGTGATTCCTCAAAGACCTAGAAGCAGAAATGCCATTCAACCCAGCAATCTCCAAAGAATATAAATTATTCTATTATTATAAGCATATATTCATGCGTATGTTCATTGCAGCACTATTCACAATAGCAAAGACGTAGAATAAACCCAAATGCCCATCAATGATAGACTGGATAAAGAAAATATGGTACATCTATACAATGGAATACTATGCAGAAATAAAAAGGAATGAGATTATGTCCTTTGCAGGAACATGGATGGCCATTATCCTTAGCAAACTAATGCAGGAATGGAAAACAAAATAAGTGCTCCCACTTATAAGTGGGAGCTGAACGATGAGACTACATGGACACATGACAAGGAATAACACAAACTAGGGCCTATCAGAGGATGGAGCTGGGGGTAAGGAGAGCATCAGAAAGAATAGCTAATGGACCCTGGGCTTAATACCTGGTTAATGGGATGATATGTACAGCAAACCACCATGGCGCATGTTTACCTATGTAATAAATTTGCACATCCTGCACATGTACCCGTGAACTTAAACACTGGGAAGAAAAAGAAAAAGAAAAAGAAATTATACATCTTTATAATTAAAATAGAATGCAAACTGTTTTTAATCAATTGCACCTTAATACAAAAATATTGAATTATAAATAAGAAAAATATGCTTACAAAAATTTTTATACTAATACAGAAAATGTATATTCATTTAGAGTGTTCACTGTAAATATACCTGGAGTTTCTCTAAGATCCAGTACTTAAGCTCCTTAATAACTACTTCATCTGCAACTGCAATTTGCTGTAACTAACTTGCCTTGTGATATAAAATATGTTGTCTCTTATTTTATCATTTTTTTTTTGAGATGGAGTCTCCGTTTGCTGCTCAGGCTGGAGTTGAGTGGTGCAATCTTAGCTGACTGCAACCTCCTTCTCCCGGGTTCAAGCAGTTCTCCTGCCTCAACCTCCCAAGTACCTGGAATTATAGGTGCATACCACAACAAATTTTGAATTTTTTGTTTTTTTATGAAGATGGAGTTTCACAATGTTGTCCAGGCTAGTCTCAAACTCCTAACCTCAAGTGGCCTACCCTGCTTGGCCTCCCAAAGTACTGGGATTACAGGCATGAGCCGGTGAACCCAGCCTATTTTACCACAAGTGTTATGTCATTTCAAGAATAACTTTACTTTCTGACTTGTCATTAATTTGCATGTTTTTTCTCTCTAATATATTTCAGCTCAACTAAACAAGGGAAAATACGCTCTAAGCTAAATTATCATCAGGGTTGTCAGAGGTGACTGGAAGAGTAAACAAATTAGGAATCAGATTTTTTGGGCAATAGAGAATAAACATCATTGAGCAAGTAATTCTTTACTACTTAATAAAAATCTGTTTACCCTAGAAGACACATCAAACAAATGGCAAGTTGATGATTAAACTAAGTTCAATCAAGGTCTATGAAAAAAGTGCTCTAGCTGAGTGATGAAAGAATTTGTGGCAATATGAAAAGAGAAGGAAGGAAATTCCAGGGTTGTGAAAAAAATCAGAGAAAATAGAGAGGTACTAATCTCTGATAATTTTGAGAAACAGTGAGTATGGATTTCGTATTTCAGTCTGATGAAAAGTGAATGGGAACTAAGATGAAGATAATGAACATGTATCATTCCTTTGAGAATCAGCTTCTGAAGAAAATAGAAGGGAAGGTATTTTGCATTTTAAGAGATATTTATATTGAGAGACAATAAATGAAGTAAGTAAAACACTAAATATTTTAGCAGACACATTGGAAAGCACTGTAAAAGGATAAATTGACAAAATAGTCAAAACAATTTTAAGTAATAAGACTCAACTAATAGTTATATTCAAATACGTGGTCGTTTATAATTATTTAGTACTCAAAGGGTCTGGAATTGGAAACAAGACTGTTAAGAATATCTTTTGTACACCTAGTATAGTCTTTTTTGTACCTTTTATTAATCCATAGAGACACATTTATGTATAACTTATTGCAGTAAACCTACCATATCTAAGGTTTATTACTGTTAGTATTGTATGCATATCTCATTATATTATTTCTTGTACCTTAAAAGAATGTAGATTCATTATTCTGTTCTTCTGAGACATTAGATTTTTCATTGAAAAGTGATCCATTGTTATCTTCAATGCTATATTTTTAGAAAATGTATTGACAAAAACTAATTGCGTGAGAACATCCTAGGCACTACAGGTGCTTGTAAGTAAAAGTCAATGAGATCATTCTAAATTAATTTAAATGTTTTCTCACCTCCTTTGCACACTGCAAATTTCTATATAAATATAATTTCTAACCCTTATTTATTTTGAAGTTTGGAAACAAACAACAGCATCAGAAAGACGTAAAATGGATAGAACAGGTTTGGTTATCTGCTCTGCAGTATATGAGCTCTTTAACTGAGAGAAATGTAACCAATCTTGTTGAGCCTATTTTTCATATGTAAATGGGTTTATTAATATCTTCTTGCAAGTAATACACATATGTAATATGCATATGTAATGCTTAGCCTGGCAAAAATTTGTGTTCAGTAAAGCAGTTCTAAGGATTTTTGTTAATCTGAGGAAAGGTAAAAATAATATTTCAAATCATAAAAAGTTAAATTAATTACCTCATTTTTAAGGTAAACTTTAGCAGATGTCTCCATTTGCATTTAAACTTATATGAAACAATATACTTTGAATTCCTACATAAATTGTTTTGAAAGGCAAGTCTCAATTATTGGCTGATTCCCAATCTAACTTTAAATTCATTTTGCTAAGGTAATTCTACTGCAGATCAATTGTTTTCTGCTAAAGATAACAAAAATACATTTCACTCAGAAAGTCACAAATTTATTTATTTATTTTTTTGAGATGGAGTTTCGTTCTTGTTACCCAGGCTGGAGTGCAATGGCACGATCTCTGCTCACCACAACCTCTGCCTCCTGGGTTCAGGCAATTCTCCTGCCTCAGCCTCCTGAGTAGCTGAGATTACAGGCACGCACCACCATTCCCAGCTAATTTTTTGTATTTTTAGTAGAGACGGGGTTTCACCATGTTGACCAAGATGGTCTTGATCTCTTGACCTCGTGATCCACCCACCTCAGCCTCCCAAAGTGCTGGGATTACAGGCTTGAGCCACGCACCCGGACACAAATTTATTCTTGCATAATTTTTCAGTTTTATTGATGCCTTATTAATGTGATATGATTATTTGACAGCATATCAATTTACTATTAGAGCATTGAGGAATTTGGCCTAAGTTGATTTATAGTTTAGTAGCTATTTGAATGTCGGCTTTCCAGACACTATCTTCTTCATCATTGTCTTATTTGATTCTGACTCTTCTAGCTCTCGACTAACTTTTCACAGTATAATGTAACTAGAAAAGGAAAAACTTTAATATCTGTGACCACTTATATCCTACCCATATTTTTATGGCTCAAAAATAACTATACTTCTTTATTTCCATATTAGGATATATGTATTGCCATAAGTCATTTTCTCAAGTAAGGGTAGGGATATTTTAATACATTTTTAATTATTTATTAAATTATAAATATTATACTCTTTCTTTGGAAAATAAATATAAAAAATAATTCTGACTTGAAAACACTCACATCAAGAACACTTTCATCTCTCTTCAGGCAATGGCAGAACTGCTATTCCTTACATGCATAAGTTAAGCCATAGAGGAGATATAGTCAATCCAAATATGAAAGCAAGCTTTGCATGATCAAGTGGAATTAAAAATTTCAGTGAAGATGGTAAAGTTGTGTTTCATATAGCATCTTCCTCCAATAACTCGTAACTCAAACAACTAATTTTTGATGGAGAGTGGGGACGAGAAAAGCACAGCAGCAGCAATCCACAAAAAAAGTGAATCACCTGCATAGGCAAAAATATCTAAGTGTTTCCAAGATTTATATTTTTGCAAACACATGTGTTACTTATCTATAAAGTGCCTGAAAATAAATGATACGAAGAGGAAAAGGGAAAAAAGAGTGAGCGAAGGCAAGTGGAAGTGATGAAATTGCTCACAAATAAAAGGCAAGCTCCAACTTAGAAAGAAAATTACGAGTGGATACGAAGGAGTAATGGTATCACATCCTGGGGTGTAGAGACAGAACTTTCCATTCTAGTGATATTCTCCTCAATGAAAATCCATATAACATCACATATAGGAATCATTACTGGGGTTAGCTATTTTTGTGAAATTTTGGATTTAATTTTTGGTTTATAATAAAATAATATTTAGCCAAGCAAATGCTTAAGAGATAACTTAAAAAGAGAAATACCTATTAGAAAGAAAGCCTCAGATAATTTTTAAAAAACAGAAGAATATTAACATAAAAATTTAATCACAAGTAGTAAATTAACATTTTTTTATGGTAAACTGAAAGAAAATGAAATGGACATTATAATGGAAAAGTTAAATTCTGTAAATAGTATATGTCTCATAATGAAGATAAGAGTGAACTACAGAACTATGGATATAAAAGATTTTTATTTTACATTAAATCTTAAAGGAAAGAAGAAAAGGAGGAAGAAGTGTTGACTGGTAATGTTCATTACAGCTAATGGTAAGGAACTGATATACTGTATCCAAATTTGGGGGAAAGAGATGAGAACATTACATACTATAGTAAGTATAAAAATTTGAAAATTTGAGTGAATGTATGAAAGTTAAATAATAAAAAAGTGATAGAAAAAATTAAATAGCAATAAAACAGACAATTCCTATAAAAAGCATTTATATACTTCCTCAACACAATAGATATAGACATAGATGTATATTAGGTAGATATGTAGGCCGCCAGCAAACAGCAGTTCTGACTTAATTGTAACATATGAGCAGCTTCTTTATTACTTTTTCTCTTATTTACCTTTGTCTGGAACTACTCAAGGAAGGCCATCATCTCCATCTCTGCAACAACTCAACACCATGGTAGAGAAGTTAGCCAATGTGATTAAGCACCAGAAATGGAGTATAAAAATTGGAAGGAAAAAGTAATGTCATCTTTGTTGTAAATGGTATAAATGTGCACCTAAATATTCCAATAAAACTCAATAAATTTGGCAGATTTATGGAAAAAAAGCAGGCAATCTAATAAATTAGGTAGAGATATAATTAATATTCAAAAATAGTATCTTTTGACACACATTCAAAAAATTAATATATAAAGAAAGAAAATGACCCAATTTAGACAGAATAGAGATAAATAAAAGAACCACATATAAATTTAAAAAGAAATAGCTTTAACACCCAAAACACTTTAAAACATTCCTGAAAAGAAGGTGGTCTTACACAAATGACAACATATATCATGTTCTTAAACAGATAAACTCAACATCATCATGAATGTCATTTTTCCTAAATTAATTTAAAATTATTATAATATCAATTAAAATACCATGAATTTTATAGAAAAAAAGTAAAATAATTTATAGACAAATTGATTATACAATACATTTGGAAGTACAAATATGTGCTTTCTATATTAAATTGAAATTGCAATGTGTTAATTCTAAGTTGACTATACGAGTTTAGTTTGTAGACTTTTAATCCCTAGAATAACCACTAAATTAGTGTAAAAAGATGTATAGTAAATAAATGAATAAATAATCCAATAGATAAATTATAGTGAAATGCTTTGTACACATGTTTAAATAATTCAAATAGAAGGCAGAAAGAGGAAGAAAAAAAAGAGAAACACAAAGCAAAGGGAACTAACAGAAGGTAAATTTTAAGAAATAGACTTGAATTGAAATATATCATCATTTACATTAAATGTAAGTGATTTTAAAACAACAGTAATGAGACTGGATTTGTAGAATGGATTAAAAGGTAATAACTGAATGCTATCTAAAATAAACCCACTTTAAGAACAATGATATAGATAGGTTAAAACTAGAAACAAGGAAAAGTTACACCATGCAAAAATGAATCAATAGAAATATGGAGACAAAACAGATGTTAGAACAAAGAAAACTAACAAAACAAGAGATAGTATATAAAAATAAAATGATCAATTTACTGAAAAGACACAACAATCTCAAATGGGGATGTGTCTAACAAAGGGTTTTATAAATGCAAAATCTGACAGAAGAGAAAGAAGAAACATAAATTCACAATTGAAAGCACCAACATTTGTCTATAAATGATAAATGGATAGAAAACCAGCAAGATTTTAGAAAAACATTATCAAGTAACTGGATCAAATGGATATTTACAGAACATTCTACCCAAACACATAAATGTAATTTTTTTCAAGTATATGTGGAACATTTACCAAAATAGACATATCCTAAAGGAAACTTTAATAAATTTGAATCAAATTAATGTAATATATTATTTCTGTACATAGTTTAATTAAACTAGAAATCATTAATAGAGAGGAGAAATACCCAAATTCTTAGGTATTAAATAACACATTTTGAAATAATCTAATAAATTCACAATAAAACTACAAATACTCAAGATACTCAATATTGTACAGATATTCTCACCAGTATTATAAGGCAAATTTATTAATAAACCATCAATTAATCCATCAGAATGTCATTCTATTAAGAAAGAAAGATGCAAAACTGTTTTTATCCCCTGATGACATCATTCTGTAGAATAGCTTAACAAATCTACATTAAAAACTGCTAGAACTAATAAAGAAGTTTAGCAGGATTGCAAGATATAAGATCAATAAATTGTATTTGTATATACTAACAGTGAATAATTAAATAAAATAATGAAAATTATTTTGTAATAACATAAAAGTATAGAATACTTAGGAATACATTTAATAAAATAATTTTGAGACCTTCAATTAAAACTACAAAGTATTGATGAGATAAACTGTTTCAAATAAATGAAGGTCACTCTATTTTCATTGATTAGTAGACTCAGTATTTTCAAGATGGCAATTAACCACAAAATTGATCTATAGATTCAGTTCAATGTCTGTCAAAATCCAAGCAGATGTTTTTTTGTTGTTTAAATTCAAAAACTCATCTAAAATTTACCTGAAGATGCAAAGGCCTTTAAGTAGCCAGAAAAACTTGGGAAAAAAATAAAGCTAGAGGACTTATATTATCTGATTTTTAAACTCATTATAAAGTTATAGTAATCAATAGAGTGTGGTATGGGCATAACTATAAGCATATGGATCAATAGAACAGAATTGAATCAATCAAGAAATAAACCTTTCCATTTATGATGATTGAATTTTCAAAAAAAAAGTTAAGATACTTGCTGTGGAAGGGATAATGTTTTCAAAAAATTGTCCAATGATGTTGGATATCAGTTTTAAGTTGAATTGCATTTTTTATTGTCAACCCAAATTTAAAACTGATGTTTTATTCATATAAAAGGTATAAGAGTAGGCACACCTGACTTCCAAACTAGAAATGTGGCTGATTAACCTCACAGGCATGAAATAAAGGTGGCTGTGTGAACCCTTGTACTTCATCAGTAACAACAGTGTTACTTTCCTGTGCTTTCACTCATAAACATCTGTTAGAGATTTTTGCTAATGATACAAACCACAGAGGAAAATTATACATAGTACTATAGGTGGACTCCTAACAAGATCTGTATTAGCAATATGCTACAATCATTTTTAAAGTATACATGCAAATACATATATCCCCCATGCACAAGCACACAAAGACATGCATGCAGTATTTGGAATCAGATAGCTATGGGTATTGATTCAACTTATCTCATTTACTCACTGTAATTTACAACAAACTACATAGGAAATATAATCCTTCCCCTTGTTGTGAATTTTAAATTAGATGATATATGTCAACCAATTCCCACAATCAACACATGAACATGCATGTTTGGGTATGTGCTCTCACACATGCACAATCCTAAACAGCATACTCTTTTCTAGGGATGAAAAAAAATAGAAGTCTTTCCAATTTAAAAGGTAAGAGGGGCTATCTGTATTATACTTCAAGAATGCAAGGTCTATTGTTGATGTCTGTCATTGACAGGCAATAAACCAGAAAAATAACAACCATGACAACCTTGTTTCTAATTGGAACAACCAAATTTTCACTTTCATGAAAATGGTTAGAGGCTGATACACAGGAAGATTAACTCCTCTTTGATGCTTCTCGCCCCAAAGAAGTTGGGATAAAACCTCTTTAAGCTTGAAATCTTGCATATTTATATGATTCACATTCTGTTCTGGATTTCCAATCCAGAAATGGGTCACCACAGGGTGTCTGAATATAAGATTGTGCAGTAATTATCATCATCAGGAAATTCATGCTTCAGTGATACTTTTCTATACCTTAACCTTAATGAAAAGGTAGAAATAGATAGTAGTAATTTATTACACAGTCATTCAGATTTTGTTAAAACTAAAGATATTCAGTTTTAAAGTTGTATAAAGTTTTTAGGACACAGGCCTAAAACCCAGACTTTCTAGATAGAAAAGCAAATGTAAATAACCAGTTGGGAAGAAAAAGTTACTTACTTGAAATGTTGTGAGGCTCCACAAAAATTGTATTTTCTATAGTCATGTACAGATTATGTGGTAGGGGAAGTTTCAAGTTCATGTCTGTTTATTCACCTAATTTGATACCTTCAGTTTTCTTGGGAGACTTATGTTTAATCTTTTTAAAACACCATAGTTTAGAAAATTTTGCACAAGAAATATAAAAAAGCTAACCTTGTGTTGGGCCCAGACGATATCTGAGAGTCATTATACTAGAGAGCAAGGAATGTTGGCTGGAGTAACTGTGAAAATTATGGGAAAAAAAAAAAGCAAACCAACCAATCAACCAACCATTGAAATTCATGCCTGTGGTTAATATTTAAAAAGATCTTACTCTTTGGATATCACAACACATACAAATATATTTTTTTCATAGATTTGACAAGGACTATACTATAGTATTATTCAAGTAACTCACAAATGAATGGTTATGGTATGTCACTTTATCATTTTTACAATGCTTTCACATATCACACTATGTTCGCATTTTATTGATAAGGTAAGTGAAGTTCTTGGAATTAGGGGAGAGAATTCCATTGCCAGAAAGCAAAAACTTGTCTCAAATCCAGCTTTTCTAATTATTTTTACCACACCAATGGTATTTCATGAGCTATTAGTATGAAAGTAAGATTTATTGACAACTATTAAGATTATTAATGATCATAAAATAGTACCATTAACATCTTGAAAACAGTAGAGTAAGCCTTGGAATAGCTGTTCTCCTGTTCCCCTGTTAACAACACTAGCTACTTTATCACAAGTGTATTTCTAAATATTATAAATTATAAATTTGTCTACAGTTTCCTTCTGGAGGAAATAACCACAATGAATGCACTCAGAGGAAACCATAAATCAGTCCCTGAAGCAAATGATTGTTTTCTACTTTCTAATCAACACTATCTAAATATTCACCCTCATTTTTCTTATGCTATAATTGTACAGAATCATTACTCTTGTTTTAATTCTCAGCCTACTGAAAGAAAGATTTATATTTTCTTGCCATACACCTTGATTCTGATATTCCTCAGGAAAAAATGATATTTTGGCATGGTTATAATGTTCTGCATGGCAGTAATATGACACAGTCTATCTGTAAAATGCCAATGTGATAAACAGGATAATTCCACTTAAATAAGAATAGTGCAGGAGATGTCTCCCCTTGTTGAAACAAGGGAATAGTTTCAACAAAACATCTTATGCTTCTACCAGAACTGTAGATAACACATTATGCCTGTTAGCTTATGGAGGAAAAGCACTTAAATATTACTAAGGCTGAGAAATGAGGAAGGTGCTCATTGAATATTGATTATGGACAAGTACCTGTCTCAAAACACTTTGCTCATATGTTACAATGTTTATGAAACTGGCCCAATTGTCCCATAGAATTGATATTTATTATTTATTTGGAAAAAAAAGAAAGAAAGAAAAAAGTTGACCCTCCCAGTCTTAAATCTGAAGAAACGTACATTTTTCTTATCCGAGTTTCTTTCTCAGGAAACCAACTTTCTGGCTTTTAAGATAGTTTCAAGGAACTGCAACTCCCCAGATCACTGCATCTGGAGAATGAGATGACAGATCCAGACCCCTCACCAATTGTGGTTGCCTAACTGATCTGCTGCTGTCTGTTGACCAATTTCTCATCCCAATCCTCTCCTAATTCCTATTTTCCCATACTTAGTTATGTTTCTTCCCTTCTCTTTCTACCTCTAATTTTAGTCCATTGAGAATATAGATTTTTAGACTGGTGTTCCATTCTCCCTGGCTGCAGAATCCATATAAAGCCTTTTTCCCTAACAATACTCCTTGTTTCAGTGATTGGCTTTTTGTGCAGCAAGAAACAGGACCTAGCCTGACCTCTTGATGTTTCAGTAACATTTAGTTACACTCCCAGCAAATATGGCAGGTAAGTTATATAGATTGTAAAATAGAAAGTTAGAATCTGGACTGGGATTTACATAATTATGTTATTATTATTATTTTACAAAATCATGCAAAGTAACAGACTAGAATTGAACACAATCCACACATTTCTCATCTCATAAAGGTAGAACCTAAGACCAAGTAAGTTTGAATTACTCATCCAAAGTCATACAAGCAAGCAGAGGAGGAATACGGACTCCTATCCTGGGATGATTTAAACTATCTGGCTTGATGTAATGGGTTTCAAGTGTTTCATTCACACTGATTACGCTCTAGTTTATGCAAAAAAGAGGACTGATAAAGTACTTAAGCTATAGTCTGAACTTTAGACAAGTACATTCAATCAGGAAATATTTAGAGTATGTCTACTGTCAAGACATTGAGTGCTGAGGATAAAGTGGTGAATTACAACAGAAAAATCTAATTTCTATCCTCATTGAACTTCAACTCTCGTTGAACTTTCTTCCCTACTCCTGTAAGAGTGCATGAAATTCCTCCACTGAAGACATTTTCCATAGATTTGAAGAGGCTTCTGTTCAAGCTATCCAGGTTGAAAATATTCCAGAACACCTTCCCCATACTCACTTCTCCACATGTGTAAATAACGTGTTCTACATTAGCTAATTTTTACTGAGCTTATGTAAGTCTCTGCTCTTGTGCTTTAGATGTACTGATATATTAAATTGCTGGAGCTTCTTGTCTTTTTACATTTGAGTAATCAGAGGCACCAATGGTTTGAATAATGACCCTAAACCGCCAACCTCTGGCAATTGTAGGACCAGGCAATCCAAAGCCTTCTGCTCCAGCATCACTCTTGTAGCCACTAAGCAGTGTTACCAGTAGCTGCTTTGGGCTGCTTGCTCCCTAATGTCTTACCCTGAACACAACTTTAACAGGCTGGAGTACCTTTTCTGTGCTGTGTCCACGTGTGACCCTTTCCCTTCATGCAAGCCCAAAAGGTTAGCTCTAACACCCCCCAGAAATGTCATCATAATTCTCAACACACATTTAGTGCTTATGCCCTATTACATTCTTCATTCACCATACAAAATGATTATCTCTGCCATAGTGGATTTATTTTACTGTGACTGTGTACCACTGCCTTTAGCAGATCATTTAATGTTCACAGTGCCCCATTCAAAGTGTATATTATGGTCTTCATTAAACAGATAAAAACATTTAGTAAAGTTTAGTGATTTGCTCAAGGTCACAAATGTCTTGTACTGGGCTGGGATTCAGAGCCGTGCAGTCTCTACACTCAATGCATTTTCATTACTGAACTTTCAAGAAGTACATTCTATCAGGAAATATTATGGTTATACTTCCTCTAATACTGAAAGATCCTGCCCACGACTACATTCACCATTGGCAGCAGCAGAAAACTTCACTATTCATATATAAAGGAGGACACAAACAAAACACGCTACATTATGGTAAGTATACTGGTTTTCTTTCTTTCTTTTTTTTTTTTTTTTGAGACGGAGTTTTGCTCTTGTTACCCAGGCTGGAGTGCAATGGCACAATCTCGGCTCACCACAACCTCCGCCTCCTGGGTTCAGGCAATTCTCCTGCCTCAGCCTCCTGAGTAGCTGGGATTACAGGCACGCGCCACCATGCCCAGCTAACTTTTTGTATTTTTAGTGGAGACGGGGTTTCACCATGTTGACCAGGATGGTCTCGATCTGTTGACCTCATGATCCACCCGCCTCGGCCTCCCAAAGTGCTGGGATTACAGGCTTGAGCCACCGCGCCTGGCCAGTATACTGGTTTTCTATTGCTACTGTAGCAAATAAACACAAATTTGGAGCTTGACACAACACAAATAAATTATCCCAACAATTCTAGAGAGCAGAAGCCTGCAACACATCTCACTGGTCTAAAATCAAGATGTTAGAAGGGCAGCATTGCTTCTGTAGAACAAATAAAATGTTTCCTGGTCTTTCCCAGCTTCTAGAAGCTGCCCTCCTTCCTTGGCTTCTGCCCCTCTTCCATTTTCTAAGCCAGTAGAGTCTTTTGCATGCTGCGTCATTCACACACTGACTCTCTTGTGTCTTTCTTTCATTTTCAAAACCCTTGAGATTACATTGGGACCATACATAATCAATGACAACATCACCATCTCAAGGTCATCTGATGAGAAAACTTAATTCCACCTGGATTATTATTTCCCCCTTGTCATGCAAACTAACATGTTTACAGGTTCTGGATATTAGAATGTGAACATAATCAGGAGGCATTATTCTGCCTACCACAGTGTTGTAAGCCTAATTCATTCACTTAACTAACATAAATGGCCTACCTGATGCCAGGAACTATGCTAGGTGTGAAAGATCATGAGATGAAGAATGGAAGCATAGAGGCAGAGAATCATGGAAAGATTTCTGTAAGGTGTGTCCTTTGGCTTCAGTTTAAATAAATAAGCAGTGATCAGTCAGTATGCTATCTGACAGTTGGGGTATAAGGCAAAACAGACAGAGTCTACTAAAGAGAAGCGCATTTTCACTTAATTTGTATGCTTCATTTGCTTACATTCTTTTTTTTAATTGTACTTTAGGTTCTGGGATACATGTGCAGATCCTGCAGGATTGTTGCATAGGTACATACATGGCAAGATGGTTTGCTGCCTTCCTCCCCCCATCATCTATGTCTGATATTTCTCCCCACATTATTCCTCCCCACCCTCCCCACCACCCTACTATCCCTCCCCTAGTCCCCCAAACTGATCACAGTGTGTGATGCTCCCCTCCCTGTGTCCATGTGTTCTAATTGTTTAACACCCACCTATGAGTGATACCATGCGGTGTTTGATTTTCTGTTCTTGTGTCAGTTTGCTGAGAATGATGGTTTCCAGATTCATCCATGTCTAACTGCTATTTGTATTTGTTGGAAATATTTGGCCCTGGCATCTGAATTTAAAGCAACACCATGTGCTTCCCAGTCTAGGAGATCAAGCCATGATATTTAATCCTACTCTTTAATTTTGCCTGATTTTAAACATTAGATGTTTAGATGAAAAATATTCTCAGGAGAGGTATGCCGTGTATTTTTTAGCAAAGAATGTCCAGATGCTCATTTTTGAGAAAAAGAACTACAAAGTTAGAGCAAGTACTATTATTTATAAGAATGAATTCAGTGGGTAAGAGGGAGAATACAAATGCAACAGCCTCAAATTAGCAGTGGATGCCTACTGGCCTCCTGCAACCCCTTTCCATGGGTGAGCAAACTCTCAAAGCTCGAGTTGCTGTTCAGATTTTCCCTAGGGAAGCATCGATGGTGTCCTGGGGGCACTGCACTGCAGTGATGGCCAGAAAGCTTGTAAACACAAAGCATGGTACAGGATATGCATGATAAAATCACCTTGCTCAAATAAATGCAGCAGGAAAAATGGATTTTACCTTCTAATTCCTTTAGACTCCACCAGATGGCTAGCTGATACTGACCCAGACACTTCTGAGTAATCTCCCAGAAGCCTGACAAATATGTTGCAAACACATTTGTGGCCTCATTTTAGAGTCTGCAATGCACTCTTAAAAGCATGATCTTCTTTAATAGTGATCACTTCCATTTTTAGGCACTTTATACATTACTTTTGTCATTTTATATTGCTTCTTTTCTTCTGATCCTTGCAAAAACACTGTCGAGGAAGCAAGAATATATATATATATATTTTCCCCCTCAGGACCTGGACAACATCACATAGAAAGTGTCACATAAATATGTATTACATAATGAATGTTTTATAGATGTTATAAATGAAAGCTCAAAATGACTAGGTGATATTCCTCAATTCATATGAACATACAACTGTTACCTTTTATCTTGATATTATGTTGAATATGTAAAAATATTTGAAATACTTTTATGTATGAGTAGTTAAACCAGATCGTTATTTTCTCTGTTACCTTCTTCATTGTTTTAGACATTACAAACCCATTTACCAACCAAAAATAAATAGTCAATTATATTGCTTTAAGTTGTAAAAAGGTGTAAGTATCCACACACACACATACGGGTCTTATAATCCCAAAGGGAAATACTTTTTACCAGATACATAGAGAGCCAGAGTACACATAAAGACATAAAGACACCCTGAGTGTCAAAAAGAGATTTCAGAGTTTGCTACAGTTTCATTACTCTTTTTAAAAATTTTTAATTGTTCATAAGCTTATATTGGTGGTAACCAATTAGTTCATTTAATTATGTCCCCAATCTGTCACAGTTGAGACAAAAGTTGACCAACCTAGTTCAATCAGAAAACTTTCTCGGAATTTGAAGCAAAAGGGAGATTAAAATGTTTTTGGATGTGACTGGATCATGTTAGTGCTTATCTACAGGGCACAAAAGTCCAGCCTTCAGAAAGCAAGTATAGAAAAAATAGATAAAACTCTTAAAGGATAGAAGAAGAAAACGAAACTGACAGAATATTGACTAATTTTCTCTTAGTTGGTTCCAGAAATTTTCTCAGACCAGATTTTACTTCAATCATTTGATTCCTTCACTCACCACCCTCTTCTTTTTGGATTTTTCCAATTTGTGTCAACATTTGCCTATGATAATCTCTTGAATTTGCAACCATGTGAATGTGAAATCCATATGGGCAGAGAGTTCTGCTCACTATTATGTCCCTTAACACCTAAAATAGTCCTTGGCATGTAGAAGTGACACATATCACAAACACGCTTTGAGTCTTTTACTACATAATTGGCTGGAGAAGATCATTACTATACAGCAACACCTAGGGAACATTCATAAATTAAATAGTTTGATTTACTGAAGAAAACCCTTATTAACAATTATAATAATGCTCAGTAAAAATAATTCAATTCAATCTCAACAACTGAAGGACTAATTTTGTATCAGCAAAAATGACTAGTAATTTTCACAGAAGCATTTGTCAAACTTATAATCTCGAAACTGTTTTCTTATCTCTCCTTTCTATAAACATATTAAACAAGTATTTAATAAAAGGCTTTTTGTCTGTAAAACAATTCATAATGTTTTCATCATTCATTAATGTTTTAAGAATGTCTTTAAACACCAATGTTTCAGAGCCTATACTAGTCATGAAGATAAAATAGTATTTCACATGCTGGCTTTCTATCTGCTGCACAGGTTCTGGCTTTACATCTTTGTTATGCAAACCTCATCTCTTTCACTCACCTTCAAAGGAGACAACTGAACTAAGAATATTGTTATTTTTGTAACTTTATTAAATGTTTAAAACTTAATTGAGAGGTTTCTTTCTCTCTCTCGTGTTCTCACTCTCTCACACACGCACACACAAACACACCATATATCACACTCCCCATATGCATATATACGCATATACCACACATTATACACCACAGTCACACCACTCACATTCATCACATACAAACACCCACATCACACATCACCTACCACACGTTACACAACGCACATGTGCACACACACCAAACCACACCCTTCAGACACGCATCCCACATGTACAATCACATCACACATACACAGTTAATGCACACTTATTTTTAGGCTCTCTGCTCAGCATTCTGCCAGTTTTGCCTCCCGCTACAGCACCCAGCAGTGCATGTTGTCTTCCTTTAGTTCTGGGCTGGTAAGTACCTGCTCTTTTTTTTATGAAGAATATTTTACAAATATCACATTCTTTAAGCTTCTATCTCATTTGGGCACTAAACAACAAAATTCTCCCTTCCACACACATGCACCAGTTAAGAGGACTCATATGCCTCACAGTTTGTAAAGACATGTGGGGTAAAACAAAATAACAACAAAAAACTACCCAAAGTCACCTGACATGGTGGCTCATGCCTATAATCCCAGCACTTTGGGAGGTCGAGGTGGGCAGATCACTTGCAGTCAGGAGTAGTTCAAGACCATCCTGGCCAACATGAGGAAACCCCGTCTTTACTAAAAATACAAAAATTACCTGGGTGTGGTGGTGCGCACCTGTAATCCTAGCTGCTCAGGAGACTGAGGCGGAGAATTGCTTGAACCTGGAAGGCAGAGTTTGCAGTGAGCCGAGATTGTGCCACTGATGAGAAACCTTAATTCCACCTGCATTATTATTTCCCCCTTGCCAGCAAACTAACATGTTTACAGGTTCTGAAGATTAGGATGTGAACATAATCAGGAGACATTATTCTGCCTACCATAGTGTTGTAAGCTCAATTCATTCATTTAACTAACACAAATTGCCTACCTTATGCCAAGAACTAATCTAGGTATGAAAGATCATTAGATAAAGGACAGAAGCATAGATGTAGAGAATCATGGAATCTCTATGATTCCATGGGCAACAAAGTAAGACTCAATCTCAAAAGGAAAAAAAAAATCTACCCAAAGTCATGGAATGCTACCCTTTCTGCAGGGGAGTTTTGGAAGACTGGGACAAAAAAAAAATATTTAGACTCTAAAATAAAAAGAGGAAAACATACGATTCTATGAACTTTCAGAAAATAAGTCACTCTTTAGGGTCTAGGCCAATCAGTGAGGTCCTCACACACCTGGCAACTGGACCAAAGCCTAAAATAGATCATAAAAATAAATAAGGTTGTGAATCAAGTTAGCCAGAACTTCGTGAGGATTTCCAGAGGCACAAAGCATAAGGTAATTTTTAAGGATTCAGACAATATTCAGTATGACTGGCATAAAGTTTGTGTAGGAGTCTAACCAGGGTTGAAGCTAGAGATCTAAGTAGAACATCACATCATTAAGCATCTTTACAGTGATAATTAGGACATTCTTAATATTCACACAAAGGCAATTGGAAGGCACGTCACTCCTATGCCAACTCTTCTGATCTTCCAATATTGTGATTTCTGCTTTATTTTCTGCTCATTTGACCTCTTTTCACCATCTCGCCACCTGTGCCTTTGAATGACAGGTTAAATAAATAGCTTACATTTAAAATCTTTCAGTCCATCATTTCCTGCATAGTGCTTTGCTGGGGTGATATATTTCCCCAAATTATTTCAAAATTCAAATTTTAGTCATTTCTGATTTTAAAAGGAATCTCACTCCATCATATATATTTAAAACTAAAACTAAACATATTTTTTACCATTTTATAAAAACTTAGAAAAAAAAAGCATTGCTGTTAAAACAACTTGATTTCACAAGCCAAATTAGAGTTTCCCAGGGAAACTGCAAAAGGGCAGAGTTAATTTAGCCAAAATTGGCATGGCAGTTATTTATCATGTTTTCATCCTTTTCAAAGGCACAAATCACAACAGGCTACATCAGGTTGGGAACAAAATAATTTTGGTGGACTAAGAAGTCTTTCTCATTTCCACAGCTAGACTTGGAATTTTCCAAACAAGCTGGATAAAAGTAAGCCATTTGTGCTGTGCCCTAGAAAACTAAAGACCTCTGCAAGTTCCATACATACATCAGCTAATTATTTGCTATATTCCAAATATTTCCAATTTATTTAATTTTATCTCCTAATGGGAAAAAACAGTAGGAAATAACACTGGTCAGTTAGAGGCAGTAAGGCGTAGCAGATAGGAACACGGGCTTTGAAGTCAGATTCCTGTCTTTCCATCAGAAAGAAGAACTTGCCATAATAGGAACTATGTGTTTCTTACAAATTTCTCTACATTTCAAGCTCCTCATCTTTCAAATAGTGTTACTAACTGTGCCTAACTCAAAGCATGGTTAAAAAGATTGGTTAACTTACACCAGGAAATAATTTTTTTTTTTTGAGATGGAGTTTCTCTCTTGTTACCCAGACTGGAGTGCAATGGCACAATCTTGGCTCACCGCAACCTCCACCTCCTGGGTTCAGGCAATTCTCCTGCCTCAGCCTCCTGAGTAGCTGAAATTACAGGCACGCACCACCATGCCCAGCTAATTTTTTGTATTTTTAGTAGAGACGGGGTTTCACCATGTTGACCAGGATGGTCTCTATCTGTTGACCTCGTGATCCACCTGCCTCGGCCTCCCAAAGTGCTGGGTTTACAGGCGTGAGCCACTGCGCCTGGCCCCATGAAATAATTTTTAAAAGTTCCTCTCCTATCCTGAGCATTCAATATAAGGGGAGCTCTTTGGAGCCTTTTTGACCTTTAGGTCATGCGACGGAGGAGGCGTCAGGGCCTCTTAGAATTATGAAATTATGAATGCAGACCAGCCAGTGGTGTCTTGTATGTAAGAAAGGGAAGGAGCATTACCACAATGGAGTTCTGGCTTTGATGGAATGTTCATGAAGCGCTATAAGTTCTACAATGTGCATAAATGTGATTTATGGTGTTCAAAACTTATGTAAAAAAGATAATAAAATACGTAATGCTAATTATGATTATTAATTTTACTTGTTAACCTGACTGGGCCACAGGAGGATGCCCAGATATTTGGTCAAACATCATTCTGCATGTGTCTGTGAGGCTGCTTTGGGATGAGGTTGTTGTTAGAATCAGAAGACTGAATAAAGCAGACTGTCATCCCTAATGTGTGTGGGAATTATCCAATCAGTTGAACGTCTAAACAAAACAAAAAAACAGACACTCCCATGAGTTGGAGGGAACTGCTACCTGACTGCATGAGCTGGGACATTGGTATTTTACTGCCTTCAGACTTGAACTGGAACATAGGCTCTTTCTGGTTTCAAGCCTGCTCTCTTGGACAGGAACTTACACGTTGGTTTTTTTCTAGGTCTCCAGATTACAAATCTTAGGACTTTTCAGCCTCCATAACTTCACAAACCAATCCTGTAGAGTAATATTTGTTCTGTTTCTCTAGAAACCTTGACAAAGAAGGGAGGAGAAAGACTGGATACTGGGGTTCCAAACAGGGATCTGAAATCAAGAGAAGACAAGAATAATGTGTTCTGTGCTTGGCACCTGTGAGGGAGACTCACATGCCCTTCCCATATAATTAAAGTCAATCCTGATTTTCTGTGGATTTCATACTTGCAAGTTTGTCTACTTGTAAATTTTCTTTAGAACCCCAAAACCCATGGAACTTTTATCGTTTGTAAAAATATTCACAGCAGTGAAAAATTTGAGTCACTGGCATGCACAGCTGAAGTCAAACAAGGTGATAATCCACCTCCTTGTTTCAGCTCTCCTACTATAAACGCATTCTGTTTGTGGTCTATTTGATACCACATTCTTCTGCTTTGTGTTGGTAATTTCTAAATATACAATCATGTCATCTGCAAATAGAGACGATTTGACTTCCACTTTTCCTAGTTGAATACCCTTTATTTCTTTTTCTTGCCTGATTTCTCTGGCTCGAACTTCCAATACTATGTTGAAAAGAATGGTGAAAGAGGGCACCCTTGTCTAGAGCCAATTTTCAAAGGGAATACTTTTAGTTTTTGCCCATTCAGTATGATACTGGCTGCGGGTTTGTCATAAATAGCTTTTCTTATTTTGAGATATCTTCCATTGATACCTAGTTTATTCAGAGTTTTTAGCATAAAGAGCTGTTGAATTTTGTTGAAGGCCTCCTCTGCATCTATTGAGATAATCATGTGGTTTTTGTCTTTGGTTCTGTTTATGTGATGGATTACGTTCATAGAAAGCAGAGTGCTGAAATGCTGTCTAGTGTCTCCATACACAAGGAGGTTGTAACGTGCCTTACAGAGAACAGACACTGTATGTGCTACAGAAGCCTCGTTCAGGCAGACAATGTTGTTGGCTGTCAGTTCAATGTTAATAAATTAAAAATATATTATAATTAGGCAACCCTAAACAGAAACAACATAAAACAAAATTATGTATTGATCAGATGACAAAAGTGTTTTGATCAGAGATTCACAGGAATGTAACCATGTATTCTTCCTGGGGGCCACTGCTCTGTTTTCAGTGACTCAGTGTTTTTGATGACTTTATAGTTGAATCAACAGTTAAAAACAAACACACAAAAATGTCTCACAATTATTGTGCAAATCATGGCTTACAAAATATTTATTTCCTGTAAAATAACATTTAATCTATGCCATGAGTAAGGTAAGACTTTAACGCCTGTTTTCCAGAGTCACAGTTTCACTATGGCTCAAAAAAATAAAAAGATTTGTTTAATGATGACTCAGAGTAAGTGGCAGAGGCAAGATTAGAAAACTCAAAGGCCTGTGATTTTTTTTACGAGATCAGATTTCTTGGAGCCATCGAATGTACCACCTTGGGCTGCTCAATGGGTCAACTTGCTGGCACAGGGTCAGGGTGAGCCAGATTGATGGCTAGATATAGACACGAGGCCAGTGCACAGCAGTCACCAAGAGAGCTCTGCCTAGGAATAGAACTGATGGAAAACAAGGTTGCAGCTGAGACCACAGTTCAGGGGACACTAATAGCGGCTACAAAAAGAAAGAATAGGCATTATTTATTGATGACTTGGAGTATTAAAAAAAATTATATCCAAACACTTCAGAGTTAATTTTATTCTTAAGCATTTTATTATTTTTGATTTAGAGTAAAATGTTTTTTCTTTACATATGAAAGCCATATTATGGTCAGTAAACTTTTGAAGAAAAATGAAAAAATTATAAATTTATATTGTTCACCAAAACCTTACTAACATATTTTATTTTTCACAAATTTTCGAAGTGTTTCTTTTAATGCCTCAATTTGCCTGGGTTCTTTCCACTCTTTTTCTCGTCATAATTCTTTTTTCTCTCTGTCTGTAAATTGCCAGTTTTTTTTCTTTCTTTCTCATTTAAAATGTCAAAAAGAGCCAAGAAAGATCCCTGCTGATCATTTAGTGTGCTGTTGCAGTAATGCAAAAGCCCAGGTTTTGGTAATAGAGATGAAAAGATGGATTTTCAGATATGTAGCATCACTGAAAGTGGAGTGAAGGAATATGTGTGAATATGCTGGATAATATGTTCTTAGCAAATACCTGAGTTCAATTGGAAATAATCACATAATGAAGTTTTGCATTTGTAGAGGGAAGTAAGGAAGGGGCTACTGACCAGCAGTAAATGTTTGAAAGTGATGTAATAAAACATTTTTTATGTGCCATGTTAGTGTCTACAAAAAGGAGGAGATGATAAGAGAGAGACTCTGTAAGCTTCCTGGTAGCAGAAGCTACTTTCAGCATTGTTTCCTGCAGAAGTCTGCAAATAATTAATCTGTTTTTTAAAAATTTTACTTTAAGTTCTGGGATACATATACAGAATGTGCACGTTTGTTACATAGGCATACATGTGCCATGGTGGTTTGCTGCACCTATCAATCCGTCATCTAGATTTTAAGCCCCACATGCACTAGGTATTTGCCCTAATGCTCTCCCTCCCCTTACCCTCAACCCCCAACAGGCCTTGGCTTTTGATATTTCCCTCCCTGTGTCCATGTGTTCTCATTGTTCAACTCCCACATGAGTGAGAACAGGCAGTGTTCGGTTCTCTGTTCCTAGTTTGCTGAGAATGATGGTTTTCAGCTTCATCCATGTCCCTGCAAAGGGACATGGTCCAGAGCTGAGATCAAATCCTGAATATTCTTGTTAATCTTCTGTCTCATTGATCTGTGTAATATTGACAGTGAGGTGTTAAAGTCTCCCAGTATTATTGTGTGTGTGTCTAAGTCTCTTTGTAGGGCTCTAAGAACTTGTTTTATGAATCTGGGTGCTCCTGTATTGGATGCATATATATTTAGGATAGTTAACTCTTCTTGTTGCATTGATCCCTTTACCATTATGTAATGCCCTTCTTCGTCATTTTTTATCTTTATTGGTCTGTTTTATCAGAGACTAGGATTGCATATCCTGCTTCTTCTTCTTCTTATTATTATTATTATTATTTGCTTTTCATTTGCTTGGTAAATATTCCTACAACCCTTCATTTTGAGCCTATGTGTGTCTTTGCACATGAGATGGGTCTCCTGAATACAGCACACAAATGGGTCTTGACTCTGTCCACCTTGCCAGTCTTTTCTTTTAATTGGGGCATTTAGTGCATTTATATTTAAGGTTAAGATTGTTATGTGAGAATTTGATTCTGTCATCATGACGCTAGCTGGTCATTTTGCACATTAGTTGAAGCAGTTTCTTCATAGTGTCATTGGTTTTTATTTTTTGGAGTGTTTTTGCAATGGCTGGTACCAGTTTTTCCTTTCCATATTTAGTGCTTCCTTCAGGAGCTCTTGTAATGCAGGCCTGGTATTTGCTTGTCTGAAAAGGATTTTATTTCTCATTCATTTAAGAAGCTTATTTCAGCTTGATATGAAATTCTGGGTTGAAAATTCTTTTCTTTAAGAATGTTAAATATCTCTTCTGACTTGTAGAGTTTCTGCAGACAGATCCACTATTAGTCTAATTGGCTTCCCTTTGTAGGCAACCTGACCTTTCTCTCTGGCTGCCATTAACAATTTTTCCTTTGTTTCAACATTGGAGAAACTGTTGATTATGTGTGTTGGGGTTGCTCTTCTCTAGGAGTACCTTAGTGGTGTTCTCTGTATTTCCTGAATTTGAATGTTGGCCTGTCTTGCTAGGTTGAGAAAGTTCTCCTGGCTAATATCCTGAAGTGTATTTTCCAACTTGGTTCCACTCCCCCCGTCACTTTACTGTACACCAACCAATCAGAGTTTCAGTCTTTTTACATAGTCCCATATTTCTTGTAAGGTTTTTTTTTTTCATTTTTTTTCTCTAATCTTGTCTTCATGTTTCATTTCAGAAAATTGATCTTCAATCTCTGATGTCCTTTCTTCTACTTGATCGATTCAGCTATTAATACTTGTGCATGCTTCACAAAGTTTTCAGCTCCATTAGGTCATTTATGTTCCTCCCTAAACTGGTTATTCTAGTTAGCAGTTCCTGTAACATTTTATGAAGGTTCTTAGCTTCCTTGCATTGGATTAGAACATGCTCCTTTAGTTAAGAGGAGTTTGTTATTAGCCACCTTCTGAAGCCTACTTCTGTCAGTTCATTAATCTTATTCTCCATCTGGTTTTGTGCAATTGCTAGAGATGAGTTGTGATCATTTGGAGGAGAAGAGGCACTCTGGTTTTTGGAATTTTCAGCATTTTTGAGCTGCTTTTTCCTCATCTTCAAAGATTTATGTACCTTTAATTTTTGATACTGATGATCTTTGGATGGGATTTTTGTTGGGGGGAACTTTTGGTTGATGTCTATGTTGTCACTTTCTGTTTGTTACTTTTTCTTCTAATAGTCAGACCTCTCTTCTCCAGGTCTGCTGCAGCTTGCTGGAGGTCCACTCCAGACCCTGTTTGCCTGGGTATCATCAGTGGAGACTTCAGAGAAGTGAATATTGTTGCCTGCTCCTTTCTCTAAAAGCTTCCTCCCAGAGGGGCACCAGTCTGATGCCAGCAGGAGCTCCCCTGTTGACTCCCTGTTGGGAGTCAAAATATATACATATATATATTTATGTGTGTATATATAAATATATATACATGCATGTATACATATATATGAGATATAAGTATATATATACATGTATATATATCATAAATATATATACATGTATATATATCATAAATATATATACATGTATATAAACATATACATGTATGTATATCATATATCATATATATACATGTATATATTTCCTTGTATGCCTAGCCCCTGTGATCTTTTATTAATCCAATGCCAATAAAATAGAGAATAAAAAATATCTCTTAAAACAAAGGACTAATCTATCTACCTAAAATCTATTTCTACATAGTATTCAAGACCTTTTCTTAGTTTGTCTTAGTTTTCTGAGGCCCAACCCAATCTCCTCATTCCAATTACTTTCTCTTCCTTCACAGGCTATATGGGATATGATAGAGATATCATAATAAAACAATTCTTGTGAAAACAAGAAAACTTACTCCAGCATTTTAACCTAATGAATGTTCATCTTCTAGTCTTATAGGAAGCCAAAAGGAAATGTTTTTTTCGAGAAACTTTACTGTGAAAGATTATTAGAAGCATTTTGGATTTTATAAATATTTGTAAAAAAAAATGAAAACACTTATATGCTAAGGGTAACAGCTCAGCAGTTCAGGAGAAGTTCAAGAGTCAGTATTCAATTAGACTATATGTGAAGTTGGGAAGGAAAAGGGATCAGGGAGAAGATAAAATTGGAAAACCAGGTAGCTTTAAATGGCAAAAGAAAATAACTAAAATATGCCAACATGTATAAGTATGAGAAAGAATAATTGCAAAAAGGATTTAATGGCAGTTTACATTTATTTTCTCTGCTAAGTACATAAAAAGGTATGTGTCTCTTGTGGATATTAATTAAAACCAGGAGAAAAGAATACTAAATCGTCCATTATTTCTCCTGACATAGTACCTACTGGAATGTTTCTTTCTTTTATACACACTGTAATAGAATCCAACTAAGTTGATGCAGATACTAAGAGAAAAGACTATTCTTTTTTTCTTTTCTTTTAACTTCTGGGGTAAATGTGCAGTGTGTGCAGGTTTATTACCTATGTAAATGTTGGCCATGGTGGTTTGCTGCACCTATCAACCCATCACCTATATATTGAGCCTGGCATGCATTAGATATTTTTCCTGATCTTCTCCCCAACACCCTCCCCTGGAAGGCCCCAGAGTGTGTTGTTCCCCTCCCTGCGTCCATGCGTTATTATTCATGTTGCATTTATAAGTGAAAACATGAAATGAATGACATTTTCTATGGGTCCATAGAATTCCAAAGCAATGAACGAGTAACTTGAATGTGCTAATAGGCTAGTTTACTCTTTCCTTATAGCACATAATTGAGCCCCATCATAGGTGAATTTATGCTCATTGTCAATTTCAATCTCCAGTTTGCTCTAGCCACAGTCAAGTGCAAGAAAGAAGCTTTCTGAATGAAGATTAAAAATCCCCTAGAGTCAGAGAGAACCATTTACTTTCATCTTTAGAGGCAATCACTCATGTGATTCTCCACTAGGAGACATCCATTTGTATTGAATCTAACCTGAGTTAAAGCTTATTCTTTCTAGTAATCATATACCACAGCAATAAGAGGTAAGAGGGAAGTATTCCAATGACTAAGAAAATAAAGACAGATAACTTTTTATGCATGTATGGGGTGTTCCTGATAAAAGTGGGATACAAGTGAATATCTAGCGTATTTATGCATTATATAAAATGACTATAATTAATTCAAATAAATATTATTCAACTTGGAAAATAATTATTATTCAGTTACTAAATTGCTTCAGTTTTTTTAATAAACAGTCAGAAAAAGTAAATATGCATTTTATATGTTTCCCCATGAAATGTCAGTAGCTAAATCCCTTAGAAATGTAAAAAAATGGCATGGGAATAAGGCTACAAAATGATGACCCTGTACAATACAAGTGTCAAAAAAGATTACCTAACTCGATTTACATGCATCTGAACCAACTGTTTGTTATTTACCCATTTTTGCTGGATGTGTGTCATACACTGTCTGTTTCAGAGGATCCAGTTGGTGCTTTCTCTTGGAATGCTTTCTACTACAAGTAATAGAAATCCAGTTTAAAATGGATTACATGATTAAAAAATTAATTTTCTTGTGCAATATAATCAGTAGTAATGAAAACTTCACTTGTAGTATTCCAAGTCTCCTGTTCAGCATCTTTAAGATTCTATTGAAATCTATTGATCTTCATCCCGTGTCTTTTAAGAAAGAGATCCTACTGTAGAATTCTCCTTAAATTTCACTGAAGCTCAGGTGATTCTAAATTAATCACAGCAAAAAGAAAAGAATGAACTTAACTATCTTTTGTTTGTTTATTTGTTTGTTTGTTTTTTGATACAGGGCTTTCCTCTGTCACCCAGGCTGGAGTGCAGTCGTGTGATCTCGGCTTACTGCAACCTCCACTTCCTGGACTCCAGCAATCCTCCTGTCACAGCCTCCCAAGTAGCTGGGACCACAAGCACATGCCATCACTGCCTGATAATTATTTTTTTTGGTAGAGATAGGGTTTGGTATGTTGCGCAGGCTGGTCTCAAACTCCTGGGTACAAGCAATCCTCCCACGTTAGCCTCCCAAATTGTTGGGATTACAGGTGTGAGGCACCAGCCTCACCAAATGAATTTCATTTTCATCAACTGTATCAATCAAATGTAATGCTAGAGCTGTGGACTTGATCAATTTTGCTGGAGTCATATGAAAATAAGGGACATATACTGGAATAAAATGCTTCTTTAAGAAATAATTACTTGCAGGGATTTGGCAAGATGGTCGGATAGGAACAGCTTCAGTCTGCAGCTCCCAGTGAGACCAACACAGAAGGTGGATAATTTCCACATTTCAAACTAAGGTACACAGTTCATCTCATTGGGACTGGTTAGGCAGTGATGCAGCCAATGGAGGGTGAGCAGAAGCAGGGTGAGGTGTTGCCTCATTCAGGAAGTGCAAGGAGCTGGGGACCTCCCTCCCCCAGCCAAGGAAGCCATGAGAGAATGTGCTACCCAGCACGGATACTATGCTTTTCCCATGGTTTTTGCAATCTGAGAATTGGGAGATTCTATCATATGCCTACGCTAGCAGGGCCTTAGATTTTAAGCACAAAATTGGGTGGCTGTTTGGGCAGATACTGAGCTAACTGCAGGAGTTTTTTCATTCTCCAGTGGCACCTGAAACCCCAGCAAGACAGAACTGTTCCCTTTCCTGGAAAGGGGCTGAAGCCAGGGAGCCAAATGGCCTCTCTCACCAGGTCCCACTCCCACAGAGCCTAGCAAGCTAAGAACCACTGGCTTGAAATTCTCACTGCCAGCACAGCAATCTGAAGTTGACCTGGGACAATCAAGCGTGGTGGGGGTATGAGTGTTCACCATTACTGAGGCTTGAGTATGTGGTTTTCCCCTGAAAGTGCTAAGGATGCCACGAGGTTTGGACTGGGTGGAATTCATCACAGTGCTGCAAAGCAGCCATAGCCAAACTGCCTCTCTAGATTCCTCCTCTCTGGGCAGAGCATCTCTGAAGGAAATACACCAGCTCCAGTCAGGGGCTTACAGATAAAACTGCCATCTCTTTGGGACTGAGCACTTGGGGGAAGAGGCAGCTGTGGGCACAGCTTCAGCAGACTTAAACTTTGCAGCCTCCCAGCTCTGAAGAGAAAGGCTAATCCTGACAAGGAGGATTCTCCCAGCACATGTATATATACATGTATATATTTATGTGTGTTTGTGTATATATATATATATGTGTGTGTGTGTGTGTATGTGAATGTATGTGTGTGTATGTATGTAGATACATGATAGATAGATAGACAGATAGATAGATAGAGAGATAGATAGATAGATAGATACATAGATAGATAGATAGATAGATAGATAGATAGAATCAGTGTGTTTTTAGCTTTGTAGTCCTTACTCTTTCTTGTAGTTTAGGAATGGCTCCCTGTTTTCCAGCATAGCTTTGCATAGCTATTCGTGCATCATCTAGGTGTTCTTTGCTCTTTGACTACTATGGTTTGGGTAGATAAATAGATCAAGATCTAAAATTTCTAGTCCCTACTATGTGTCATTTCACAAAAGTTACATCTTCCTCAATTCCAAATCCTTCCTCAGAGTTTTTCTTATTATACTTTAAGCATATTATTGCTGTCTTTGACATCAGTATGTTTCAGTTGTAATCTAAGCTGACCTCTCAGCATCTTCTGATACAGTATTCTATTCCTTTCTTCTTAAATTTCCCTTTATAATTTCAGTTTGCTATGCACTTCTGGTTTTTCTCCTATTTCATATTGCTGTGGCAACATGTTTATTTACTTGGTGTATTATCCTGCTATCACACTGCTAATAAAGACATACTCAAGATTGGGTAATTTTTAAAAGAAAGAGGTTTAATCAACTAACAGTTCCCCATGGCTAGGGAAATCTTACAGTCATGGTAGAAGGTGAAGGAGGAGCAAATTCTTGTCTTACATGGTAGCAGGCAAGAGAGCATGTGCAGGGGAACTCCTATTTACAAAACCATCAGAACTTGTGAGACTTATTCACTATCATGAGAGCAGCATGGGAAAGATCCACTCTCATTATTCAATTACCTCCCACTAGGTCCCTCCCATGACATGTGGAAATTATGGGAGCTACAATTAAAGATGAGATTTGGGTGGGGACACAGTCAAACCATATCATTCCACCCTGACCCCACCCAAATATCATGGCTTTATATTTCAAAACCAAACATCCCTTCCCAACAGTCCCCTAAAGTTATAATTTATTTTAGCATTAACTCAAAAGTCCACAGTCCAAAGTTTCATCTGAGACAAAGCAAGTCCCTTCCACCTATGAGCATATAAAATCAAAAGCAAGTTATGTACCTCCTAAATACAATGGGGATACAGGAATTGGGTAAATACACTGTTCCAAATAGGATAAACTGGCCAAACTAAGGGGCTATAGGCTTCATGCAAGTCCAAAATCCAGAAGGGCAGTTAAATCTTAAAACTCCAAAATAGTGTTCTTTGACTCCATGTCTCATATCCAGAACATGCTGATGCAATATATATGCAATATATGCAATATATGGATTCTCATGATCTTGGGCAGCTCCACCCTGTGGCTTTGCATATATCCCCAATCCTGGCTTTTTAAATGGGCTGGTCTTGAGTATCAGTGGCTTTTCCAGGTGTACAGTGAAAGCTGTTGGTGGATCTACAATTCTGGGGTCTGGAAGACAGTGGCCTGTTCTCACAGCTGCACTAGGCAGTGCTCCAATGTGAACTCTGCGTGAGGACTTCAACCTCACATTCCCTTTCACACTACCCTAGCAAAGTTCTCCATGAGGGACCAACTCCTGCAGCAAAAATCTGCCTGGACATCTAGGCATTTCCATACATTCTCTAAAATCTAAGTGGAGGTTCCCAAATTTCAAATGTTGAATTCTATGTACCCACAGGCTCAACATCACATGGAAGCTTCCAAGCCTAGGGGCTTGCACCCTCTGAAACCATGGCCTGAGCTATACCTTGTCCCCTTTTAGCCACAGTTGGAGCAGCTGGGATGCAGGACACCAAGTCCTTAGACTGCACATAGCCGCAGTCTCTGGGCCTGGCCCAGGAAACCGTTTTTTTTCTGCCTAGACCTTTGGGTCTGTGATGGGAGGGGCTCCATGAAGGTCTCTGACATGCCCTGGAGACATTTTCTCCATTGTCTCACATATTAGCCTTTGGCCCCTCATTACTTATGCAAATTTTTTCAGCTTGCTTGAATTTCCCCCCAGAAAATTGGTTTTTCTTTTCTACTGCATTATCAGATTGCAATTTTTCAAACTTTTATACTGTTTCCTCCTGAACACTTTGCCACTTGACATTTTCTCCAGCAGATACCCTGAATCATCACTCCCAAGTTCAAAGTTCCATAGAATCTAGGGAAAGAGCAAAATGTCACCAATCTCTTTGCTAAACATAGTAAGAGTCACCTTTCTCCAGTTTCCAACAAGCTTCTCATCTCCACTTGAGATCACCTTAGCCTGGACATTATTGTCCATACTATCAGCATTTTGTTCAAAGTCATTCAACAAGTGTCTGGAAAGTTCTAAACTTTCTCACATCTTCCTGTCTTCTGAACCCTCCAAGTCTCAGGATGTTCCAAACATTTTTCTATCTTCTTCTGAGCCCTCCAAACTGTTCCAACCTCTGCCTCCTACCTAGTTCAAGTCAGTTCCACATTTTCAGTTTTCTTTATAGCAGTGTAACTGCCCAGTGGGTTCACATTGCCCACTTCCTAGACAGAGCTGATTTATCAAGACAGGGCAATAGCAATAGAGAAAGAGTAATTCACACAGAGATTCTGTGTAGAAGACTGAAGTTTTATTGTTACTCAAATCTTTCTTCTACGCATTTCTAAGCATTTGGGGAGGAGAGTTTTTAGAGACAATTTTGTGGGTGGGGGGAAGCCAGTGAGCCAGGAGTGCTGATAGGTGAGGAATAAAATCACTGGGAGTCAAAGCTGCTTCTTGCACTGAATCAGTTCCTGAAAGGGGTCCACAAGATCAGATGAGCGAGTTTATTCATTTGGGTGGTACTAGCTGATCCATCAAGCACAGGATCTGCAAAATACCTCAAGCACTGATCTTAGGAGCAGAATCTTGTAGCCTTCAGCTGCATGACTCCTAAATCATAATTTCTAATCTTGTAGCTAATGTTCGTCCTACAAAGGGAAGCAAGTCCCCAGGTAAGGATGTTTGCTTTGGGAAAGGGATGTTATCATCTTTGTTTTAAACTATAAACTACAAACTAAGTTTCTCCCAAAGTTAGTTCGGCCTATGCCCAGGAATGAACAAGGACAGATTAGAGATTAGAATCAAGAAGGAGTCAACTAAATTAGATCTCTTTCATTGTCTCAGTTATAATTTTGCAAAGGCAGTTTCATCAGCACCCCACTCTACTGGTACCAATTTACTGTATTAGTCTGTTCTCATGCTGACATATCCAAGATTGGGTAATTTGTAAAGGAAAGAGGTTTAATTGACTCAGTTTCACAGGGTTGGGGAAGCCTCACAATCAGCTGGAAAGCAACAGAGGGAAAAGTCCCATCTTACCTGATGACAGGCAAGAGAGCTAGTGCAGGGAAACTCCCCTCATAAAATCATAAGATCTCATGAGACTTATTCACTATCATGAGAACAGCATGGAAAAGACTCACCACCTAATTCAATTGCCTCCCATCAGGTTCCTCCCACAACACTTGGAAATTATGAAAGCTAGAATTCAAGATGAAATTTGGGTGGGGACACAGCCAACCATATTACCTTTTTAATTAAATATTTTATTTTTCCTCTTTTTCTTCTCCTCCTTCTCCCCCAGCCCCTTTCTCTCTTTCCTCCACTTCCTCTCTCCTCTCCTCTCTTTCCTCTCTCTTCCTCTCATCTACTCCTTTCCTCTCCTCTTCTCTCTCTTCTTTCTTTTCCCCTCTTCTTTGTACCTTTCCTTTCTTCATCCCTCTATCACTCCTCTCTTGTCTATATTTGGTGCTGTTTCAACATTTGGTGCTGAGTCTTAGCTTCATAATATCTTCTCACTAATTTTTTTAACTTTACTGCTTGGCATATTCCTTCTCAATTCCTTCGTAACTCTCATTACAATGCCTTGTGCTTATCCATTAGTTTTCCTAAGCTGCAGTATGAACATTGCTATAACAGGAACAACGCCTTAGCGACATTTTTTGTAATGTCACTTTCAGTGCCCGGTAAAATTTCTTCAATGAGTTAACAAATGATGAGATGTGTAATTGTTCTGAAAGATAATGCATGCCAACACAAGGTATTCGTGTTAGATGTAAGTGCAGTGATATAGCGGAAAAGGCATGTACTTTAGATCCAAACAGACTTCCGCAAGTTTTATATTTTATTCTGTTTAAATTGAAAATGAATTTAAACAAATTATATTAATTATATATATATGTATATATAATTAAATTTATATATTTATCCTGTATACCGTGCCATGCTAAGACCTGTTAAAAATGAAAGGACAAAAATCATACAGTTCTTTCCTGAGCTTTTGTAGTAGAAAGGTTTGATAATAAGGCATCTATTGCCTATTAAATTCCCAAATGATTTATTAAGAAGTGTTCCTTTGGGAATATCACCTGCAAAAGGGATGAGAAGAAAACAATTAGGCATAGAAAAATAGTGACTTAAAATGCAGTCATAACTAGATACTTAGCTTAACCCAAAGTGACTTCTCAGTCTAGGAAGGCCCTTCAAAGTTTTCCCAAGCTAGAGAGAGAGGTATGGGCCTTTATAGTCTGATGGTGCCTAATTATTGGATGGGGGCTGCCCAAGAGGTTGAGTTAAACTTGAGTGAGATAATTGTCTCCAATGACTGCTGAATCCAAAAGTTTAAGTCCAAAGTCTCATCTGAGACAAGGCAAGTCCCTTCTATCGTAAAATAAAAAACAAGTCAGTACTTTTCAAGACACAATAGGAATATAGGCATTGGGTAAATACACCCATTCCAAATGGAATAAATTGGCCAAAACAAAGGGGCTATAGGCCTCCATGTGACTCCAAAATCCAGTGGAGGAGATATTAAAGCTTTGAAATGATCTCCTGTGCCTCCATATCTCACGTCCCGAGCATGCTGATGCAAGGGATGGGCTCCTTGGACAGCCCTACTCCTGTGGTTTTACAGAGTAGAGCCCCATTTCCAGTACCTATTTATTATATTAGTCTGTTTTCACCCTGCTATAAAGAAGTGCCTGAGACTAGGTAATTTTTAAGTAAAAGAGGGTTAACTGACTCACTCCACATGGCTGGGGAGGCCTTAGGAAACTTATGATCACGGTGGAAGGTGAAGAGGAAGGAAGGACCTTCTTCACATGATGGCAGGAGACAGAACTGAGAGTGCAGGAAAAAAACTGCCCCATTTGAAACCACCAGATCAAGGATTCACTCACTATCATGAGAACAGCATGGGAGATAATTCCCCCATGATCCAATCACCTCCCACCATGCCCCATCCTTGACACATGAGAATTACGGGAATTACAATCCAAGATGTGATTTAACTGGGGATACAGAGCCAAACCATATAATCCGTCATTACATCTCTTACTCCAAAGGCATAAGAATCAATGTGGAGAATATGGCAACTACTATGTCTATTCTGAGTATATATTAAGGAATTGGGTATATATCTACTGGTGAAGGATATGTACATTGGTAAGTGGTCTCACTGTAAGCTGATCTGTGAACAGACTCTCTTTATTAAACTGGTTTTGATACCTTTGCTGTGAGTCTTCAACTTTCTGTGAATAATTACCACTCAAAATTCTATGCATAGATGTCTTGAAATGTTTGGGTAGTCCCTTTTCTTCAGTTGATGTTTGCTTAAACATAATGCCATAAATTGTTTGGAGAAGCACTTGAAGGTATCGTCATTTCCATGCTATTACTGGGTCTCTCTTCCTAAAACTCAGTCTTGTCTTCAAACAATGGCTTCTGAATCTAAAATTTTCTCTGTACAGAAACTGAGAAAAGCGTGATCCTTCTGATCATCCATCATGATATATTTGGTTGTACAGAATAAGCAATACTCTTATTGAATGCTCTTCAAATTTACATATAGAGAAGCTATGCTCCATTAACCATTTCATAACTCTCAGCAAGTCAGGTCTCCTTTGCTCCTACCCTAATCTTAACTCCCATTGTGATAACTGTATCCACTGGTTCCTGTCATGTCAATGCCACCTTTTGGTCTTTGCTTTGGTGTTGTCTTATCACCATTGTTATTAGTGAACCCAGCTCTATAGTAATAAATCCTACAAGCAGTCATGACCTACAGAAGGGAGCTATCACTGAATTTCTTTATTTTATTTTATTTTTATTTTTTTGAGACGGAGTTTCACTCTTGTTACCCAGACTGGAGTGCAATGGCGTGATCTCAGCTCACCGCAACCTCCGCCTCCTGGGTTCAGGCAATTCTCCTGCCTCAGCTTCCTGAGTAGCTGGGATTTACAGGCACGTGCCACCATGCCCAGCTAATTTTTTGTATTTTTTTTTTTTAGTAGAGACGGTGTTTCACCGGGAAAGACCCGGTGAAAGACAGGTCTTTCACCAAGACCACCAAGATGGTCTTGATCTCTTGACCTTGTGATCCACCCATCTCGGCCTCCCAAAGTGCTGGGATTACAGGCTTGAGCCACTGCGCCCGGCCCCTATCACTGAATTTCTTAATGATGCTGGAGTTCATACTTCCAACACAGTCTTAATTACTTTGGTAAATAGTTTATTCCTGCCACTCCAATGAAAGGCAGTAATTTGAGGGCTGTGTGAGTGTGTTCCAGGCTTACATGGTATTTCCACTCTAGAATATGTACTTATTTAAGCCTTGTATTACTATTTTGCTTAAGCTATCATAAACAGCATTTCTACCTTAGTGTGGGTTATCAGTCTTTCCATGTTTTTATAAGACAAAGTTCTTTCATGTTTTTATTATTTCCTAGGAGGCTGAACACTGAGCTAACACTGCAAAATTGATCAATACATTCCTATCTAATTGTATGTACCTCCAGACCTTCGACCTTTGACTAATAGCTAATAACGTAATCTCATGCTTACTTTCTCAGCTATTTTAAGTAGCTGTTAGCTAGACTGTCTAACACCTTTGAGGTATTATTTCTTTATTCTCCTATCAGGTCCACATGTCACCAGATGGACAATGTTGTGACTTTGGTTATAGATTTAATGGCCAGAAGAGAATGTGGAAACACATTGTGAGGGTAGAGTACTTTTAGTGTGAAGGTGAGGTCTCTAAGTCATCTTGATTCAGAGGAGGCTCCCCTTAACAGGAATTTCTTGGTCCTATCTGCGGCCGATGTTTGAAATTTAGGGGGATATGGGTTTACAATATTTTTAGATGTAATAATTCAGATGCTCTCATTCCATGACAGTCTCATTCTTTCCTGGCCTGAGCTTTTGTGTAGTTATAGCAGACCTGCTTAGGCTGAGAGTTTAAGTTTCTTACAGCTCCCTTCTACTCTTATGACTGAGACTTTGGTTTGGTCCTCAACATCCTTTGCCTCTAGCCGTAGTAAATGAGATCCTCTTTATATGCTACTTTCATTCATCCACTGGCATTCATGCTTAGCTTTTAATTCCAGATTAATCAGTCATATTTTTATCTTTATCTTCAAGGCATACTTCAAGCTTAGCAAAGCTATTCAATTTCACTCTCCTTGTAACAACCATGCCTCCAATATTTTTCAAATATTTCACATATCACACCACATCATCTAGTACATTCTCTCCTACTGTCTACCTGAGTGTATACAATCTCTCCATCACTGAAGAGTTTAACAATTACACTGTAACCTTGTGCCAGGGCTGCCTTTACTTTATTTGCTACCAGTGATGGTGTCCTCGTTTTTAATTGGGGAGTGGGTGATCCAACTGCAAAATCTCATTTTAGCATCTGTTTTCTCAGTCCAGTTCAGGTACCCTTTTTGATCAGGTTCTGGAGGAAGAAGTGCCTGATATAGGAATTAGCATGGAAAAGATTTATTAGGGGAGTAGTTTTAAGAGTAATGCCCTTATAAATGAAAACTACTCCCTCTGCCCAATCTTGTTTCCTTTTCTTCCTGCAAAAGGGAAGGAAAGGGAAGGAAAGGAAATAAGATTGGGCAGATGGAGCAGTTTTTATTCTCAATGAATTCTTTATTTGGCTGATGGAGTCTGTATCTTGGGATCCCCTCAGATCTAGAAGGAACCATAGAAGGAACCTGGGTCTTTATCACCTGCATGAATCTGTTATTATATATGTGCTGCCTCTTAGGAATTCATGAGTCGAAGATAATTGTGTCACCAATGTCACTTTGCCCTCTCAGGGAAAAATTATGCAGCACAATTCTCTTTCATGCTAATGTATTGCAGGATGTTTAGAAGCATCCCTGGCCTCTACTCAATGGATGTCATTAGCACCCACACCTAGTTTAAGAATTACACTGTTACTTTGTCTCAGGGGCTGCCTGTACTATACTTCACCAGTGATGGCATCCTGCTTTCCATCTGGGTAGTGAGTAAGCCAATTATATTAAGTCAATAGTTAGACTAAGTATTAATGTATATTTTCCCTCAACTGATATCAAGAATAAATGGAATACTAGCTAATTCCTAAATTTCACATATTTTATACCATTTGGACAAAGGAGACTGGGAGCTAAATAAAGTTTGAAAGAGTAGTTTAGGCTAACATCCAGGGTGTTCCCCCCATCACCAAGGACCCTGTTGGGACAAAGAGAAGATTGAAACTGCTGTCCTAAGCATTTAAGATGGCAATGGCAAGCTGTTGTAGTATATATGTCAGTGTGTGTGTTATGCATTAGAAACAGGCTTTGCAAACTATTACAGGCTCTTAATAAAAAAGTAGTGGAAAGATGATAGAAACACACGTTTGAAATACTGCTGCGCTGCTGACTGGCTCAGTGACCTTGATCATTTGACTCACTCACTGAGTTTTTTCTCACTCTTACTTGAAGATGAATCAAACCTTACCATGTTAATATTTGTCTAAATATGTGAGTGCATTCATTTATGTTTGAAGTTTAAATGAAATTTAACTTGTATATGTATATAAAATAAGTGCATGTATATAAAAATATCCAGCATTATGCCTAGCCTGTAGTAGTTACTTAAATGCCCAATGAATTTTAATGACTAGCACTCAGCCCTACCTAAAAAGACAAGAACATCTTGCAAGTAATTGCATCTGTCTTCTAAGATAACTGCTGCTGTTTGGCAACACAGTAGGGACTCCCAGTAGAAGCAACCTTGCTCTCATTGCATCTGCTCCAGAGAAATCAAGAAATAATTACCTTTTTATTTGGAGAGTTGATTGATACAGCAGCCTTCCCTATGGCAGTGGAGAGAGAAACTGGGCCAAAGAGAATAACCTGGATTTTATTCTGTCTTGATTACTCCTGTTCCAGGGATAATTTGAGTTCAGGGCAGGAAGTACCACAGCTGATTAAAGAGAGGACCTTGTGCACATCAACTCTCAAACATCTTGATTACGGAAATTATGGGGGCTCCCATTCCATGTTTGTGAATACTGTGAAAATGTGACATCCTGCATTGCCAAGGTAGCTATCTGCATTACATGAGCACAGGAGAAACAGGGTTTAATGATCAGCGGCAATGTCAAGGGCTGGAATCATGACAGGGCAAGTACTGCTTCCTAAAACAGTGCAGATTATGTACAGTTGGAAATGGAAATCACTTCAATTTATATTGATGAAAATATATTTCTTTTAGAAAGTGTCTATTTAAAAAATATATATGTCTCTTTCAGTGATGATAGCTACATGACTACTCCATATTATCAGTTGAAAATTAACATTGAATTACTTTTCACCTACATAGTTTTTGGAAGGGATGTAGAAAATATTCAGATTCCCAAAGATTGTAAACGCTTCGATCCTAATTTTTTTTTAACTCGGCTAGTTTCTTATATTTAAAAATAAAATTTAAAGTAATTAAAAATACACTTAAAACTGTCTACATTTTATAAAAATTAATCAGGTAAATAGGGGAGGCATAAGAATAGCGGAAGGCTTTGGACAGAAAGATTCAGTGCTCTTAGTAAATGTCAGCAAAGGTATAATGAGAAGAGAGCAGTGTTACAATTCAGAGCACCTAGATTCAAATCTTCACCACCATACACTAACTGTTTGGAATTAGCAAATCATTGTATACCTTTGAATTTTACTTTCCTGCTCAAAAATTTGAGATGACAAATAGATCTATTGCTTAAAATTTCTAGAAGTTCCCATGTTACCGTAAATGTAATATACCACGTAGATTATTTTAAAGCACTGCGAAACTATTCAACATTTTTATTATCAACATTACCTAAGATATAAATAATTTATCAAGAAATAAATCAAATATGTTAAACCCAGTGTGTGGTCCACAGTAGGTCTTCAATAGCGTTGATAGATGAAAGTGTGAAACTGGTACTGAATATGTGATTTATTCTCACTATTTTTCAGTCCCCTTTATCTGCTAAATGTTGAATGATGAGTACTTAATTCAGTTCATGTAAACACAGTTACCAGGTAAAATAAACATTACAAATATTAAGTGATACTGATGCTGGTGATATTTGTTTAATATTTGTAGGGAATATATAAATAGTAGTAATAATTCAAGTATTTTCAACAACTTAATACCTTCTTATGCTGACTCAATCCAACATTTAGAATGATTCAACTAAAACATAACCTTGGATTTTATGTATCATGGCTTATCAGATATTGTTTTATACAGGAATATATATATAAAATATTAGATTATACATATGTATTTTTATATTATATATAATTTATATATATTTAAATTGTATTTTTACAATTTAAATATATATATTGTATTTTTACAATTTAAATATATTTTTAAATATATTTATAAATATATATAAATTTTTACAATTTAAATATATATAAATTATATATAACATATAATATAATAATACATATATTGTATTATTATAATATATGTATAATTGTATATTAGCAATTACATATAACTATAAATTATATATATGTGTGTATGTATATATACATACATATATATATATATATATATATATATATATATATATATATATAATTTGGGGAAAGAGAAGGATCTTAATTTTATTCTTTTTTATTTCCTTTGCTGCAAAGATAATGTGAGTTTAGGGTACTGTGTATATATTTTATTATTAATTACAGAGTCATGAGCTATGCATAAAATTTTTGAGAAAGAGAAAATGATTAATGCATAGCATAAAATGTACATACACAATTATTTTATATGTAATTTATAGTTAGATGTAATTGCTAATGAATATACAGTATTAAATTGTAAAATATTTTTATATTTAGATATTAGTTATGTAATTATTTGTTTAGCTATATGTATTAAAAGAAAACAGAGCCTTGTATATTGATGCTTACTGAGTGGTTCTTTAATGAATAACCAATACAATATCAAATGCAGCCATTAAGAGTGAAGAACAGTTTCATTTACTTATATTGTCTCATTTAAGTCTCTCAAAACCTTGTCACATAAGAAAGTGTGATTTTTATAATTTCAAAGGAGAAGATGTGAAGAATAATACTATGTAGATTTGATCTGTTACTTTCTACTATAATTTTAATTATTCACAAGTATCAAGTAGCACTTACACTCATAAATGACGTATTTGTAATTTTTGTTTCTCCTAGGGATTAAGACTAACTACATAGATTCTTCTTTAATGCTTGCTACATTTAAGTTGTTGTATATTTAATTTTGAGACATGAGAAAAATATAACCCACTCCAGGGAGCATCACTTTGTGATTTGTATCTCTTCCATGTTTATATCTATATTAATTAGCCCTTTTTATATTGTGGTGCAGTCAAATATTCACATATCTTTAGCCCTAACTTGAGTCAGAGCAACATGAGATGGCAAAAAAAAGAACCCAAGAATATGTTATACTACTGTTGATTTTACCTGCAGAAGCATAAACATTTCTCTTATTAAAATTAAATTAATTAAAATTGATTAATTTTTAAAAATATTTTGTTTGCTTCTGTGTTTCAATTTGTTAAATGTAAATTAATATATTTATTGGCATTTTATATCTAAGAGGTTTGTTTTTGGTTATCTAGCATGTAAGAGTAATCCTTGTAATATTTTATATCTTCTGTTTAATTTGTGTCTTTGTAGATTTCATTAATCTGAATTAAACTGATCATTTAAACAAGTGTTTCATCAGTGACCTCTTTCTCACTTCTAGAAGAGTTTTTAGTTAGAATAACCTTTTATAGCATTTTTAGTCTAGTAACTTCAAGCCTAATAATATAGTCACTCCACATAAAGACACTTGTCAATAGAGTCCGCAGGATGATTTAACATCCCACACACACCTCTTGTTCTTCACATTGATATGTATCTAATACAGTCAGACCCACCTCTTCATTACTGCAAAAGGGCCAACTTTGTCCTTTCTGAAAAAAAGAAAAAAAAAAAAGCTCTTTCTGATATTTTTTTCTAAGGGAAAAACCTATTCTTGGGACTTTTTTTTCCCCACTTTTGTTTCAGTTTAATCTTTGAATTTTTTCTTCTGTCACATTTTCAAAATGCCATGGTTCATGATTTATCTCTGTCTTTAAATGTCATTATAGTAATTAAATATCCTTTCACTTTTATAGTTTCACATCTTTTGTTCAACTTACTCAACTAGCACTAAATAGTTTTACTTATTTTATAGAAAATGATTTGAAAGAATTGTTTACATTGTCTAAATGGTTTTATTGTGGTAAAATAAATACATTTAACAGAGAATCTGTCATTTTAATCATTTTAAAATATTCAGCACAGTGACATTTTATATTCATATTTTTGTGATACCATCATCACTATCTATTCTATAACTCTTTTATCACTTCCAACAGAAACTCTGTACCCATGATGTAATAACTTCTATTTCCTACTCTCCCAGCCCCTATGAACTTCTCTATGAATTTTCTCATTGTATATATTTCATGTCAATGGAATGTTACGTCATTTATTCGTATGTGTCTCATCTCTTTTATTTAGTATAATTATCCAAGGTTTACCCATATTGTAGCATGCATCAGAACTTTTTTATGACCGAATAATATTCCTTTATGTCTACGTAACATATTTGGTGCATACATTCTGTTGATGGACATTGCTTGTCTTTAATTATTTCTATTTTTAAGTTCTGGGGTACATGTGCAGGATGTGCAGATGTGTTACATAGGTAAATGTGTGCCATGGTGGTTTGCTGCAGCTATCAACCTATCATCTGTGTATTAAGCCCAGCATGCATTAGCTATTTTTTCTAATGCTCTCCCTACCCCCACTCCACACCCCCAACACTGCAAATCTTTTTGAATACTTTACATCAAGTTTTTGTTTCCAGTACCCCAAGGAAATTAATGTTATCAAGGTCTTCAGTGATCTCTATATACTTAAATCGAATGGTTGATTATCAATCCATATATTGTTTGATATATTAATGGCATTTTACAGAACTGAATACATTTACTACACGAAATGCCTTCACTAGATTTTCAAAAACTGCTGAAGAGATTTGGAATATAGGATGGCCCTTTCGAAGATTCTGTGTATAAACTGAGCCCCTCCCCTCTTCCAAATACCAGAAAGGACTTCCGCAGAAGCTCTAATAAACTATTTATATTATCTTATTGTTCTGGGTTAGATGACATCCCCATTCTTGATTCAAATACAGAAAAGGAAGATATAATTATTCTAATTTTCTCTAACTATTCTCTGAAGCTGAGGGTACACTCAGCATTTGGTGAATAAGATGCGCAAAGTTGTGAAAATGGTGAATATCCAAAGAACTTTCTGTTTGAAAAGAAGAAGTGATTCTGTTTAGAAGGATAAAGGTAAGGATGATGCTGGACTTGGCAGCTAACAGTATCCACTATACATCTGAAAGTCTACCCACAGAATATTTTCTTAAAATATCATTTCCACCTCAAGTACTGGTATTATACTCTAAGAAACATTACTTGTTTAAACATTAAACCAACATAAAAGTAGAATAGTTTCTAAATTTTCTCCATGAAGGTTTATATTGAATAGAAAAGACTATTGTTTTCTTCTTTTCCATTACAAACCATGACCCTTTAAATGTTTGAACTTCTTCCTTAAAATGCACTTTAAAAGAGAAGTGATATGCATTCAGCTCCTTGACGGTTACAGGTAAAATTTAACAGAAATTAGGATGCATGAAACAAGCATCCCAAATTCCAAAAGGCTATCAATTAAATGAAAATGACTATTGAACTGATCTTTTGCTAACAAAAGTCAACTAAAATTTCATTACTCTTCATCAGCCACATACACTGTAGGTCTGGGATAATGTTGATACACCATCTCAGCATATTGTAATCTTAGTGATATATTTTTTATCATCACTGTAAGAAAAATTATATTACTCCAGAATCTTTGAGATTACTCACTGCCTGAGGCATGTATCTATTTCATATCTTTTTATTTCCATTTCTTCTGTTCACTTCTCTTCTTAATCCATCTACCTGTACCTGATGCATGGGTCTCTGACGTTAGGCCATGGACAAATGTTCTTCCAAGGACTGACCTTGAAAATAAAACATGATATGGGTGTTATAACCATAGCTCACGTGTGATTTTATACTTGGTGTAACTTATTTTACTCCTTTTTCCTTGTGTAAATGTCAGATCCTGATGAGTTTGAAATTTAAAAAGAATCCTCATTCCTATGTAAGTACAAACTATTTTATTGTTTATCTTATACTATCACAAGTTTAGTACTTACTATTCTTTTCTGAAAATATTTGGCATACTGACCTTTCTCACTCGTGAGCAGCATATTTATTAATTGAGATGATTGTAGATTCACATGTAGTAGAAGGAACAATACAGAGAGATCCCTTGTATATTTTATCCAGTTTCCATTAATGGTGACATTTTGAAAAACCATAGTAAACTAGCATAACCAGGATATACATCTAAATAAAATTCATTCATCTAATTCAGACTTACCCAGTTTTACTTGCACACATACATGTGTGTATTAAATCTGATGCAATTTTAAGATGAGTAGGTCTGTTTATCCACAAATAGAGTAAAAATGCTAAACAATAACAATGCTGTAACGATTCTTTCTGTTCTTTAATAACTATACCCACCTCCCACTCACTTCTAAACGTTGCCGCTAAATGTGTCCTCTATTTCTAAAATTTCATCATAAATGGAACAAAACAAAATATTAACTTTGGGGATTATTTTTTTTTACTTTGTATGATTCTTTGGAGATTTACCTAAATTGATATGTACATAAATTATCTATTCCTTTTTATTGTTAATAGTGTTCTACGGTGCATATGTACTGCCATTTGTTTCACCATTAACTTATTGAAGAACAGCTGGATTGACCTGAGGTTTTGGCTATTATGAATACATCTGCTATACATATTTGTTGTATAGACTTTTGTGAATAGAGATTTCTCCCCGCTCTTGGAGAAATTCACAAGAGTACAGTTTTCTCGGTTGAATGATAGTTATATGCCTTGTTTTATTAAGAAGCTTAAAACCGTTTTCCACAGTGGCTGTATCATTACATTTTTACAGGAAATATGTGAGTGATTTAGTTTTTCTACATAAATAGCAATATTTCCTGCTTTGCTTTTAAAAAATAATTTAGCCATGATAATAGAGGTGTAGTATTAGGTAATAATGTATCACTGTGGTTTTAATTTATAATTTTTCTGGTGAATAATGATGTTGATAAGATGCTTATTTGCCATCTGTATACCCTCTTCACTGAAATGTCTCTTTATGTCTTTTGCCCATATTCTAATTGGGTTTTCTAGTTCATTTTTACAAGACCTTTTGCAATCTGTATAATTTTCTTTTGTATAGGTTTGAGAGGTATTTTTATGTTCTAAATACTAGTCCTTTCTCAGATACATACTTTTAAATATTTTCTCCGAAAACATACCTTGTGTGTTTATCCTTTTCACATTGATTTTCACTAAGAGAAAGTTTATAATATTTTTTATTTTATGTATTGTGCTTTCGATATCAAATCTGAGAAATTGTAGCTTTGCTCTAGATCCTGAAGGTTTTCTTTCATTAGCTTAAACATGTTTTTCAGTTTTACATTTACATTTAAGCATATGATTTATTTTGATTTAATTATTGTATACTATATGAAGTGTAGGCTGACATTCTTTTTCATTTGTATTTTTCCTCTTGTTCCATGAATATACAATTGCTGCAGGACCATTTTTTGAAATGAACATTTTTCAATGTAGTTTTTGCATCTTGCTCAAAAGTTTGTTAGGTATATTTGTATGGGTCTTTTTCAGGGCCCTTTACCTTGTTCCATTGGCTTATGTGTCAATACCACGTAATATTAATTAATGTATGTAGATAATGCATCTTGAAATCAGATAAAATTTTCTCTCTCTTTATTTTTCCTTTTCAAAATTATTTTAGCTAGTTTAGTTCCCTGGATATTTCATATAAATTTTGCAGCAACATTTTCTATATTTATGCAAAAATTGCGCTGGTATTTTGGATAAGAATTACTTTAAACCTTGCATCAATTTAGAAAAAAATTTCCATCGTTACTGTACTGTCTATTCCACTCCATGAACAAAATATCTTTCCACTTAGTTAGGATTTTTAATTTCTTTGATCATTGCTGTATATTTTCCAGCATAAAAATCTTGCACAGTTTTGTTAGATTTATAGTTCAGTATTTCATCTTTGAGTGCTGTCAATATATTGTGTTTTTAATTACAGTGTTCATGGGCATATTCTACTAACTAGAATGAAAAATTGATTGTGTTAGGCTTATCTTGCATCCTATGACCTTGCTAGCATCATTTGTTAGCTCTGTTTTTTTTAATAGGTCCTTTAGAATTTTCCACATGGACAATCATGTTATTCACCAAATAGCAAAAATATTTTTTTTCTTGTCTATATACCATTCATTTCCTTTCTTTTCATTATTTGCACTGGTTAAGAACTTCCAGAACTTTGCTGCAGAGTAGTTAAGAGAAGTCATCTTCACCTTGTATGCTAGGCTGTTGCTATAAAGAAATACCTGGTAATGGGTAATTTATAAAGAAAAGGGGTTTAACTGATTCATGTTTCTGCAGGCTGTACAGTAAACATGGCACTCGCATCTGCTCGGCTTCTGGGGGGTTCTTGGGGAGATTTTACTCCCTGAGAAGTGAAAGGAGGTGTGTTGCATGGCCAGAGCAGAATCAAGAGAAAGAGTGGAAGGAGGTACGACAAACTTTTAAGCAGCCAGATCCCATGAGAACTCACTGCTATCCTGAGGGTAGCACCAAGACATGAGGGATCTGCCCCCATGAACAGACACCTCCCGCCAGGCCCCCACCTCCAACACTGGGGATTGCATTTCAACATGAGATTTGGCGGGGACATATATACAAACTATACCACTTCGTTCCTGATTTTTGGAAGGATTTCAGGATGTTTTTCATCATTAAGTATAATCTTAGCTGTAGGGTTTTTACATGTTCTTTAGCAATTTGGAGAAGGTCTTTCTCTATTCCTAATTTTCTAAGCGATTTTTATTATAAATAAGTATTTTTGCTGAGTTACTTTTATGCTTCAATTGATATGATCATCTAATTTTTCTTCTTAACCTAATGCTATTGTTCATTGCAATGATTGATTTTGTATCAGTCATCACTCTTGTATCACTGGAATGAACACATTTGTTCATGTGTATAGTTATTTTTTTTTTAAGGAAAGAAGGAGAGGAAGAAAGAGGAAGAAAAAGAGGGAGAGACAACAGGAATATTGCTTAATTCTAAGAATGGTTATTAATAATGGCTGATCAATATTTTGTGTATTAAAAGTGGAGAATGTATATTTTGTGTATTTAAAGTGGA
>CM052654.1:129605554-129681008 GCA_028533165.1 Leontopithecus rosalia | reverse complement strand
GAAGTATTTCTGTTTCTTAGTTTTCCTTCTAACAGTCTAGCCTTTCTGCTATAAGACTGCTGAGGTGCACTCCAGGCCCTGCTTTCCTAGGGTACACCTGTAGCAGCTGTGGAACAGTGAGGGATGCTACTAGTTTCTTCTTCTATCTTTGTCCCAGAATGATGCCTGCCAAATGTCAGTCTGATCAGTCCTTTTTGAGGTGACTCTTTGGGTATACAGGGGTCAGGGAGCTGCTTGAGGAGATGGTCTGTACTTTATAGGAGCTCAGGTGCTGAGCTGTGAGCTCCATTGTTCATTCAGTGTTGCTAGGCAAGTACGTTTAAGTCTGTTGCAGTAGAACTCATAAAACCCCTTTTTTCCCTCAGATGCTCTGTCTTGGGGAGTTAGGGCTTTATTTGTGAGTATCCGTTGCTCTGTTCTGCTCAGCTAGGAGGCAGTTTAGTCACTATTTGGCTGCCGAGGCTCCGCCCTACTGGCGTGAGGTCCGCCCTTTTGCTGTGGGCTCTGCCCTGCTGTTGTGGGCTCTGCCCTGCTGCTGTGGGCTCCATCCTGCTGTTTTGGGCTCTGCCTTACTGACATGGGCTCCACCCTGCTGATGTGGGCTCTACCCTGTTGGCAGAGTCTCTCTGTTATGGTGGGTTACCTCTGCAACGGCTGGCTGCGTCAGCAATGGGTGAGTACCTCAGTAGAGGTGGAAAGTCTCGGTAATGGTGGATGCCCCTGCCCCACCGAGCTGCACAGCCCTGGGTTCAGGTGTGCCCACAGTGAAACTCTCAGCCCCGAACATTTCAAATTGCTGTTTTGTTTGTCCCTGTGGGGGTGGGACCTGTTGAGCCTGATCACTTGGCTCCCTGCCTCTGAGCCTTTTTGCTTTTTTTTTTTAAAGTTGTACAGTTGACTCTCTCCCAGGTGTTTCAGTCTTCAGTCTCTGGCTGAAAGGGCACCGGGATCTGTGTGATTTCCCATGCAGCGACCCGCTGCGCCGGCTCACAGTTCACCTCCCAGAAATCTCCTGGCCTGGCTCACTGTCCAAATCCCGTTTAATCAGATGAATATGCTAATCTGCCCTCCCAAATCTCAAATTGCCGGTTTAACAGGGTGCCCAGACCCGTGCGTTTTGTGTAGCGTACCGCTGTGCTGTGGTGCCAGTCATTTGGACATGCTAGCGGAGACTGCTGAGCTGGCGTCCTGTGTCTCTCCTACACCTGGGATTTTCCCCGTTTTGTGGGCTACAACGATCCGTCTGGAAATGTGGCGTGAACTCACCCTCTGCGTCTTGACTGAGAGCTGCAACCCTGAGTTGCTTCTATAGCGCCATCTTCCACCGTCTCCTAGGTTTTTTTTCTTTTTTTGAGATGGAGTTTCACTCTTGTTACCCAAGCTGGAGTGCAATGGCGCGATCTCAGCTCATCGCAACCTCCGCCTCCTGGGTTCAAGCAATTCTCCTGCCTCAGCCTCCCAAGTAGCTGGGACTACAGGCACGCACCACCATGCCCAGCTAATTTTTGTATTTTTAGTAGAGACAGGGTTTCACCATTTTGACCAGGATGGTCTCGATCTCTTGACCTCGTGATCCAACCACCTCGGCCTCCCAAAGTGCTTGGTTTATAGGCGTGAGCCACTGCACCCGGCCAAGGTATTTAAAAAATCTTTGATCTAAATTCAAATGAAAATAAAACAAAACTGTGTGGGATGAAGGAAAAGCAGTAGTTGGAAGGCAATTTAAAATATTAAATGTATATGCTAAAAAAATGAAAGCTCTGAAGTCTGTGATCTAAGCTTTCACCTCAGAAAACTAGAGAAAGAAGATCAAGTTTAAAACAAACAGAAAAAAATATATATATAGCAGAAATCAAAGAAATTTAAAAATAAAAATAACGAGAAAAATAGCAAGCCTAAGTCCTTTATCTACTAAAAAAAGAATCAATGATCAATAAATTTGCAAAAAAAAACCAAAACACAAGGTTTAGATTGTTTCATCGGTATACCAAGTATTTAATAAAGAAGGAATACTAATCCTCTGAGTTCTTAAAGAGAAAAGAACCAGAAAATTCCTTATAAGGAATTCTATGATATCATTACCCTAATACTCTAACCAAATAAAGATATTACCAGAAAGAAAAATATTGGACCCATATCTTTTATTTAACATGGAAAAATATTCTGAAAATATTCACAAGTCAAATCCAACTATATATACATACATAGTGTGTGTCTATGTGTGTATATATGGTTGTGTGTGTGTGTATATATATATATATTTATATACACACACATACATATATAACCAACACCAAGTGAAATTTATTTCAGTTTGCAATACTATTTTAACAGTTAAATGGCAATTAATGTAATCTACTACATCAAAGGCTAAAAAGAAAAAAGGATATAATTATATCCTTTGATACAAAAGTTGTTACGAAAACATTTCAAAGAATCCAAAATTCATTAATATTATAAGAACAATCTCAGCAAACTAAAATTAGAGGAGAACATCTTCACTTTATCAAAGTGGTTTCTCACAGTTAATTATAATGGATGCAGTAGGTTTATTGTTTATCTACAGCAATAAATAATAAATTAATCTAGACACATATCTTACATATATTAACTCAAAATAAAGCATAGACTCACATATTCGACAAATGATTTGTATCTAAATATACAAAGAGCACTTAAACCTCAACATAAGAAAACAAGACACCTAATTAAAAATGGGCAAAAGACTTAAACAAAAACCTTACTAAGGAAAATATTTAAATGGTACTTTACACCTACTAAAATAGCTATAATCCAAAAATCAGACCATGCTAAATCTATCAAGGCTGTACAGTGATGGAAATTCTTCATTGGTTGCTGATGGAAAAAGGAAATAGATCAGCCGTCTTGGGGGACAGTTTGGTGGTTTCTTACAAAGCTAAACATAGCTTTTCCATTGATGTAGCAATCATTCTCCCAAATATTTACTCAACTGCTTTCAAATATGTGTGTCATTTAAAATCTGCACACAAATACCTTTTATTTTATATTTTTAACAAATGCTTTTTATAGCTATATTTATAACTGCCCAAAACTAGAAACAACTAAAACATTCTTCAAAGAGAATGAATAAAAAAACAGTGGTACATTTACTTAACAGAACACTCTTTATTTTTAAAAAGAAATGAGCTATATAGCCATGAAAATACCTGGAAGAAATTTAAATTAATATAAATAAGTGAAATAATCCAGTCTGCAAAGGCTACGTATTATATAATTCCAATTATATGACATTCTGGAAAAGGCAGAATTTGATACAGTATAATCATCAGTGGTTGCCATGGATTCTGGAAGCATTGAGGGAAGACCAGTGAAATTCAGAGGGAGATTTTAGAGCTGAGAGACAATTCTGGATGATAATATAATGGTGAATACATGACATTATGCCTTTCCCTGAACCCACAGAACTTTGTAACACAGATAGTGAACTATAGTGTGTGCAAATATAAAAGAAAATTTATTTCAGAGGTGGGAAAATCCCATGAAGTAATGCAGGGTATGACAATGACTCTAAACTATAATGTAAATTTGGAAAAAAAAAAAGCTCACTGAAGAGGGTGATGGAGGCAAGGAAGGGAAGGGTGATAACTTATACAACTTCGGAAATGAATGAGGACTATAAGATTAAAGGCAAAAGAAATTTTACACAGGCACTGCAATCTAGTTGCTAAAGGTGTTTTCCACGGAAATAGGGGTTAACAACTCTGATACTTCTATATGTATTTACTGAACTGAGCAATTAAGTATATAAATGGCAGATTGTGGGAGTCGTTTCTCACTGATGGAGTGGGGATTTACAGATAACAAGTGAAGAAGACTAGAATGATCCATGTGATAACAGGCTAAGTAGGATACATTAGTGTGAACTTTAGTTATATATAGATCCAGAAAAAAGTGTACCAAAATAATTATAGGAGTGTATATACTTATAAATAACATGGTAAAACTAAGTAATATAATATACTAGATGGGATATTGGAATAGAAAAATTACGCCAGGTAATAACTTTAAAAATCTGAACAGTGAACTTAAGTAAATAATAATGCATCAATATTGGTTCATTAACTGTAATAAATATATTACACTAATGTATGGTGTTCATAATGGTGGAAGCCCTATGACAGAATATGTGGGAACTCTGTATTATCTGTTTAATATTTTCTGTATATCTAATAAGCATTCCAAAAATAAAGTCTATTAAAAATGTAAGTATATAAATAATAAATACATGGTAGAAGTGATATAATGACATATTTCAAACATTAAAATGTGCTGTATTTAAGTTTTTATTTAATGCCTTAGATGTATTTATAAAAGAATTAGAGAAAAAATAGAATTGCTTGAATTTGAAATTTTTTCTCTCACTTGGAAGTATGAAACATATTTTGCTTTGTAATAACACTTGTGCTCTAAAATAAAGACACAAAGCTACTACCTCAAATAATTGTGTTGATCTTGTGTGACAGTTTTCAACAAGAAAATTTACAGGTTTTTTTTATTGGGTTATTTTAGTGCTAGTTCTGGGAAGATCAAAGAGAAAAATCATAAAATCTCTGCATATTTGCAAAAATCTGAGTAATTTTCCCCCAATTATACTTTAAATAAAAACAATTGTGCTCCTATTACAATGCTGTATGACTTTTTAGAGTAATGGTCAAAATATAAGTTCTGGCATAAACAATATTTCATAAGTAAAGAATTATATTTCTGACAACACAAGTCTGATTTTTGGGGGGTTTTATTTATTAAAAGATCTTAATAAGAAACAATTAGTGTATCCTACAAATTTGATTCACTGGGCATATTTAGAGGACTTCTGTCTTTGAAAACTAGAGAATTCGAGTTGAATAAGACACAGACCCCACAAAAATGAGCCACATATAAAAACTTTGTGTATAATATGAGTACCATAATAGTGATGGGGAAAAAACAGATGAATTGCACAGAGCGTAGGGATGCTTAATTCTAATGTTGTATTTATTATAGAGACATATATTGTGCGTTTTCATATGTGTGATTGAGGAGAGAACTTGATACTGAATATTTTACTTGAACTGAGCTTTGAAAGGTAAGTAAACTTCCTTCAAGGTAACTGTACATAAGGCACTAATGGACAATAAAAGAACAAGAATATAGAAGTCAGCAGAATATTTCAAAAATGTTGATTCTTCGAACTAGAGTGCAGGACACATGATAAAGTTGAAGATGAGGTGAGAGCATTTGTAGAAACCAGATCCTGGAAATCCTTTAACACCATGATCAGGAAAGGTTTCCAGCCTTACAATGAACGATCAGTTACACTTCCTTCACTTGGAACAACTCCTGGTTGAAGATGAATTTTCAGTCAGTCAATCTAGATGTTCGAAATCCTCATGAAACATAATCTTTATTTTTACACTACATTTTAACTAGTCCTCACCTCAACTAACATATCAAGCCAAGCTGTTTTTTGAAACTTTACGTTTTCTATGTGCCGCATCCATTAGTCTCAACCTCTTATAGACAATAACTCTGTCTTTTATCTTTGTTTTCCTAGTACATTGTCACAATTTTTGGTAAATAGTTGCCCATGGGTAACATGAACAGTTTCTACTGAAGTATGTTTCAAAGAAAAAATTAAGATCTGGTTGATTCATAGCACATAATTACTGAGCACACACTGGTATAGATGCTACCATTTCCATTACTTTCATTATTTAACAAACAAAATAGTGGTAGTGGCAGTAGCCTCTGAAGACTGTGACTTGTGTGTAGGCAGGAAAAGTGAAGGCAATAGAAGAATTGGCATGTACCATAGTCCTCTTCCCTAAAGTTTATAATGGTAATTTTGTCAATGGAGACATGAGAAAAGTATTGTGAAAAGATATCGGCCTCCTCTGACACTTACACACCTCTTCCAGAAATAGACTCTTAGTTTATGTTTGATAAATGAATCAATGAGTGAAAAAACATATAGCTGAATATCCTACTCCTGTTTCCATTTTCAAAAACGTTAACTTGGTTCTTCAGGATCTTTCCATAGGAATTTCCTACTACCTAGAGTGCTGCTAAAACTTCTTCCCCATTATCTTTTTGTTTTCACAAATAGCACTTGTAATATACTTTTAATATGTTCCTTCACATTTTAAATAATTTTTCTGTATTAATGAATCATTCCCATATTCTAATATGCCATATTTGTGTCTAAACTTGTTGCACATCTATTCAGTCTTTCCTGAATTGGTAAACAGAGTATATTAAAGATTTTTAAACACATAATTTAAAGCATACCACATTTTAAAACGTGATATTGTGGAATGCTGGGTTTCATGAACCTTCCAATGTCCATTTAAATTATGCAAATGTATGAGACCCATACAGAAGTCTGACACATTTCAGAAAAAGTGACTGTATTGGAGAGACATAACAGGAATTTTTAAAAATATATATATCCCATAAAAAGTAGCCACAGTGAAGTCAAACTTCATCTAGCAACCAATTAATACTTTTTTTAAAAGTGAGGTTTTTGAATCAAATCTATATGATGGTTTTAACTTACATTTAGATTTTTCAATGTATCCACTCAAATTAAACTGGAATTGAAATATGTAAGCCATATTTATATACTGTACTCCAACATCAATCTAAGCACTGTATTTACTAATATGAATAAAGCTTTTTCCTCAAGGAGGTGACAGTCTTGTTAAAATGAAAGAAGTAAAAGAACATAACAGCACATTTGATGCAATCCATGCTCATCTTTCAAAGATGCTTTGTGTCACTTTAACTTTAAAGGGTGTCTCCAGCACACATCTCAAACACACACCTCACACACATTTTCAAACCACTTAACACAGAAATAGAAAGTAAATATTATGTATTATATATGATTTTTTTCTTTGCCTACTCATAAAGAAAGCATTTACAAATGCTTTGAGAGGACGTATGAGGAAAGCAATTTTTCCTGATAGACTATGATTTTCATCTGAAGGAAGAAATGTAGTAACATATTTGCTTTTCCTTATGCTCCTCACTTTTTTCAATGGATAAACAGGTGAGCAAGGTCATCTGTCTTATTTTTTTTTCAAGTACACTTTTCTTTAGAGAAAAAATATAGATTTCTAGAAGTTTGAAAACTACTTCTATATGATTTCCAAGATTTCTCCCTGCATTAAGAGTCGATGAATCTGCATTTTAGCCCCAGTGAACCCTGCTTAGACTTATTCTATGATTTGGCTAGAGTATCTGTTATCATCTACCATCAAGGAAACAGTCCTGTGAATATTTTATCTTTAAATGAGGCAGAACAAACACAAGTCATAAAATATAATTTCAATAATGAACCTCAACATTTTACATTTGAATACTTCCCCAAATGGTTGCAATTTATTAATGTCAGATTAGAAGGCTCCATTCATTTTTCCTATTCAGTAAAGAGACAGTTAATGAATGATGGTGACTTGGTCAGGCTTTTAATGAATGAGTCCTGAAGTGTGTAGCCTCAGTGTGAAGGGATGCAACTGATGCCAGCAGACCACTGACAAGTTTTTCATCAGTGTAGAATATGTCTCCTTATACAACTTTTAGCTAATGAGATGGTAATTATGTCATCAAGAGCTCTATGGAAAACACTGGGCTTTATGCCTGTCTTTTCTAAGTGCCATTCCAGGAATTGATGCATGACTTTCTAATTTCTTGACTTTTCTTATTATAGCTACATTGTTTTAGAGAGCTTTCCATAGCAAACAAAGAAAAATATGGTAAGGCTTTTTGCCCATTTCAAAAGTTTGGATAATGAAGACGAGTACAGAAAGAAAATCCCTGCCAATTATACTACCACCAGTAATGATAAACACTTCAGTTTAGTTTCTGAACTGGATCCGTATTTTTCTGTATCAAAAAACTCCAAAAACTTGATATAAAAAGATTTATTAAAAGTTTTAAGACATGAAAGTATATTTTCTATGGGTGCTCAGGTTTGAAGGTTTACATGCCAGCAAGCACAATCACTTCAGTTGATGTTAACTCTGGAAGGGACTGGAGAAGGTAAATGAGTACAAGGGAGAGATGTTTTGTGTTTTCAAAATACAGAATGGAAGTAAAAATGTAGTTGGTTCAATTTGGTTTTCTTTTCAGAAAATACAACCATATTCAAGTATCAAGCTGCTTTAATATGGCAATTTTAGACTCTCAACAACTATCCTAGTGCATTAAGAAACTGACTACATATTTCCATTTCCCCATCTAATGTGTTTATCTTTTTAAATGTAATTTTTCATTGTTATCAATGTGATACATGTACGAAGAGGTATAAATTGTACTACAAGGATGATAATGAAAATCAGCAGTAACCCAACTCACTCTTCCTGATAATTCTTGCTGCAAGAAAGCAACAGCTTTCAGTGCTTTAACCTATTTATCCTGGCATTTACCCCATATTTCTGAATAGCATTTATAGAAATGTTTTTTGCTCATCAACTTTAGTTATTATCTAAGAAAATTCTTTGTACAGAAAAATAACAGTTGATTTCTTAACTCTCTTTTTTTCTCTTATTCAGTTAGATACTGATCACCATAAAAATGCTGTATGTAATATACCACATGATAATAGTGAAAATTATTATTATTTACTTAAATAATTTCCAACATTTTCTATATATTTTTTCCTACAATCCTCATAAAAATCCTTGTAAAGGAATCATTATTATTACTGCTTTTACAGAAGAGGCGAATAGTTTCAGAGATGTTAACTTCCTTTTAATGATGTATCTAATAGTTGGAATAACTGAGATTCAATCCAGATTTGTCCCATTCAATGTTTATACTTCTAAAAACTAGGTAAAGTACAGGTGCAAAGGCTCATGCCTGTAATCCCAGCACTTTGGGAGGCTGATCTGGATGGATCATTTGAGGTCAGGAGTTCGAGACAAGCCTGACCAATATGGTAAAACCCCATCTCTACTAAAAATAAAAAAATTAGCTGGGTGTGGTGGTGGCTGCCTGTAGTGCTATGTACTTAGGAGGTGGCTGCTGAGGCAGGAGAATCACTTGAACCTGGGAGGTGGAGGCTGCAGTGAGCCAAGATCATGCCACCGCACTCCAGCCTGGGTGACAGAGAAAGACTCTCTCTCTCAGAAAAAAATAAAAACAAACACACACAAAACTAGGTAAACCTCATTCTTATTGAATATGCATAATATAAATTTGTATCTTTTCTTCACTGGACATAAAACACATCAATATTCCTTTATGCCATTAGAAATTCTTCATAACCAATATTATATTGGATACCATGCTATTCTAAGGAAAGAATGTATCATAATTTACTATTTCCCTCACTATTATAGTGAATTTGGCCTTTCTTCCCAATTAACTATTATAAACACTGCTAAGATAAATATTCTTATGCATAATTTGTAAAACAAAAAAATTAAAGAATCCTTTTGTGTTTCAGATAATTTTCTTAGGATAAGTTGCTATTAGTGGTCATGCTTTAAAAAACAATCTGTAAAAAAGGTAACAGAATATGGAAAATAGCCAAAAACATAGATCAAAATTACCCAGAAGCAAAACTAACGTCATGTCCTCTCCTGAATCATTCATTTTATGGAAGGTAGGAAACAGTTTTTCCAGAGGAGCTGGCAACATTAGGGCTTAGAGATGCCCATCTTTAAAATTTGGTAATTCCTGATGCAACAGAAACATTGATTTAACTTTGTTTTCACCTATACATTTTTTAAAAGGTAGGATCTTGGGGAATAACCATTTCTTATAAGTAACACATATGTAATTATATAGACTATATGGAGAAATAAATTACATAGAACGTGTGTGTGTGTGTGTGTGTGTGTGTGTGTGTGTGTGTGTATAAAATGGTGGCTGATAGAGCACTTTAATAAATATCATAATGAATGCTATTAGTGACCAATTTACAGATGAAGAACTCAAAGCAAACAGATATTGGGTGGTTTGTCTAATGTCAACTAATGGCAGACATCTACTAATAGCAGATATCTACTATGGCAGACCTGTGAGTATTATTAGACCTTACTCCTTTTTCACCATTCTTTCTACTACAAGAGCCATAGTAAAATATTAGGTGCGTCAGAGATAAAAAGACTTTCAAAATTTCCTTAGATTGTAATTGTATTATAAAATTACAAGAGTGAGAAAGGATGTGGAGAAATTGGAACTCATGGGTAATGGACACAGAAATGTGAAATGGTAGAGCTGCTGTGAAAAGCAGTGTGACATTTCCTCAAAAAATTAAAAATAGGATCACCATGTGATCCAGCATTTTCACTTCTGGGTATACACTCGAAAGAATTTACAACAAGTCCCCACAGAGATATTTATACACTTCCGTTCATGGCAGCATTATTCATATAATAACTAAATTATGTAAGTAACACAAGTGTCTGTCAACAAATGAATGAAAAAGCAAAATTTGCTTTGTATGTACAACAGAATATTATTTAGCCTTAAAGGAGAAAACATCATGACATATGGGAGAACATGGATGAACCTTGAGGACATTGCGCTAAGTAAAATAAACCAGTCACAGAAAGAAATCTGTACGATTCCACATATATGAGGTACTTAGAGTAGTGAAAATCACAGAAGGAAAGTAAAATGGTGGTTGTCGGAAGCTGGAGAGGGGAAGAGATAATTGAAAGTTATTGTTTAATGGGTGTAGAATTTGTTTTTCAAGATTAAAGATATAGAGAGATGAATGGTGGTGATGGCTGCAAAATGTTATGAAGGTATTTAATGCCACTTAGATGTACACTTAACAATGGTTATGATAATAAATGTGGTTATGTGTATTTTGCCTCAGTAAATAAAAATTGGAAAAAAAGGTTGTAATTGCTCTTCCCATCTTAGTGTGAGATAAATTGTCTTCAAAGCCCAGTCAATCCCTAGAATAAATTAATATCTGTTTAAGGGTAATTTTAATAATAAAATAAATAGATCTTGAGATCTAGGACGCATCTTTTCCCCACAGATATTCATATAATTAATAAAACCTTCATATGACATGTGTTGTCTCCATATGTAAATCTGGTGGTCCCAAAAAATTCACAGTCAGAAATTTGTGTGTGTGTGCATATCTGTGTGTATGTGCATGTGTGTGTGTATGAATTAAAAAACTAACCTCTAACTGAGTGGTAACTTTGGAAATAGGTCTTAATAAAATCACTGGTAGAAAAAATGTTTTCATTTAGAGGTTATTTTAATTTTTTATCTGGGTGAATCTACATTTACGTGTAATTCTCTTGTAATTAGTCCCTTTTCAGGAGAAGTTCAGAAATATTCTCTCAACAATAGCACAGCAGGTAAAATAAACTGGTTATTTTGACTTTTTTAAAGCAGTACCCCTAGAGGTTTTTAAAAAAAATTGGGGTGTTGTTTTAATTTTAGTCAGCCAAATCTATTTTTCTAGTATGGAGAAGAGAAAATATTTTGAAATTGCAAAGTTATAATTGTCACATATGCCATATTATGAAAATATTCTGGGAAAAGGGAAAAACTAAGAGGAAGTCAGGAAGTCAACAAATTAAGAGGAAATATCCTAAAGAAATGATCTAATCAAAAGTCTTTCCAGGGGAGTATTGAGAAGCACACATGATGTTTGTCCGATATGTAGATCTGGGTAACCTCATTTACATATATGACCTTAAGTTTATCATTTAATATCACTTTCTCTCAGTTAAAGTGACTATTTTGCAAGGTTCTATTTACGTTAAAGTTTACATGTGGTTTTAAAAGCTTTTTGTAAGTACACTGTTTCGTATTTGTTACTTACTTAAAAATGATAGTATTTATTTGCAATGTGACCTTATCCATAATTACTATTAAAACGTTCTTGTCATTAGATCACAGGTACTTTCATCAAAGTAATGATGCAGGTAAAATCTCTATTCTTCATTTTGCTTCCTTTAACTCTCACTCCTTCAAACATGTCTCATATATTCTACTATTTGCTTTAATTCCTGTGAAATTCCACAAAACTAAAGTTAGTTAAACTTTGGGATGTTTCCTAATGCTTCTTTAAGACTAACTGCCACCCTTGAGAATGTACTAAGCGATGGTATGTGCATTGGCCAACAGAAAGCACCATTGACCAGGTTCTGGGCAATTAACATTTCCTCTTTCAGTACTGTGATCAACCCTACACTGAATTGATTTCAGGACCATTCATTTGCAGACAGTTTACATCTTAAATACAATTTGTTGTGTTAGCCACACTCAGTTTATTAACAATTGGCACCTGAAGTTCAGTGAATAATCAGCTACTTTTTATGAACAGGGACATTCTGCTGTCCTAAAAGTTAGCATTGACATAATTCCAATAATCAAATCCCAAAATATCATTGTTGAATGGGAGTTCATGTGCACCCCCAAATTATGCAAATTAGAAAGCCTAGGCTTAGGGAAAGAAAGTAACTTTCTCTAAAGTCACCTAATATCAGTTGCAAAGCAAATGTTCTTGCCAAGAACTGCAAACGTTTGGGATTTTACTCTCTTTGTAAGCTGACAGTCGTAGGTAAACCACAGTTTTATAGATGCTGACAGAAACCTTGAGATTCCTGGGTCAGGGACAAAGGACTTCGTTACTCATGGCATTCAATGCAGGTAGAAGTAGACATGTTTGCGATGGTTGCCCTTACTCTCTCAAGTCCCAAGGGGTGATGCAGTGGCAATCCCAGGTAGATTCTATGTATACAGCGGGTTTGTGACCAGAAGTGGTACAGATGAGTAACACTAAACTTCGAAAATCCCAATCTTTTAAAAGGGGCTGCTAGAGAACCTGCTCAAACTTAGTTCCAGTGTTAGTTTAACTTGGAGGCTTCCATTTAAAATACTTAGAAGTTGCCCAAATGTAGTTCCATATTCATATTGTGAACTAGAGTACAGCCTAATAATTATAATTTTTTAGAAGAGCGATTTTTTCCATCCAGAGTTAATTTCTAAGGGAGAATAATTTTCTTTTTGCTATAGTTGCCAAAGAATAAAACTAATACTAAAGTATGCTTGGATGAAGAATGTATCATTTTGCAGAACATGGCTTAACACCTGCGTCTAGAAATCTGACTCTCCACTAAACGCAGAGCCCAAGACCTTGTCTCCTGTGTCCTACTTGACCATTAACATATGTTACTACTGGATGCCTAAGGCAGACTATAATTTAGTATAGTGTTTTCAGCTTCCTATTCCCTTCTGTCTGCATTACATTTACTTTTAAAAAATGATTTATGTGTTTGAGATACTCTTTCAAGGTGTTTGAAAAGAGATTCTTTTTTTTATAATTTCTGTACTGCCAGTAACCTTATAAACAGAAGGCCTCCATTATTTCTTATTATTTGTCTCCTATGTTAGTCCATTTGCATTACTATAAAGGAATATCTGAAACTGGGTAATTTATAACGAAAAGAGATTTATTTTGGCTCACAGCTCTCTAAGCTGTACAGGAAGCATGGTGCATCTGCCCCTGCTGAGGGCCTCAGGAAGCTTACAATCACAGCAGAAGGTGAAGGGGAAACAGCAGGTCACATTGCAAACAAAAAGGAGTAAGAAAGAGACAGGAGGCACCAGACTCTTTAAAACAACTTGATCTTGTGTGAATTCATAGAGTAAGAGCCCACTCATTACTGCTAGGACAGCACCAAGCCATTCATGAGGGTTCTCCCCCCATGACTCAAATATCTCCTACTAGGTCCATCTCCAGTATTGGAGGTCACAATTCATCAGGAGATTTGGAGGGGTCAAAACATCCAAGCCATATCATCTCCAGACATATACGTTATGTCGGTATTCAAGCATAATGGATTGTTTGTTGTTCCCCTACCATAGTCTAAGTTTCTTTTTATCCCTCTTTTCGGGTGTATATTTAATTTACTGGAAAGCCCTCCTTCTTATTCCTATTAATTATTTTCTGTTACTCTTTCAAAGTCCATTGCAGATGCATACCTTCAAGGGAGACTATATAATCCTCCATATAAATATCATATTGCCTTACATTGAAATAAAATTTCAGCAGGTGATATAGATATTTTAGCACTTATTTTCTCCAGTGACCATCAGGTAATGTTAACATTGTTAATATTATTGTAATAGACTAATAATTTAGTAATACTATTAATATTACTATATATATCAATAATAACAACACTCACAATTTGAGTCAGGAACTGGACTTTCTACTTTACATGCATTTTCCCTGATGATGGAAGTTATCTTTCAAAGTCAATATTTTCATCCTTATTTTAAGATTGAGGTAGTTATACCTCTTAGAAATCAATTAATAATCCAGAATTTACACAACTGGTGAGTTCTAGGAAGAAAATACAAATCCACATCTTTTGATCTAAAACCCATGTTAATCCCACTGCAAATGCTGTAGGAAAATAATTATATAAATATTGTTTCAGCAGTGTATGAAATATATAAAATGTGTGGTCTAAGTTGGGTCCTTAGACTATGTATTGTGCTTTCCAAGCTTCGTAAAAAGTACACCAGTTTGGAAAATTCTGATGTAAGTTTAAACAACGTTATTATGGTATACTCAACTGATAATGCAAATAGAGCATGTGACACATCGTATTTATCTATAATTTGTTTTAGAATTGGTGTGAGAACAAACACAACTCTGATGAAGTAATTAGCGTAATATTTTGTTATCAAAGACAAATATGCATCCTAGGTTAACTTGCAAGTTTTCATTTAATATACTGCTTGCCTTATTTCTTATATTCCCTAGTAAGTTCATGGAAACTCTGCTGATACTTACATGGGAATAAAGAAAATTGAATCGCATATCACAGGCATCCCTGGACAAGATTCGAACGGAACTGGAAAATACTACTAAGGTAAATTTTCTAAGCCAGGAGGCCACAAAAGCACATTCGTCTTGGGCTGAGGTCCTGATGACAGTACAATTTAAAATATAAATCAAATAAGCTTTGTGAATGTTCACTATCACTAACCAAAACTATACACACAATAGAAGTAAAAAAGATACAGAAGCAAAAATGAAAATGAAAATAAAAGACAGCTTCCCCAAATATAATTATATCTGCATCTATTCCTAATGCTAAATAGATAATGCTGATTATGTGATGTTAAGTAAAGCAACAACCACAACAAAGACTTAAATAAAACACCTCCTTAATTTTAAGGGTATATCACTTTATCTATCTGATTTTCTCTCCATCAAGCAAGTGGCATCTGCTGCCTATCTCCATGAGTAGAATCCCAAACACGTCTGCCTCCCTACCTCTTGTTATTTAGTATTGAAGTTGCCCAGAAAAACACACACACACACACACACACACACACACACACACACACACACACTGCAATTAAGCTCTGGATGGAACATTTTAGTCACCAGGAAAGGTATAGTCCAAGGTCCACTTCATAGCGGGCTTTGATCCCCCATGGCCAGTGGGTCCCTCCTGGCAACTGACCCTGGGCCATTGGCTTGCAGGAATCTTTCTTGTGCCTCAGAACAAAGGACACTGCCTCTCCCCTCAGGGGACAGGTGTAACTGCAGGGGTTGGCCAGATTCCATGTGATGCACACAGGCAAGCAAACCAACGGAGTACACATTGCATCTAAAACAGGAAGAGGTAGTCCCATACAAGGTGACCGGTCCAGCACAGGCTGTAAAGACTCTCTATGTCTTGGTAAGAAAATGTTCCAAGCCCAAGTACTATAGTAATCCTTCTGAGTCAGGTCCGACACTGCTTTTCCCAATGCCCTCTGTCTCTGGCCATCTGTCTATCTACCTTCCACACAGGCATCAGTATTCACACAGAATCAACTTCAGGTCCAGGTTACTTTCATCACTCTCCTCTGTCTTCCACAATTTGTGCAAAGAGTCTCTGCTTATCATTAGCACGAATTGTTGTATAAAAGGCTAATTAGACAAACTAACAGTATTAGAATGGAAAGCTCTCAGCAGCAACGTCATCGTTTCTGCATTCTAATATACATTTCTCCATAGACTAGATAACCTCCATGTGTCCTCACACAGCCAAGCTTCCATTGTACTCACACCATCATTAATGGTAAAAGAATGGATTAAAAGAGGATTGGATATGCTGATGGAATTTCTGCAACAGACTTGCTGAAGTCCACAAGTCATGGGAGGAAGCTTTTCTCATCTATGTGGTAGCTAATAATTTCTGATTTAAATCTTCATGGCTGCACTAAAACCTGAAAAATATTTCTTTCAGGCATAACTAGTTTTCCTTTAAAGAAATCATCTAATGTTTAGTTCTATCAGGCCCAGGCTAAATCACTTGCAGGTCAGGCCTGGTAGTTCCTGAGATTTGATGTAATACAGAGAGATCAATGCTTTTTACTTTGGTAAAATTAGCAAGCATGGGATTGGTGAAATGATTGCCATTCTCTGCCTCCAGCCAGTGACCTTCTTAGGTGCCTGTGAGACATATGAAAGATTTATTTTCAGAAGGTAACCATCTGTTACGTATTGAGTTTATTCAAATAGGACATATTTAGTGAAACAGAGAAAACAAGTATCACAAGGGATAAATTTGACAAAGTCAGTGCTTTGTTATGATATTATTTGGTATAATATAATCTGTGGGATTTTCAGGGTTATGTATTTATTACATTCTTGCAACTGCTTCATCAATTGGAGAATTAGAATATGACTTAAAATTGACCAAGTGGCAAAATAAGATGTAGTTCCCGAGATCAGAGAAGCTACTCTGGAGAAGCAGATAAGAAATAGTCCTGAAACAAACAGGTCAGGACATTCTGTCATATGCCAGACCCAGCACAGCACAGCAGTACGTATGAAAGGAAGCAATTCTGAAGATTTCTGTTCAATTATGACTTTTCTTCTTAGATGCCATCACAACTAGTCTCTATGTTTAACCTAATGTGCAAAATAAAGTTTGAAGATAGAAAATATTGTTTAGCCTTGAGGGTAAGAGGCAGAGTCTGAAACAAGATTGTCAGGAGCCCTAATCATAGTATGTAAAGTACTGGGGATACAATGGTAGAGAAGCTTAAATGCTTGCGGTGATTTTCTGTAAGATGCCTGTGTTAATTTATCCATACCTGCAACAGGACTGGTTATAAAAGGAGTGTGGACACAGTTTGCCTAGGAGAGTGACAGTCTTAGATACCAGACCTGATACTGTTTGTAAAGAAAAATTAAAGGTATTTTGTGAACTTCTCTTCAATTCACAATGAAATGGAGGAACAGAAATATTATTTAACATACAACTCTAGGAAAAGTGGTTAGTTAGCTGACTCTAAGAAACAAGTATAGCTCTGTTTACTCCATTTAATATTTCTCTGCAAAATGAATCCTGGTTATATGATCTTACAAGCGAATGTCTGGCTCTGGGAATTCACTGGGCAGAATCTCATTATCACCACCATCCCTTACAACATTTTGCAGGTAACTTTCACTAAAGGGCTGTTGAATTAAAAGACATCGTAACATGGAAAAGTATTGTGAGGTTGGCTTTGATTCCAGTTGCATATTCTGTGCTTTGGGATCTGGTATTGAACTTTAAACCTTATCTCCTAAATTCGAGATAAAGGATGGATGGTGCTATTATAGCATCTGCAATTCATAACTAAAGAGGACCCTACTTTCAGCACAACTTAAACACTTCTACAATTTGAAAAAAAATGAAACCTTTGTTTTCAGAATGGGAGAAACAGGTATTTTTGTGAAAAGTCCCTGGTGATGTAACAATACAACGAATCTCAAAGTTAGTGGCATCTTGGAGATCATGGCATAAACTATTCATTTCAGAGATAAGGAAATGAATACCAAAAGAGATGGCATGGCTTGTTCAAGTTAATAGACCTCACTGGCAAAAGAAAAAACAGACATTAATTCACTAACTGACTCATGAATTCATTCAGTAAACATTAACAGAGTATATCTGTAATGTACAAAAAAGTGCTAAGACTATAGATAGAGAAAAGAGTAGTAGTGACTGTACTATAGGAAATAAAGTGGTGGACATTAGTACAAACCGTTGTGTCCTTTAACAGAGTAGAGTACTAGCACAACAGTGTCTTGCGAACCTGGGTCTCCTGACTCCCTGACTTTAGCTCTGACTAATAAATTATCTCATATGCACACTGCATCCGAATGTGACTCCTCATAATCTTTTGGTTTTATGGAATATAATTCATAAAGAAAATGACCTTTATTCAGAATGTTTTATGTGACAGACACTGTGGTACATACCTTATATATATTATAGCTTATTGCTATGGGGAAGATTTTCAATGATATAAAAATATATTAAATATATTTAATAGAAAATGTTTAAGGAAACAAAGACTCATGTACCCAGTATGCTTTTAATAAAAGAGACAAAGTGTATCATTACAACTATTAAAACATCTCTGTCCCTCTCTGATTCACTCCCTTTTTAGTACCCAGATAGTACCAATAGCCTGAACTTTTAAAATAAGAACTTTAATTTCATTTTTAGTTTGACAGTAGATGTACATATCACCAGCATGTATGTATGTATACATAGGTATTTTAATGGCTTTGAAATTTAGAATTTAAAAAGATATAATTTATCTACTCTTCTGCAAATGTATGAGATTCACCTATGATTATACAGGTAATTCTAGTTTATTCCTTTTTAATTACTTATTCCACAAAATAATTTCACATATTATATAAATATATATATATATATATGGTTGGTGCAAAAATAATGGCAATTTCAGACTGTTAGCTTTAAATCATTATAACTAGACTCAAACACATTTTTATAAATCAAAATAGGAGTCATAAAAATCAAAACATTTTTGCCAATGAGAAATAGGTTTATTCCTGTAGTGTAAAAATCCATGCTTCAGGATTCGACAAAATCTTGGAAAGCATTTTTCTGTGTCCTGCTGGTTGTGGAAGCATTTTCCCTACAAAAAGTTGTCAAGACACTTGAAGACGTGGTAGTCGGTTGGCAAGAGGTCAGGTGAATAGCCTTCTTGCCAACCGACTACCAAGTCTTGATAGATAAACGTATCTAAATTTATGTCTACATAAAACACAGATGAGGCAACAGTTCGTAGCACAATACATTCAACTTTTGAAGCCTTGGTTGTGCGACATGTGGTCAGGCATTGTCAAGGAGAATTGGGCCCTTTCTGTTGACCAATGCCAGCTGCAGGCATTTCAGTTGTCGGTACATCTCATTGATTTGTCTGAGCATCATTCTCTGAGCTAATGGTTTTGTTGGGACTCAGAAAGCTGTAGTGGATCAGACTGGCAGCAGACTACCAAAGAGTGACCAGGGCCTTTTTAGGTGCACATTTGGCTTTGGGAAGTGCTTTGAAGCTTCTTCCCAGTCCAGTCACTGAGCTGATCATGACTGGTTGCTGTATAAAATCCACTTTTCATCATATGTCTCAATCGATTGAGAAATGGTTTATTTTTATTGCATAGAATAGGAGAAGACGACACTTCAAAACAACTACTTTTTTTTTTAATTTTCTCTCAACTCACGAGGCACCCACTGACCAAGTTTTTCGCTTTTCTAATTTGTTTAAAATACCGAAGGAACATAGAAGAGTCGACTTTGAGTTCTATGGCAACTTCTCGTGTAGTTGTAAGAGGATCAGCTTTGATGACTGCGCTCAATTGGTCATTGCCAACTTCTGATGGCCAGCCACGATGCTCATCTTCAAGGCTCTCATCTTTTTTGCAAAACTTGAACCATAACCTTACTACATGTTCATTAGCAGTTCCTGGGCCAAATGCATTGTTAATATTGCAAGTTGTCTCTGCTACTTTATGACCCATTTTGAATTTAAATAAGAAAAATCTCTAAAATTCGCTTTTTGTCTAACATCATTTCCACAGTCTAAACTTAAATAAAATAAACAGCAAGTAATAAATCATTAACATAAAAAGGAAAAGTGGGAAAGGCCCATTAAAATGACGTATAACACAACCATCTTTAAGAATGTGTTCCAATATCAAATGGCAAATTGCAACAATGCAAAAATCACAATTATGTTTGCACCAACCATATATGTATATGTATACATACAGGCACACACACATACTCCTTGTCCTTTCAATTGACATGCTTATGCTGTTTGGAAAGCATAAATTACCCCCAAAAATCTGTTTAGAACATTCATGAGAATTTCTTTATATAAAGGAGTGGAATTGGATTATTTGTAACTCAGAGGATAAGTGCTTGAGGGGATGGATATCTCATTCTTTATGATGTGATTATTAATATATAGTATTTGATAGCACAACAGGGCGACTATACTCAAAACAATTAAATTGAACATTTTAAAATAACTAAAAGGGTATAATGGGATTGTTTGTAACACAAAGGATGAATGAATGCTTGAAGGGATAGGTACCCCATTTCCCGTGGTAAGATTTTTATATATTGCCTGTCTGTATCAAAACATTTCATCTACCACATAAATATATACATCTATGTGTCCACAACAACTTAAAATTTAAAATTAAAAAAGAATTCTACACGGTCACATGTGCAAGTATTACTTAGGAGTATATTTACTAATACATGTGTGTATTATTAATATGTTCATTAATAATAAATGTGGATCTCAGGGTAATTTACATATAAATATATATATGTATGTATACATACATGTGTGTGTGCTTGTGTGTAGAAAGTTTGGATAGGCTAGTAGCTGTAACAAAATAGAACCCAAATGTACAGCTGCCAATGGCCCCAGCACTGCAATAAGTGTTTATTTCTCACTCACTTACGCCTGCTAAGTGGCTTCCAGGCCAGAAAAGCAGAGTTTGCCTGTTTATAACGGCATTGCTTGAGGATAATCTAAGTGGTCATTTTTTTAATACATATATGTTATTGCACTTTAGGTTCTGGGGTACACGTGCAGATCATGCAGGATTGTTGCATAGATACATAAATGGCAAGGTGGTTTGCTGCCTCAATCCCCCGTCACCTATATCTGGCATTTCTCCCCATGTTATCCCTCTCCAACCTCCTTACCCCTTGCTGTCCCTCCCCTAGTCCCCCACAACAGACCCCAGTGTGTGATGCTCCCCTCCCTGTGTCCATGTGTTCTCACTGTTCAACACCCGCGTATGAGTGAGAAGATGTGGTGTTTAATTTTCTGTTCTTGTGTCAGTTTGCTGAGAATGATGGTTTCCAGATTCATCCATGTCCCTACTAAGGATATGAACTCATCATTTTTTTTTTTTTTTTTGAGACGGAGTTTCGCTCTTGTTACCCAGGCTGGAGTGCAATGGCCCGATCTCGGCTCACCGCAACCTCCGCCTCCTGGGTTCAGGCAATTCTCCTGCCTCAGCCTCCCAAGTAGCTGGGATTACAGGCACGCGCCACCGGGCCCAGCTAATTTTTTGTATCTTTAGTAGAGACAGGGTTTCACTTTGTTGACCAGGATGGTCTCGATCTGTTGACCTCGTGATCCACCCGCCTCGGCCTCCCAAAGTGCTGGGATTACAGGCTTGAGCCACCGCGCCCGGCTGAACTCATCATTTTTTATGGCTGTGTAGTATTCCATGGCATATGTGTGCCACATTTTCCTTGTCCAGTCTATCATCGATGGACATTTGGGTTGGTTCCAGGTCTTTGCTATTGTAAACAGTCTGTAATGAACATACATGTGCATGTGTCTTTATAATAGAACAATTTATAATCCTTTGGGTATGTACTGAGTAATGGGATGGCTGGGTGAAGTGGAATTTCTATTTCTAGGTCCTTGAGGAATGCCACACTGTCTTCCACAATGGTTGCACTAATTTACAGCCCCACCAATAGAGTAAAAGTGTCCCTATTTCTCCACATCCTCTCCAGCATCTAAGTGGTCATTTTCTCTAGAAGTTCTAACTGAACCTCAGTGGTCTCATTTCCCAAGTGGGCAAGGCTTTCCTCCTCTGCTCCCACAGACTCCTGTAATAGACCCCATATTTAATTTTTTTCTAATTTTCTTTCTTTCTTTCTATTTGAGACAGAATCTCACTCTGTTGCCCAGGCTGGAGTGAGTGATCTTGGCTCACTGCACCCTCTGCCTCCCAGGTTCAACTGATTCTCCTGACTCAGCCTCTTGAGTAACTAGAACTACAGGCAAGCACCACTATGCCCAGCTAATTTTTGTATTTTCAGTTAAGATGGGGTTTCAACCAGTTGGCCAGGCTGGTCTCAAACTCCTGACCCCAAGTGATCTGCTCACCGTGGCCTCCCAAGTGCTGGGATTACAGGCATGAGCCACTGTGTCCTGCCCATACGTCACTTTTGACAGGGTTTTGTTGCCTTCCACTCGTCAGAGGGAGGAGTCAGTTACCTTGCAGGATCTTCAGGGGGTGTACAAAGTAGAGATGACCAAAAATGGCTCTTCTGTTACTGAAAGAGGCTAACATTTTATCATTAAGATCCTGCCATTTATTTAAATGTTTATTTTTTATCATGTCTAAATGTAAATACTTTTAGGTGCAAAGGTATTCTATCACCATTGATTTATATATAATATACTAAAAAAGCAAAAACTAAAAATTGGATAAGCAAGTGAATTGAAGGTCAACAACAGCCTGGAGTCAGAGGTAAGAGGTCAATGGAAAGTGCACATCATTTTCCAAAGATGTCTTTCAATCACTGGGGGGTAATTTGAGTTATTTAACATGTATTGACTGAGGTATTTTATTTGATAAGCACCTCATTAGATTCTCTCTCTATATATAAGTGTGTGTGTATATGTGTGTGCATGTATACATACCATGGAATAGGAAATACATATAAATAGATATTTATAATATTTTTATATATTTTTATTTATACATATATCCATGGTATACATACCCTTACGTAGTTTTCGGTGAAAGCCAACCCAATGAAATAGATTCATTTCTTTATTTTAAAATTAAGGACTAGTTTTAGTGATTGGATGGCCTTCATAAGGTAATACAATTAAATAATCAGAACTGGTATCTATATCCGGCTGACTGCAAAACTCCCTGTTCTTTCTCACTTGCTTCAAGGTGCTTCCTTAGGTATAGATAAATATCATTTCTAAGGACAACGTTTTCCTCAGAAAACCTATTGCCACCTTCATATATATATGTGTGTGTGTTTGTATCAAATATATGTGTGTTTGTGTGTATGCATATATGAATACATACATACACATACACACAAAAACACGCATACACATATATTTCTAAATTCCAATGAGAGAGAATATAACTAATTAACTTTTAAAATATATTTACGTATGTGCTTACACAAGTGGTGCATGTTTATATACACATATGTGCATTTATATGAGTGCACTCATAAATCCCATCAACAGATTTCTCATTGTCTAAGTCACATTTTCTGCAGCCATAATGCCATTTCTCCCAGATTTTATATATCCCGTTTGTCTTCTTGTTTTCAAAATACTCCAGTTAATTATCACATAATGCTATTTCTTTTAAATAAAAGTAAGTTGTTTTCTCCAGCTTCATGCCTAAGATATATTTCCAGTTCAATGTAAGTGTATGTGCGTGTGCGTGTGTGTGTGCATGTGTGTGTCTGTGTGTGCACACATGTGTGTGTGTGTGTGTGTGTGTGCATCTACTAGGGAAACAATAACACCATGCTGAATAAAGAGTCAGGAGTCAAAAACCAGGATTTATTCCTGGCTCTGCTACCAACAATTTCTGTTATCATCTGAAAACTGCAGACACTAAAATGTCTGCACTTTTTAGATGATTAACAGGATTTTTTGGTAGCAGTTTTTCTGAAGAGTAAAAGGTTAGCTAAGGTTAGGTTTTATAAGGTTAGATCTTTAGGTTCTAACCTTATAAAAATCAGTAGAATTTAGTAGTCAAGTGCACAAACTCAAGACACATAACACTCGTAGTGTCACTGTTACCTTGGAAAAACCAATCTCTCTATGCGTCTTTCTGATTGGATATGCTCTTGTCATTGTCTAAGTTACATTTTCTGCAGCCATACATTTTGTGAGCCATTTTCTCATCTGCAAAATGTTTATATTTGTAATAAAATTTCAGTGAATTGTTATAATTAAACAATTTATTTTGTAGCTTAGAAAGTGCCTAACAAATAATTACTGATTAATAAATGTTTAGACAATTATATTCTCTAAAATAGGTAGTCCAACAATGTGATACAAAAAAGGTTCAAAAAATAGTTCAAATAGATTTAAAAGGTCATGATATATCCATTATTAAATATAGAAAGATTAGCCAAAAGGAAAAACACGCATGACACAGTTATGGAGATGTGTAATTCAATCTTAATTGAAGAGGATGCATATACACAAAAGGCAGAAGAGAAAACAGCTTTCCTGGTTCCACCGCAAATAAGCAGTAAGTGCTCTTCCAATTATCCTCCTGCCATTGGACAAGTTGTTGACTCTCACCATTCATTGTCTTGTTGCTGACATCTCCCTCATCTTAAATTGCACATTATGGGGGCTACTCTCTGGCTCTCCAAGGCATGAACAAATTGCCTTCTGTTTATCTCCGCCATCAGTCAGGTATAATAATAGGCTATTTCCTCAAACCCTGGAAATGCAACCAGCTCAATTCAAGCCCTAGTGGTTGGAAAGTGTCCAAAGTTAAAATATGCAAGATTCAAAGACCAGAATTTATAAAAAGTAACTGTTCCCACTTAGAAAATGTTAATTATGGTCTGTCTTTTTGACTTCTAGCAAAACCTAATTATTCTTTTATGAAACAATGAGAAATCTATCAGAGTACAGATAAAAAGTCTTAGTCTATTACCATTTCTGTAACAGCTGGGACAGTGTAATATTTAAAATGTCCCTCTCCACTTCTTTAATTTACTCATCTAGGAAATAACAATAATCTTCAGCATTGCATTCAACGCCTTCTATGGCTGTGCTATTCAACTTTTTTTGTCTCTGTATTGTATCCCCTTATTCTCGTCTTTTATCACACCCGTTTCCTAGTCCCAATAAACTCCCTGGAATCCCATGTATCTTGATGTTCAAGAAAACATACACAGAATTTCTTTGGGGTGGAATATTTTAATCTTGCTCTCTTCTAACTTCCTAATTTCTAAGCATTTTTGAACACCTAGAACAGATGCCATACATCTCCATGAATCTTTCTAAAATCCCAGTGTTAGAATTGCTTTGCAATATTTTGTGCCTTTACAGAAACACACAAGCAGCTACAGCCTTTTATGGCAATCTATATGATATGGTTTGGCTCTGTGACCCCACCCAAATCGCATCTTGAATTGTGATCCCCATGTGTTAGAGAAAGAAACTGGAGGAAGATGATGGATCATGGGGGCAGTTCCTCCCATGCTGTTCTTGTCACAGTGAGTGAGTTCTCACCAGAATTGATGGTTTAAAAGTATGTGCCAGTCTCCCCCTGCCACCCCATCCCACTGCCATAATTCCCCTTAACCTTCTGCCATGATGGTAAGTTTCCTGAGGCCTTCCCACCCATAAGGAACTGTGAGTCAATTAAATTTTTTAATATAAATTCCCCAGTCTCAGGTAGTTCTTTATAGCAGTGTAAAACCTGACAAATACATTATGCATTATTATTCATTGTTGGTATATACCCCAGACACCCACTAATCTACATATAACCTGGACCACATCTTATTCATCTTAACGCCTAGCATAGACAGTATTATAACTGACAAACTGGTTTAAAAACTTTTTGTTGGATAAATGAGTTTATAAACAAAACTTGATTCCTTAAAAGTAGAATGAGAAAGTGGGACTCTGAAGTTCACCTCAACTATATAAAAAAATTATGTATTCAACTTTGCAAACGCATCTAGTCAATGTAAACGAAGACAACAAAGAGTGATTATTTTACTTATTTTTAAAGTAATTAGCAAAATTGAGCAGCACGTGGGTCACCTTTGCTTTGACAGAGACGATGATGTAGATAATTAGATAAATGAAAGAGATTTAGAGAGGATTAGTTACCTAGTGTAACCCAGAAGCAAGATATTATGATAATCTAAAAGCAGGCAAATTTAAAAAGTGAAGACAATTATAATACATTAAGCCAATTTTTTTATTAGCAAAAGAGGAAAATTTATTCTTCTGAATCAGCAAATATATGGGCCCCATTAGCTGAAAGCACACAATTAAACAAATGGGAAAATTCCTTAAGTAATTTAAGTTAACATATATGTATTTCTCAATAACCATTTACAATTTCAACTCAAATTGCTGCACAAAAACTAGAATATTCAAAATGTTAATCACAATTAGAAACAGAGGTTAGCGTATAATAGTTTATTATGAAACAGTTTTTTTTTCATGTAAATGAGAGCCTTTATGACAGTCCCAAAGCTGACTTGCTCTAATACCTTATTTTCTATAAAAATTAGAATTACCGGCCAGGTGTGGTGGCTCATGCCTGTAATCCCAGCACTTTGAGAGGCCACGAGGTCAAGAGATCGAGACCACTCCAGCCAACACGGTGAAACCCTGTCTTTACTGAAAATGCAAAAATTAGCTGGTCGTGGTGGCACACTCCTGTAATCACAACTACTCAGGAGGCTGAGGGAGAAGAATCACTTGCACCCAGAAAGCGGAGGTTGTGGTGAGCCAAGATTGCACCATTGCACTCCAGCCTGGTGACAGAGGGAGACTCCATCTCAAAAAAAAAAAAATTAGAATTGCCAGATTTGACAGTCGATCTTGTCACATCATAGGTCTTGATGATTATAAAGCAGTGCCAAAAGATAAAATTACAACAAATTCAAAAAACTAATTGGCTTTTATTTGCAATCTTAAAATCAGGTAATACATTATACTTAAAATATAATAAATGTTCTGCTGTGTGTGATCAAATAGTTGGTTTTTATAAGGTGAGAAAAAGGAAACAACAATAAATAAAGTAGATTCATTTATATCAGGCTACTATAGTTTGCTAATAATTGTTAAAACAGAGAGAAAATTTGTATTATGCTGACACAGGTAGAGCATTTTTTGATCGATTGCTGTGCATCTGTTTTCAGAAAAAAAAACTGATCTATTTGATTATTTACCTGTTTCTTTAAATTTTCAGGTTGATTATGCAGCACATAGCATAACTCCATTTTGATTTGGTCTGATATGCTGGAGCCTAGTACATAAACTGAGTCCAAAATAATGGCCATAATTTTATTTAACATTTCCCCCTCTTTGTTCAGGCTGACACCTAAGTGCCAGTGTGACAAAAACTTAATATGTTTTCGCTACTCTCTGTTACCACCATTCTGGGTTTTCAGTCTCAACATATCATTCATAGGTCACAGTGTCCTTATCACATGTACCTTGAATTTTTGCTGTTCCAGCAAAAGAAAAACCATTTGACGTTCAGTTGATGGCTGCGTGTAGATATTTAAAACTTTTGAGAGAATACAGAATGCCAGAGAGACTACTATTATGATTGTCAGGAGAACAATACAGCGTTGGGAGAATGCATACTAGCCGAAGTCCCTATGAAACAAATGAACTAAAATCTAATATCAAAGAGTGAACCAGATTAGAAATCTACCCATATTAACCAAATAGTTTACTGATTAATTTTTTGCAACTGAGTTTCTATATTGCCCAACATACTTATATATGTGAATTAAGAAGCATTAGCCACCTCACAAACCATTCCTTGTTCAGCCAGTAGGTAATTGAGAGAAAATCTCTTATCTAGTACAATTCTAACAAGATAATTTAGAAAAGTCTATTGTACAGCTAGAGCCACGGTAGTAGAGCCATTGCTATAGAGGCCATGGTGAGAAATACATTTCTAATCCTTGACTCACTTCTACCTACTCCACACCATGAGAAAGGTTGTCTTAAAAATAATGCTTATCCAGAAAGGTTAATGCTTCCTGGCAATATTCTCCTTAACCTATGTTGTAGGTTAAGGAGAATGAACCAATGTTCTGCTTCTGACTGATTATGGAGTGACAAAGATACCATTAAAATTCTTAAACCATATTCTCCCTTCATTTGCCATTGGTCAAGTTACTTATAGAAGCTAGGAATTTTAAAATTCTAACTACAGGATTATTCTGACAAGTGAAAGAAGTATGCACAAGCAAAGAAAACAATTAGAAGAATTAGAGTCTCATTAAGAGGGGAAGTCTTGTTCCAATGTCTTGGGAAAAGCTGCCCACAACATGACATCATCAACTTCGTGTCTTTGTGTGCAAGTTTGAATGTCTCTGCTTATAACACTGAATATTTCTGTGGCTCACACATCAGGCACAAGGGTTGTCCTTTGAAATTTACATTGAGTTATCCAGCTCCAGCTTATAAAGTAGTTCTTGTTCTTAGTGATTTCAAGTCATAAAAGTAAAACAAAAAAACTGGATTGGAGAAAGCTAGAAGAATTTAGGATCCAATCCAGTCTACAGGTCAATAATAAAAACTTAAAAGCAACGAATAGGGTTAGAATCTATTAACAGGTATACTATAGTTTTCTTCTGAAACTTAGTTTTTCTTTTTCTAGTCATGCTCATTTCTACTCAAATCTAATTGTTTTAAAAACAAGTAGACTAATTGTTTTAAAAACAAGTTTAATCTCATCAAACTTGGCTTGATTATTTAAGTAAGTGCAGAAAGAATCGTGATTGACCAGATAGGCTGTTTTTAAGTTTGCTTTGCTGGAATTTTGTATAAGGAATCCCAGATTAGACTTTTAAAAGTGTCTCAAGTTTAGAAAGCCAAACCAAAGCAGACTTCAGACTGTGCCTGTAGTATTGATATATTAGGGTGAATTATTATCTTTTTGAAGTTTCTGAAATATCCTGGGGTTCTACCGATAAGTGCAATTTTTCTATTCACTGCAAGTCTGGGAACCCTTGAAGCCAGGTATCCTCCTCTCTTTCTCAAATATGACATCTCAGTCAAAGCCTTGCTAATATAATCATAATTTCTAGAAATATATGTTGTTTCATAATATAATTTTTTATGTTTATTAACAGACCGAAATGTATTTAACTTATCTACACTGTATAAATATGATTCCAAAACATATACACTTTAATATATGTTTAGCAGTTAGGATTTCAGCCTTTTAACCTGCTTAGAAATAACTCAGATGTTAAATTAACATCTCTTACTTAATATAATATAAATTTAAAACTTTAAGTTGCCAAAAATATTTTTGAAACTATGAAAGATTCATTGATGAAATTTTATCCCATTTACATTTATCTAACTTACTTTTTCTTAATAATTGTGCTTGAGTTGCTCAAGAACATTTTCATGAAACATTTACCATCACACCCAAATTTTCCACAAACCCTCCTCTATCTTTCAGAGCCATTCATCTTTTCAAGAAAATTATTTACTCTAAATTTCTCTTCTTTACCCCTGACCAGTTTATCCACTCCAAAATGAGACTGAGTCAAGGGACCATTGCCCATTTCTTGATTGACCTGCATGAGTATTATCCTAAGTGATTGTTAGTTAGTTTACTCATTATAATCTGTACAGTTTTCCTTTTAAATTGAGCTTCGGTTTCTTAACTGGATTACTGAGTTTAAAGAGGAGCATACGAATAAGCAGGACATTTTCTATGCCTGAATTCAGCATAGACAGCCCTGAACTAGGGTGTGAAAGCGGTTAAAAAAGAAAACTGTTTTTGCGCAAGGTCTAGCCTTTATAAATACTTTATCTAGCTTTCCTTTTCCCTTTGGGGTAAAATAGCGACTCACTGAAAAAGGTAGCAGGTTCAATTTTTCTAAGCAATTAATTTCTTTATCTTTTCATTTACTTTTTGTAAGAAGCCTTTTGAAGAGGCAAAAATTTTTTGAAATATTTTTAAAAGCTTTTGTACAGCAATTAAAATAGGTACCCCTGGGTGGACCTAATATAGGAGTTGTATTTTAAAACACATGCCTTAGACGAACAACCTTGACCATTTGGAATGTCCAACATAATATGCATTGTAATTCTAAATTATCTTTAGTAATGTCTTGCCATTTTTGTAAGTATTTGCAGCTTCTGTGGCCTAATACGTACACATGTAAAGGTCAGGTATAACCAAAAGGTGGAGTATTCAGTTCTTTAGATATTAAGACTTCTATTTTTACATTGAATCTTGGGTGTCTTAGAGCCAAAATAAAAGGCTAAAAAGAAAACACCATAGGGTGGGTCCTGTAATGTTTTTACAGTGTTCTTCTGTTGAACAGAAATTTTCCTGAGACTGGTAGGTAACCTGGTGTCACCTTTCCAGTTTAATGACCCAGCTTTTCTTAACATGCGAGTCGTATTTTTAGTTGATTAGTGATCTAACAGCTTTCAGGTGACTGCCTCTTGTCCACCACTCAAGTTATGTGTTGGCTCAAAGATTTCCTTTGATCAGCTTAGCCAATAATTTCCCCCTACCTAAACATGCAAAACAAAAACAAGAAAAGGAGAAAACTCAAGTTTTGGTAAACTTCTGAAAGCTGGATTCACACATCTCATGCATTAATAGCAACTTAATGGAACTGCCATCCATTACCTTTAAAGTTCTAGTGACTGTCAGTTACCCGTCAATTTCCATGCAAACCCCCAAAATCACACACTCTCTCACAACACAAATAAGCACTGGATTCAAAAGCCAAAAATATCAGGGGGCTAAAGGCAAAGAGAGCAGAATTTGAACTGAAGAAGATTTCACAACCCTCAGATTTTGGAGAGGAATCCTCAGAAAGGCAGTCAGCAGTGCCTTACCTGCATTCCCCACGGGATCTTGGGGTGTCCTTGGAGTCCCTTCATAAGTTGCCAGAAATGGGCAAAAGACAAAATTACAGCAAATTAAGTTTAAACATCTCATTGGCTTTTATTTGCTATTCTAGAAATAGGCAACACTTCATTATAATAAATAGAATAAGTGCTTTGACTGTCATGACAGAAGAGTTGGATTTTGGAAGGTGGGAACAAGAAAAAAGAATAGTTAAAAAAAGTGGATATCAAGTTACTAGAGGTTACTTTTCACATAAGATGCAAAGCAGAGGGAAATGTCTTACTATGCTGAGTCAGGTAGACTGGGATTTTTCTGATTGATTGCTGTGAATCTCCAAATTTCAGAAAAACAGTGGCCTGCGGATTTACTTGCTTCCTGTGGGTTTCAGTTAGATTATGTGGCACTTGACATGAGTAACTCCACTTTGGTTTGGTCTGTTCTGCTGGGGTTTTGTGTGCAAGGCCTCAGTCCAAAACAATGGCCTCTCATAATTTTGTTTAACAGAGGTACCTCAATTTTACTTTCATCATACTCTTCTTGATTGAAATTTACAATCTCCATCATTAATGCACTGAGATTTACAATCTCTTCATATGTTTATCGGATATTTGCATTTCAGTTCTGAATTGTGATGATATTTCTTTTTGTTTCTTTTTAGTTTTTCTTCTCAGCAACTTTAATTTACTATTCCTAGAGGTTTCATGGATTCTATTTTGGCTTTTGTAAAATTTGTCAATCTAATAGCATTTTTGTGTGTGAATTATCTATCTTTCCTCTCTGGCAGTTTGTAGACTCTCCATATTTTGTATTCTGAAGCTTTCCTAAAATATGTGAACTTGTTTTTATTTACTATATATAATATACAGAATTCCTTATGCATCAAGTTCTACAAATTCATGCTTCTATCCAATTCATGACATTTTTCTGCCATTATGCATTCAAATATTGCTGTTTTTGTTTTCTTTATTATTACACAGATGTTGAAGGAGGAAAAAAATTGGTATTCCATTCCTGATTCTTTTCACATAGATGTGCTCCTATTGATATTTCACACCATTCTTTGTCTACCTCCTTACTGGCACTAGCACAAAAAAAGTAGAGTAAATTTCATGATGCAATAATTTGGAGAAAAAAAAAGGTACGGTTGACAGTTTTTTCCAGCTTTATTGAATAAAATTAATAAGAAAAAATGTATATATTTAAGATATACAATGTGCTATATTGATATAAGTATTAATTGTGGAATAATTCTGCAATCAAGCTGATTAACATATTCCTTACTTCACATAGTTACAAGTGTGTATGTGTCTGTGTGCACACGCTTGTGTGTATATATGGTGAGAACAAGTAAAACCTAACCTCTTAGCAAATTTCAAGTATACTATACAATATAATTAGTGACAGTCATCATGCAGTGCATTCGATTCCCAGAACACATTCATCTTGTAACTGAAAGTTGAGATTTTGTGACAAGCATCTCTCCATCCCAGTCACATTACTGCCTGTGGTGTTCATTACTTCACTGGGGTCACTCTGGCCCCATGGCTCTTCCTCAACCTCAGCTCAACCTTTGCACTCACTTGTCCTAGAAGGTTCTTCAGCTTTTGACAATACTGACTTCTGCTTATCCCTCAGATCTCTGCTCTTCTTATACAAATAAATTTTTCCTAGAACTTATCATTAGTTAACATTCTATTTAATTATTCACATTTCATCTTTCCATTAGCTATTATGCCTTGTGTGATAGGAGTTGATTTGCTTGTTTACTGATTTTCATTAGAATCTTAAAAAGTGTCTGGTACATGATAGGTATTAAATAAATATTGACCAAATGAGCAAATGACTTTATAATGTTTTATCATATATATTTAGTTGTGGACAGTTTTATGGTTTGTTGAATATTTTCATGTACATTTACATTAAGTGGTTGTACTAAGCCTAGAAATCAAATATCTCATATTTAAAATATTCTGTTTTTTTAATGTCAGAAATATGTAGTCCTATATGTAAGGTTAATAAATTTTATAATAACAGCTAGTAGTCATGAAACTTTTATGTAAAAAACACTGTGCTTTAGAAATAGAATTTCAGACCATACTCAAAACAAGATTGCTTATATTATTTATGTTTTTACCTTATTATATGGAAACACTAACTATGACTGAGTGAAGTTAAACTAATTACCAGGGGTTACTCATATAAGAGTGGATCCATTAAATCAAACTGAGATTTATGTGACGTCAAAACCCGTGCTATTTACACCAACTACCTTTTCAGATCGCAGTCCTAATTTATCTTATCTCTATTAATAACTACATAAATTATATCTACTTACAATATTTTTACTCCATCTTTAATTCATTCTGATATTCAAGCACATTTTTCCTGTGTTTAATTGGTCTGAGTCTGACACAAACGTTAGGTGATTTATTTAAAATTAATTCAACTTGACAGCATTCTTTGGAGAATCTGTATTTAATATCTTCATTTTCCATAAATGCTCATTATAGAAGACAAGTTCTCTGAACAGCATTGGTTATGGCTCCTGTGAATCATCTCACACACTCCACGCTATAACAGCAAGCTCCACTCTTCATTGCAATGAGAACACTGTGTAAATTCCCTGAACTTGCAAGACTTGAAGGACATAAAACAGACTTACAGATCTCACTCAGAACACAGAGTACTTTCACCACTGGGTCAGAATGGCACTGTGGCTGCAACAAAGACAGAGTTTTGAGCTTCTAGAAGATAGGCCTGGAGTGGAACTAGTCATCAATAATATTACACATTCCATAGTATGCATTGAGCAGCTATGTCAATGTATGAAATGACTGCGATACCATGTAATGTGACATCCTTGTCTTGTATTCTAAACTTACTGCTATCTCTTGCAAGTAGAGATGGTCTGAGTTCTCATGATGAGTTAAGGATGCTTGCTTTTCATGTCATCAGTTAAAAAGCAAGTTAAAAGATTAATATTTTGTGTTTGAGGCCATATATTCCTGGCACTAAAATAGCCACAGACAACAATGACCCCAAAAAAAAATTTGTTCTGACTACATCTTATAACTCATCATTTCTATTCTTTTCCACTGGAGCTTCCACCCAATACTTCAAAGACACATACTTTCTCCTTACAGCCAGGCACCCAGAACTATTAATGATCTTACATAACATATGCCAGCCTTCAACCTGGAATATTCTTCCCCCTCTGGTAACGGTTGTAGGAATATTTTCACTGACAGCAGAGGTGGAGTTGAGTTATAGGTTTTACTTTTTTCAGGGCATTGTAATATGTCTTGTTTACCAAACTACCTCTCCAACTAGAGAGTGAACTCCTATGGAACAAGGCACATTATCAGGTCAATGCAAAAGTAATTTCAGTTTTTGTCATGAAAAGTGAAACTGTGATTACTTTTGCACCAAGCTATAATAAGTAATTGATTTTCTTTGTATTCCTAACTTTGAGTACAATGCATGACATATAAAATAAGTGTGGTACTTCATGAATGAATGAATAAATGAATAAATGATTTTCAAGCATTTAAAATAAATATAGGTTTCCCTACAGGCCATTATCCTTAGCAATCTAATGCAGGAACAGAAAACCAAGTACCACATGTTCTCATGTATAAGTAGGAGCTAAATGATGAGAACACATGGACACAAAGAGGGAAATACTGCCCTTTCAGAGGGTTAAGGGTGGGAAGAGGGAGAAGATCAGGAAAAATATCTAATGGGTACTAGGCTGAATACCTGGGTGATGAAATAATCTGTACTACAAACCCCCGTGACACAAGTTTACCTATGTAACAAACCTGCACTTGTAGCCCTGAACTTAAAATTAAAGTTAAAAAAATTAAAGTTGAATATTGTTGGGAAAAGTTAGATCAGGAATGCTAGATAGTGTTTTCTTTTGAGTATGTTTCCATTGCCTGTAGGGAGAATAAATCAGTTTAGTGGGAGAGACAGTAAAGGACTTAGGACTATGGACCCTAGTATCTAACTTCTTGATTTCTAATCCTGTCTTAAGGGTCACTTGCTGTCTTTGCACAAGCTGTTAAACTTTTCTGAGTATCCATCTCTTCAATTTAAAAATGGGGATATTGAGAGTTTCTGCAATCAAGTGGATTCAAGTCAGACTTAAATTACACAAAATATATAGATATCTTTAGCACAATATTTAGCACATGGTAGAGACCCAGAAATATGAAAGGCTACAGAAAAATTATAATACTTATCATCTTATTATGATTGTTCTCTAGGAAAAAACAGGTCTGGCCATCACTGTGTGCAAAAATGTATTGTCTTAAATAATAGAAGTTTCTGATATTCTTTTGTTAAGTCTGTGTGTTATGCTTTATGATAAACCATTGGTCTTTACATACTTGAAGTAAATATGTTGCTTAGTTTAATTAAAAAGATATGCATGTGCCTACCCTATCTCAGGCACTATGCTGGGTGTACAGATGCAAAGTATAACAAAACATTCTCTTGCCCATAAAGAATTTATAGCATGGGGAGATGTAAAGGGCTATTTAAAGCAGCCTTCACAATTCCTGTTTTCTGAGAAGCTAGTCCAGTTTGTGCAGACCATGGCCTCCTGAGTATCTCACCTTGTGAATAGACTAACTACTCATTTTTACTGGATTTCTTCTGAAGAGGCTAGCAGCCAGAGTACGAAGAAGAATTGTGCTTGGGCTAACATACTCAGTTACCTTCACGGCCACAACAACTTTACCTATGAGCAGACCTAGCATTTATTTAGAAAGTAAGAATGCCTGACTCTTTTCCTCTCTATTATGTGTTTTTTGATTACTTTAACTTATTTGAGAAAGATTGTTACTGCTACATATTTTTGTTTTAGTAGTCAAGTTATAAGAACAAACAGCACTAATTAAATTTGGAAGAAATACACTCACATCAGGGATTAAACGTAAATGTGCGCCCTTTTTCTTTTATTTGATGACAGTGCGTGCTTTGAACTTGATTGTGGTTTTCACTCTGCAATGGTAGAGCACAGAATTATTAGAAGTAAATATATAAAATGTCATACATTAGATGAAAAGCAAAACATTGTGAACAAGCCATCTTTCTTTTTCTATAACAAGCTCTAGAATATTACAGAAATAGTGTTACACAGCCTTGGTATTCTTAATGTCATTCTATTTAAGAGTTCTTTTGTTGGAGACAATATGAAGCTAACACAAAAACTAAAACCACCTTAACTCACACTGTACTTCAAATACACTTCTTCAGTGAGCACGTGAACATACACACGTTCACATACATCATACATACATGCACACAAATGTGCATGCAAGTGCACATAAAAGTACCCGTCCAGTATTAAATGTTAAACATCAGTGTTGGGTTTCACTCCAAGTGCTCAACTTCAGCCTCTCCCCAAAGAGATAGTTTAGCATCATCTCTCAGTGATCACAGACTTTTAAACATCAACTTCCAGATTAAATCCATCTTCCGAATTCTTATGTTTTTGATTAAAAAACACAAATTCTTCAGAAGCAATGGAACAAAAAAGCACAACTCAATTATTGACAAACACATGAGAAAAAGGGCTAACAGCAAGAACACAACAGTTATCTTGATGAATTATCTTGATGAATTTATAGATACAGAAACATTAGATATGCAGTATCTACGAAGTCTACCATGTATTAAACTGTTTACAATTACAAAACCCCATGATTCTATGAATAACTGTGAAGTACTGTGACCAAATGAAAGTCTTAGAGCAACAACAATACTTTCCCTCCAGAGTTACATTTCAGGTGGAAAGTATCAGAAAGCTCCAGAAAACTGTGTTTTCCTTATTGTGCTGTAGTTATTTTATTGAATTGTAATTTACATCAAATAAGTCATATATTTACATACATGCATTAAATTTAAACAAATCTGTAAACTCGTGTGACCATCACCATAATTAAGATACATAAAACATCATCTTCATCCACAAAGTTTCTCTTGCCTCTTTCCAGTCAATTTCTACCAACTCAGGCCCCAGGCAATCTATTGTAATCATAAATTCTCTAGGTTCCCACATAAATGGATTAATACAGTCTAGTGGTCACCCAGTATCAGTAAGAATTGGTTCTAGGAACCCTAAAGATACCAAATACACAGATGTTCTAGTGTCTTATGTAAAATGATGTAGGATTTGCATACAACTTATGATGCACATCTTCCCTTATATTTTAAATCATCTCTAGATTATTTATAATACCACATGCAATGTAAATGCTATGTAAAGAGTTGTTACAATGTATTTTTTAATTTATGTTATTTTTGCTGTATTGGTATTTATTTTATTTTTGAATATTTTAAATGTGCAGTTGGTTGAATCTTTCCATGAAGAACCTACAAATACTGATGACTGACTGTACATATATTCTTGTCATCTGGCTTCTTTAGCACACCATGGTTTTGAGATTCACCCATGTTGCTGCATATAGTAATAATCTGGTGTTCTTTGTTGTTGAATACTATCCATGTTATGTATATATTACAATCTGTTTATCAAGTCACCTTGTTGGTAGGCATTGATTTATTTTCATTTTTAATGTTTTATAAGTATAGCTGTTAATATAATTTAGATGTTTGTCCCCTCTAAATCTCATGTTGAAATTTAATTCCTAGTGTTTTGGATATGGAGCCTGGTGGGAGGTGTTTAGCTCATGAGGGTGGACCCCTCATGAATGACTTGGGCCATCCCCTTGGTGATAAATAAACTCTGGCTCTGAGTTCACATGAGATCTGGTCATTTAAAGGTTTGTGGCACCACCCTCACTTATCTTGCTTATTCCTGCTTTCGCCAAGTGACATGCCTGTTCTCCCTTCTCAACCTCCCCAGAAGCTAAGCAGTTACCAACACCATACTTCCTATAAAGCCCGCAGAAGCATGAGCCTATTAAATTTTTTAAAATAATAAGCTAATTCAGTTGCTATAAATATTTTTACACAGACTGCTATCAACTGAATTGTGTTCCCTCTTTCCCAAATTCATATGTTGAAGCCTACATCCCAATGTGGTGGTGTTTCAGCATGGGGCCTTTGGGAGGCAATTAGAGTTAGACGAATCTGGTTATGACCGTAGGGTTCTTATGATGAGATCAGTGTCCTTATGAGAAGAGATACCAGAGAACGTGCTCACTCTCTCCACCTTGCCAGGACACAGAGAGAAGGCAGCCATCTGTAAGCTGGGAAGATGGCTCTCACCAGAACTTGACTATGTTCAGACCCTGAATTTCCCAGGCTCCAGAACTGTGACAAATACCTTCCTTTTAAGCCACCTAGTCTATGGCATTTCATGTTTCAATTATCTTAGGTAAATTTATAAAATGAATAAAATTGTTGTGTATGGTATTTACTAACTGTATAGGAAATTGAAAGACACTTTCCCAAAGTGTTAGAGAACCATCTTACATTTCCATTACCATTATATTAATATTATTAGTGCCAGTTGCTCCATTTTGTCTAAAACTTTGTGTGGTCAGTTTTATCTTCCCATAATTATTTTAAAAATCAAACATAATAAAAGTTTAAATAAAGTTGAGTACCTGTATTCTATCGCCTAGATTGTACTATTAATATGTTTTTAAATCATGTATCTATTCCTCTACCTCTCCACCATCCTTCCATTAACCTATTTTTTTATATATTTCAAGGTAAATTGCAGACATTGACACTCTCCTCTGAATAGTTTAATGTTCAAATTATTATATAGAAGTGAGCATTTATTTACATTTTTTAAATTTTGAACCAAAATTTACATACAATTAAATGAGCAAAATAAGTGTATCATTGCTGAGTTTTAAAAAATCCTTTGTTTTCAAATAATTGGGAATTTTATAGATGTCATTTTGTTACTGATATCTAGTTTAATTATTTATAGACCCTAAAATAAACTACATATGTTTGTTATTATCTTGAATTTTTCGAAGCATTTTTTTCTGCCTCATCAATGCCCTATTTTTTTTTTTCTTTTTTGAGACAGGGTCTCACTCTGTCACTCAGGCTAAAGTGCAGTGGCACAATCTCGGCTCACTGCAACCTCTGCCTCCTGGGCTCAAGCCATCTTTTCATCTCAGCCTCCCAAGTAGCTGGGACCACAGGTATGTACCACCACACCCAACTAATTTTTGTATTTTTCGTAGAGATAGGATTTTTGCCCTGTTTTCCAGGCTGGTCCCAAACTCGTGAGCTCAAGTAATCCACCTGCCTTGGCCTCCCAGAGTGCTGAGGTTATAGGCACAAGCAACCACACCTGACCTACAGTGGCCTATCTTTATTACTCCAGTTTCATTTGATGGTAAAATTTATTCCGCTGTTGGTGATGGAATGGTCTGGAGGTTTAAATTAGGTCAAATTGGTTAATAGTGTTTTTCAAGTCATATATATTCATTGATTTTCTTTCTATGTATTATACAGTTACTAAGAGAGCATTGTTGACATCAGCTCTAATTTTAGGCTTGCTATTTCTCTTCTCAGTTCTATTCAGTTGTGTGACACAATTTTTGTAACTCTGTTATTGTGTGCCTGAACATCTAGCTTTTTAAACCCTTCCTGATGAGGCAACTCATCTATCATTACAAACTTTCTATTTATCTTTGTTGATATTTTTTGTCCTAAAGTTTACCTCTTCAATATTAACATAAGCAATTCTCTTTTCTTTTGTTTAGTCTTTGCATCTTTTAATTTTTATTTTCCATCTTTTACATTTCAGCTATGTCTTTAAATAAAGTAGACTTGTTGTTTTTTATGGACATCATACTGTTAGTGTAGGCAGATAGCCAGAAACAAGCAGGCAAGGGAGGCCCGGAAAGGTAGCCCTGGAGATGCCGCGCACAGGTCCTCAGTACTGCTCCGAGAAAATGGTTACACTGACTCCTAGCTTTGTGATTGGGCTCCTCTGGCCCTAAAGAAGAGTTATCAGGCTCTAGCAAAAGATAACCATGCCACAGACTTTTGCTACTGATAAACATGCATACTTCTCTAATAATTCACCCTGGAGTAGCCTTTTGTGCATTATAATAGTAAAAAGAAACCATATCCTTGGGTGGAAATTTTAAATGCTTGAGACATGTAATGTGTGTATCAGTGTGTACAACCATGGAGCATACATGCCCAAGCCTAAAACATGATTGCAAATGGCACCGCTCTAGCATCTCTTCATGAATAATCATGTAAGATTCTCACTGACTTCCCCAGCACTACCTGGTGCTGGCTCATTCTCTCTAGCAGTCTGCTGTGTTCTCATCTTTCAAAGTGGACCACCTCTTTAACTAAGCACTGCTACTGCTATTTTTCACTTGGATGAGCCCAGAGTTGGTGCACACTTCTCTCTTGTACCTACTCTTATCTCTTTAATAAGCATTGTGCTTACATTACTAACTATCTCTTGGCAGAAGTGATTCTCCCAAGTTAGGCAATAACTAAGGATTCCCTGCGCCCCTCCTGGTAACAATATGCTGATCTTGGCTTTTAAAATCATCTGAAAATCCCTGCCTTTGAATTGATGTTTTCACAGTACTGTAATCTTTAGTATGGCTGAATGTAAGTCTATCTTGCTATCTGTTTTCTGTTTACCTGTGTGCTATTTTGTCCTTTTTCTTCTTTATTGGCTGATTAGTTATACCATCTTAATTTTTTATAAAAGTTTTAATTTTGATAAAGAATAATTTATCTACTTTTCTTGCATTACTCATGCTTTTCTTTTGTTTTTGTTTTTGTCTTTCTCCTCTTAACTTTAATTTTATTGTTTTTTTATTAAAGTTTTGGGGTACAGGTGCAGAACCTGCAGCTTTGTTACATAGTTATACACATGCCTTGGTGGTTTTTTTGCATCCATCCCCCCTCATTTACATTAGGTATAACCCTTCACAATCCCCCAACACTTTGCTATCCCTCCCCTAACCACTCAACCCCCTGACATGCCCCAGTGTGTGATGTTCCCTCCCTGTACCCATGCATTCTCATTGTTAAACACCCACCTATGAGTGAGAACATTTGGTGTTTGATATTCTGTTTCTGTGTCAGTCTGCTGAAAATGATGGTTTCCAGCTTCATCGATTTCCCTGCAAGGAGATGAAATTATCCTTTTATATGGCTGCATAGTATTCCTTATCCAGTCTATCTTTGATGGGCATTTGGGTTGGTTCCAAGTCTTTGCTATTAAAAACAGTGCCCCTTGAACATACCTGTGCATGTCTCTTTATAATAGAATGATTTATAATCCTTTGGGTATATACCCAGTAATGGAATTGCTAGGTCAAATGGAATTTCTATTTCTAGATCCTTGACAAATCACCACACTGTCTTCCACATTGGTTGAACTAATTTAAACTTCCACCAACAGTGTAAAAGTGGTCCTTTTTCCCCACATATTCTCTCCAGCATCTGTTGTCTTCCGATTTTTTAATGATCACAATTCTAACTGGTGTGAGATGGTATCTCAATGTGGTTTTGATTTACATTTCTCTAATGACCAGTGATGATGAGTTTCTTCTCATGTGTTTGTTGGCTGCATAAATGTCTTCTTTTGAAAAGTGCCTGTTCACATCTTTTGCCCACATTTTGATAGTGTTGTTTGTTTTTTTTCTTGTAAATTTGTTCAAGTTCTTTGTAGATGCTGGTTATTAGCCCTTTGTCAGATGGGTAGATTGCAAAATTTTTACCCATTCTGTTGGTTGCTGGTTCACTATAATGATAGTTTCTTTTGTTGTGCAGAAGCTCTTAAGTTTAATTTTGGTTTTCATTGCCATTGCTTTTTGTGTTTTAGTCATGAAGTCCTTGCCTATGCCTATGTCCTGAATGGTATAGCCTAGGTTTTCTTCTAGGGTTTTTATGGTGTTAGGTCTTTTGTTTAAATCTTTAATCCATCTAGAGTTAATTTTTGTATAAGTTGTTAGGAAGGGGTCTAGTTTCAGCTTTCAGCACATGGCTAGCCAGTTTTTCCAACACCGTTTATTAAATAGGGAATCCTTTCCCCATTGCTTGTTTTTGTCAGGTTTGTCAAAGATTAGATGGTTGTAGATGTGTGGCATTATTCTTAGGCCTCTATTCTGTTCCATTGGTCGATATCTCTGTTTTGGTAACAGTACCATGCTGTTTTGATTACTGTAGCCTTGTAGTATAGTTTGAAGTCAGGTAGCCTGATGCCTCCAGCTTTGTTTTGTTGCTTAGGATTGTCTTGGCTAGGCAGGCTTTCTTTTGTTCCTGTTCTGTAAGAAAGGTCAGAGGCCAGCTGCACTGGCTCAAGCCTCTAATTCCAGCACTTTGGGAGGCCGAGGCAGGTGGATCACAAGGTCAAGAGATCGAGACCATCCTGGTCAACATGGTGAAACCCCGTCTCTACTAAAAATACAAAACATTAGCTGGGCATGGTGGCACGTGCCTGTAATCCCAGCTACTCAGGAGGCTGAGGCAGGAGAATTGCCTGAACCCAGAAGGTGGAGGTTGCGGTGAGTCGAGATCGCGCCATTCCACTCCAGCCTGGTTAACAAGAGCAAAGCTCTGTCTCAAAAAAAGAAAAGGTCAGTGGTAGCTTGATGGGAATAGTGTTGAATCTATAAATTACTCTGGGCAGTACAGCCATTTTCATGATACTGATTCTTCCTAACCATGAGCATGGAATGATTTTCCATCCATTTGTGTCCTTTCTTATTTCCTTGAGCAGTGGTTTGTAGTCTTTCATATCCCTTGTTAATTGTATTCCTAGGAATTTTATTCTCTTTGTAGCAATTGTGAATGGGATTTTGCTTATGATTTAGCTCTCTGTCTGTCCTTGGTGTATAGGAATGCTTGTGATTTCTGCACATTGATTTTGTATCCTAAGACCTTGCTAAAGTTGCTTTTCAGCTTAAGGAGATTTTGGGCTGAGACAATGGGGTCTTCTAAATATACAATCACGTCATCTGCAAAAAGTGACAATTTGACCTTCCCTTTTCCTAACTGAATACGCTTTATTTTTTTTTCTTGCCTGATTACCCTGACCAGAACTTCCAATACTATGTTGACTAGGAGTGGTGAGAGAGGGGATCCTTGTCTTGTGCCAGTGTTCAATGAGAATGCTTCCAGTTTTTGTCCATTCAGTATGATATTGGCTGTGGGTTTGTCACAAGCAGCCTTTATTATTTTGAGATACATTCCAACGGAATGTATACCTCAATATACCTAGTATATTGAGAGTTTTTAGCATAAAGGGCGGTTGAATTTTGTCAAAGGCCTTCTCTTCATCTATTGAGATGATCATGTGGTTTTTGTCTTTGTTTCTGTTTATGTGATGGATTACATTTATAGATTTGTGGAACAACCAGTACCAGCCACTGCAAAAATATACCAAATTGTAAAGATGATCAACAGAATGAAGACACTGCATCAACTAATGGGCAAAACAACCAGCTAGCATCAAAATGGCTGGATCACATTTACACATAAAAATATTAACCTTAAATGTAAATAAGCTAAATGCCCCAATCGAAAGATATAGACTGGCAAATTGGATAGTCAACGCCCATCAGAGTGCTATATTCAGGAGACCCATCTCACATGCAAAGACACACATAGGCTCAAAAAAAAGGGATAGAGGAAGATTTACCAAGTAAAAGGAGAGCCAAGAAGAAGCAAGGGTTGCAATCCTAGTCTCTGATAAAACATATTTTAAACCAACAAAGATCAAAAGAGACAAAGAAGGCCATTATATAATGGTAAAGGGATCAGTGGAGCAAGAAGAGCTAACAATCCTAAATATATATGCACCCAGTACAGGAGCACCCAGATGCATAAAGCAAGTTCTAAATGACCTGCAAAGACTTAGATTCCCACACAATTACAGTGGGAGATTTTAGCACTCCACTGTCAATATTAGACAGATAAATGAGACAGAAAATTAATAAGGATATCCAGAACTTGAGCTCAAATCTGGACCAAACAGACCTAATAGACATTTACAGAACTCTCCACCCCACATCCACAGAACATGCATTCTTCTCAGCACCATATCACACTTTACAATTGATCACATAATTGGAAGTAAATCACTCCTCAGCAAATGCAAAAGAACAGAAATCATAACAACCTATCTCTCAGACCACAGTGCAATCAAATTAAAACTCGGGATTAAGAAACTCACTTAAAACCACACAACTACATGAAACCTGAACAACCTGATTCTGAATTACTACAGGATAAATAATGAAATGAAGGCAGAAATAAAGATGTTATTTGAAACCGATGAGAACGAAACATAATGTACCAGAATCTCTGGGACACATTTAAAGCAGTGTCTAGAGGGAAATTTATAGTACTAAATGCCCACAAGAGAAGTAAGGAAATTTATTCCCTGCCCTCTGATTGATTTTAAGATGTTCTCTTTAGTTCACACAGCTTCTGCTTTGTGATTATTTAGCTTCATAGATATGTAGGTGTGTAGTTTTGTGAAATCTGGAAATTTTTTTGCCATTACGTCTTTAAATCATTTTCTGACCACTCCCGTCCTGACCATCCAGGCATTCTAACTGTATGTACATCAAACTGCTTGAAATTGTCCTATAGCTTAGTGACACTTTGTTGTTTTTTATTTGCCTTTTTTCTCTGCAAATTTAATGTGAGTAGTTTTTCGTGATATATCTTTGAGATCTTTTCTAGTTGTCATCACATTATTTAATTATCATCAAACTAATCTTTTCTACTTATAATCAAATTTACAATTTACCCTGTCTCACACATTATAGTTTTGATATCTAAAGTTGTGTTTGGGATATTTTTATATCTTTCATATCTCTACTTAACTTTTGGAACCTATGAAATGAATGGAATTATAATAATAAATGATTTTATTTCCATGTATGCTAATCTAGTTCTTAGTTAATATTAAATAATTTTTTTTCTCATAGACCGTACCTGCATCTTCATTTTAGATCTGGTGATTTTTTTACTGGATGCCACACATTGTGATTTATATTTTGAGGGTGTGGAGATTTTAATATTCCTATAAATATTTTTGAGCTCTCTGTTTTGGGGGTCCAGTTAAGTCACCTGGAAAACATTTGGTTCTTTATTGTCTTTAGCTTAAGATTTATTGGGTTGAATTAGAGCACTGTTCAGATTAGTAGTGATTATTTCGCACTGCAAAGGTAAACTTATCTGTGTATTGTACTGTAGAAAGTAGAAAGTTCCTCTTCAAAATTTCCCTTCTTTTTTTTTTTTTGGAGACAGAGTTTTGCTCTTGTTACCCAGGCTGAAGTGCAATGGCGCGATTTCGGCTCACCGCAACCTCCGCCTTCTGGGCTCAGGAAATTCTCCTGCCTCAGCCTCCTGAGTAGCTGGGATTACAGGCACACACCACCATGCCCAGCTAATTTTTTGTATTTTTGGTAGAGATGGGGTTTCGCCATGTTGATCAGGATGGTCTTGATCTCTTGACCTTGTGATCCACCTGACTCGGCCTCCCAAAGTGCTGGGATTACAGGCGTGAGCCACCACACCTGGCCAAAATTTCCCTTCTGTTAAAGAATAATAATGATGAACGTTAGAAATAGTAGTTTCTTTTAAAGACTTTCTTCAAAGTCTTCTTGCTTTTTGCTAGTAACTCTTTGTTAAGCCCTATCCTATGTAGCTGTTAGATATAAGGGAATAAGTAAATTCTATGTTTTTTACTTTATATTTGTGCTGGATGTGCACATAGGCATGCCCCAGCTCACAGCCTATGCCCCTTCCTCATTTATAAATGTTATACATTTCTAAGATCTTTCACAAGCAACTTCCTTTTTGTTGTTGTTGTTCTCCATTGCTTTTATCTATTTAGAAAGGTTTTAATTTGTTAGCCAATCAGGATTAGTTTAGACTGTGAGGTCTGGCTTCAACCATTGGAGACTAGACACAGCACTAAGGACCTAATGTGTAAGAAATAAATATGCCTGCCTTTCCTTTGTTGATTGTACTCTTGTGGCAAGATGGCTAATGGGAGCACCCTTTCTGCAGAAAGTAAAATTGCCTTGCTGAGAAAACTTTTTGTCTGAATGCTAATTTTTTTGTCCTATTAACAAGCATTCTGTCTTTAACATCTACACATTGCTTCATGTTCAACAGGTTTTTCATTACGGCAGGTGGAAATGGATGTTCCAACCCTATGAGAACTCTGGGCACTGTTACCTCTATTATTTTTGGATGGTTCATGCCTTAACTTTGGTAGTTTCCTCAGGTGCATGTGCTGGTTTGTGATTAACTGAATAGTGAGAGGTAACTTGTACAGATATCTAGAGTTTCTCTCTCTCTCTCTCTCTCTCTCTCTCTCTCTCTCTTTCTTTCTTACTTCTGTATCTCTCCCCAGCTCCTCCTCTAGCCAATGCTCCATCTCTTCTGTATAGAAAGTCTGTAATGCTTTGACTAGATCCCTTTTCTTGGCCTGAGCCAAGAAACTGTTAAGGCAGTATACTGGTGAAAATCTAGGAATTAACTAATTTGCTACCCATCTCTCAGGGATCTTTGGTCTCCATTGCTTGAAAACCTGTGTCTTGATGGTTTCATGAAGTTTTTTTCTCCTCTTTGTGGGGGTTAAATGGAGAAAGAGAGTGTGTTTAATATGATAAAGTGAATCTTGTTCCCGTTTTTAATTTCTGGTTGGTAGTAGAGGTCATTTTGTATATTTTAAACATGTTTGTTTTCTTCTGTTAATTATCTATTTCTGGTACTGGGATATAGCATAATTTTTACTGCAACATATCTTTTGTTTTTATTTTTAATTATTATTTGAGATGGAATCTAGCTCTGTGACTCAGGCTAGAGTTCAGTGGCACGGTCTCAGCTCACTGCAACCACCACCTCCTGAGTTCAAGCAATTTTCCTGTCTCAATCTCCTAAGTAGCTGGGATTACAATTGCCTGCTACCATGCCCAGCTAATTTTTGTTTTCATTTTTTTAATGGACATGGGGTTTTGCCATGTTGGCCAGGCTGGTCTTGAACTCCTGACCTCAGGTGATTCACCTGCCTCAGTCTCCAAAGGGCTGGAATTACAGGCATGAGTCACTGCACCAAGCCTAATTTTCGCATTTGTAGTAGAGACAGCATTTCATCATATTGGCCAGGTTGGTCTTGAACTCTTGATTTTGTGATCCACTCACTTTGGCCTCCCAAAGTTCTGGGATAACAGGAGTGAGCCACCCAGCCCAGACTTTATTTATTTATTTATTTTTAACCTTGTGCCACAATTGCTGAGTAATTGGCACAGCAGGAAACAGATTGTATCTAGAAAGCTTTATTATTTTGACAGAACTACCTATAACTTAACCTTTAAAAGATGTGATTTCAACCACATTCATATATTCCATTCTTTCAGATACATATTGCTACCTTAAAAATTACCCTTAAACTTTATTATTTATAAGAACAGTGATTTAATTTGTTCACAATTTTATCAGTCATTAATTTTTTACTTTGTTTATCTAAAAAACTTTTTCCCCCCTTTGGCTGTCATCAATTTGAAGTAAATGTGATTAAATCAATTCAAAGTGAAGGAAAAAAATGTCCTGTAGGCCTAAAATAGCTTTAAAAAAGTTCCAGTGTTTGCCAGCATTTCCTTCCCTCTTTTAAATACTCTTTCAGCCTTCCAACTTTATATTCACTGATAGCTATTATGGATTTCAATTATAAGGAGGTCCTTGCATATAAACAATCACTTATTTATCTTTCAGTTACTTTTGTTGTATAGAAAACTACCCCAAATTTGCTAACTTATGAAAACAACATTTCATTTTCCCATTTTGTTTTTTTGTGGTTCAGAAATTTGGGCTCAGAAGACTAATTATAATGGTCTTGTATGAATCACTCATGTTATTGTGACCATCTGGTCATTCTGTTGAGGTTGGGATGTCCAAAACTCCCCTTGCATGTTTAGTGTTCAGGACTGCTTTTTAAACATGTCTGGTATCTTCAACAGGCTAACCTGGCTTTGTTCAAATGACGGAGGAGTTTACAGCAGCAAAAGAAGGCAAGCTCCATTGTTCAAGTACATAACTTTGTAAGCTTTTGCTTGGGACATTTTGAGAATATTTCATTGTCCAAAGCAATTCACACACCAAAACCAGGGACAATGTGGGGAATGCTCTGCAGATGTGATGACAGGGAGGATTGATGTTCCAGAGACCATCTATAGCAATCTGCATACACAGCCACATCACTTATTTATGTCCAGGTTTCCACCAGAACTGAAGATCCTCTCAATATATTTAAACGCTTCAGAAAATACATCAAAACCATTTATTTTTCTTGGAGCTGTCTCTGAGATTCCCACCAATGTCAGATGCAAATGTTTACCTTATATGCTAAATACCTACATCATAGTCCTTTTCCAGGGACTTCCATTCATCTCACACCTATGCATTCCTGATGCTTCTTTCCTTTGTTATATCACCTATTTTGTGGAATCTATGCATAGTAGACAACTGTTATACTGTTATAACCAATTTTATTTTTAACATATGGCTGCCCAACGAAGTTTAAGTAAATTTTTCTTCACTTTTTATTTCCCACGTTGTGATTTTACTTCCTTTTCCGTGGATAATAAAAAAGTCTGCCTCTTCCAAACCCCACAAGGGTGTATGCATATATGAGTTGCGCTCTGCTGATTTGGTAGTTAGTACACAGGAGCTATATGGCATGGCAGCTGCATGTGGAAATACTGACTTCCGGAATTTGTAAGACTGATTTTCAGTCCTGAGCATGAAAGTGCAACACTGCAGACAGGAAGAGCAGTCATATTTTCATTAGAAAGTTCTCAGAAGGGGTTAGACTCTGTCCCTGTCTATGTTACCCCTAGTCTTGTATCATGTAAGTCAGCAAACAGTCTGGCCATCCCAAAGTTTTTTAATAAATAGTGTCTTTTAATGAACACCTCTCTCATTCAAGTAAATTTTATCATTTGCAACCAAGAACCATAATGGATACAACATGTTACCTTCTTTATTTGTTTACACTTTATTTTGGTAATATTCATCTTCTAAGCATCTTCACCTTATTAAGTCCATGAGAGGCTTATTTGCAATATTCTCCTGTCTTAGACCTTTTGGCTGTATTTTGTAACAAAATACCAAAGACTGGGTAATTTATAAGCAATAGAAACTTATTTCTCTCTATTGTGGAGGCTGAGAAGTCCAAAATTAAGGTGCTGGCTGGTGAGGGTCCAGTTTCTCTTCTTCCAAGATTGCACCTCGTTGCCGCGTCATCTGAGGGGGAGGAAATCTGTGTCCTCACATGGCAGAAGGGCAAAAGGCCCCAAACCAGCTACCTCCAGCCCTTTAAATCTGTTCATGAGTTTGGTGCCTGACATGGTTTGGCTCTGCGTCCCTTCCATCATCTTGAATTGTAATAACCATGTGTCAAGGGGAGAACCTGAAGGGAGCCGATTGGATTATGGGGGTGGTTTCCCCCACGCTGCTCTCCTGATAGTGAGTGAGTTCTCATGAGATCAGATGATTTTTATAAGTGTCTGGCATTTGTCATGCTTGCACTCACTCCCTCCTGCCACCTTGTGAGGAAGGTGCCTGCTTCTCTTTCCACCATGGTTGTAAATTTCCTGCCCCACCCCCAACAGCCACGTGGAACTGTGAGTTTATTAAACTCTTTCTTTTATAAATTACCCAGTCTTGGGTATTTCTTTATAACAATGTGGAAACAGACTAATATAGAGCCCTTATAACTTAATCACTTCTCAAAAGGCTCGACTTCCTAACACCACCAAAATGGGGATTAGAATAAAATGGGAATTTTAGAAGGAACACATTTGAATCGTAGCATCATGCACACTTGAAAATTTTAAATGAAACTTTACAATTGATTATAAACTTCTCTGGGTGCAAAAGTGAGGTTGGACATCCATTCCCATTAGCATTTTAAAGATTTATCTTTGTCCACTTTTAAGTTGAGCCCAGTTTGATTCCTTGATTCTTTTTATGTTGTTTGACATTTTATTCTCTATGAAAGCTTTTAGAAATCATGACATTGCTATTTTTATGGTTCACCAAAAATGTGCTATTACTCCATTTTATCATTCCTTATGCTTGGCATTCAGTTTTTATTTTCTACTTAAACACCTTATACGCTGTAACTATGAAAAATGTTCTTATATTATTTCTTTGATATTCTCCTGAAACTCTTTTTTTTTCTTTGTTCTGGAGGAACTTTAGTCAGATATCTCCTGAAAATAACCTTTAACTTGTTTATTTTTTTCTTCTAATTCATATATTGTTCTACTTTTGTGATATTGCTTAGAAAATTCTCAATTTTACCTTCAGAACTCATAATAAATATATCATCCCTGCCTTCATTAAACATGTCTGCAACTTTTTAAAAAAATCATTCATTGAATGGATGATAATCCCCAATGTTCTGGTTTTTCTTCATGCATTAACTTTACCTACCTTTTTGAGGATGTTAAAATAATTTTGAAGTTTTCTTTTTTTGTCATATCATCTCTTTTTATAATACTTGCTTGGATTATTTATTATTCTGTCTGGCATTTATCAAAAATGTAATCAGTTGTCGATTCTTTACATTTGAGGGCAAGCTAAATGGTTTTGGAAAGCTCTATGTTCCTATTTGATGGTCTCTGCCATGGTTATGAGGTGCAGACCTGGGTGTTTCCATGGGAGCTTTTTATATGAGGCTATATACAGATGTTTTATATGGGGCGACCAACTGACCCAGAACAAGTAATCCACTATTCTTACTGGTGGGAGGAGTCTATAAGCTTGGCTGTAAGGGTCCTGAGAACACACTGGGGAAGAGAGGAATCTCAACTCAAATTTTTTTTCTGCAGACTTTTACTGAACCTCCTGTTTTCAATAAGGTGTATTGCTACTGTCCTTTTGGACTCCTTTTATTTGACATCCAAAGTTACTTTTATTCAAAATATTGAGAAAATACATTTCTAAATTTTTTTCAGGGATATGTAGACCCTACCTATCAGATTGAAGTTCAACTGTCATGAACAAAGTACAAATCACCCATTCATCTTACAATTTCCCGAATGTTCTTGTCTGTTTTCATTGATTAGATCATTTTCTTCTTACTTTTACTTTGAGGTTTTTGTCTTTCTTTATTATTTCACTGTTAGGTTCATGTGGATTTTGAAGACAATAAACTAAATATGTGTATTTATCCCTCATATTAACTGAATTGGGTATGATAGTGAAGTTTTTGAAGAAAATTATAATGTTCAATTATTTTTTAAAAGCTTTAGTTATTTATGGTAATTCTGCTTATTGGAACAACATGCTATAATTAAAATATTTTTTATAAAGATACATACTTTATGAAATTGGCTATGGTGAGGAATAGACTAATGACCAATTTTACATCCATTGTTATTGCAGTAATTTTTTAAATGTTCATTAATAGGAAGCAATAAATATTAATGGTATATCTCAAGATATTATTAATGTATAAGAGTGATTAAATCACAAATTGCTTATAATCATTTTTCATTATTTGTGTATTCTCTCTGTTTACTTCAATAGGTAGATGTCATTTTTAAGATAAAAAAGAAATTAGACAAGAGAATACATGTGTTTAAAAATTGTTTTTACGTGGCATGTAAAAATTAACAGTGTCCTTTTCATGCATAGCTGGCCAATTGTTTCTACCAGCTGAACATACTGGCAATTTACCAAGAGAATGAAGCTCACACCTAATTTTCATAATTATGGAAATTATTTAGCAGTTGCTGTTTCTTTTCTTTTTAACCTTTTTGCAGAAATATGTATTGTGTAAAAGTATTGTAAAAGGATGATTAGTCTATCTGTACCATTACTATAGACAACATGGAGAGATAGAACAACCCATCATTAAGTAGCTATGTGACTCTAGAATACACACATATATACATATATATATATGTATTTTCTCAGCATAAATATTTTTAATCTATTGAATGAACGTTTGACTCCAGCATAGCTCTGATCTGCAATATTATACCCACTTTGCTTATAACTGAGAAACCTTTTAGAAATGACTTACACTAGATACTTTCAAGTTTTCTCAGTTCACTGTACTCTTTGCATCACAGTAATTTTTTCATGGCATGCTTTAGGCCAACAGAAGTACCAAACAGTTTCCATTTCTCTATTAAGGTTTCAAACAATTTAATAAATATTTATATCCTAAATTGGAAATATATACATATATATATTATATATATATATGTTATGTATGTTAAATGACAGAAAAAAATATTTATTTCTCCTTAAATAATGACAATTGCTTATTAGGAAAAATGCTTTTGGGTGCTGTACTGCCTCTAAAACCTGGAACCAGATTGGACACCACCACCCTCATTTTATGTTCCACAGTAATTTTCTTGCTTTATATGGGTGCCTGCTTCTTATTCCAACACCCACCTAAATCCCAGCCTCACACAAATATCAAATTTTTGAAAGGAATGCAATGGGATCTAATGCAAGCTGTGAAATATCTCAAGCTGCTAGTTCACATAGCTTTCAAAAGATATTAAATGTCTTTTCTTTTGTCTCAAAAAATTTAAACTGTCTTTTAGAGTTATCTCTGTGATTCTGCAGGATGCTTCAACACATAGTTTTGGAATCGTGGACTTCCATAACATATCTAGAAATATTTAGAAAGCTAATATTTGCTCTTCTGGAGACATGTTTACATGTAAAGGCATTAGATTATTTTTTCATATAAATTTTTATAAATTTCAGAGCAAGAAGCATGTCTAAATTGTACTTAATTCACTTAACTTGTTTTACAGATAAAGCCATCAAAACAAGTAAATTGCATGGCTTGCCAAAGGACAGAGATAATTCACAGACTATCAGTCTCACAATTAATGTCACTTTTGTTTTTTTGAGACAGTGTTTTGCTCTTGTTGTCCAGGCTGGAGTGCAATGTCGCAATCTTGGTTCACTGCAACCTTGCCTCCCAGGTTCAAGTGATCATTCAGCCTCAGCCTTACAAGTAGCTGGGATTACAGGCATGTGCCACAATGCCCAGCTAATTCTGTATTTTTAGTAAACATGGTGTTTCTCCATGTTGGTCACCTTGTCTTGAACTACTGACCTCAGGTGATCTGCTCACCTCAACCTCCCAAAGTGATGGGATTACAGGTATGAGCCACCTCACCTGGCTATTATATCACTTTTGATGTTTTATTACAATGTTCTGTTGACTTTTCAATCTTGCTCACTGAATAACAGAAATCATGTCTTTGGTCCTTCATTTCCATAGTCTGCGTACAAAAGACATTGTATATGCTCAATAAATGTCTCTTTAACCTATAAAAAAGTTGAGATAAGCATCTGAATTCAAATCAGGTATATTTGTCTTATGACAATACCTTTGTTAAGTGGGTTTTCATATCATACAAAATCCAAATTTTCTTGCTTGGCAGAAAAATCAATATGCTTCTTGCCTCCAGATTCTAAATATTTAAGAAGAATTTATATTCCATTAGAATATCTAAGTAGCAGCCTTATTATATATCTATCTTTGTCTCACCAATTTTTGTCTTATTTAGCAACAAACATTTGATTATCTCAAATATACTCAAATATCTTTTTTGGCACTCAGATATTTAAAAAAGTCTAATCAAGATGAAAATTCTGGTTAGGAAAATAAAATCTGTTAACTAACCCAAACTAATATACAATTATATGTATTATTTGATTGTATGTTTCTTTATTCAGTCTGCCAATTTAATTTAAACATTCTTAATTGCCGTTTGTTGTTGTAGCTACTGATAATTAAAAAATGGGGCAAAATGCTACTGTTGGTAATTCGAAATCTGATAAAATATACAAAAACATAAACAACTGGCTCTAATAAAATATGATGAAAAATTGTCATACTAAACACCAAGAACAGTTTATTGTCTTCAAGTAGTTCAGAGACTTCTGAGAGCACAATTGAAGCAAGGGAGACAGTCTGGTCAGGATGAAAAAAAGTATGAACACGAAGGATCCATAAATGTTTAAGAAGCTTCTGGGAGAAAATACATAGTGAGGTGTGTTGATGTTTGAAAATGAGAAAAGCTAAAGGCAGAATATTACTCTGGAAAATAATACTTGAAGGAATGGAGTCTCAGAGGGTTTGACTAACTCATGTTGCCTAGGAGGTACTCAGTCAGAATCCCATGACAGTCTCGATAAATGGTGTTTTTTCTAGGATTTTCTCTGGAGTAAATATTGAACTATGATTCAAATTTTGGTCTTCTGGGTAAGTCACAGAAGCAAGAATCGTCTGTGTTTGAACTGTAATCGTTACCTGACCTTGGAATTTTCTCAGATCTAATTTTTTTGTCAGAAAATGTGGAAAACAGAAATCTTGAAGTGTTTGTATGGAAATTAAATAGAATAAATTTACATAGCCTACTACAATGACTAACCCACAGTGTTGTTTTTAAAAAAGAAAGAAATTTAAAAGTTAGATTATGTGTCTCATTCAAAATCCATTAAACCACAGCACTTAACATTTTCACACTAATGCTTTAATCTGTTTTTGGCATTTTCCTTAAGGAAGAATTAGCAAATTCCAACTGGCACAATAATTAGAACCTAACATAACTGAGAGGAGCAAGCAAAGTTTAAATAGCTATGATTATATTTTATGTATAGTAGGGACTGTAAAAAACTGGGGAGATCATGCCCAATATAAAGAGACATCCGATGTTAAGCCCAATTTCAATTGCAGTGATGTAATGTTGAAATACGGGATAGTTATGTCAAATCTTCCAGTTTTTTAAAGAGAATCTAGACATATAGATTTCTTTAAAAAGCATATTTCAAAAGCTTTTGTTCATCAGTAATCCTGTGCCTTGTGCACCCTCTGCATCAACAAGACTTCAAATCAACGGCTATTCTAACCAGTTCTAAGGGAGGCTTTTGTTTGTTTGTTTTAATTTCTATGCCAAGATATATAAGTTTTTCTTGATTTCACCAGTCTTTACACTGCTCTTGCTTACGTAAATGACCTGCTCTGTAACTGCCCTGCCAGTGAACTCAAATAACCTCGGGAGAATGCACATTGCTCACATGTCTTGCCCACAGGTGTCCAAAGGATAAAGAGGGTGGTTGAACTGAGTTCTCTTTGTTGAGGTGTCTCTGTCATTCCATAGATAATAGAAGAAGTAGATTCCAGGGAAATTGGTCATTTTGCATACTAATTAGTCTCTGAAATAACAAATGAGGTGAGATAATTTGCTCTCTTTTCAGCGTTATAAACTTTCTGTGCTTTAGGCATTGGGTGACCTGATTAGGCAGGACCACAGCTATAGGAACAGTAATAAAACGAAGGAGAAATGAGGAAAGATTTTCCAAGAGACAGATTTCTGTAGAGAAAGCCCTCAGAGGCATATACGGAAACAAATTAATTTTGCATCTGGGACAATGCAGCTTCCTCTGGGGCCAGGAACTTGACTCCATTCAGGTGAGATAGCTGTTTGCCACAGTTTGGATTCTCATGCCCATGACTCTACTTTGACTTCTGTCATCCTCCACACTTTTCTTCCTCTCCTGTTTACTTTCCCAATACATGGAGTTCATCAGATGTAATAAAAGTTTCATCCAAATTCTCTTTAGAAAAAGGCCATTGTGAAACAGTAACAGGGATTATTAGGAGAGGAGATCATGACACCAAATGTTTGGACACTCTACTGGTGAGCACTTGAGTTTGCCTATTCATTCCATTGTCCCCTACTTACTGCCTGAAGCCTCCTCAAAGTGGGTGGGGTGGGAAGAACATCTGTTTAGCATTTGGAGACCTTGGTTGAATCAGAATAAGGAAGGGGTATTAGGTAACTGTTAACTTCTCTCAAAGTCGACCTCTTTATCTCTAAAATCTGCTTAGCTCTGTTATCACTGTATTGCTTCAGGATTAAAGTAGTTAATTTAGGTAAAATCACCAGCAGATATTATTCAACAAATGGCATATCTCTATTATTGTTTTTTCCTCCTGAATATTGTTTTGACATCATTGACTCCATCTTGCTTCTGACCTCCAACTTGCCCTTCTTCATTTCTGGGTGTAGATTAAGCTAATTTTGAGATAATTTTGTTTGTCGTTTAACCTTAAAGGAAGGATAATAATAACTTTTCCCAAAACCACTCCTTCCATATTAGGGACCAAAACTGACATTGTAATACTAATGAGAGGCCATAATGTTAGGATTATGAGAGGGGCATTTTGCTAAGATATGTTTAATTACATAATAACCAGCCATTGTTCTGGAGGTCATAAGATCTGTAAGTTCCCCAATTACTGGTAGATAAAAATACATAAGAATCACTTTTGTTGAACCTAAGATTGGGCTGACTCAGCATACAAAGATCACTTTCCACACTCCTGTGATCTCACCCCAACCAATCAGTAGTATGCATTCTCCAGTCCCCTGCCTGCCAAATTATCCCTAAAAATTCCAAGTCTCCAAATACTGGGGGAGACTGATTTGAGTAATAAATTCCTGTTTTCCACTTAGCAGGCTCTGTGTATGCTGTATGTATGTCTATATATATGTACGTGTGTATGTATGTAAAATATGTATACTATACATGATATAAACATTTTATATATAGTATATGATTTATAAAAGGTAAAAATAATAAACAAATCTGGACCATGCAAAAGCTAATCAAGAACTTACAGTCTGGATCAATAAAAAAAATGGTAATCATAAATAAATCTTCATGAATTCACGGTTACTGCAGTTGCTAAAATTTGCTCTGTGTTTTCTAAGGTATAAGATGAAAAGCAAAGATATGATCACTAATAAAATGTTTTCTTTCAAAATCACAGTTGAATAAATGTTTTAGTTTTTCTTAAGAAGCAAAATTTAGAATTTTGCTATAAATCTTTCTGAATAAAATGTCCTCTATTGAGGCCTTAATACTGCTTACAACATAGGCAGTTGATGTATAACTCTATTTAAAACTAATATCCAATGGAGTCACCTCATATCTAACTATCTATATTTACACTGTTTTTCTTTCAGAGAATCTCAGCCCAAGTGAGATATGTGGATTATTTCAGTTCTTGCTATATTAGGTTATCTCCTCATCAGAATTTGGGGAAATAAACTGATGATTGTTTACACTTCAGGTGTAATGCTATACCTGAATAACATTTGGGAGAGGAGGGCAAAAATAAAACAGCAAAAATACTCCAAGTATTCTTCAATATTTATTATGAAATTAGTTAATGCCACTTTGGACTTTGTCATTTGATATGTGAACATTCAGCTTTAGGGATATTGCTGACCTTTGGGCAAAAGGATTTTTTAATGTGTGATTAGAAAACACTGTGACATGGCTCAAGCCTGTAAATCCAGCACTTTGGGAGGCCGAGGCGGGTGGATCACGAGGTCAACGGATCGAGACCATCCTGGTCAACATAGTGAAACCCCGTCTCTACTAAAGATACAAAAAATTAGCTGGGCGTGGTGGCGCGTGCCTGTAATCCCAGCTACTCGGGAGGCTGAGGCAGGAGAATTGCCTGAACCCAGGAGGCGGAGGTTGCAGTGAGCCGAGATCGGGCCATTGCACTCCAGCCTGGGTAACAAGAGCGAAACTCCGTCTCAAAAAAAATAGAAAACACTGTGACAATCTGTACTCTATTCATAGACCTGTAATTTCACAAAATATATTATTCTGAATTTGGATTTAAATTAGTAAAGAATTTCATTAAACATTTATTCAAAAAAGTTAACAATGTCAAGCACAGATGCAGAGTATTTAAACTAAAATATAATATAATTACTGAGGCATTCATTTGTGTAGTTTATTATACCTACATCTAGTATTGTTATATCCTGAAAAGTACAGGTCTGGAACAAAACTGATGCAGACAAACAGAAAAGAAGGGAGGTAACAATTGCAACCGTTCTGCTTCTACAGAGTCAGTAAAAGGGAAAAACATACACACAAAAGACTTTAATTCTTTATGCTGAGCTCCTTTTAAGTAGAGTTATTCTTGACAGTCCGAATGAAAAATAAAATTCATCAAAGAAATAAATATTTAACCAGAGGAGAGCTCAAATATTCACAAGATACATAAAGCAGCAAATCAGAGGGATGATTCTCTCTTATCAATGGGAGAAATATCATTCTGGCTTTTCTAGGGTTTTCCTTTCAATGTCTTGTAATAATAAAAAACCCATTTCAGTTAAGTGAAATTAACAACTACTGAACACCATAGCCTTGAATTTAATTCTAAGACATTTTTAAAGCTATAATATTCTGCTTAAGATGACACTAAAATCTACTGCCCCATTTTAAAATGGTAGTTTGCTTTTCAAGGGAAAATAATTGCTCTACACAAAGAAACCATACCTTGGTTTCTGCAAAATAAGGCAGTTTCTCTGTGTATGAATTAAAATCTATATGTTACATATTTCTTTTTGCCAAATAAACATTTGTGTTTTACATACAAAACCTTTCTGCAAAGAATATAGTGAAAACACTATTCTATCTTTGGTTCCCAGGAGGAAAAATGGAGAAAAGAGTACAATTTTTGTTCTCAGTCTTCATTAAAATTCCATGCCTCACTCATGGATTTTCTTAGTCTTAATTCCTTCTATTGAAGATTTTCATCATACTAGTCAAATGGAATCTTTTCCTTCTTCAAAATTCCACAGATTTTTCCATCTGATTATTTCAAATAACTTCTTTATACCACTAATCATGATTTCTATCTGCATTGCTTAACCTTGGAGAAGTAAATCTCTTAAAGGCAGAGACTAAGTCTACCCTGTACCAAGAGTTCCTTGTTAATGCCAGGTGCAGAGGTGATCAGCATATTCATACTGATGCAAGAAAAACCTCCCAGTAGTCTCTACCCTACCGAGGTGTGAAAAAAATGTTCCATTCAAAATGATAGTAGCAAACTATTTCTAATCCCAGTGACACCTGTGTCTCTGTAGTGCCTGTCCCGTCATGACTAATGCGAACTATAGGAAATGCTTAATTATCTTTAAACAGAGATGCTTTCATATCTTCTACTTGTTTATAAATGACACACAAGTATTCACTTTTTCTGGTTAACAGGGAATCTTCCTTCTCCCAAAAAAGAACTTAAATCAACTCGAACATTTACTGATTACACTAAACCAACCTTTATTCTAACTGCTTTAAGTGCTGCTACCAGGTGCTATTTAGAAGACAGGTTTTATACACATTTTACTATGCCCTCTGTTTTAATAATAATATGTAAATACAAATTCCTCTTGGCAACATTGTGTTTTCTCCTTCTGGGCTTCAAGTTCCTAGCTCTTTGATCTGCTCTGCATTTTCTTCAACACCCCACTCTAAGTTCAAGCTGTATTCTAATTTCATTCCAACAGCCATTTCTCAATAATCCTTTCTGCTTAGCATAGGTACCTATTAAATTTTTTCTCTTATTAACTTCTTTTTTTTCAGACTCTTTCATCTTTTTCTCCCTGCAAATCAATTACAGGTCATGTTTTTTATAAAGACAGCTGTTTATACAAACCGCTTTCTATAAAGTAGAGTCTCAGTGTAGAAGGATCGGGATCTTTCTCTCTTTCGGAAGTTCTGGTGCTCCTACGTAAACTGGTCCATTTCCACTCTACAGCATATACGCTCAGGGACCTAAAGAATGGTAGTATTGTCCAAGCCACAGAAAATCAGTTACATCCTTCCACCCAAGCAACTACTTACCTATTTATCTTATCTTTGGCTGATGAAAAAGAAAAAGTTTTCTAAAGGATTCCTCCCATAATCATAAAATATGCTTCCAGGTGATTGCTGTTCTCCACCTGTGCACATAGAAGTAGCAAGCATAATCATGGTTTACCTCTAATCATAAAGGGTAGTACTAGAAATGTAATCCTCCATAATGCCCAGTAGAAAAAACAGCACAAAGATGAACAATGGGACTTATCTAAAAAGTGTATGCGACATAGAAGAGGCGATGTAGTTTCTCCACTGTTATCAAAAGAATAGTTGTCCTTTTAATCTGTCTCTGGTACTCTTTGTGTGATCCACTGCAACTAGCCCTTGGGGTGCTTTAGTTTCCAGATCTCTCATGTAGAGAATCCCAATATAATCTAACAAAACATACATTTATGATACATTGAATACATATTTATCTTATATTATTATTTTTCAGTGACACAAAGTTTTTCTTCTTAATAAACAAAACAGATTGGTTGAAAAGATAATCACATATACCACTGAATATCAAACAAATTATAAAATGGTTATGACAACAGAATTATGAAGTAAAATCAAATTAGAAGTTAGAGTTTAGCTTAGAAAATGAGCATTTTGAACAACTTTTAGAATTTGCAAACAGCAAAGCTCGAGTTTTTAGTCAAGTCTTGCTGAATCCAACCCCTAATTCAGAAAATCCCCTGATTCAGAATCAGGGGTTGGATTCAGAAAGACTTGACTGAAAATCTAGGTCTGTTCAGGCTTGCAATCCATAACAACTGCATGAAGACCAAATAGGGTATGATTGTGATAGGAGCTGGGAAAATAAAAAGCATTTTAAATATCTCATCTGTAAATGTTACTAATTATGATAATTTTGATACATTTAGTGTCTCTCATAGCTCTATTATGTATCCTGATCTGCATGTTGCCAGGGGAAAAAAATGTGCTTTTTTTTTCCAATGTAGAGATAAAGCATGGCTTTGGAGTAGACAGCTATTTAAGCTCCCTGACTTGTAGTGACCTCATCTGTAAAGCCCTTTGCAGCATTCACAGAAAAATTAAATGAAAAAGTGAATGCATCCTATTGGTGCCAACTTGCCACTCCTACAAAGGTCAACTATTTCTCCTTAAGTTAAGAGGAAATGTCCCTGTAAGTAAATTTTCCAAAATATTAGAACCAGCAAAGATTTTGATAATCTAATTCTTTATTTTTCCAGACGTGAAAGATGAAGCCCACTAATTTGATGTGACTTTCCAAAGATTACACACACATATTTCAGAAGTTCTAACCTGTTTGAGACCCTTTCTGTGTCCAGAGTAAGGTTGCGATCCTTAATGACAATTCTGGACTGGTTTTTAAAGAATTCAGCCAAAACCACACCTGAAAATGAGGCAAGCTAAAAGATTTCATTAATATCAACTCTACTCCTTTCAGTATAAATGGTACTGCATATATACCTATTATTGTTGTAAGACACTGGTAATTATGCTGAGAAATTTACAAATTAGGGAAGAACAAAAACATATTTTACAAAATAAGTAATTTGTGAAAAACTATCTTAAATATGTTTTTCATCATATGATTTATGCTTCATCTCTCTCTATATAAAATTGAAAGTTGTTTTACCAGAAGACCAAGTAACTCATTTCATCAGTATATTGCATTATACAGTAACTTTAATTAAGTCAGGCCAAATCCATACTTAAGCCTTTCTTTATGCTCAAGCTTAAGGTAGGAAGCACTAAGAGACAAAAATAAGAACTTGTCAGCAGTAGAACTCCTAGAGGAAAGGCAATTTATTTTGATTAGTAGCCAAATTGATTATTAGGTTTGCCTTTTATGAGTTTATATCACTTTTCAGTAGAAATATTTAGGAAATCTTTTGTTTGTTTGTTTTGGCGAAATCTTCAGAATTGTTCTTTAGTTTCACAAACATAAAGCAAATAGGAATGCAACTAATGTAGAAATACAGGAAGTAGGTAGTCAAGCATTTTGTCTGTAAAGCCTTTAATAGCTAAATGGGGGGGTGATAAAATTATATCTTTCAATATTCACTGATATGCAGAGCATCAGTTGTTTATATGTTAGCTAAGTTTTGCAGATTCTAGAAGTATTTTAGAAGGAAAGGGTCTAAAACCCTACTGTCTTTCCCTGTGATAACACGTATGATCACTTTCATGCTTGAACCTAGCTATATCCCAGGCTTAGGGTACACACTCGGGAAGGTTCATTTTCTTCATCATATCTCTGGACTTTACTATTGCATGATCTCCAACATGTAATTAATGATACTTTTACTATCAAGGGCCTCTTACACTACTCGTTTGGATTATTACATAAGGCCTAATTCTAACTTGACAGCTTTGGTATATATTTCTAAATTTTAAGATTTTGTGTTAAAAATGTTCAGATATATAATAAATTCTCTGCTAACCACGGGTTCTTGCCTATTATTTTAAGCTTTTCTTCAGTATCCTTAATAAAACCACTATATGCTACATCTTCAAGTTAGAACTTCCAATCCTTCAGTGTGACACCGGCCTCATTAAAAAGGAAAACTAATCCCAGCACTTTGGGAGGCTGAGGCGGGTGGATCACGAGGTCAAGAGATCGAGACCAACCTGGTCAACATGGTGAAACCCCGTCTCTACTAAAAGTACAAAAAATTAGCTGGGCACGGTGGCGCATGCCTGTAATCCCAGCTACTCAGGAGGCCGAGGCAGGAGAATTGCCTGAACCCAGGAGGCGGAGGTTGTGGTGAGCCGAGATCGTGCCATTGCACTCCAGCCTGGGTAACAAGAGCGAAACTCCGTCTCAAAAAAAAAAAAAAAAAAAAAAGGAAAACTTACCAGCAATTCAGCAGTGAGAATATAGGACGTCTATATAGTTTTGTTTTTGTTTTTTTTGCTTCCTTCTCTTGACATGAGAATTGGTCAAGATTAATCTTTAAAATATTTCAAGAGAGCATTTACCTCTATGGATTTTTGGCAAAAGAAGGAAGCAGCTGAGGCAAACAATCAAGTAGAGAGTTGATTTGGACCATGCTTGAGGTCTGCAACTAGGAGAATAGATTCTGTTCATTCTGAATATACACTCCGATCAGCAACCAAGGGAAGTAAAAGGAAAGAAGAGGCAGTTCCTGAGTTGTTTACCAAAAATTTACATTAAAATAGCATAAGCTAATGATACATTGTCCTTTGTGTCACAAATTCTAGGAACATGAAGATAATGGGTGAGGCAGCTAGTCAGGAGCACAGGACTAAATAACTTTTCCTAGGCATGGTGTGGTGTCAGAGTATGACATAAGTCCCACACTCATGTCTTTCTGGGCCTGCATCCCTTGCAGACCTCAGACTGCTCTGACCTATTTTTCTTTCCTCATTTCTCCTGTTTATAAAAAATCTTCCCACGGAAGCAGTGATGATCAGTCTCCTAGGCCTTCTTCCCTAATTATTGGAAAGGTTCATTTTTGGATAATCCTCAGTCAGTCATTAATTTGTATAACTGTCATTGCTTGTTGAGTCATCTCCAGTTTTCAGCATTTCATGCTTTTGGTTTTCTCAGAAGAAGTAAAACTGATAAATACATAGTAAAAAAACTTTTTCATTGAGGATTCAGTCCAAATTGTAGGGAAATTAGAAAAACTAAAGAAACAGTGGTCAGGGCTGGAATCTAGTAACAGGTATGCTGTAATTTTTCTCTCTCCAGCTTTCCATTTATACTCAAGACAAATCTTAGCAGGACCAATTTACTTGCAAAATAAGTTTGAGTATTATACTGGGCCTGATTATTTTTAAAAAACACAACACGAATAGTGATTACCGTAGAGGCTCTTTTAAATTGGCTTTGCTGAAACTTTCTTAAGGAATTTCAGATGAGGCTTTTATAACCCTCCAGGCAAGGAAGCCAAGCCAAAGATTCACAATTAAAATGTGCTGTAATATCTGTACAAATCGAGTAAATTTCTCCCTTCTCAAGGTCACCAAGATATCTTGAGGTTTCTGGGACTGTCGGACATGTACATTCTTTTCTTACTGCAAGGTCAGAATTATTCAGAGGAAACTATGTAGACCAAGTACCAGGCCAATCTCTCCAAGGACTTTTTATTGACCCTTTAAAGTCAACCTTAATTTTTTAATGCAGTCTGGTCATATCCAAAAATATGCCATTTGGGTCATAGCCTTAGCATAATAACCAGTGTATCCAGTTGTGTCCTATTGCAGAAAACAGATTCTTATTACCCGTATACAATAACTGGATTACCGTAAAATAAGAGTATTCATGAATGAATTTTAAATTTTGAAGAAATAAGTTACAGAGGATTTTGTTCACCAATGCTATATTTCACTCAATTCTATAAGCTATAAACAACTCAAAAAAGTTTCATTTACTCTGTACAACAAAGAATCAGCAATGTTTTAAACACAATCATAAAAACCATTTCAGTCTTCTTTTTCTATCAGTTTAGCCCCACGTAATTGATACTTGTTCTGTTTGATGTGGAGATAGCAATCTTTATAAACGTATCAGTATATGAGAGTTCCGAAAGTTTTTACTTAGTCTAGTGATACACTCTCCAAAGTTATCAGAAACCTGTATTCAGTACTTGTCAGGGTTCTTTCTCATGAATTGTCTTGAAAAAAAAAGGGCAAATTTTGAACTGTTGTCAGTTGCAAACCACTTGTTTTAGAAGAATCCAAGTAAAACAATAATTGTCTGTGGATGACAGAAGGACTAGCCATGGTTAAAAACACAATTGATAAGGAAATTTGGTTAGGTCCGTGGCAAACGACAATGTAACATAACCACACCCATGTCTGACAACATATGCTAACAGATCATAATTTTAGAACTATCATACAATTTTGAAAGACAATAATATAATAGTATATCTCCTGTAGAGATATATTGTATTATTATATTATTATTACTATTGTATGTGCTATCAAAAATGGTGAAAGAATCAGAAGTTAAAAGAAATAGCCTGTAATCCCAGCACTTTGGGAGACCGAGGTGGGCGGATCACGAGGTCAAGAGATCAAGACCATCCTGGCCAACATGGCGAAACCCCATCTCTACTAAAAAATACAAAAATTAGCTGGGTGTGGTGGTGCATTCCTGGAGTCCCAGCTACTCAGGAGGCTGAGGCAGGAGAATTGCTTGAACCCAGGAGGTAGAGACTGCAGTAAGCCGAGATCGCGTCACTGCACTCCAGTCTGGCACCTGGCAACAGAGTGAGACTCGTTCTCGAAAAAAAAAAAGAAAAAGAAGTCTTATAGGAGCCAATCTGGGGGCATGTTAAGCTTTCTAAAAGGCAAATGATATTTTACATTTTTCTCAGCAAAAATTATGCCAACAAGATAGGAAGTAACCAAAGGGATCAAACATATTTAAAAAGAGTTTCAGTCAACTGAAAAAAAAATAATACCCCAAAACAGGTTCCAAAAGAAGAAAATGCAGAAAGGGCTTTTTTATTTTTACTTTTTAAGTTATAGCCTAAATGTCAGCTTTTAGTTAAGCTGACTTCTGACCACAGAGCTCTAAGAAAGAATCTTAAATCTCTTATTACTAGATTTAATCCAAGACAAACATAAACTAGTTGTCTGATTCAGTTTCTGTGGTGCTAACACCAGCTTTTATTTTTTTCCAAATTGTGTGCACAAATAAATTATTTTAATCATATCAAAGGATTCCTATTTTGGCTACTGGTGCCTTTGATTGTCCCAGTGAAACGGACTCTTGTGGAGTAATCCCGATATCTGTTGTCTCACAGTCACAGAAAACTCAGATGCAGATGCACAGAGTGATGCTGGGAGTACAAGTTTAACCGGCAAAAGAAAGAGAAGTGCTCTCTGTTGCATTTTCTGTCTCAAAGAAATGGGTTGTCAATCCATGGTGAAACGCAGGGGTTTATAGATGCCTGGTGAGGAGGCAGTGTTTGATTTGCACTGGGTGTGGAAGGTTGGTCGGACCACATGTGCCATTTGCAGAGGTCATAAAAAACTGGTTGGGACTAGGTGTGCCATCTGCATAGAGTGCGAATTTCTGGCCACCCTCACCCTAATCTTTTATTATGCAGGTGGGTCCTCTGTCTGAGCTGTGCCATATTGCCTGTTTCTTTACTGTACACATGGTAACAAAAAAAAAGGGAAGATGGAGCCTCACATTGGACACGCCTGGCCCCCCTAGTGCTTTTCTATTGGCACAGCTACCCGTGTTCCCCCCATAAGCTTCCCGCGTGCTTATCTATATTTCCAGCTCTATTTTTCAGGCTGCTCTTTGTTACAAAAGGAATGATTTTGGGGGCTGCTTTTTGTTAGAAGGGAAGCTCTGCAAGAACTCTGTTGCCCTCACTGTCTGCCTAAATAATTTCTTTCTACCTTCTGTATCACCAGGTCAGGTGGGTCTACCTTCCTAGGCCTTTATAGGAAGATGCCCCATGAGTGTTATACATAAATTCAGCTGGTGTTTGTAAAAAGGGTACTCTAGTTTCGATGCTTCATTTCCCTAATTTAGGAACTTTTCAAAAGTGTCGAGGCGGGGAATGTGTTTAGGGTGAAAGTGTAACCTATCTCGGACTGTCTCTAACTTCCAGGTGGAAATACTGGGCTCAATGAATGAGGACCAGACCTTCATAGTATACCCATTTGGAAGAGCAAAAACAGAACATTTTTCAGTTAGGAACTAACAGGAATTGGTCACAAATAAAAGGGTAGGTCTGAATTTTTAAGCAATAGAAACAGCTCTAATCTTAAAAGCATGCCATATAAAACAAAACTATCTATGCCTAACTGTCAATCCTTTGACCTGGACTTCTACTGTGAGACAGAGGCAGAAAAAGCTTGACCCAAGCCTCCAGTCCTGAGGCAGAGGTGGAAAAACCTTGATCTGAACCTCTGCTGTGAGACAGAGACAGCAAAAAGACATTTTCTGCAGAGCTCTGTACTTGAAGCTACTGTCCAAAGACAGAGACCAAAGCCCTCTCCCTTAAAGAAAAGAGGGGGTTTGAAAAACAGCCAAATAAAGTCTAAACTTTCAAAGAGTGAGAGGGCCTAATTCTGGAGAACTTACCCAAAACACCCAGTGGGACTTATGCAGACGCAGGGTTCGGGATGGTATCAAGCACAGCTTTCAGGGAGAAATACCCATCTGGTGATGAGGAGTCACCCCGAATCCTGCTAACGATGCCAGATATACCTATCTCAAAGGAAGCTGAGGAGGAAAAATTAATCTGTTGATAAGCAGAGAGTTTATTTGGGCCAAGCTTGAGGGCTACAACCCAAAGCATAGATTCTATTTGTCCTGAATATATACTCTGATTAGCAACAGTAACAAGCAGATTTTTAAAGTGAAAAAAAGATTCAGTTCCTGGGATATTTACTAAGAATTTACATTAAAATAATATAAGTTATTGAATGGCTCTGTATTCTTCTTTGTATCATAAGTTCTAACAACATGAAGATATTGGGTGAGGCAGTCAGGAACAAAATGACTTTAACCATTTCCCCTAGGCATGGGTGTGAGGTGGGTGCATGACTGAATCCCATACTCATGTCTCTCTGGGTCTGCATACTTCACAGATCTCAGACTGCTCTGAACTATTTTCCTTTTCTCAAGTTTCACATTCTTAGTGTAGAATATTTTTGTCCCAGGCTATTTTATACGTAGACATACAGAATAGATAAAGGAACTTTTTAACAAAATAAAAAATACATGCAATGAAACTGATACCATTTATTTGACAAAATACATATAGAAAAGGTCATTTAATGAATATGTGACTTTGAGAACGGTGGAGGGAATTCATGGTTATTAGAGTCTTAAAAAGCTTGTAACTTCCTAATGAGACTGTGATTTTGTTTTGGTTGCTTAATATAAATAAAACTCTCATAAATTAAAAAATCTATATACTAACAATGTTTAACTAAGCAAAGAATGCAGAAAAGATTTTATTCTGTTACACTCAGAAAAAGATGTTTAGGCCGGCCACAATGGCTCATGCCTGTGACCCCAGCACTTCGGGATGCTGAGGCGGGCAGATCACAAGGTCAAGAGGTCAAGACCATCTTGGCCATCATGGTGAAACCCTGTCTCTACTAAAAATACAAAAGTTATCTGGGTGTGGTGGTGCACACCTGTAGTACCAGCTACACAGGAGGCTGAGGCAGGAGAATCACTTGAACCCAGAAGGCGGACGTTGCAGCGAGCAGAGATCGCACCACCTGGGCACCATGAGTGAGACACCATCTTAAAAAAAAAAAGAAAAAAAATGTCTAGGCAGTTCAGGCTGCGATATCAAAATAGCATTAACCAGGTAGTTTAAACAACAATAATTTCATTTCTCACAGTTCTGAATGTTAGAAGCCAAAGATGAACTCTGGAGGTTAGAAGTCCAGCAGGGTTAGATTCTCTTCCTAGCTTACAGCTGGCTGCCTTCTCGTTGTCCTTACATGTAGAGACAGTGATCAAACTCTCTGGCATCTCTTCTTATAAGGGCAATAATCCCATCATGAGGGCCCCACCTTTATAACCTTATCTAGCCAAAGGCTCCATCTCTGAATACTATCACATTTGGGGATTACGCATCAACATATAAATTTTTGGTGGACATAATTGAGTCCATAGCAGAGTGTCAGTGTTAATTTAGCAAAAAGTGCAGAGGAGAGTGTATGTGACACTCAAAAAAGTGGATCCAGCATTCACTCCACAACAAACACCAAGTATAAAAAGTTTATGCATGGGCCAGGCGCGGTGGCTCACGTCTGTAATCCCAGCACTTTGGGAGGCCGAGACGGGTGGATCATGAGGTCAAGAGATCAAGACCATCCTGGTCAACAAGGTGAAACCCCATCTCTACTAAAAATACAAAAAATTAGCTGGGCATGGTGGCGCGCGCCTGTAATCCCAGCTACTCCGGAGGCTGAGGCAGGAGAATTGCCTGAACCCAGGAGGTGGAGGTTGCAGTGAGCCGAGATCGCACCATTGCACTCCAGCCTGGGTGATAAGAGCGAAACTCCGTCTCAAAAAAAAAAAAAAAGTTTATGTATGAATAACACATCCATACATGTGAAAATTTTCAGTTAAATGTAAAATCAGAAGTGAAACTCAAGTTGCAATTGTGATGAACCCTAGAAGTGGCTCTGTTAATACCTGGGGAAAATCAACTTGTTACTCCCAACTCATATATTTACAGAGAAAGAAATTATGGCTTAGAGAGAAGTAACCCTCCTGAGATAATGAGTTACCAGCCAAGCTAGAGAAAGGATATAGCCCTCCATGTTCTCACTGCTTTTTTCACCTCACTTTCCTAATAAACCATTTACAAAATGAGATTCATGTGAAAATGTGTCCACTTGTTCTTCCAATGTACTCCATAGCCAATGTCATTGCTAATCATGGCAATCTAATTGAAAAAAAATGAAAGCCTATATATGAATAATATATATGAGTAATTTTATTGTTTTAATCCATGTTCTATATTCAAGAAAAATGATAAAATAAATTATGACGTGCCTTCAGCTGTGCTGCAATGTCATTGCTGAAAAAGAAAGGAAGAGACAGAAAGATGGGATTGAAGACTCGTAGATGTCTTACAGCAGTTAAGAAATGCTATTTTTGAACAATGTTACACTGGTTCTATTATCCTAAAATGTGTAAATTATATCTTCCTGAAAACATTTCATAGTAGACAAATGGTAAGATAAATGCCATTCAGTGCTTAATCACTATTGGCAGTTACTAGGTGTAACAGAGCCATAGTGACACAGCCTATCGATCAGTACTAATGTTATTATGGAAATTCTTTGGCATTGATGACTTCAGTACCAAATAAATCTGGAATTTATTTTCTTCCAGTGTGCAGCATAAGCATTTGAAATAATTTCACACTTTTATTTTTATTTTGTTGTGTGCCAGCATGGTTTCCAATAAAGACATTGATGGGGTGAAAGAAAAAGGCATGGTTGAAAGATGATACAATATGGTTTTTTCCATATTAAGTAGAAAACAAGAATGGTTCAAAATTGGCCAATACAGTACATGTTGAATGGAGTATAAATCAATGAAATTGTGGTATATTGGAAAAATGGCCACAATTTTTTCCCATCCATGTAGGTATGTTCTTCCCAGTGTGACTTTGTTACTCCTCAAAAAGGAGGTAAAGTTTTTCTCTCCATCCTTTGAATCTCTGCACAGCCATGCAAATTGCTTTGGTCATTTGCATTAATTAGCAAATAGGATATAAGTAAAAAATTGAAAAGTATTTGCATACTGAAGGTTGGCCTCTTTTGCTACTAGGAACTCAGGAACTACCATTCATGAACTATGGGCTTTCCATTGAAGAGCCATGTGGAGAGTCAGGGAATCCTGGTCAACACCCTGCTACTTATGACACATGTGAGCAAAGCCTTGCTAGACTGTCCCACTAGACCACCTCAACAGAGCTGCCATCTGATAGCAACTGCACGAGTCAGCTCCCAGGAAACAAGTAGGAAATCTGCTTGAAGTTACACAAACAGTATAACGGTATAGTAATGAAAAGACTATGCGGGCTTAATATAATTATAAATATCTAAGTAATTTAAGAAGATAGCAAGTCTAAAAATATCCTATCAAATATATGGCCAATTTATATTTTAATTGTTTCAAAGGCAATTCAATTGAATCTCATATCTGTTTCAACAATAGTACTGGTAGAATACGTGCAAGGAAATAAACCTTGTTCCACACACAGACACACACACACACACACACACACACAACAACAACAACAACAACAAAACCCTAAAAACATAAATGGAAAAGTATAACATTTCTAAAAGAAAACATAAAACAAAATTTTTGTGATATTGACTTAGATAATAGTTACTTAGATACATCAGAAGAGAAAATATAAAAGAATAAATTATATATTAAGTCACATCTAAATTAAACTTTTTGCACTTCAAATGTCACTACTACAAAAATAAAAAGGCAAACCACAGGCTGAGAGAGAAATATGTGAAATATATATCTGACAAAGGCTTTGTATTTACAACATATAAGGAACTCTTACCACTAAATGATAACACAACTTTTTTTAATGACCCAAATATTTTCAGTCATACCAAAAATAATTAGCACATGATACAACATTCTTTATATAAAACTCTAAAAACTGCAAACAAATAAGTACTGACAGAAAGTAGGTTAGAAGTTTTCTGGGAATAAGAAAATGGAATAGATGAGGGATGGATGAGCTGAAAAGAGACATGAGCAAACCATTGGGCATCATGTAGATATATTTGTTCTGATAACTTTGGTGATGATATTCCAGGTGTAAAAAGATCACAGCTCTCATAAAACTGTATACCTTAATATGCGTACTTTTACATATTTAATAGATGTCATATAAAAATTATTTTGGTCAAATTGCAGAAAATTAAGAAGTGTATTTGTCTGATGCATAATATATCCTATATATTGTAGATATAAAAGCAAGTTCATTAAATATAAGCTTTCCCTCAAAGGGTTCTACCTAGAATAGCATACTACGTAGCACAGTAATAAGCACACTGAAAAGACTTTGCCTGTTTTTTGGAAGTCTGTCCCATAAAGTGAGTGATGAAACAAGGGAGCAAGCAATGGAAGAAATGATAATGATAATAATAATAATAATTAATACATTTAGTTTTTCTTAGTCCTCATTTAAGCTTTACCAACATGTACATTGTTCTTCAAAAATATAGAATGCTGTTTGCTAGAAAATTATATTGTGTATCCTAGGGCAACCACAAAGCCAAAGCAAACTCAACAAACAAAAGACAGTAACAAAGAAAGTAATTTTAAAAAGTATAAATGAAAGCTAATAATCAGGGTAAAATATACTCAATCCAATTGCAGGCAGAGTGCAAAGAGGTCAAGGAACATTTGAAACAAACAGAAAACAGGTAGCAAAATGACAGATTTTAGTCCAAAAATAATAATAAATGAGTAATTATTTAACCATCCAATTATATGCAAAACATGAACCTTGACACACACACACACACACACACACGCAGCATATATAAAACTTAGCTCAAATTGATCACACACCTAAATGTATAACCAAATTTATGAATTTTCCAAGATAATATCTAGGAGAAATTTTGTAACCTTAGTTTAAGCAAAAAATTCTTAGAAATCACATACAAATACACACACACGCACACATGTAAACACACACACAAACACACCAAAAAAAATTGACAAATTTGACTTTAACAAATTAAAAACTTCTGCTATTCAAAAAAGGATTAAGAAAATAAAAAGATGAGTGACATACTGGGGGAAATATTTGAAAAATCTAACCAATAAAAGATGTATACAGAATGTATAAATAATATTCAAAACTTACATTAATGTACAAAACTTTGCACAGTATCTCTTTCTCTATACATATGTATGTAAATTATATATATATATATATATATATATATATAGTACATAAATACATGCTTAACATCAGTCATTAACAAAAGGACTGATGTTAAAATCACAAAGAGATGCTACTGCCTATCTGTTTTGAATATTGTATTTGTTTCCTAAGACTGCCATAACAAATCACTTCAAATGGGGTGAATTAAAACAACTGAAACGTATTATTTCAGAGTACTGGAAGTCAAGAGTCCAAACTCCCTTCTGCAGGCTTTCAGGTAGAATCCATTTTATGTCACCTTCTTACTTCAGGTGGTTTTGACAATGCTTGGTGTCCTTGACTAGTAAGTTCATTAGTGCCATCTCTGTATCTATCTACACAAGGTCACTCTCCCTGTGTGTCTCTGTCACCTAAATCTGTCAGATTTTAGGACCCAACGTATTCCAAATTGATCTCATCTTGGGATTCTTATCTTAATTCCATCTGTACCCTTATTCCAAATAAAGTCTAATACTGAAGTCTTGGGGAGAAACTGCTTTGGGGGATTGCAACTAAACTCACTATATAGTTAAAATAAGTGTTTTTTTGTGTGTGAGACAATTTGGTCCTGGTGATGATAGAGAGAAACTGGATCATTTATGCATCGCTCATGAACAAGGAACATGTTACAGTCACTTCAGAAAACAATTTGTTAGTCTATTATGATGTTAAACATATAGTTAACATTTGCACTAGCAATGCCACTTTTAAGGTATTTATCCAAAAATAAAAATAAAAACTTGTATATACACAAAATCTTGCTATTTGAAATTTCATAATAAGGCTTTGTTTCTAGTTACTCCAAACTGGAAATAAACTAAATGGTTTTAGACTGGTAATAAACCACATAGTACATCATGCAACAGAATACTTCTCAATGATGAAACAAAATAACTAGTGGTATATGTAACACATAGATAAGTCTCAAACACATTGTGCTAAATGAAGGAAGCTAGACTCAAAAAAAGCACCACACCATGAATGATTCTACATACGTGAATTTTTGGAAAAGGCAGCACTAAAGAAAATCAAAATATCTCAGTGGTTGTTAGGTTGCCAGATGCATGGTGTGAGGGTAAGTGCTAACCACAAAAGGACATGAGGGGAAAGAAAGGGTGTGGGATAATCTTTGGGAGTGATGCAATCTTGATAATGGGGTTATATATCCCTAATAAACCTGATAAAATATTTAATGCACGGTCTCATTAAATTTGATCTCTATGCCAGTTGAATAAATTGGGAATTTAGAGCTTTACCTCTAATATCTTAAGAATAAATATTCATATATGTTACTTAAATCTATGATATTTTTATTACAAATCCCACAGGCTTACAATGATTTCATGCTTCTAAAATGCTCTATAGGGTAATTGATACACTGGAAGTTAGACACGCAAGGGCAAGAAAAACTATTTACCCAAGGCTGGATCTCACTAAATAAATAAATAAAAGAAAATGTCACATTACGCCTCAACAGTCTGCATCACAGGAGGTATTCAGTGGAGAGAAAATAAGGAAGAAAACATCATCAGGGCACTTCATCTGCATAAAAGAACACCAGTACTATGGTCTGATTATATAAAGTTGTTTGTTTTCACCTACACTCTCATAAATATTTTTGTTTTGTGCTGCACGTTAACCCTGACTCCATGCCTCATACCCCCATTAAATAAATGTACGTTGGATTCCAAACTCAGTTCAAATGGCTACAGAGTGAACAGGTAGCCGTCACAGCTGTTGAACACTAGAAAGAGCTAGCCCTTTGATATCCTTGTAGTTACAAAAATGTATTTCTATTATAGCTTTCATATAACTGGAGGAAAGTGGTTTGAGGAGGGGAGGAGGAGTGGAAACAGTTTATTTCCTCTTCCCTTGTTCCTGTCAGCGAATTCAGTGTATAAAGAGCAAACACACATTACAATACACATTTCTATGGTCCTCAACATTAGGCATGTGAATACACACAAAAACTCCCACAAAAAGGGGAAAGATTAGAAAAGGGGTGCTGTAATTTGGCTCTGTGTCCCCACCCAAATCTCATCTTGAATCGTAATCCCCATAATCTCTCACATGGCAAGAGTGGGACAAGGTGGGGGTAATTGGATTACCAGGGTGATTTTCCCCATACTCTTCTTGTGATAATAATTGAGTCTCCTGAGATCTGATGGTTTTATAAGCATCTGGCATTTCCTCTGCTTGCACTCACTCTATCCTGCCACCCTGTGTAAAAGGTGCCTGCTTCTTTTGTGCCTTCTACCTTAAGTGTACGTTTCCTGAGGCCTCCCCAGCAATGTAGAACTGTGAGTCAATTAATACCTCTTTTCTTTATAAATTACCCAGTCTCAGGCATGTTTTCATAGCAGTGTGAGGAAAAACTCATACAAGGGCCCACTAGCCGTGCTTGGTCCAGGTCCTATGGACCCCTCTTCTGCACTTGCATGCCTTCTCCTCTAGTACGCTAAAATACTCATTGAGCAAACAGGATCAGTGACAAAGCCACATGGGCAGGCAAAAAAGTATTTCCTTGGCTTGCTCTTTCAGAAACACCCTACCTACAGAACATAGATAATCTTTTCTCTGCTTTTGTTCCCATGTGGAAAATTCAACTGGATTGAGCTCCTCTACCCTGCAAATGTCCACCCCATTTCAGATGGAAAAATCAGCAGAATCCTGATGTTGGCTTCTAGTGTATACAATGCATTTCAATACAGATTTATCTGCAATAGTTTTCTGTGGAACATCAATATCTTGCTCAATCTATTCTGACATTTGAGAAGGAAAATTTTCACCCTTGAATCTCATTTAAGTGTGTACGTATCAAAATAAAAGCAAGAGGACATTCCTTAAAGTAAATTATAAGCCATCCTCCACTTAGCTTATTTTCTTTCCTAATAGCTTGGAGCTTTGAGGAAAACTTATCTGAGTGGCTAAGACAATCTTGGAATAGGTGGATAATGTAGCTATTTCATTTTTATTCTAGCAAAAATGAGAGACATGCTTACTGATAAAAACGTCAGTGTGAGAATATTTTAATCAGTTTAACCAAATCCATAAAATCATTGAGTATTTCATAGTATTATACTTTTGATAGGCAGATGTAGTTTAGTAGATAAGAGTCAGGAAAGAGTGAAGTTCTGAACCTATTGGCCTTTCTCAATCCTCCATACATCCAGTGCTTTTATTCTCTCATGGCATGTAATGCCCAAACATTTTAGAATGCAGAAAGTCACCCCTTACAGGACCTGTTGCTGTGTTCAGTAAGATAATCAATCTCATTCTCAATTTCCCCATCTGTTCGAGGGGAAATATAATAAACAAATCACACTGTTGTATATATGAAATATGATAATATAAAACACTTAGCACAATCATTCTTATAGAAAACTATACAAGTTGGTACTTAATAAAATATATCCTCTAAAAAAAAAGTAGGACTATTGGAATTCCATTGTTTTCATTGGCCTGACTTAGTGAATGTCTGGGAACTCATCTTGATACCTCTGGGTGCCTGCTGTGCCAACCATCCTTCTTTTACCTTTAGTTTCTAAAAAGATCGGGACCTCAAGCAAAAGAAAGTCTGTGC
>CM052654.1:129418031-129605454 GCA_028533165.1 Leontopithecus rosalia | reverse complement strand
AATGGAATTGCCATTGGACAATAAGGAGCAAGGGAAGGCAACTGTAAATAGATATCAACAGAAAAAATAGAGACTGAGAAATTACTTAATGGATGTGCATTCAGTCTATATAGTGTGTATTTATAGGTGGCCTCTGTCACTCACTACCTGGATGACCTCAGAATATCATGTAAACTATATGAGCCTCATTTCTCCTTACATAAAAGTGGAAATAGGACTGATTCTGTTTGGATGTTAAGATGGTTATGTGAAACATCATATACAATTTCTAGAACTGCAGTATGTGTCATGCATATGTCAGAGGATATCAGTGAGAATTAGGAATGATTCTTGACAGAGTGAAGATTGTTTAATAAGGAGAATATGAGCTTTGGAATAAGAAAGATCTGGACTTGATTCACAGATCTAGCCCTCTGCAGCATTTTGACCCTGAAAGCTTAAGCTTCAGTTTCCTCATTCATAAAATGATGCATCGATGTAGCTGGGTTGTTGTAAGCATTAGAGCTGATACATGTAGACCACCTATTACTATGCATAGGACAGTATATTTTAATCATATTACCTTTTACTAAAAAGTATAAGACATAATTTTTTTAAAAAAGACAAAACTAAACCTTCTACTTTCCCCAGCACGTTGAAAGCTTTTAGAAGACATTCGCTTCCATTCCTTCACATCTATCTGTCTATTATGTATCTCCCAACATTCTCACATGATACATATACAAAGAAATAGCACGGTTTACATATAAAGCAATGGATGTCTAAGAGACAAATTAATGAATATCTAATAGCAGGGCAAAAGTTGAAGGTCAGGTGTATCTCACTGCAAAGCCTACTCTCTTTTCACTATATAGGTTTCCCATTCTGTTTTTCTGTGAATGAGAAAAAAAGCCATTTTTTTAAATTAACAAACAATCCAAAAATACCACTCTGTATCAGAAAAGTGACATGCCTAATTTTCTGGAACTCCTACATGCAAGGGCTATGGCAATTATTCCATAATCCTCTGAAAAAAGGTGGAAATATTAAGAGTTGTTTAAAATAAATGACAGAAAGGTATAAGTGTAACTGAGAAGAAGTGATTGATTCTAGGAAATCTTTTGAAAGTCTAATGAAAGGAGAGCCTTGACAGCTGACAGTTCAGTAATAGCCTTATGGTGGAGACACACATATGGCTAAAAAGCAAAACAATCTCTGAGAACTGAGCATTTGTTAATTAATAGGGGTCTCAAGCATGCCCATCAGAATCACCTTTGTAGTTTTTTCAGATTGCTTTAGCTCAAGGGGAACCTTTGCTTTTTGGCAAGTAGAAACTGCTCATCATTCTAACAAAGGGACACAGGCTCTCCGTGCCTCCATTTCAAGACCTATTGCCACAGTCCAAGAGGCAGGGGAAATAGGCAGAGAGAACCTGACCCTATATGCACTGGTTCCAAAGCCTCTGGGATGAAAAACAACGACAACAACAAACACCAAAAAACCGTCCATCAGCCAGAGGCAGTCACAGGGCCAGGTTTGACTTCACAAGGCAGTCTATACAATTTTTGGCTTCACAGGAAGCAGTTTCAGATATCTGTGTAACCAAAATGATTTCCAATTATTATTCCACTTTTCCTAGGGCTAGTAATTTTTTCCATTAAAAAGACAGTGGAATTCTGAAGGGAAAGAAGTGACTTTGAATAGAAAAGGAATAATTTCTTTTGCAGTTATACAATTGTTTTGATTAACTTTACAGAGAAAATAGGTGGTAACTTTCATGGTTTCATGTGATTCTTAATTAATATGAGCCTTAGAGTTAAAGCCATAATAAAAAGACATGAATTCATTTTTTGCATGCAATAAGCATTTTGTTGGCAAATAGTATTCCTGAATCAGCTTTTTCCTTAGAACTGAGACTTGTTTCTATTAATAAAGTTTCTATTTAATGGACAGAAGATGACAACTAAACAAGAGAATCCAATTATTTTTGCAATACATTTTAATATCTACTGGCACATCCTTTTTGTTTTGTTTTGTTCTGAGGGATTAGAAAACTGAGAGAGTGACCTTTAAATTAGGGATAACCATTTTATTCTCAGTGTCATGGAAAGTGAAAAATCTTTAAGCAAGCACAGCTTACAATGCAGTTTTGAACAATGGATTAATAAACACAGGATCATCCCCAGGAGATAATACTCTTACCTGGCACATACCACAAGAAGGGAAAAGAGCTAGCAGCTGACACAAATTCTCTCAAGCCTCTGTAATATACCAGAAAATAACTTATTGGGGCTTATTGAACAAATTAACTTACTGGGGCTTATTGAACAAATTAGAGAATTAATCAATCAAAAAGTAGATTCACTGATGGAAACTTAAACATGGAAAGGTTAGAATGTAGATAGATTCTGTCTGCTAAATTTTCACTTCAGCACAGCATGGTATTGTTCTCAGCAGTAAAAAGTGTGTAATACACAGGCAAAGCTGAATGTTCGAGACCAGACTGACCAACATGGTGAAATCCCATCTCTACTAAAAAAACAAAAAAAGTTAGCCAGGTATGGTGGCAGGCACCTGTAATCCCAGCTACTTGGGAGGCTGAGGCAGGAAAATTGCTTGAACCCCAGAGGTGGAGGTTACAGTGAGCTGAGACGGCACCATTGCACTCCACCCTGGGCAGCAAGAATGAGACTCTGTCTCAAAAAAAAAGCGGAATGTAGAAATGATTTCCTGCTTTAAATCTACCATAAGAATTCACTGGATTCAAGAAAATCTCTACTCATTTCTGGACCTTGATCACTTGTCTCTAAAGGGTCTCTCATATTTCACCCGGCTCTGAGATCGATGACTCCGAAAATGCTGAAGAATATATATCTTCAGGTTTTTTCTGTGATAAGAAATGCAGACAGCAGACAGTTGGAACATCTTACTGTATTAGTTTGTTTTCTGTTGCTTGCAACAGAATTCCTGAAACCGGGTAATTTAAAAGAAAAGAAATCTATTGCTCATAGTTCTGAAGGCTAGGAAATCCATGGTTAACAGTATGCCTCTGGTGAGAGCCTACCTGCTAGTGAGGACTTTGCAGCATCCCAAGGTTCGGAAGTGGTACAAGGTATTACATAGGGAGGGTACTGAGCATACTCACATGCATGCTCAGAGCTCTCTTCTGAAAAAGCCACCAGTTTCACTCCCACGATAATTCATCAATCCAGGAAGAGATTAATCAATTTATGAAGGCTCTCCATCATGACCCAATCATCTCTTAAAGGCCCTACCTTTCAACAGTGCCACAAAGGGGATTAAGTTCTCAACACACGAAATATGGAGAAGACATTCATTCAAATGATAGACCTTAGATATACATGTCAAATTTCTCCTCACTAAATGCCACTTTTCTAGAGCAGTTTTTTGAAGGCAAAACAGGGAAGGCTTCAGGCAAGGTTAGCATGGTGAGAGTCTGGCCCAATTACTTTTTCTGAAGAATGGCAAGTTAGGTACATAGTACATCTGCATGGGCTTCATGAGGATATATAAACTCTAAAGAGGGAGATACTGTGAAAAGTTATATGGGCCACCATTCATTGACATAGTCTGGATAAAACTGCTATGTAACACACACAAAAAAATTAGTAGTACATGAAAGAATAGTTTCAATAAAACCAGAACATGGTTAAATACATTAAACATTGTACCAGTTCTGTAGTGAAGAGGAATTGGAAAATTATGTCTTTTGTATCTTTTATATTATATATGTCATATACGTTTTTATATTTAAATGTATATTTTAGTTTTTTGTTTGTAATCCCATTCAGATATTTTAATTCGTGGGTGTACAGAAAGCCAATTGAGACATAATTGACCACATACATCAAGATCCTAGAGATCTAGTTAATAGAGCATTTAATACTAAATACTTTTTAAAAAATTCCTTTAGTATGAGTAAGGCACATATTATACCAGTGCTTATAAACTAAGGGCAATTTTATCCTCCAGGGGCCATGTGGCAATATCTAGAGAGAGTTCTTTTGTTTCTATCTTTCCTCAAAATTCAACTTCATGGAGAGGGTTTTGTTGTCACTTCTGGGAGTGTGTTACTGGCACCCGGCTGGTGGAGGCCAGAGATATTGCTAAATATCCTGAATTACTTAGGGAAGCCCCCACAGTGAAGAATTATATGTCCTAAAGCAATAATAATACTGCTGTAGAGAAGCATGCATTATGGTTTCACAATGTCTTTTTAGTTTCCTTCCCAATAACCATGTGAGACCAAGAGTAGGGACTATATTCCTTGTTTTGCAGATTGGCAGATTGAGAAGCAGAGAGGTTTGTATATTTATTCAAAGTCATACAACTAGGTAGTGGCAGATCCAGTTTTTTAAGCAGCTCTTTCCCCTTCACTCATTTGCTCTCTCTTACCGGCCACCATGTAAGACATGCCTTTGCTTCTCTCTTACCTTCTGTCATGATTGTAAGTTGCCTGAGTCTTCCCCAGCCATGCAAAACTGTGAGTCAATTAATCCTCTTTCCTTTATAAATTATTAGATTTGGGCATGTCTTTATAGCAATGTGAGAACAGACTGATACAGGGGAGAACTTCCAAACGATTTTAAACCATCAGATCTTGTGAGACCTTATTCACTATCATGAGAACAACATGGAGAAAACCAACCCCTATGACCCAATCACCTCCCACCAAGTCCCTCCAATGACACCTGGGGATTACAATTCGAGATGAGATTCAGGTGGAGATACAGAACCAAATTATACATGGTGGAGAGAATGAACCCCCTTTCCCTGTTTTTTTTGTTCTATTCATGTCCTCAATGGATACTGTCCAACCACATTATTTTACGAATTTAAATGCTAACCTCTTCCAGAAATACCCCCACAGACGCATCCAGTAATAATGTTTCACCAAGTACCTGGATATCCCATGCATGGGCATTAAACATTCACTGCTCCTAGGTAATTCGATAGAATCACAGATGACTCACATGAAATTAGAAAACTGTAGAAAGAGCATCTGATTGATATTTAAAATATTAAAAATGTTTCTGTTACTGTGGCATGGTCCAGCATAAGATTAATGACAGGGATGGACCATGCTGACCCAGTAGATGGAGATCATCAGACATAATAATTTTTGGACTCAATACTTGGACTCACACCCTTGCTTAGTTAGGTAGCTGGAGTAGAATCATAATTCTGGGCACATGTTTGCTGATGATTTCACTGGCTATGGTGCAAACATTCTGGAACTCATGATATATCTATGTTGGGGATAATAGACCTTAATTACTAAATACAACACTGCGGTCAGGGCAGTTTTCTGTAACTCACGCATGACCCACTGTGACAGTGACAGAAAGTTTGTTATCCCTCATAAGTTTAGAACCACAGAGGTCTAGAAATGTCAACTGTAGTCAATTTCTGCAACTGTCATGAGAATGAATAGCCGGTGGAGCTAGGAGAAATTTGTAGTCTATCCAACTCTGTTGCGCTAAGACTGCCAGAATTCTGCATGAAAATTTGCTATTTAGTATACACCACAACAAGGTGGTAATGATACAATTTTAGCTGTTGAGTAATATTCCAGAGACCAATATTTGCAGAACTTACTTCAAGGTATTCTATTTTCTGCTAGTCTTCAAGTGGCCCTACTTGAGTTACAAGGAATCATTTCTAGACAAATTTACATAAAATTATGGTGTTGAAAAAACTGGAACCTTAATTTGACAAGTGAGGGCTTGAAGTCATAATATACTCTATTGTACTAGAACCAGTTCTAGCTGAATGTGTCCATATTATTTCCTTGCTATTGCAAACAAAGATTTCTCCATGGGCATTGTGAGTCTTTTTTTTTTTAGACGGAGTTTCACTCTTGTTACCCAGGCTGGAGTGCAATGGCGTGATCTTGGCTCACCGCAACCTCCACCTCCTGGGTTCAGGCAATTCTCCTGCCTCAGCCTCCTGAGTAGCTGGGATTACAGGCACGCACCACCATGCCCAGATAATTTTTTTGTATTATTAGTAGAGATGGGGTTTCACCATGTTAACCAGGATGGTCTCGATCTCTTGACCTCATGATCCACCCACCTCGGCCTCCCAAAGTGGTAAGTCTTTTCTATCCCTGTTCAAATACATAGGGATTAAAATTGTAGATTCATCCAAAATTCATTCTCTAGAATACAGCATAATGCATAAGGCTATACTAACTCCACTCAGTTCTCTTCAATCACATCTGAACAATTTGTTTCCTATCAAACAAGAATGTAGCTCATATTTGTCTATTTGTATCTTCCTCTACACTTCTGAAAACATCCTTCATTCCCTACCATCATACTTACCTTTCTTACTTTTTATTGTGAAATACTATCAATTATGGGGTACTGTATTTTATTCTGGGAACTAGAAATAGCCAGATTTCAATTTGCTAAGCTGCAACTAACTCACTTTACGACTTTGATCAGAGCACCCTGTCCTCCTCAATGTCCTCAGCTATATGATAAGGGTTGGGGCAATCTTAATTCTGCAGCAGTGTATGTATTCTGTGATAATTATTGCTGTCATGTTTTTAAACGCAAATGGTGTCAATAATAATTATGATAATAAAAAAGTAAAAGAAAAAGAATAAGAATGGCTGACATGCAATGTGTGTCTCCTACATACTACAGGACACAAAAATTGTCCTGTAAACAGTGCCAGGCTTATTCTGTATACTCTCAACTATCACTCTTAATCAGTCATTAGCCCCTCTTATATGAAGTGCATTACAAGATTTTAAAATTTCTTTCAACATTGCACTTACATATTTTGATGCTAGAGGCAAAGTGAACACAAAGAATAAACAAGGCTTCTTTCTTCCAGGTTGTATTCTTTTCCTCATAATTTTAGAAAAACCTCTGTGAGTTTCTGATAAATAAACTTCTGAATTAGGTTCATCTGAGGAAAAAAAATTAAGTCAGAAGAAAAACCCCGGCATCTATTTTCAACAAACCAAGAAGTATTTGCGTAGGTGTTAAAATAATACTCATTTATTTGAAACAACAAACTGATTATTTCCTTCAGTTTTAACTATATAAATTTCTTCCAGGTACAGACATTTTGATCAATTCAATAACAAAAGTCTTAAATGCTTAAACAGTAATAGGCACAGTCCCTGACAGCTGTTGAACAGGTTTCAAACCTCTTTGGGCAGATTCAAGCACTGCTTCTTAGAGAGGAAATGGAAATAGATTCTCAATTGTGCAGAGAAGAAGCTATTATTTCATTTTCATTGTTCCCTAGAGTCTTCTGCATATTACTCTATAAGTACTTCATATACAATAACATGTGAGTATACAGAGCAGTGATGTCACAAAAATAAATATAAGCTGTAAAGGATCCCTGTGGTTGACTGAATTATTTTCACAATTCCTCACTCCCTTGACACAGAATAAGAATTATGTGCTTACTATGGTTCACTTGTAGGCAGAGCATGTTTTTTGTAACCTTAATCTTGATCTTGGCTAGGTGACTTGTTTTGGCCAATGTGATGTCACAGTGCATATGATGAGAGTGCAGGAGTTTGAATAGAAGTTAAGTTGGCATAACCCAACCAAAAGCTAGAATCTCAGAGCTGTGGAAACCTCAACTTAAAGCAGAGGCTAACAGCTCAGACTGCATTGGGAAATCCACAGTTAAATGGCTAGACCCTAAGCATAAAATACATGTTTTATTTTGCCCCCAAGATTTTGTGTTTCTTTGTCATGCAGCAAAGGCTGACTCTTACAGTCTAATATTCTAATGAAGGCAGCATATAAAAAATTACAAAACTATGCATTTAATGATACAGTAAACATAGTTACAATGAATACAGTAGCATGGAGAAAGAAGTGATTACAGAAGAGAAACAAAGAAAAGTTTTCTAAATAGCTATCAACTGATATGAGTTCACTAGTAAAAGTGGGAGCAAAAAAAAAAAGAAATTTCAGGAAGTTTACAAATATACCAGCAAAGAGTATAGGGAGAAATCATCAATCTAAAAGAAAAATTACATTTATCATTTTAATGCATTACCTTCCTTTTCTTCCATACCTATTTAGTGCATGACTGTAATAAGTTTATAGTATAAGCCTGTATCTTTACTTAGAAAAATGTCCCACATAGCCAAAACAATCCTAAGCAAAAAGAACAAAGCTGGAGGCATCATGTTGCCTGACTTCAAACTATACTACAAGGCCACATTAATCAAAACAGCGTGGTACTGGTACCAAAATAGCGACAGATCAATGGAACAGAACAGAGGCCTCAGAAGCAACACCACACATCTACAATCATCTGAACTTTGACAAACCTGAGTAAAAGAAGCAATTGGGAAAGGATTCCCTGTTTAATAAATGTTGTTGGAAAAACTGGCTAGCTACATGCAGAACACAGTAGACCCCTTCTTGACACCATATGCTAAAATTAACTCCAGATGGATTAAAGATATAAACATAAGACCTAACACCATAAAAACCCTGGAAGAAAACTTAGGCAAAATCATTCAGGACACAGGCATAGGCAAGGACTTCATGGCTAAAGTATTAAAAGCAATGGCAACAAAAGCCAAAATAGACAAATGGGATCTAATTAAACTCCAGAGCTTCTGTACAGCAAAGGAAACAATCATTAGAGTGAATCAGCAACCAACAGAATGGTAAAAATTTTTTTCAATCTACCCATCTGACAAAGGGCTAATATCCAGAATCTACAAAGAACTAAAACAGATTTACAAGAAAAACAAACAAACCCATTTAAAAGTGGGCAAAGAAAATGAACAGACACTTTTCAAAAGAAGACATATATGAGGACAACAAGCATATGAAAAAATGCTCATCATCACCGGTCATTAGAGATGCAAATCAAAACCACATTGAGATACCATCTCACACCAGTTAGAATGGTGCTCATTAAAAAATCTGAAGACAAGAGATGCTGGAGAGAAATAGGAACACATTTACACTGTTGGTGGGAGTGTAAATTAGTTCAACCATTGTGGAAGACAGTGTGGTGATTCTTCAAGGATCTAGAAACAGAAATTCCATGTGACCCAGAAATCCCATTACTGGGTATATACCCAAAGGATTATAAATTGTTCTATTACAAAGATAAACACACATGTATGTTCATTGCAGCACTGTTTACAAAGCAAAGATCTGGAACCAACCCAAATATCCATCATTGATAGACTAGACAAAGAAAATCTGGCACATATACACCATGGAATACTATGTAGCCATCAAAAAAAAGATGAGTTCGTGTCCTTCATAGAGACATGGATGAATCTGGAAACCGTCATTCTCAGCAAACTGACACAAGAACAGAAAACCAAACACCATATGTTATCACTCATAGGCAGGTGTTAAACAGTTAGAACACATGGACCCAGGGAGGGGAGCATCACACATTGAGGTCAGCTGGCAGGGCAAGGGAAGGGACAGCAGGGGTGGGGAGGGAAAATGAGGGGAGAAATACCAGATATAGGTGATGGGGGGATGAAAGTAGCAAACCACCTTGCCATGTATGTACCTATGCAACAGTCCTACATGATCGGCACATGTATCCCAGAACCTAAAGTACAATTTAAAAAATAATTTAAAAATTTAAAAAAATGTTTTCAAAAATACTCCTCACTCATCAATGTTACTATTTTAAATATACGCCTTAATTTTCAACCTGTAAATACAGTATCATTTGTGTAACAATTTCCTAATAATGATTTTAATATTGCTTCCAGTCTATCTCTATTACAAATAAGACTATGATTATTACTAGCATACATCTTTTTATTTATCTTTGAAAATATAAATATTAAAAATTCAATTTAAAAATTAGCAAAGGACATGGAATAGACATTTTATGAAAGAGGACATATAAATGGCCAACAGGGATATGAAAAAAAAAACTCAACCTCACTAACCATTAGGAAAATGTAAATTTAAACCACAATGAAATATTGCCTGGCTCCTGTTAGAATGGCTATTGTCAAAAAGACAAAATATAGCAAACGTTGGTGAGGATATAGAGAAAAAGAACCCTTTGCACACTGTTGATGAGAATTTAAATTAGCACAGCTATCAGGGAAAACAATATGGAGGTTCTTGAAAATATTAAAAATAGAATTACCAAATGATCCAGTAATTCAACTATTGTGTATATATATCAATGAAAATAAAATCAGTATGTGAAAGAGATACCTTCATTCCCATGTTTGTTACAGCACTATTCACAATAGCCAAGCTACAAAATCAGTCTATGTTCCCATTAATGAATAAAGAAAACGTAAATATGCACAATGGAATGCTATTTAGTCATGAAACAACATCCTATCATTTGCAGCAACTTGGATGGAACTGGAGATCATGTTAAGTAAATTCAACCACAGAAAGGCAAATACTGTCTGTTCTCACTCATATCTAAAAAGATTGCTCTTATAGACGTAGAGTAGAATGGTGGTTGCCAGAGGCTGGGTTGGTTGAGGGCAAAGGAGACCTTGGTCAAAGGAAACAAAATTACCCCTCATTAGATAACAGGAAGAAGTTTAAAAGGTCTATTGTATAGTACAGCAACTACAGTTAATGAACACACCTTATATTCTTAAAAATGTTTTACAAAATTCGAAGAGTGTATTCTCACTACAAAAATGATGACTGTGCATGGTAGTGTATATTTTAATCAACTAGAATGAACTATTCCACCATGTATATGCAAGCATACCTAGGAGATATTGCAGGGTTAGTTCCTAAAGCAAATAAAGCAAATACCAAAATAAACCACCTTAAGTAAATTTTTTGGTTCCCCAGTACATATAACAGTTATTTTTGTACTATATTATAGTCTATTGAGTGTGAAGTAATGTTAGTCTTAAAAAATGTATGTACTTTAACTAAAGTATACATTATTGCCAAAAACATGCTAATGATTATTGGAACCTTTGGTGACTCTTTTGCTTGCTGGTCGAGGGCTTTGTCTTGATATTGACAGATGTTGTTTAATCACAGTGGTGGTTGCTGGAAGCCGGTGTGGCTGGGACAATTTCTTAAAATAAGATAACAGTAAAGTTTGCTACATGAATTTGACTATTCTTTTTGACAAATCTTCTTTCATGAAAGATTTATCTGTGGTATGCTATGCTGTTTGAGAACATTTTACCCACAGTAGAGCTTCTTTAAAAATCGGAGTCAATTCTCTCAAACTCTGCCACTGCTAAACTTATGCAATATTCTAAATCCTTTTTTTTCCTTTGAGGAAGGGTTTGCTCTGTCACCCAGGCTGATGTGCAGTGGTGTGAGCAAAGCTCACTGAAGCCTAGAGCTCCCTGGCTCAAGTGATCCTCCTGCCTCACCCTCCTGAGTACCTGGGACTACAGACATATGTTATCACGCTTGTCTAATTTTTAAAAATTTTACAGAGACTGGGTCTCATTTTGTTGCTCATACTGGTTTTGAACTCCTGAACTCAAGTGCTCCTTCTGCCTTGGCCTCCCAAAGTGCTGGGATTACAGGAGTGAGCCACCATGCTTGGCCTTCTGTATCCTTTATTGTCATTCAAACAGTTTTTACAGCATCTTCCCTGGGGGTAGATTCCATTCCAAGAAACCACTGTCTTTGCTAATGCATAAGAAGCTACTCCATATCCTGTCTGTCTTAGTTTCATCATGAAATTGCAGCAATTCAGTTTTATCATCAGGCTCTACTTCTGATTCTAATTTTCTTGTTATTACTGCATCTGAAGTTACTTAATCCACTGAAGTTTTAAACCCTCAAAGTCACTCATGAGAGTTGGAATCAACTTCTTCAAAACATCTATTAACATTGATAATTTGGCCTCATCCCATGAATCATGAATGTTCTCAATAGCCTCTACAATGATGAATCCTTTCCAGCAGGTTTTTAATTTTCTTTGCCCCGATCCATTAGCGGAATCAGTATCTATGGCAGTGATAGCCTTATAAAATATACTTATCGTATAATAAGACTCGAAAGTGAAAATTTCTCCTTGATGCATGGGCTACAGAGTGGATATTGTGCTATTAGGCAGAGAAACAGCTTTATCTCCTTGTACATCTTCATCAGAGCTCTTGGGTGACTAGGTGTATTCTCAGTCAGTAATAACACATTGAAAGGAAGCTTTTTTCCCAAGCAGTAAGTCTCAACAGTGAGCTTAAAATGTTCAGTAAACCATGCAGTAAACAGATGTGCTGTCATCCAGGCTTTGTTGTTTCATTTACAGAGCACAAGCAGAGTGGACTTAGCATAATCCTTAAGGGTCTTAGGATTTCAGAAACATAAATGAGAATTGGCTGCAATTCTCGCTAGTTGCATTCTCCCCTAACGTAAGAGTTAGCCCGTTATTTGAAGCTTTGAAGCCAGGCATTGACTTATTTCTCGTTATGAAAATTTTAGATGGAATCTCCTAAGGCTATTTTGTCTACTTCAAAAATCTGTTATTTAGTGTCATCAATTATCTTAGCTAGATTTTCTGCATAACTTGTTACAATTTCTACATCAGCATTTCATGTTTCACCTTGCACTTTCATGTTTCATGAGAGAGCTTCTTTCTTTAAGCATTATGAACTCACCTCTGCAGCTTCCTCACATCTCTCAGTTTTCATAGAATTGAAGAGTTAGGGTCTTGCTCTGAATCAGGATTTGGCTTGAGGGAATCTTGTGGTTGCTTTGATCTTCTATCTGCACCACTAAAATTTTCTCTATAGAAACAACAGGCTTCTTTTTTGGTAGCTCTTTTAATTTCCTTAAAGCTCTTTTAATTTCCTTTTTAATTTCCTTAAAGACCTTTTCCTTTGCATTCACAGCTTGGCTAACTGTTTGGTACAAGAGGCCCACCTTTTGACCTATCTTGGCTTTCAACATGGCTTCCTCAGTAAGTGTAATCATTTCTAGCTTTTGACTTAAAGTGGGAGATCTGCAATTCTTCTTTTCACTTAAACACTTACAGGCCATTGTAGGATTATTAATTGGTCCAAAGTTAATATTGCTGCATCTAAGGAGACAGGAAGGCCAAGGAGCAGGAGAGAGATGGGGGAATAGCCAGTGAGTGGAGTAGTCAGAACACACATCAATTACAGATTGTTTGCTGCGTTAAATGGGAGCAGCTTTTGGTGCCCCAAAATATTTACAGTGGCAGCCTGAAAGATTACCAATCACAGATCACCATAACAGATATAACAAGTAGAATGTTTAAAATATTATAAGAATTACCAAAATCTGACAGAGACACAAAGTGAGTACATGCTGTTGAAAAATGTGCTGCCAATGGACTACCTAAATGCAGGGCTACCACAAACCTTTAGTTTGTAAAAAAAATTGTAATAACTGCAAAGTACAATTAAAGCAAAGTACAGTAAGATAAGTTTGGCCTATACATTTCAAAATATCGTATTGTATACAATAAATACATTTTATTTGACCTTTCATCTTAAAATAAATAAGTAAATGTGAAAACAGAAAATGTTAATATTTAATTTAAAAGGCAACATTCATAAAAATTTGTTAAAACATTCGATTTTAGGTGCTCTTTCTACAAAAAAAAGTAAGTGGAGAGTTATAGATAGGTTAAATTGCTTGACTATTGTCATCATTTCAAAACATCATGTTGTAAGTCCTAATATACAATAATAAAAAAGGAAAGAAAAGAAAATGGAGATGAATTATTTGAAGGGGAAAAACTGAACACTAAGCAAATAAGGTGGAGCTGCTTTTATCAAGAATACAGTGAATCAGAATTTGTTGCACACCTGTTTTATACTCAACATCATGATGACTGCATGTGGTCACAAATGTACTTTCAACAACCTTCCTGGTAGAAATTTTTCACAGATACGCAGACTGGTGACTTTAAAGAGAGACCCGGCTTGTAACTGGCCACACTGGATCTTACATTCAGGCCTCTCTCACTTTCAAACACATTATCTTCCCACATACCACACTGAAGTCCTGTGATACCAAAATTCTTATCTTAATATTTTATTTCTTACATATCCTCCTTCTCCCTACTCTGCACCGCACATGATGCTTAGTTATAACTGACCTGTTGCTGCTTCCTCATATGTTCACACATGTCTCAATATTAACTTTTTTACTATTAAATTGGATAAAACTGTGTGTGATTACATATAATGTTTTCCACCTGTTTTGAAGAGAATAAATTATTTCTCTCTAGTGTGCAAAAATAAATGGAAAAACATCTCAAAATATCTTTCATGGAGTTAGTAATGATTAAAAGCACTGTGGCATTTAAGGTTTATTTCTCAAGTGGAAGCTTGGGAGTCTGATAAAAAGCCAGAGTCTTCTCTATCTCTTTTCTGTCCTCGAGGTTTCTAACATTTGTGGGCACCTCTGCATTTTAACGAACAGAATTTTTTGTTCAATAATGAGGCAGAGCACCTTGTAAGAGATTAACGTAACGGGACTCATAGCCTGCATTTTTTCTGTCACCAACAATTTAAATGTCAATGTGCTGTGTTCCTGTGGCTGCCTGGCTAGGTTTTGAGCATCCAGACATCTGATTCTTTATGCTTATTATTTTAATTTCCCTCTTATATTATTCCAAACCTTATTGCATGTACATATGTATATTGATAAATATGTACATATTTTGAAAGACAGCTTCTCTATATTGTTGAAATGAGAAAGTAAAAGTAACCTCAAAAGAAGCTATGGCTTCCCATTTCTTGCAAGGTTAAGTCCAAAAACTTAGTATGGAATATATGGCCCCTCTAATATTGAAGCCTTTTTGCTTTATTTCTTACATATCCTCCTTCTCCCTACTCTGCACCACACATGATGCTTAGTTATAACTGACCTGTTGCTGCTTCCTCATATGTTCCACACCTGTCTCAACCTTGCCTTGATTAGGCTTGAACACTCTGCTCCAAATCTCTTTGATGTCATAAATACCTTAATGTTCAAGAACCAGCGGCCGGGTGCGGTAACTCAAGCCTGTAATCACAGCACTTTGGGAGGCCGAGGGGAGTGGATCACTAGGTCAAGAGATAGAGACCATCCTAGTCAACATGGTGAAACCCCGTCTCTACTAAAAATACAAAAACTTAGCTGGGCATGGTGGTGCGTGCCTGTAATCCCAGCTACTCAGGAGGCTGAGGCAGGAGAATTGCCTGAACGCAGGAGGCGGAGGTTGAGGTGAGCTGAGATTGCGCCATTGCACTTCAGCCCGGGCAACAAGAGCAAAACTCTGTCTCAAAAAAAAAAAAAAAAAGAAAAGAACCAGCATAGATCTCACCAGGTCCATCAGGGACTTCCCTACCCTTCTCTCGTTCTAGGATTAAATATTGTCGTTTTGCATTATTTTACTAGCAGGTGGACAGTTTCCTAAGGAAACCAGTCAACATCAGAAAAGCTAATTTGCAGAAGGAATACATTGCCAATAAACCAGAAGGTGATTCTTATTAATTTATCAAAAATATGTTTTAAGGAAACAACAGTCTTGAACTTATGCAATGAAAAGAAATATATTTTTGTTTTATGTGTATGCGTGAAGTAAACCCTCATATATTTAGTATGACTAAATCTAACAAAGTCAAATGTTATAATTTCATGTATTTTATATATTTTATTTGATCTTAGAATGATAAATTTGATGTGATACTCAAAAGTCTAGCTACCTCTTCTTTGCCAGCATTATAACCATTTTACATTGGAGAAAGCTCCCGTGAGGTCAGAGAAATAAAGTATTTTGCTAAATAATCATATAGTTGAGAAATTATATGAAAGACTCAGAATATATATCTTCTGAGCCCCCTGTCTCATATTCACTCTGGTCTATCAACTATATGAATGGGTATAATATAAAAAAACATAAATTTCTCTATTGTGCATTACCCAAAGTTAGCCAAACTGGAGGCTAAGGGCACAGTCTATCAGATGATTAAGTCTGCACAAGACCTCAGACACCAATGGCAAGTTGGGGGCTTTCCCTAAACCATTGTCAGTGTTGATAACTCAGTAAAAAGTTCAGTAGACTCACAGAACTCTCTGCAAGCTGTGACACTCACAGCTATGTTTACTTCAGGCAAAGGACACATATTAGAAGAAAGGCATAAGGTAGAATATGGCAGGGGCCTAAAGCAGTTTCTGCTTGTCATCATGCTGTGGAGTCATGGATGGCATTGCTGCCTCCCAACCACAAGGTATTACAATATCCAGAGAGTATTTCCAATCAGAGAAACTCACACAGGCTACAGTATTCAAAGCTTTTACTGGTCCTCTATTATGTAGGTAAGCACAATTACTTGAATTATTGTATATGTGGTTGAATTTAGCCTTCAGCATCCCCATTACCTGTAGGTTGGGCTGATATCTTGTGTGTTAAAGTCCCAAACCTTAATCACCTGGTTAGTCTTTCTGGTATGGCCAGCCCCCAACCCTAAGATTTTTGAGTGTGGTCTCAGGGTCTACTCAATGAGTCACTCTTAGCATAAACTATCAGGTGTGGTTAAGGGGCCCGCCATGGTAACAAAGACACTCTTAAGGCTCAGAAAAATTCAAAGGTATAGAGATTACCTCCCAGGAGCTGGGTCAAAGGCCAGACCTCTTTTTTTAAAGTCCAGATTTCTTACTGTGAATACAAAGGTTCAGATGATGTGTTAAACTGTTCTTGCATGGCTACAAAGAAATACAAATGACTGGGTAATTTATAAAGGAAAGAAGTTTAACTGGCTCACAGTTCTACAGGATTTACAAGAATCCTTGGTGTTGGCATCTGCCTGCTTCTAGTGAAGCCTTAGGGAGTTTTCAATCATAGGGACAGGCAAAGCAGGAGTAGACACTTCATGTGGCAAAATCAGGAGCAAGAGAAAGAGAGTTGGGGGGTGGGTGGGTGCCACACACTTTTAAAATGACCATATCCAGAACTTGCTATTGTAAAAACAGTTCCAAGCCATAAAGGATCCACTCCCATGATCCAAACACTTTCTCCTAAACCCCACCTTCAGCATTGGGGATCATAATTCTACATGAGATTTGGGCACAGACAAATATCCAAACTATATCAGATGCGTAATATATATGCATCAATAATAATGCAATATTCAAATATATAATCTTGACATAATTTATAAAAGTTATATGTTTCCTTTATGTGTAAATGTAAAAATATTCTATCATTGTAATACCCTATAGATAGAACATGGTTACTAATGTCCTTAATATAAGAAAACGGGAGGAAAATTATATTCTACTGTCTATGTTTCCTCTATTAACATAATAACATAATATTTTAATGGAAGCAGAAAGTCCATTAAAATGACATTTCTGTGCTCTCTCAGGCATGTTTTTCAGCACACGCAGGTGAGAGAGAGTGACTTCTTGATTATTGAGTGTGATTCAAGCAGATGGACATGCTTGGCTCAGATCCTTCCAAGCTAATTATTAGATTCTGCCTAACCCCCAAAAGCATGAAATCTCTACTTTTCTGGAGACAGGCTTCCATAAGTAAGGTGGTCATACATTCTGCTTTGCCAGAGAAGTCAAAGTTTATCTTTTTCTGGAGCCTCATCCAATTTAGAATGTGTACTGATTTTTTTCTTATAAAGTTGTATTATTAACAGCTGCATGAAAATAAGCCACTATACGTTGATAGACCTACAATTTGCCTTTTTTATAGCTTCTGCCATAATCTTACTTATTAGTGTCAGAAGTAAATTCACAGTGAACACAGTTCTCATTTAACACATGAATAGATCAAAGAGTTGACCAGTGAGGAAGCTTCTCTCTTCAGTAGCCTTTCTGGATGTCAGTACCTATGGCCTCCCTTTAAAGTACGCACACAGGAGTATATTCATACATAAGCAGCTACAGATAGCAAATTCTTTCTAGTCTTTGAATAATAGGAGTAGTTAATGCTGCTATCCTCACAGCTACCTATTGTGTCAGAAAACTGGACCACATAACTTCTAGTAAGCTGTGATATATACAAATTACCTCGGGATACCTTGGTAAAAATGTTAAAAACTTACAGTTTAGATGAAACAAGTGTGAAAAATAGAATGAGGAGTCTGACCATAGATAAAGAGAAGATGGCAATGTTTTTGCTACAGAGGTAAATCACAATTATTCGTTGTGTTATATTACTTGATAACTTAATAATAATCTCTAGCATTAATGAGTTTTTAAAAATGTACAGTTAATAAAAACTTAAGTACTAAAAGCCCACGTTTATAAAAATTGCTGATTGTGCTGTGGACTAAGCTCTGGTTTTTCAGCTCTAAAATGATTTTATATACTTTAGGATGCTGGGGCTGAGGTTATATAAACTGCATTTCTTATTTGCCACATGGCTTGCTGTCATTTTCTGAACATAGGTGGCCTGCAAAGAGACCAAGAGGTAGGAGAAGGGAAAAGGGGAATTCTCTTTTCTTTGTTCTAATTTTTTGCTGTCCAGAAACAGGTTCATCATACCCTCTAGGCTGAAACTAACACCATGTGTCACCCACTTTCAGAAGCCTGAGTTTCAGTTCTAATAGAACCCTCCAACAAGTTGTTTTTTTCTGGGTCCCCATAATATCAGGGAATCACACCCTTTTTCCATTTCTGTGCAATCCTTTCTGTAAGACTACATTCTAATAACCCAACTTCTTCCTTCTGTTTCCTAAGAAATTAGGGATGATAGCATTTTCTCGAAGTTACAAACCATCTTCTGTCAGTATTCCCTTCTTTTTATTTCTGTCCTATAAAACCTGTCTAACCAATTACTTGTGTTTATTTTCTCAGTTAAAATAACTGGTATTGTTTGTTTTTTTTAATTGGAGCCTGAATGTGTAATTTTCACAAAATGTCTTTCAGTATTCACCATCTAACATGGTAAACCCAGAAAATACAAATCACAATAGCAGTTACTGTAAGAGAGGAGAAAGTAGATTGTTATATACTTTTATAAAGAGGACATCTGTGTATTTTCAAATTAAATTTTAATTCAATTTTTGTGCATATATGAAGTGGTAAGAAATAGTGTTTTGGCTTTATTAGTAGAAGAAAAACTTCATAAACTATTAAATAATGCTTATTTATGTCATGTAATCAATAATATATACAATCAGATTAATGTCAGTATTTTCAGATATTTTATACAATTCATGAAATCAAAATCCTTGGTAGCTAATTTTATTACAAATGAAACAAGCAGAATATTGTGAGTGCTATAGAATGTCTTGCTTAAAAGCCCAAACTTAATTTTTTTTGCTTAGAATATTTTAAATACATATTTTGATATGGCAGAAATCATAGCAAAACCAGTATCACATTCTCATTAAATTCAGAATTCTGTGGAGAAACATGTATTTGAATTTGGTTATGAGACATATAAAAATTCACAATTAGAAACATCAATTAGAACAAGTAACCATGTACAAGAATATGTTCACAAGAACTGAGTAAACCAGGTCAAAGACCATAGTACCTGGTTGTTGCACAACAGTAAGAAAAGACACACTAAAGAAGGTAGTAAGGATATTTTTACATTACCTGTATCACCCCTCCACAATCTGAGGCAGTGCAGAATGGCAAGAGATTCTGCTTGCTCAGAGAAAAGAGAGACAAATGAGCATAGGATTTTGCCTTAAGTCATTACACTCGGCCAACCACAGTAAAAGTCAGCATTGGACAGATCCCCATTGCTCCATATTCCACACTGGTACCTGTGGCCTGATCCTGTAAAACTGCCCCAGCTCTGGTGGGATGACATAGCTCTAAGCATTATGCTTCCCTGGAGAACTCAATTTCTGGCCTAAAACACTTTTAGCCAAAAAGGAAGACAACAAGAATAGAAGAGATAAGCAAAAGATCTACAAAAAAAAAAAAAGAAAAAAAGAAAACAATTGACAAAATGGCAGTAATAAATTTCTATCAATAATTGCCTTGAATGTAAATAAACACATTCTCCAATAAAATGATATAGAGTCCCTGAATGGAAACAAACAAATAAAAAGCAAAACCCAAGTATATGCTGCTCCAAGAGACTCACTTCTCCTGAAAGAACTCACACACTAAGGGATAAAAAGAATATTCCATGTAAATAGAAACCATTAGATAGCAGGAGTGACTATATTTAAATAAGATAAAATAGACTTTAAATCAAAGATTGTAAAATAAGACAAATAGATCATTATATAATAATAAAGTGCTCAATTCAGCAAAAGGATATAACAATCATAAATATATATGCACCCAACACTAGAGAAACTAGATATATAATGCAAATATTAATAGACCTAAAGTGAGAGATAGAATGAAATAAAATAACAATAGTTGACATTACACTTTCAGCACTACACAAATCATCCAGGCAGAAAATCAATAAGGAAACATTATACATAAAATACACAGTCAATCAAATGGACCTAACCGACATATATACAGAACAATCCATTCAACAGATTCAAATCACCCATTCTTCTCAATGTCAAGTAAAATATTCTCCAGTATAGAAAATACATTAAGTCACAAAACAAGTTTCAACAAATTTAAGAAAATTGAAATCATATTATGTACCTTTTCTGATGACAATGGTGTAAAACTGAAAATCACTAACAGTAGGAACTTCGAAAAAGCCAAAAATAGAAGAAAATTTAGCAATGTGGTCTTAAAAAACAATTCAATAAAGAAACTAAGTGGTAAATTTTGAAAGTTCTTGAAACAATTAAAAATGAAAACACAGCATACCAAAACCTATGAGATTAAGCAAAAGTAGATCTAAGAGGGAAGTTTACGGCACTAATTAAAAGATAAGACCTCAGTCAGTGCATAAGCTTTAATTCTGAACTTCTATATTTGAGGTTTTGAATATTACAACTTGGAAAAAAGATCTTAGAATGAGCTTCTACTTTTAATTGGATAAACATATATTATGCATAAGAATTAGATACATTTTAGGAAGGCCTACAATGTTATAACATTTAAATTGAGTTATGGATTATAAATAGCATCATACACAAATAAAGCATATTTGATAACAGTTTTCTTGCAAAATGTCTCTTAGAATAGGGACAAATACTTTACAAAACTATTATTTATAAAATGTCTATATGAAAAAAAGTAGAAATAAAAATATTGACCATTCATCAAATTCGGCCTCATTTTTTCAGGTATCTCAGCATGTGCAGAGATAAAATTATATTTCTTAATTGAGGTCTACATAAGACAGTCAGTTGAAGATGTCACAAAATTTAGTAATTTGCAGCCATAAATTCAACCTTGCAGAAGATTTCTGATTCATTTTTAAAATCATTAAAGTTAATAAGAGTATGATAAAACATGTTTTTCAGAAAATGGTGTAATAATGACATGGTATTTAAATACATATACATAAGAAGGTGATTATAAGAATATAAATGTGCGTGTGTATGTGTGTGTGTGTGTGTTGCATTATATATTGCATTATTTTGATTTTTTTTTGAGACAGAGTTTTGCTCTTGTCACCCACGCTGAAGTGCTTTGTTGAGATCAGCTCACTGCAACCTCCGCCTCCCAGGTTCAAGTGATACTCTTGCCTCAGCCTCCTAAATAGCTGGGATTATAGGAACCTTCCACCACACACAGCTAATTTTTTTATTTTTAGTAAAGACAAAGTTTTACCATGTTAGCCAGGCTGGTCTCAAACTCCTGACCTCAGGCGATCCACCTGCCTTGGGCTGCCAAAGTGCTGGGGTTACAGGTGTGAACCACGATGCCCAGATTATTTTTATTTTTTATGTTTACATATTCACTATGATACTTTAAACTTTTGGATTTACAGTACACATGTCTCTATATCTTTACTTTATATATGATATTTTACTTCTTAGAGTGGCTTTTAAATGGAATTATGCACATCCACTAGTATAACTATGTCAATAAAACGTACAGCTTTAAATATTTTTTGTTTTCACTACATTCTTAAATGTTTTCTAGTTTGCAAAATACATTGTGTAGTACTCCTCCCTTTTGAGAAAAATTCTGTTGTTCAGCTCGACCAGAGTGAGCAAGTCATTTTAAGAATGAATTACTGAAAAGCTTACTTTTCTATTGTATTTAAAGTTATTTTCCAATATGTTTGACTACACTGTATATTTTGCAAATAATTCTGAATTTAAGTAGCAACAAAATGTACTATTTACTTGTTTATTTAAATCCCAAAACAGATAATATTAGTATTATTAATTGGACAAAAGTTTAAATTTAGAATGAAATTATGCTAACTTTTTGTTTGAGTATACTTATCGGCATTGGGTTTCTAATGATGAGAATATTGTTTGTGGACACAATGTTGTCTACAAGACGGTGGAATAAGAAGTTCCAGACCTCATTGTTTTACAGACACTGACCTAAAAATAATATACAATCCAAACATCCTTTAATGAGAACTGCAAAAATTAGACCAGAAGTCATACCATACCAGGTGAGTAAAAGCAAATGCAATAGGTTAAAGAATGGTGTTGCATTTTACCTATGATAACCTTTCCCTAAATTTGGCACAGCTTAGTGTCATTGGGAGAAAATTTTCAACTTGTGATTTCTTGTTTGAAAGGGAAAAAGAAAAGTGGAATGTACATCCAACATCCTTGACTTGTTTAGGGCTGTCAGACAAACTGGTTTCTGTTTTACATGACTCAAGAGTATTGATGGAGAATCAGCATACTTTGGACTGCTTAGAACATAGCAGAGCTTGGTAGTTTGTTACAGCAACAGAGAACCTGTAAAATCCCAGACAGACACCATAGGGAGGAAGTGATTATTAGCTTCTTAAGAAGAAAGTGACAAATTTCTCTACTTGGGAAATTGCACATGTAAGCCCAGAGAATATGCATCCACAGGAAAGGTTTGAGAAATCTCCAAGGTCTCACAATGTTGTGCAGGCTGGTCTTGAACTCTTGGCTTAAACTGATCCTCCCGCTTGGCCTCCAGAAGTGTTGGGATTACAGGTATTAGCCATAATGCTTGGCCACAGCAGATTTTTGAGAAACCATGGTAATACAGGGTACACAAAAATCTAAATATATTGTGATTATTCAGTTTGTTTTTTCTGTTTGATTGCATGCTTTGCTTTTTGTAATGTCTACAAAAAAAAAGATTCAAAATGAAAATCAGAAAATATTTTGAGACAAATAGAAATGCCAAAACATCTGCAGCAAAAACTACAGTGATAAGTTTACAGTTGTAATGCTTATACTCAAAAAGCAGAAAGATTTCAAGTCAACTGTCTATGCACATGAAGAAACCAGAAAAGTAAAACTAACTAAAACCAAAAATAGCAGATGAAAATGATTAATAAGGGTCAAAATTAAAAAGAAGTAAAATGAGCACCAGAACAGCATGCCAAAAAACCAACAAAATTAAGAGTTGAATTTTAAAGATCAACAAAATTGGTTAACTTTTATCCACACTGACGAAGGAAAAAAACGTTCCAAATAACAAAAATCACAAAAGAAAGAGGAAATGTCACAACTGATGCCTTATAAATAAAAAGCATTATAGGAGACTTCTGTGACCAATTATACATGAAGAAATTGGAGAACCAAGAAGAAATAGGTAAATTCCTTGGAACATACAACATACTAAGACTGAATTTTTAAGAAATAAGAAAATATGGGTAGACCTATAAATATCAAGCTTATTGAATCAGTAATCAACAATTATTAGCAAAGGAGAGCCCAGTATCAAGTGGCTTTGCTGGAAAATTTTACCAGACTTTTAAAGAAGAATTAATATCTTAAAAATATATACACCTCACACCCACTAAGATGGTTACTATTAAAAAAAATACAGCTAATAACACGTGTTGTCAAGGAATTGAAACCATTGTGTACCATTGGTGGGCGTGTAAAATGGTTTACAGATATGGAAAACGGTATGGAGGTTCCTAAAATAATTAAAAATATAATTTCCATATGATCAAAGAATTTCATTTCTGGCTATATACACAATAGAATTGAAAACAATATCTCTAAGAAATGTCAGCATACTAATGTTCATTGTAGCATTATTCATAATATCAAAGATGCGGAACCTGAATGTCTGTGTCAGATGGATAAAGAAAATGTGGTGAACACATACAGTGAAAAATTATTCAGTCTTAAATAAAGAAAGAAAATCCTGTTACATGCTAAAATGTGAATGAACATTAAGGATACAATGTTAAGACAAGCCAATCACAAAAAATGTTAAGTAAAATAAGCCAGTCATACTGCATGATTCCAAGTATATGAGGTATTTGAAGTAGTCACACTCAGAGAGATTAGAATGGTGGTTGCCAGAGGATGGGAAAAATGGAGATTTGCTGTTCAATGGGCATAGAATCTCAACTTTGCAAGACGAAAAAATTCTAGAGGTCTATTGCACATCAAGGTGTATGTGCAACATACATGGTGTACTTTACATTGTAAGCATTGTATACTTACAAATATTTTAAATGACAAAATTTAATGTATTTTTTAAATGATAATAAAAATAGCACAGCTTCAGAAATATCATTGCTAGCTTGTTCCAAGACATATTTGCTGAGCCCCAAAACACAAACTCTTAATGATTTGTAAGAGATAGTTTCAGAAACTAACCCTAAGTTGACACACCTGACCACAAGGCCAAGCAGCAGGCAACATGCTGGAGAGACTTCTAAAGAGCATCAGCTGCACTTTGCTATCTTTTTAAGAAATGTTTATTTTTAGAAAACATCATTTTAAATGCTTTTAATTTGCCACATTACTTGTTTTCTCACTTCCTATAAATGAGAAACAACTGAAAACATATTGCTACATGTTAATTATAACAATAAATATTAATGACTGATACCAGCTAAGTGTCATAGCACAAAGGAGGAGAGAGGGAAAGAAGAAATATAAAGAATAGTATCTCTTAAGAAAAAAAAGTTTGTAAGGATAAATACTCCATCACATACCAAATGACTTTTTGTGCTACATTAAAAATTGTTGTGAGCATATAAAATGACTTTTTCAAATTATGATAAAGAAGCCTTAACAGCAGCAAAATATATGTTAAAACTTTTTGAAGATTTCAAAAAAGTATTAGCATAGAAAATGTTATTTGGTAAGATACAGTTATTTAAAAAATACAAAAGTATTAAAGCAGAAAATTTCAAACGATGCCACCCTATTGGAAAAGCACAAAGTCCCATATTACATAAGCAAGTACTAAGGATCAAAAGGATAATCACTTGCCATGAAGTGAGAAAAACTAGACTAAAATCCAGTCATCTTAAAATATATCACTATGCAAGACATATTTTTGGGCACATTGAACTCTTTGGAGGCTTAATATAAACATTTGACCTAAAGTGTGTTTTCTTTTTCTCATAGGACTGAATCAAATATGTATTAAGACCATCATAACAGCTATTTGAAAGTTAGTCCTCCTGAAATTACTGAGAAGAGGGATCAATTTGCTGCAACTTTTTGTACAAATCATTGAACAGTTTAGACCCTGGAATTGCAATCCATTTTGACCATGATTATCTCCTTCAGAAAAGATTTTTCACCATTTGCTGCTGAGAAAAATGAAGCCCACAAAAAATGTCATAGTAGGTGATAATGTCTTTGATATCATTTTTCGGCTTCAAGGAAAGTCAATTCATCTTCCCAGCTATTGGGCAGGGAATCTATTCAGCCAAGTATATAAACCACCTAGAAAGTGAAACTATTAACTATTGTCGAATCAGTAAAGTTTCATTTGTCATCTCTGAGAACTTTTTGCCTTTCTCAGGAAAAAGTAAGGAAGTATTACTTAGGAAGCTTTTGGCAGCAAATAAAAGAAATTTAACACTCAAAGGTCTATAATTGAAATAATGACTTAATGTGTCTCATTTCAACAATTTCAGAAGCAGAGTAGTTTCAGGACTGGTTAATTGGGTGGGTCCATGAAATTATCAATACTTGGGCTGTTCTTATTTTTTGGCTTGCCATTTTCCAAATATTCTTCTAAATGTCACTTATTCATGGTAGAAAGAAATCGGTGGCAATTATAGGAATTAAGTGAAGAGATAACATCCAACAGCAGCAGAAAAAAGAAAATTAAAAATGAAGGGAGAAAGTGTGGGAAGGAGGGAGAGAAGAAGGAAGGAAAGAAGGAAGGAAGAAGGAAGGAAGAAGGAAGGAAGGGAGGAAAGGAAGGAAGAAAGGAAAGAAGGAAGGAAGGGAAGGAGGGAGGGAGAGAAGAGGGAGGAAGGAAGGAATGGAGGGAGGGAGGGAAGGAAATTTATTCTGTGTGTTTCATTGCAATATCAAAATACAAAAACCTTTCCTATGTTATTCATTGACAAAGGGAATGGGGCTTTTTGACAACTTAGGTCAATTCCAATTTAGAGTTATTCAGACAATGTTTCTTAAAATACTCAGGAATATAAAGCAAAAAATAACTACACTTGCCATTTAGACTTAGAATGTCTACCTCAACAAACTGAAAGAACTAAAATGCACACATGGCAGATGCAAACTTAAATTGTACAGAGATCCTGAGAATAATCCAATAGCAGGCAAATCAAATATCACTTAATCACTTTAGTTATAGCCTTCAATCCTTTGATTCTTACTATTTAGCATTTTAATATATCCTTAGATTATATTACATGCTAATATTGAATCACAATTTCACAATTGTTTTTTGAGAGGAAGAGTGATGGATACAAAAGAGCACAAGCTTTAGAGACAGATAAACTAGGTTTCAATTTTGGTTAGCTATTTGCTTTCTCTGTGGCCTTTAGCAATCTATTTCACTCTCTGATGATAGTTTACTCCCATATAAAAATAGTATAGCATTATATATTGCATTGCGTTTTTGTGAGGGTTATAAATAACACATTTGATATGTCCAATAGAATGCCTGAAAGAAAATCTAAATAAATAATAGCAATTAGAGGCCAGTATATCCAATTGCATGTGTGTGTGCATGCATGTGTGTATGAAAACGATAGCCAGCCTAAGTGAACTGAAAATTGATTATAATCAATTAAGTTTACTGTTTATTTTTACATTCTTGTCAAATACTTTATGAAAATACAGCACTGATATTATTTAAGAGAAGGTATATTGAGTAAGTACTCGGGCTGTTAAATCATATCCTATGGGTTATACCTAGCCCATAGTATACCATAATCGGGTATACTTTTTCCACATATCCTATTTTGCAAAATTCCATATTGAAAAAAATGCAATTAAATAAAAGATTATTATTTATGAGTCTGATGGTTATTAACTGTCTGGGCAAATTACTTTGGGCGAATCTTACTCTCTGAGATCATGCTAAACAATAATAAAAATAATTGGTATTTTTTTAGGAATGTATGTGACATCAAACATCATTCTTGGTGATTTAATAATTTTATATCATTTGTTCTTCAAAACAAGACATTTCAGGATGTCAATCAAATAATAATAATAATAGTAGTAAATGTAAGATTAAATTTATAATACAAGGAAAAATTTTAGAGGATCATGGTTATTTGAAAATTTGTGAAGCTTACATACGAGGTTAAAGTTGTTTTGACCTAGAAATGAAGTTCAAGAAAAGTTTTACCAAAAAAGGGAACCACTGACTTTATCCAAAGAATAAGAACATCATGAAGAAAGTCAACAGCAAGTACAAATTCCAGTGGTGAGAGGGAGCACGGGCCTTTCTTGAGTAAGTCCTGGGAAATAAAAGAAGGCCAGTATGAATAGCAGCACCAAGAGCAAAGGAGAATAGCCTACCAGAATCAATAAAGACAGCTGAAGAACAGGCCATTGTGGTACCTTGCCTGTGTAAATGGTTGTATTTGTTATTTAAAAAATTACTATTGTGTGTTATTCTTATTAAGCTACCATTGACATTCTTCACAGAATTAGAGCAAACTACTTTAAATATGGAACCAAAAAAAGAGCCCATACAGCCAAGATAATCCTAAGTATAAAGAACAAAGCTGGAGGCATCACACTACCTAGCTTCAAAATATACTACAAGTCTACAGTAACCAAAACAGTATGGTGCTGGTACCAGAACAGATATGTAGACCAATGGAACAGAAAAGAAACCTCGGAAATAACACCACACATCTGTAACCATCTGATCATTGGCAAACCTGACAAAAACAAGCAATGGGGAAAGGTTTCTCCATTTAATAAATGGTGCTGGGAAAACTGGCTAGCTATATGCAGAAAACAGAAACTGGATCCCTTCCATATCCTGTATACAAAAATTAACTCAAGATGGATTAAATACTTAAATGTAAAATTCAAAACCATGAAAACCCTGGAAGAAAACCTAGACATTACCATTCAGGACATAGGCATGGTCAAAGACTATATGACTAAAACACCAAAAGCAATTGCAACAAAAGTCAAAATTGAAAAATGAGATCTAATCAAACTAAAGAGCTTCTGTACAGCAAAAGAAACAGGCAAACTACAGAATGGAAGAAAATTTTTGCAAGCTACCCATTTTACAAATATCTAACATCAAGAATCTACAAGGAACTTAAACAAATTTACAAGAAAAATCAACTCCATCAAAAAGTTGGCAAGGAATATGAACAGACACTTTTCAAAAGAAGATATTCATGCAGCCAACAAACATATGAAAAAAATCTCATCATCACTAGTCATTACAAAAATGCAAATCAAACACACAGTGAAATACCATCTCAGGCCAGTTAAAATGGCAATCATTAAAAAGTCAGGAAACAACAGATGCTAGTGAGGCTATGGAAAAATAGGATGCTTTACACTGTTGATGTAAGTGTAAATTAGTTCAACCATTGTGGAAGATAGTATGGTGATTTCTCAAGGATCTAGAAACAGAAATATCCTTTGACCCAGAAATCCCATTACTGGGTATATACCCAAAAGATTATAAATCATTCTACTATAAAGATACATGCACATGTATGTTTATTGCAGCCCTATTTACAATAGCAAAACTTGGAACCAATCCAAATGCCTATCAATGATAGACTAGATAAAGAAAATGTGGCATATATACACCACGGAATACTATGCAGTCATTAAAAGAATGAGTTCATGTCCTTTGCAGGGACATGGATGAAGCTGGAAACCATCATCCTCAGCAAACTAACACAGGATCAGAAAACCAAACACCACATGTTCTTACTCATAAATGGGAATTGAACAATGAGAACACATAGACACAGAGAGGGTAACATCACACACTGGGGCCTGTCTGGGGGTTGGGGGCAAAAGGAGGGAGAGCATTGGTACAAATGTCTAATGCATGCAGGGCTTAAAACATAGATGATGGGTTGATAGGTGCAGCAAACTACCATGTCCCTATGGAGCAAACCCGTATTGCAAAATATCAGCCAAAGGAAAGTACGAAAACACAAAAATCAGCTCAGTTCAAAGAATTACCATGAAATTAACAGCAGTGTACCAATACCAAAAGGCACCAAAAATAGGGAACTGACAGTATCAGATGAGGCATTTTATTTTCTATCTCATTAACAGTTTTCTTCATTTTACCTCAAGATTGCTATAGCTTAATTTCTGAATTTGTAAATTTATTCTAGAGTTATAGCTTAATTATGAACATTTTTCTGACTGCTTTTATTCAACGTATTTGGCAGATCCATCTATATGAAAGTAGTTTTCATTTGTTCATTTTCATTCTATTGTGTAAATAAATCATATTTTTATCAATTCTCTTAATGGTCATATGAATTTTTTTTCTAAGCACAAAACCAATATTTTTTTAAAGTATAAAAAAAGTTTTTAATGCACTTGTGTTCATATTTCTGTTGAAGCACAGTTGATACTTCACATATTCAAATTTAGTAAAAAATGCTGATTTTTCTTCTTTTTAGTGATTGTGCTAATTTAGCTCCTCACTACATCCTTCTCATCAACTGGAACAGACATTTGCTAATTTTAGCCATTCTCTTGGGCACATAATTTTAATGTTCTTGATTAGTAATAAGGTTGGATATTGTTTGATATGTGTATTTACATTTCACTTATCCTGGTTTATGAAATACATTTTCAAGTCTCCTATACTGTTATTCTATTGGATCATCTGCCATTAAATAGATTTTCAATGTTATGTTATAGATTTACAGTATTTCTTTATATATTCTGGATCTAAATCCTTTGTGATTACCATATGGGTAATCACAAAGATAACATATTATCTGGTATTTGTCACTTGCCTGACAAATATGAGATCTAATTCATTAATATTTTCCTTTTATATTAAGACTTTTTGTGTCTAGTTTCAGAAATCTTTTCCTAAACCAAAGCCATGAAAGTATTCTTATCTTGTGTATTCTTTTTTGCATTGATTTCTCAAATCCATTTAGAATTCACTTTCCTTATGATGTGGGGTAGTAAAATGTGATTATATTCATGTGTGATATATATATATATATAATATATGTGTGATATACATAATATATCAATGTTATATGTAAATTATGTGCACACTGTTATATAATCATAATTTATTATATATTATATATATGCTTTTTATATAAATGTATTTTTAATCACATACAAATTTTCCTACTGCTTTAACAGTACCAACATTTTATTAGTCTAGAGTCTATAAAAGTTTGAGTCTATTTCTGAGCTTTTTTTGTGTACCATTTTCTTATCAGTCTTCCTTTTCATTTATGTAATATTGTCTCAGTTACTATAGACAATGTTTTAATATGTATGGTTGATTCATGGCTCAGGAAATACTAAATACTTGATATATAGTTGAGGAAATTCTAAACCATTGTTTAGTAGTCTCGGCTATTCTTGGTTCTCACTCTACATATTAATTTAGAATTATCTTATACATTTCACATAATGGAGCTGTTATGATAATCTTAATTTTACTTGTTATTATCACATTTTAATCATCTTTAGACTAAGCTGAAACTGAATATATACATCAAATTAAAGACAAGTGACATTTTTACAGAATTATATCTTAAAATTTATATTTTCAAATGTATAGTATGTTTTGTTGTAATTTCCATAGACAGATGATTTTTTAATAGGATTGTTAATGTTACACTTTTAAATGCATGTCTAATTGTTTACTCTAGGGGTATGTGTGTATGTGTCTGTGTGTGTGTACCATATAATATACACTTAGAATTATCCTTTTACCCACAACTTCTTCATCATAGAATTTCTTCAATTTTATCTCTAGTTTTTCAAACCACAGTATTTCTTATTTAAGGAAGTACCAACTTTTTTCATTTAGGAAGAAATTATGCCAAGATGTTTTGAAAATTCTGAACCCTTTTCTTTCTCTCAGACCTCATATTTAATTCATCGATAAATTCTAGCAGCTCTACATTGAAAGGGTATTCTGAATGCAAATAATTCTAATCACCTTCTCTATACTCAATTTATTCAAGCCATCATCACTTCTCATCTGAATTATTGCAATAAACCCTCACAAATCTCCCTGAATATACTCTTGTGTCTTCACACCCTGGTTTCCTCATTGCTGGAGAGGAACACATTTAAAACATTAATTTGGGCATAAGATGTCTTCATCTCAAGTATTCCTCTGATTTTGATCTTACTTTGTTTATAACAGTTTACATAACCTTAAAAGACCGGGTTTCCTGCTGCACTCTGATTTTCTCTTAGGCACCCAGACATTCTAAGTACTGTTCTTTGTTTCTCTCCTTCTATCTGTTTCTGAATTCCTTTTCCTCCAGATTGACCTATATTTTGCAGCTCTTCTTTCAGATCTCTTCTAAAACATCACCTTTTTAAAGAGACATTGATCCTGGACTAGCCTTAGTGACTCAGTTGTAACCAGTAGAACGAAGTAAAAGTTACTCTGTGTAACTTGTGAGCACAGGTCAGATTAGACCATGTCATTTCTTCATGATCTCTTTGGTTGCATGGGATACTGTGAAGGAAGATAGCTGCTATGTAAGGAGTCTGAGTACCTGAGATCACTGTCCTGGAGAGTTATGTGCAGGTCTCCAGCAGAGAACCACAGATGAGCTCTCAGCTGGTCATCAGCATCAACTGCTAGGTAGTGAGGGACATTAAAGGCTTTGAAGTAAGAACTGTCCAGCCAGGCTCTTTGGAATTCCTGATCTGCCAAGCAAATAAAATCATTCCTGCTTTAAGGCTTTGAGATGTGACTGTAAAGACCCCGTATATAACTTCAGACCCCTTATAAAACCAAAACACAAGCAAATAAAAGTATTGCTGTCTTGAGGCTTTGAGAGGTGACTATAAAGACTCTTCTATAACCTCAGAGTTTAAGGTGGTAACTCACGGGCCCTTTCTTATAGACAAAAGGTTTTTCTAATGATCATGTGTATGCGGCTCACATACAATCCCTTTTAAACAATAGAAATTCTAAGAGTGTAAAGGGACCACAACAGAGAAAGGAATCTCTTAAAGATTTATCATTGCGGCTTGATGTCTAAACGGAGTAAATTTTAATAAAATTTATAAAAATCATCACAAAGTTGGTAAGCAAATTGTACTGGTAAAACCCCCAATAGCATTGAGGGTTTGAAAGAAATAGAGACAGTAAAGCATAAAAGAGGTCCTTAGACCTTAGTGTCTACACAGGAAGCTCTCCAGGAAGGCTATCCACTACCACCCATGTCTTATCATACAGGAAAGGAAGGATGACCTAGAGAACAGAACCAAGGCTAGGTGGCAGAACCAAGAACCATGGAGAATAACCCCGGGGGAAGGCATTACTACACTAAAAGAAGTTTGCTAAAAGACAAAGTAAGATCCCCATCAGTATGTCGCAGATCTTCCTCCATGCAGAAAAATGCTCTATTTGGTGCATGTATTTGCTAAGCACAAATGTGAGATGCCTGCGTTGGCACACACATGCATGTTAGATGAACGTGTCTGTTACAGTCTTTTACCGTTCTGTTTTATAGGAGTTGATCCCTATTTATCACACTACCTGAATTTTTTTGTAATTAAACCTTCTCAGGATGGTTTCCTAGAACTGTATTTGATCCTTATTATTGAAATGAAAGACATTTGATTTTTATCCTTATTCAGAAAGTACAGAAATAGTGTCATGCCAAAATATTTCTCAAATATACATTTAATCAATCTTGTCCTGGCTCCTACATTCCAGTTTGAAAGCAGTGTAATGGATGAGTGCCTTTTTATACGAGGAGTGTTGGGCTACAGGCTTCCTGGAACGATACTGGAAGTTAGATACTGTCTAAACTCACCGCACAGAACACTTCCCAAAAGTTATTGTGTGGCATAAAATAGGTCCTTTCGTGTGTGTGTGTATGTGTGTGTGTGTGCACGCGCGCACGTGTGTGTATGGTAAGTTCATCAATAAATGGGCCATTGACAATTGGGTCCAATCTAATTCTGCCACCTTTTATGTTATTATTGTGTTGAATTACTCAACTTGAATCCTAAAAAGGGGATTAATAATATCTATTCAGTGTTGCTTTTGGGACAATTGCATTTGAGCTAAGTACTGTACAGCCATGAGCTCACTTTTTCTTCAACATCTACAAAATCAGTAGTGATTGTTTATTACCGTCACATAGAAGAGGAGACTAAACCTCAGAGAGATTAAGTCACTCATGCAAAATCACTGCTGTGGTTTGAACCTTTACTTTGTGAGAGGAAAAATGCTTTGTCTGTAGGCAAAGTTAAATACTAAAGATGATTTAGATACACACAGTTATAAACTCACAGTTTTCAAAGCCCAAAATTGTTTTGGAGTGTTTTTTAAATCTATATATTTCTAGAATAGAACATGTTGAATTTGGAAATAAACACATAGTTCCAGGTACCCTGTATTCTCTGGATTTCCTCCTGTCTCATTGCCACTCCTTTTAAATTCCTTCGATTAATAAATTTTTGGAGTGCTCCAGTGCTTAGTTTTGGAGCTTATATCTCTTTTTATTCAACACTCAGTAAGTCGAATTCATGGTGATCTCCTCCAGCATATGTCATTAAAATACCACCTCTGAATGATTAATCTTCCATTTATGTCTCCAACCTGGATTCCTCCCTCAAACTCCAGACTTTATTTTCAGCTGTCTAAGGAACATGATTGTAAGTAACTTTGACTGCAGAGCAGTGCTAAGACGTATTTGGCAAGGCCGTTGGAGAGTCCTCACTCCAAAGTCCAGCCAACTCATCAGAAAATTGCTGCAACTCCCAGAAATGAGTCTGCCTTTGTATCCCGCCATGCTCAGTCATTGGATAGGCAGTCTATGGGACACATGACCTCAGTTGAGACCCACTGATGGATTTCGGAATGCTCCTGGCTGTCAGATCTGAGAGGTGCACTCTGATGGTGGATACACACTGTGATCTATCCCTTTGGTCCAGGTCATGGTCCTCTCTCAATAGAATCACTGGAATAAAACATACTGCTCTTATCTATCTGCCTTTTCTTCACTTTAGCCTTTTCTTAATACAACTTCCACTGTATTCCTTTCAAGATATAAGTCAGATCTTGTCATTGTCAACTCAAACCTTCTAGTGGTCTCCCATTTTTTAGCAGACCACAAAGCCATCACGAAAGACTCCAGGTCCCTACATGAATTGGCAGGTGCTTCCCCTCTGACCTCTCACTCACCACAGCCCTAGCCTCCCTGCTATTTTTCAAACATGTCAGGCAGATTCTAGTCTGCAAGCCTCTGCACTCACTGCAATCACTTTTCAGAACTTATCCCCACCCCTGCCGTTAAACTCACAACCTCCTGCAATTGTATTTATTTATTTGTAATTCATATTTTGCCTAAAGGAATGGAGCTATATTAGGGCCAGGGTTCTTATCCATTAATTGCTGCATTTCTAGAGCAAGATACAGAATAAGTGCTCAGAATATTTTTTTTTGCATTTATAAATAGTGGTAAATCCAAGATGGGCATTGAAATTTTAATTTACACAACAACCACCATTTTTCTCTGAGTAAATGAATGAGATACACTGTACCTCAGGTTCTTTAGCTGTAAAACAATAGATCAGTTCAGTGCAGAAATCATCACGTGTGTTGCAGTTATCAAATAATTACACATTTTTATAATCTTTTAGTAGTTTCAAAAATCCACTTATTACAATTCTCATCCAACTAATTCAGAAACTATCATTTTTCTACTCCAGACCCAGTCCTTGCAGGTGATGACTAGATTACAACACAGATCTGAACATTCACACTCAGAGGTCCTTTGTTTACAACTTTCTTGAAAGATAATATATCACTTACCTTCTTGCCTGGAAATACTCCAAAGGGTATTAATTAGTGAAAACTGGCTTTGCCTCAGTAAGTATGTAAACAGAAAAATATTTTGTACCTCTCAAGTTCTCCCTCCCCTCCCCTCTTCTTCCCTCCCCTCCCCTCCCCTCCGCTCATCTCCCCTCTTCTCCCCTCCCCTTCCCTTCCTCTCTCTCCTTTTTCTTTCCTTCTTCTTTTCATTTTTAAAATTTTTATTATATTTTTTTTGAAACAGAGTCTTGCTCTGTCACCCAGGCTGGAGTGCAATGGCATGATCATGGCTCACTGCAACCTCCACCTCCTGGGCTCCCATCCCAGCCTCCTAAGTAGCTGGGACCACAGGCACACCACCCAGCTAATCTTTGTATTTTTTTGTAGAGACAGGGTCTCACTATGTTTTCCATGCTGTTCTCAAACTCCTAGGCTCAAGCTATCCACCCACTTTGGCCTGCTAAAATGCTGGGATTACATGTGTGAGCCACCACGCCTGTCCTCAGGCTAAATTTCTTCATCTATAAAATAATGATAATGATACTTTTCTCTCTAAGGTTCTGGCATAAGATTCATAAGAAATCTATCTTGGGTGCATATCAAGTAGTCAACACACCTAAAGATGTCAGTTTACCTGAAGGTAGCACAAAGTTAGTGATTCTTGATAAAGGAATGAAGGTGTGAGATCATTTCCATATACTTGAAGGACACAGGTTCTTATTCAGCACGGTATTGGTCTTCAGTACATCACTAATGTACTAATTCATTAGACTAAAATTGTTAATGAAATGAAATGTGTGTATTCCAAAGTCAGTGTATCATAATTCTGTGCTGACTGAAGAATAAGATAAAGTCATCAACAAGTAAGGTCATCTGAGCATAGAACACATTTATTCCCCAATTTTTCTTCATGAGACACACTTCTGACCTGTGATGTCCTATGTCAATATGATGTATTGGATGACTTATTTTCTGTTTAATGTTAGGGAAACAACATGTCTTTTCTTTATTGACCCTGATGTATCTCATTTCTGGAATTATGAGCACCAGAGTTCCTGCAAAAGATCTGATCATGGTCTAGCTGTCTTATTATAGTGTACTATTTTTAGTTGCAACATCTCATCATTTGCCCCGAGACTCCACATACTCTGTGCTAAGCTTTGAGTTCTGCAGAGTGCAGACTTATGTCTGCTCTTTAAGGTAATTTGCAACCAAGGACAGAGATCTGTAAATAATCCATTTATAAAAACAGACCAATGTGCAATTTGGTTGAAAATTTGCTCAAATATATTTTTTAAAATATGCTGCTTTATAAACAGAGCGTAAAGTATAATTGATTACATGTTGCCTTAATAATTTCTTTCATAATTACTAATTGTTTTATTCACACACTGAATTGTTAGTCATTCATTCTAGGGAAATAAGCATTGAATAAGCAAATTCTGAGATTATAGAATAGCTACTTATTGAGAGAAGTGAAAACACCAAGCCCCTCATAAATATGTTTTTCCAAAAAGTATGTTAGTGAATTCAACAAAAGTGATTATAATTTTTTAAATGCCCTCTTTTGGTAAGGTGGTTGTAGAATTTATCACCCAAACTTAAATACATTTGAAAATGGAAAGGCAATATAGTTAACAATCACCCCAAGACATCAGCAAAAACTGAATTTATTCCAGACACACTAGGAAATAAAATCAGCTTATTATTCAGTTTCACACAGTGAAACTCTTTTCACTGTGATACATTGTTTCTATGCAAACTTTTAGACCTATTCTTTGCAAAATATCATATAAAACATAGGATTAAATGAATGTCTATGAAGTAGACACTTGGCTGGACATTACAGTCCTTTGGGGAACACAGAGTTTAGCCTAGAGAGGAATACATAGGTATAGAAAAGATTAATTCTGAGAGGGGTACTTCATTTTAACATGGAGATGGAGTAGATAATCTGATAATCTGTAGGCACTTCCGGAGCAATTCATTTGAAAAGATTAATAAACTACGAAACATTCTCTTAACTGTGTGACTAAGTTTTCAAGAAAGGAAAATAAATCCCCTGGCCTGAAACTATTAACTGCAAGGAGGTTAGTGGATGCTAGCCTGGCTGCACTGAGGATGAATTTTCATCTTGGGACCTAAAATACTTGCATTTTCAAAAGCATGAGGAATGAGGATATAAGAATGACCTGAGGCTCCCTTGACGTGGGAGTGTAACTGACACTCTTCCCAGTTCACCTCTAAGATGATGTCCTCAACTGGGTATAGTAATGGCACACTAGTGGGTGTTTGTACTTTCATGTGGCTATGTTTTGATTGTGACAATGAATGGGGTGACATCAAAGTAATTTAGAAAATTGTTTTTTTTTAATGTAAAAAAATAGTGGTTTATTGTAGAATATAAAAAAAGTGTTTGGTTAAAGAAACAAAATATTTCTAAAATTCTACTTGAAAATTCAATTGCATATCAATGATGAGGAAAAATAAGCAAAAAAAATCCCCCCATATTTTGTATAAGCATTTTTCACAGTATTTGTATTAACATCTTTAATGAAAAAAATACAAGTATAAAGTACTGAGTCATGAAAAACTATTCACCTTTGGCAGAAGTAAACAATTTTGAAAACATATTATAAGGTATGACTTTCTTTTTACAACATTGATAGCTTAATTTGAATACAATTTCTTAAATCACATAGTAAAAAACAATAGTATTCTAATTTCTACTAACCCTCAGAAATCGTGAGTCAGAGGACTATAGAAATCAGCATATATTATCTTCAGCCTCTTTAGTGTAGTTTGTAAAGAGGAAACATCTGTGGGAATAAAGAGCTCATCTGAAAGAACAGAGGAAGATCTTTAATAATCAATATTCCATATTCACTGAAGTGTCTGTCTATTTCCTGCTTCTCCTTTTGGTTAACTTTATAATGCTCTCTGTGAATTATGTGGTAAATTTAATCACTAGAGAAGGATGAGTGGAAGTAAAATTGGTATAGTGTTTGTGGTTACAAAGACCTTGAATGAAACTCCAGCTTCTCAGTATCTGTCTAACGGAGGGCAAGTACTTAACCTCTCAGAGACCACATACGTATTGCTCATGTTTTAAAGAAAGATAAGGGTGCCTGTCTTATAGGATGGATGTAAGAATATTAATAAGAAATGCAAAGCCTCAAGGATAAAGTAAGTTTTCAAAAAGCGTAGCTCTTATTACAACTGTACGTCAGAATCACCTGTGGGATATTTTAAGATTCAATCATACAATGTCTAAGGATGTGGCCCATTACCAACACTATAGGTATTTATAGATAGCAACAGAGATGTTCCCATTTGTACTGTATTAAGAACGACTGTGCAATGCTTTTGGCTTTTCCCATATCCCTCCCAAGCCTCACACTTTGTAAAAGCTTCTTCATTTTGTTTTCAAAAGTACCTCAGATTAAGATATGATTTATTTGGTGGCTACATTGTTAAGAAATTTCATATGCTAGATTTCAGAAAATATTCAAAGTAATTCTTACAGATTTTCAACCTTTTGTTACAGGTGATTAGATTAGCTTCAGTAAGATAAAATGACTTTTCTAAAGTGACAGGCAGTAAATGTAGCGGAAAAATTTGAACCTAGGTAAGATTCAATCTAACCCTCTTTCAATACCTAGTTCAAATGTCTCCAGCTCTTACATTTCTTTACAAGGTAGACTTTTCACTCCTACTTTTAGCTGCCCTCGCATATTTTACATATCTTTATTATCACACTTTCCATTTCAATCTGTACCTTACTGTTTACATGTTTTTCTAATGTGCGGAACGTAGGATGCCACAGGGAAGAAAGTCTGTTACTCATTGCTCTGTGACCATACTGTATATGCTCACTTCCTATTTCCAACGATATATTCATTTTATTAGGTTGATCCAAAAGTAATTGTGGTTTTGTCATTGAAAGTAATGGCCTTACTTTAAATATTTAGCAATGTTTCTGTTGCTATCTGCAAATCCCATTACTTAATTTTTTTAAATTTTATTACATATGCATTTTTTATTTCAATAGCTTTAGGGGTAAAGTGGTCTTTGGTTACATGGATGAATTGTATGATCATGAAGTCTAAGACTTCAGGCACCCATCACCATCGTAGTCTATGTTGTATCCAATACGTAGTTGTTTATCCCTCACCCCTCCCCACTTCTTAGTCCCCAACATTAAGGTTTGGGTTAAGGGAATGTTGTGGCCAACATGGTTTTCTTTTCTTTCTTTCTCTCTTTCTTTCCTTTCTTTCTTTTTTCTTTCTTCTTTCTTTCCTCTCTTTTCTTTCTTTGTTTCTCCCTCCCTTCCTTCTTTCCTTCCTTCCTTCCTTCCTTCCTTCCCTCCTTCCTTCCTTCCTTCCTTCCCTTCTTTCTTTTCTTCTTTCTTTCCTTTCTTCCTTCTTTCCTTCCTTCCTTTTTTGTTCTCATTGCCCAGGCTGGAGTGTAATGGTGTGATCTTGGCTCACTGTGACCTCCGCTCCCCGGGTTCAAGTGATTCTCCTGCCTCAGCCTTCTGAGTAGCTGGGATTACAGGCTTCTGGCACCATGCCTGGCTAATTTTTTGTATTTTTTAGTAGAGACGAGGTTTCAGCATGTTGGCCAGGCTGATCTTGAACTCCTGACCTCAGGTGATCCACCTGCCTCAGCCTCCCAAAGTGCCGGGATTACAGGCATAAGCCTGTATGGGCTGGCGGGGCTGCCAGTATGGTCTTCTACCCAGACCCAGTAAAACTCTCAGTATTAGCAATAAGCCTGTTCTGCTGTCTTATCATTTGTGTCTTTACAGAAATAGCACTTTTAATTTCCTTCAAGAACTTTTCCCTTGCATTTACAACTTGGCTTTTGGCACAAGAAGCTTAACTTTAGGCCCATTTCAGTTTTTGACATACCTTTCTCACTAAGCTTAATCATTTCTACCTTTTGATTTAAAGTAGGAGATATGTGACTCTTCCTTTCACTTGAACACTTAGAGGGCATCCTAGGGTTTTTAGTCAGCCTAATTTCAATATTGTTGTATCACAGAAAATATGGAGGCCCAAGGAGAGGAAGAGAGACAGGTGCATGTCTGCTTGGTGGAGCAGTCAGAATACACACAATATTTATTGATTAAGTTCTCCATCTTATATGGGCATGGTTCATGGTGTCTCAAACCATTACAAAAGTTATACCAAAGATCACTGATCACAGATCACTTTAATAGGTTAAATAAAAAGGAAAAAGTGTGCAATATTGTGAGAATTACCAAAATGTGACACGGAGACATGAAGTGAGCGTGTGCTGTTGGATAAATCCCATTCCTTTCAATGGCAAAACCTGCAATTACTTTTGCCCCAACCTAATATTTCTTTTTGTTATGTTTCTTTGGGCACTTTTTTCCAGTTTGTTCTTGCTTTTCTGGAACTCGATTACTTTGAAGAATATACACCGGTTATTTTATGGACTGTCCCTTGGGCAGATTTGATGTTTCCATATGGTTAGATTCAGATTAAACAAGCTCTCCAGTGTCTAGACCTCATCAGAGTTAGGAATGATTAAGGCATGGCTGGCTCTGTAGGCAAAGGAACCAGCAGTTGAGTGAGGCAAACTCGGCAAAGGCTCACGTCCTTGCTGACTCCTGGCTTCACTAGACTTTGGGCATCAGCATGTCTTCCAAGCCATCCCGTGCTTTCACATGACACGTTTTTTGTTTAGCCTGGCCTAGTGAACAGCTTTCAAATGGTCTCAACTCAGACTAAACTTTGAGACTGAATTATTGTACTAGTCAAGGTCCTCTAGAGAAGCAAAAATAATAAGATGTGCTTTATATAGATATATATAATATAAACAAATCAGATATACACACATACATATTTTTATTATTTTATATATATACATATGTATTTTTGACTTACCAAGCCACAAAAAGGTATGTTATATATATTATAAAATGAAAACCTCTCATATATTTCACAGATATATATATTTTACAAACTGTGTGTGTGTGTGTGTGTGTGTGTGTGTGTGTGTGTATAATTTTTGGACTTAGCAAGCCTCCACAATGGCATGAAAATATTTATTTAAAACAAATCCAGGCCAGGCATGGTAGTTCATGCCTGTAATCCCAGCACTTTGAGAGGCCGAGGCAGGAGGATCGCCTGAGGTCAGGAGTTGGAGACCAGCCTGGTCAACATGATAAAATCCCATTTCTACCGAAAATACAAAAATTAGCTTGGTTTGGTGTCAGGCACCTGTAATTTCAGCTACTTGGGAGGCTGAGGCAGGAGGATTGCTTAAACCTGGGAGACGGAGGAGAGCCGAGGTTGCACCATTGCACTCCAGCCTGGGCGACAAGAGTGAAACTCCATCTCAAAACAAAAACAAACCTTTCCTACATATATATATTTCATGAAATATAAACTTTTCATATATATTTTTATATATTTATATGTATATTATTAAATCTATATACGAAAGTTTTATTTTCATATATAAACCTTTGAGAGAGGTTGACAGGCTGGAGATTCAGTCAAGTCCAATGTTATACATGAAATCAGAGAGCTAGTAGAATTATTTCTTGTTGGGAGAGGTCAGTCTTTGTTTCATTGAGACCTTCACCTGATTGGGAAGACCCATCTATACCGTGGAGGGTAATCTGCTTTACTCAAAGTCCACCAACTGAAATGTGAATCTCATTCAAAGGAAGTCTCACAGAAACATTTACAATAATATTGGTCCAAATATCTGAGTATTGCAGCCCAGTCAATTTAACACATAAAGTTAAACATCACAGTTATCCACTCACCAAAGAGTCTGTAACTGTCGTACACTAGATGTCACAAGGGTTATTCTTATTTTCTGATGAGCCTGTTTCTTGTTGCCACTGTAAAGTAAGTACAGTCAGAGGCTGTCAGAGCTGGAAACATGCTGAGAAATTATACTATGCTACATTTTACAGGTAATACTAAATATTATGCATGTAATATTTCACAGCTATATTAATATTATTACATGTAATATTTATGTACATATATGTAATATATGGACTATTTCATAGCTATGCTATATGTAAATATTGCACAAGTAATATTTCACAGCTATGCTATACTTTACAGGTGAAGGACATGAGGATCAGATGGGCATAGTACTCTCAATATAAACACTGCATGTTGAAGATACAGCAAAGTATCCTGACACTAAGAGTAATCTTGTTATCTCTGTCATTTTCCAAATCTTCCATTTATAATCTGGAAAAAAATGCCATTGCTAGGGTCCTAAAGACATAGATTATAGTGGTTTGCAACAAGAATAAAATTTATGTTCTACATTAAAAATCAATATAAAATTTTAATCTCTACTATAATGTGGTGTGTTTGTTTAACCTAAATATCTGTGCTCATTAATTTTGTGTATCAATTTATGTGGGCAATGGTGCCAGATAAGAGGTAAAGCACGAATTTGAATGTTTGAGGGTGTTTTGGGATGAGATTAACATTTAAATCAGGGGCCTATGAGTACAGCAGACTGCTCTTCAAAATGTGCATGAATTCTGCAGCAGACAGCTTCTGGGCTTGAATACAATATTGGCCCTCTCCTGTGTCTCTAGTCTGAGGGACTGTGGACTTGAACTGGAACATTGGCTTGTCTCTTGGTCTCCAGACTGCCGGATCACTCTGCAGAACTTGCCACATCCATAATCAAAGGAACAGTGCCTTAACATAAATTAATATATCTCTCTCAGATATAGATAGACTAGATAGATACATACATACATACATTCATAGATGATGAGAGATACATACAGATACATAAGGACACATACTGCATACTACTGAAATTTTTCCAAATCTCAGAAAAAAATAATCTAATATGAGCTTGAGTTGCTTCGAAGGCATGTTCTATGAAGAATAAACCTCTACTTTCTGCCAACATATAGACTCTGCATTTTCCTTTTTATTGTAAGACATGGTCATAGAAGCCCTTTCTGTCAGAGAAGAGGAATTTCCATAGCCCTCAATTAAGATAGGTTCTACAATATAATCTTTTTTAAATGTCAACCTTATACTGGAAATAACAGACTTTAAGAGTGATGAATCAGTTCTGGAATTCTAGGAACAGGACACACAGCTACCATGCATCTAACAGAGCTGGCAGCAGCAGCTCACTCAATGAAGACCCAACAAGATCCAGTAAAGTCAAACAGAGTGAAAAGAAAGCCTGAAAGGCTATACTCAAAGTCAGTAGAGTCATTCACTGGAAATCCAAAAAATCCTCTGTTTTCACAAAGCCATATGTTACAGGAGTCCAGCTTTAGATACCTCTATAGCTTTTGGAGAATCCAAAATCAGCTACCAGCTACCGAGAAAAAATCAAATTTTAGGATTAATTTGTCAAAAGCATTCAAACAAAAACTCACACTCCAACTACACAAGAGCAGGGAGAAGAGGAAGAGGTTAATTAGAAAGACATGGAAGGAAATAAAATTGATCACAACATACACAAATGTGTAGAGAGTAAAAGTGATCTGGGCTCCGGGGAACAAGAGCAAAATAACGGTAAATGCTATCAGGCAATGAACAACAATATCCTTTGAAGATCAGGACTCTTTGGAGTCTCAGATGAGTAACTGCTACCCCAAAACAGTAAGTGGTAGTGTTTCTAACAACTGATGAAGTTGTGGCTTTTTTTTTTTGACTAAAAAACAAAAAACAACCAAACAAAATCCCACAAAGATAAATCACACTGTATTTCCTCATTAACCACATAGTTATATGCATAGAGATAACCAAACCGGCTGGTAAACAAAAAGTTTGAGCAGAATGATTTTTTTAATTTTTGCTATGAATGTGTTTTGGGTGAAAAAGAGTTAAGATGCTTGGAATCTGGCTGTTCAGGAAAGATAAAAATGGTAGCATTTCTAATTAGCTATCAGCCATTTGATTATATATAAAACTTGATTGAGGCAATAAATTTCTTTAAAAAAATTATGAAAATTAATTAAACTCATAGTTCTAGTATAATTTAATACCAAATTAACATTTTTAGCTTTATTCAAGCATCTTTGGTTTCCAGTGAAAATAGTTAATTGAATAATTCTTTTTTTTATTGCATTTTAGGTTTTGGGGTACATGTGCAGAACATGCAAGATAGTTGCATAGGTACACACATGGCAATGTGTTTGGCTGCCTTCCTCCCCTTTACCTACATTTGGCATTTCTCCCCAGGCTATCCCTCCCTAGCTCCCCCCTGCCCCCCGCCACTGTCCCTCCCGATGATAGACTGAATGATTCTTTTAAATGCAGTTCTGTTTAGCTGTTTGAAGCCTATTCATTGAAACAGAACATCTGTAATTATTGTGTTCTTAAAAGTATATTTATACCATTTAATGATTTTACAGAGCCTTTTTGCAAAGGGGGCACACACAAGAAAATTATAGTGCAATGGATTAAGAAATTTCCCTGTTTTCCTATTTTACCAAGTATGGTTTAAGGTATTAAAAGAACAATACTTGACAAATGACCCACAGAGACTCATTTGTGTGTTTCATCAAATATATAATGAAAGGTGAAGGTTTAATATCATTTAATTTCCTAATAATGGATCAAATGTTCAGCATCACAAACATTGTATTTAGTCTTTGTGCTTTGAATAAGGTAGAGAAATAACGTCTTTTTATGGCAATTACAAATAAAGTAATTGGTGTAATTATTCTGTAATAATGTAATTGTTGCCATGTAGACTATAGACCATAAAAAAAGCATTAAGTAATTGTAAGGTTATTTATGGCCTGAAAATTGTCTGGCAATTATACTAGAGGTAATAGTAGCATGAAATTCATAGCTTGCTACTTGATTTTTAAATGTAAAATGTATCCATTTTATTACAGACCTAGGCACCTAACTCTTAGCCACATAATTATATAACATGCTTCACACAGAATGAAAAAGTGAGGCACAATTCAGTGAATAAATATATTTTCCTATTTAATTCTAAGTTCTTGAAAAATTACCTATTTTTTAAATTGGTTATGTCACTCCATTTCAATATCCACATTTTTTAATATTAGAAAGTTTAGCTTAGATAGCTGTGTGATACTATTTTCTATGATACTTTCAGTCATGTGAGTGTGTATGTGTGTGTATGTGTCTCAATAGATAAAATCTTTGTTCTTTAAAAACATTCACTAGGAAGCTGGTACATATTTGATAAAATTGTAAGAACTTGGCACATCCAATATACCTCATTCATTGCACCAATGTGAAAATTTACCTTCTGAAAATGAGACATACTATTCTTAGAAGATTGCTTGAGAAGAGTAGTTACCACTCAAGATTTATATTCATCAGAGACAAAGATTGAAACTGAGAAACCCACTGCTCCCTACCTCATCACTCTCAGCCTCACCACCATCATCTGCTTTGAACTCCACAGTTCCAATCTCACCCTGTTCAGCAAGTCACCAAAGCAACATGCAGACACCCAGCTCACCAGTGACTTCCACATTCTTGTCACTGTAGTGTACATCTTTATTCAGTCCTCCTTTCTTACCTCTTCCAAGATATAAGACACTTCCTCAAAATTCTTTTTACTTAATTATGAGAAAAAATGGCCTCTAACTTCAATCTATTTTAGGAATATTCTGTAGTTTTTGTTCTAAGAGAAAGTTGGTTTTTCCCCTGAGGACCATAATGGCCCTTCCGGGCTCCACAGTGATGATTGTCTTTAGTCTCCTTCATCCCATTATCCCTACCACCTCTTTCCCTGAAAGTTGTCTTCTTATGCCATATGGCTGTTTATAGACCACTCCTTTCCTTGCTCCCTGTCCCCACTCCTTTCACCTTCAAATCTGATATCAGCAAGTTTCTTGTCCATTGCCGTGCATTGCTGCTGGTTTGTACCAACTACAAGGAGAGTTTTGTCTTCTGGATCACTGTCACTCAACAAAATGACTCCTGTTTTGGTTACTGATTTCAACATATACATAAACAATTCCTCCACAAGTGTGGAGTTCTGGGAACTCCTCTCAGCTCCCAGAACCATTTTCTTCCAATATTTCTGTCTTCCACCTACACAAGCCAGTCATTTCCAACATAATACCTTAAATCTAAAGGAACATGTCTTTTTATGGTAACTCCTCTGAGAAATAGTACTAAGTTTATTAATAAAACATTAAATGTGTTTCAGTGGCACATTCTTATATCTCACGCAATGAGTATTAAAACAAACATCAGACTTTGTCATCTTCAATTATTTAAAAGTTGTGGCAGAATAAACTAACCTATCTTTTTTTAACCTTCAACATTATGCCTGGTATAAAATATGTGATGAAGTCCTATTTATCAGTTAAAAAAGCGAATTACTGAGTAAATAGATATAAAGGGAGTAATAGTTCCCAGAAAAGAAAAGATACTCTGATTCTATACATAGCTACACACACACACACACACACACATACACACACACACAGATAAAAATATATGTGCATATATTCACATCTCTCAAAATGCATTCATAAATCAGTACATTGTTAACATTTGGATTTATTTATTATTGATATAAAAATCTGTAGACACATTAGGAATAAAACTTTGAAAGCATTAAGTCATTTAATAATCTTAAAACTTTAACAATCATCAAAATCATTTTAGTACATACCTTCCTGGGGTTATATAATTACTTAATATAAAATTATGTTTATCTTTTATATACTTTAAAGATACAGTGACACAGAATCTAGTCATTAAACATTCATCCCCTCCTTGTTAAACTCTATGCATGGCTGAGCAATGAGCTCACGACTTAGCTAATCATGATAACACTAATTCAAGACGCAACAATGATTCTTTACTGCATGTGTATTTGTGGCAAGTACATAACTAGTATTTGATTTATAAATCCTGCAGAAAAAAAGCCTTCAATAACATAATATTACAATTATATTTCCCCTTCCCTCATGCCTATGTTTAACTCATGTATACAGAGTCCTCAGTGAAAACAACAAATTACTATTTTAGGGAGAGAAACAATTTTGATATTTCATTTCTGAAAAGTCCTTAATAATAATCTATCAAAAGAAATGCTGAAATAATGTTTTAAAATTATGCACAGAGGGCATGTCCAATTTATTTAGAAAAATGTATTAAAATTATTAAGTTCTTAAATAAGCCTGCCAATACTTTAACAAAATGAGTACAATAAAAGTGTTTTCACCAATTTTAGATATAATTATCTTTAAGAGTTTGGCTTTCTGGATTTAATGCAATCTCTCAACCTGCAAACTGTGAATAGCTTGTGTTAAGGCAGCTGCAATTGTCTTGACAAAGTCTAAGTCCAAAACACATCTGTTGGAGCATAAAACCTAAAGTGTCATGATTTTTTATTAGAACTGAAAAAAAAGCTGCTTTCATATAAGAGTGACATAACAGAACTTTTAAAGTCTAAGTTTAACCAGACTTTAGATCTCATTCTCTCTTAAACAATCTACTGCATTGAGTCGTCTTTCTGAAACATCAATCTTATTAAAAACATACTGTTTTAAACATACCAGATTTTGATGATGTTTCACATAATAAAATAAAATTCCCTTCATATTGCATGCAAGTTACTTATGATATGGGCTCAGAGTAACCTTCTACACTCTACTTGATGTAGCATCAAGTTCCCACCAGGTATCCACCATTTATGCCACACAATTATTTGCTGTTTACATAGTATAATGTGATCATTTTCAGTTTCATGCTTGTTCCTTCTCAAATACTGTTCAACTTATATGGAATACTCGTCTTTACTTTCTTTATTTGGGGAACTCATGCATCCTTAAATGCTGCTCTCAATTGTCAGTCATCATCTCTTTGAAACATTTCCTTATTTTCACGGTAGAAACTACTGTTCTCATATTTGTGCAAATTTTTTATATCCTTTATTTAATTGTATTATGATTTTTATCTCCATATTCCTCTACTATTAACACCAAAAAAATGTTCTTTCCTTACCTCCTTTTTCATTGAGCTGGCAATAAATGTTTTTTGAATAATGAGCTAAAGAACTTTAGAAGAACGGGTATTTGGTGTTTCTTTTTATATTTATGTAAAAATTGTGAAGATAGTATAAATGGTGTCTATATTCATGTCCCTCAGTCAGCTCCTTTTATTTTTAACATTTTACATTAGTATGTATATTTGTCACAACCATTGAGTCAATATGTATACAATAATATCAACTAAAATCTATCAATTAATTTAACATTTATCCTTTCTATACTGTGTTTCTTTGGAAGGAAGATACTATGTGTAGCCTAGAATTGCAAATGGAAATAAACGAAATCTTAATTAAAACTGAAGAATTCAACATCTCATGTTTAGCAATTAATAAACGTAACATGCTGAAAATCAGTAATGATATAGTTGATCTGAACAACATTACTGGTTGACTTGATCATATGACATTTGTAGAATGTTCCATGTAGTAACAACATAATACCATAACTTACTAATACCTTCTGACAATGGTCCTTGGGACATTTTTTTGGAAAGGTTATTAGTAAGTAATTTTTAAATAGATAATAGGCCTAGTTAGATTAACTATTTTTCATGAGCTCTGGTATTATTTTATTTATAAGTATGTTGTTTCATCTCCATATATATTGGAATTTTTTAAGGTAATCTTTTCATTATTGATTTCTAATTTTATTCTATTATGGTCTGAGGATATATTTTATATGATTTATATTCCTTTTAATTTGTTTTAAATATATTTTATTTGTTTAAATCCAAACAATAATTTACCTTTATGAATGTTTCATGGGAGCTTGCAAAGAATGTGTATTATGTTACATACATAAACAATGTATAGAGATGATCCAAGATGGCTGAATAGGAACAGCTCTGAAGTGCAGTTCCCAGAGAGAACACAGAGGGTGAGTGATCACCACATTTCCAAACAGGTTTTACTGTCCACAGACCAGGAGATTCCTGGGCAGAAAAGCTCCACGAGTCTCCAGCACAGCTGTTTCAGCTGGCGCAGCAGGTCTCCACACAAAAACTCACACAAATCTGGGCGGCCATTTCAACTGCTGCCTGTAATGCCTGGGAGACAGAGTCATCCATTCAACTGAAAAAAGGGGGCTGAAACAGGGAGCCAGCTGATCCAGCTTGGCGGGTCCCACCCCTACAAAGACCAGCAATCTGAAATGCTCTGGATTAAGAGTTTCACAGCAAACACAGCTGGACCTGGGATGGTCCAGCTCTGTGGGGTGAAGGGCATCCACCATTACCAAGGCAGCCCACCACTATGCAGGCAGTCCACCATTACGGAGTCCACCATTACTGAGGCAGTCCATCATTACAGAAGCAGTTCCCCATTACTGAGACAGACCGCCATTAATGAGGCAGTTCTAACTATACCTCTATAAACAAAACTGCAAGGAAGTTCACACAGCAGCTGAGTAGAGCCCATGGCAGCTCAGCAATGCCTCTGCTGGCAGGCTGTGACTAGGCTACCTCCTTGCTGGGCAGGGCATTTCTGAAAAAAGGCAGCAGCATGTTAGGAACTTATAAATAGAGCCCCACCTTCCCAGAACAGTGGACCTGAGATAAAAAGGTGGTTATGAGTTCCACTGAAGTAGACTTAAACGTACCTGCCTAGGAGTTCTGAACAGAACAACTGAGCTCACAGCTCAGCACTTGAGCTCCTATAAGGGACAGACTGTCTCCTCAAGCAGCTCCCTGACCCCTGTATATCCAAAGAGGCACCTCATAAAGGAGAGCTCAGACTGACGTCTGGTGGGTACTCTTCTGTGATGAAGATAACAAAAGAAGAAACTGGCAGCAACCCTTACTCTTCTGCAGTCACCACAGGTGATCCCATGGCAAGCAGGATCTGGAGTAAACCTCCAGTAGTCCTACAGCAGAGGGGCCTGACTGTTAGAAGGAAAACTAAAAAACAGAAAAAAATAACCTCATTGTCAACAAAAAGGACATCCACTCAGAGACCCCCATCTGAAAGTAAACAACTACAAAGACCACAGGTAGATAAATCCACAAAGATGGGAAGAAACCAGTGCAAAAAAGATGAAAACATCTAAAACCAGAATGCCTCTCCTCCTCCAAGGGAATACAACTCCTCACCAGCAAGGGAACAAGGCTGGATAGAGAATGAGTCTGATAAATTGACAGAAACAGGCTTCAGAAAGTGGGTAATAACAAACTTCTCTGAGCTAAAAGAACATGTTCTAACCCAATGTAAAGAAACTAAGAATCCTGAAAAAAAGGTTTGATGAAATGCTAACAAGAATAAACAGTTTAGAGAATAACATAAATGAATTGATGGAGCTGAAAAACACAACACAAGAACTTCGAGAAGCATACACAAGTTTCAATAACCAAATAGATCAAGCAGAAGAAAGGATATTGAGATTGAAGATCAACTCAATGAACTAAAACTAGAAGGGAAGTTTAGAGAAAAAAGAGTGAAAAGAAATGAACAAAGCCTCCAAGAAATATGGGATTATGTAAAAAGATCTAATCTACATTTGATAGGTGTACCTGAATGTGACGGAGAGAATGAATCCAAGGTGGAAAACACTCTTCAGGATATTATCCAGGAAAACTTCCCCAACCTAGCAATGGCGGCCAATATTCAAGTCCAAGGAAAACAGAGAACACCACAAAGATATTCCTCGAGAAGAGCAACTACAAAGCACATAATCATCAGATTCACCAGGGTTGAAATGAAGAAAATATGCTAAGCACAGCCATAAAGAAAGGTCAGGTTATCTGCAAAGGGAAGCCTGTCAGAATCACAGTGGATCTCTTGGCAGAAACCTTACAAGCCAGAAGAGAGTGGGGGCCAATATTCAACATCCTTAAAGAAAAGAACTTTCAACATAGAATTTCATATGCAGGCAAACTAAGCTCCATAAGTGAAGGAGAAATAAAATCCTTTATGAACAAGCAATTGCTCAGAGATTTCATCACCACCAGGCCTGCCTTATAAGAGCTCCTGAAAGAAGCAATTTCTGCTTCTCAACACAGAGCAGAAACTGTGTCAACTAATGGGCAAAACAACCAGCTAGCATCAGAATGGCTGGATCAACTTTATATATAACAATATTAACCTTAAATGTAAATGGGCTAAATGCCCCAATCAAAAGAAACAGACTGGCAAATTGAATAAAAAGTCAAAACCCATAGGTGTACTGTATTCAGGAAACCAATCTCATGTGCAAGGATACACATAGGCACAAAAAAAAAAAAATGGAAGGAGGAAGATGTACCAAGCAAATGGAGAGCAAAATAAAGCAGAAGTTGTAGTCTTAGTCTCTGATAAAACAGACTTTAAACCAACAAAGATCAAAAGAGATAAAGAAGGGCATTACATAATGGTAAATAGATCAATGCAACAAGAAGAGCTAATGATCCTAAATATATACGCACCCAATACAGGAGCACACAGATACATAAAACAAGTTCTTAATCCACAAAGAGAATTAGACTCCCATACAATGAAAGTGGGAGATGTTACCACTCCACTGTCAATATTGGACAGATTGACGAGATAGAAAATGAACAAGGATATCCAGGACTTGAACTCAGATACAAACCAAGCAAATCTAATAGACTTCTACAGAACTCTCCACCCCAAATCCACAGAATATACATTCTTCTTGGCACCACATCACACCTATTCTAAAACTGACCACATAATTGTAATTAAATCACTCCTCAGCAAATGCAAAAGAATGGAAATCATAACAAACAGTCTCTCAGACCACAGTGCAATCAAATTAGAACTCAGGATTAAGAAACTAACTCAGAACCACACAACATCATGGAAACTGAACAACTGGGTCTTGAATGATGACTGAATAAACAATGGAATGAAGGCAGAAATAAAGGTGTTATTCCAAACCAATGACAATGAAGACAAAACATACCAAAATCTCTGGGACACATTTAAAGCAGTGTCCAGAGGAAAATTTATAGCAATGAGTGACCACATGATAAGTAAGGAAAGATCTAAAATAGACACCCTATCATCAAAATTGAAAGAGCTAGAGGAGCAAGATAGAAAAAAAACCTCAAAATGTAGCAGAAGACAAGAAATAACTAAGATCAGAGCAGAACTGAAGGAGATAGAGACATGAAAAACTCTTCAAAACATCAATAAGTCTGGGAGCTGGTTTTTTGAAAATATAAACAAAATAGACCACTAGGCAGAATAATAAAAAAGAAAAGAGAGAAGAATCAAATAGATGCAATAGAAAATGATAAACGGGATATCACCACAGATTCCACAGATACACAAACCACTGTCAGAGATCACTACAAACAACTCTATGCACAAAAACCAGTAAACCTGAAAGAATGGATAAATTCCTGGACACTTGCATCCTCCCAAGCCTAAACCAGGAAGAAGTCCAAACCCTGAATAGACCAATAACAAGGGCTGAAGTTGAGGCAGCAATTAAAAGCCTACAAACCAAAAAAAGCCCAGGTCCAGATGGGTTCACAGCTGAATTCTATCAGACATACAAAGAGGAGCTGGTACCACTCCTTCTGAAATTATTCCAAACAATTCAAAAAGAGGGAATCCTTCCCAAATCATTTTATGAGACCAACATCATTCTCATACCAAAACCTGGCAGAGACTCAACAAGAAAAGAAAACCTCAGATCAGTATTCATGATGAACATAGATGCAAAAATCCTCAATAAAACACTGGCAAACTGATTTCAACAGCATGTCAAAAAGCTTATCCAACATAATCAAGTAGGCTTCATCCTTGGGATGCAAGGCTGGTTCAACATATGCAAGTCTATAAACGTAATCCACCACAGAAACAGAACCAAAGACAAAAACCACATGATTATCTCAAAACATGCAGAGAAGGCCTTTGACAAAATTCAACAGTCCTTTATTCTAACAACTCTCCATAAATTAGGTATCGACAGATGTATCTCAAAATAATAAAAGCTATTTATGACAAACCCACAGCCACTATCATAGTGAATGTGCAAAACCCGGAAGCATTCCCTTTGAAAACTGGCACTAGACAAGGATGTCCTCTCTCACCACTCCTATTCAATATACTATTGAAAGTTCTAGCCAGAGCTATCAGGGAAGAAAAAAATAATAAAGGGTATTTAATTAGGAAAGGAAGAAGTCAAATTGTCTCTATTTGCAGATGACTTGACTGTATATTTAGAAGACCCCATCATCTCAGCCCAAAATATCCTGAAACTGATAAGCAACTTCGGCAAAGTCTCAGGTACAAAATCAATGTGAGGAAATCACAAGCATTCCTATACACCAATAACAGACTTAAAGAGAGCCAAAACAAGAAAGAACTGCCATTCACAATGGCTACAAAGAGACTAAAATACCTAGGAATACAACTAACAAAGGATGTAAAGGACCTCCCCAAGGCGAATTACAAACCACTGCTCAATGAAATAAGAGAGGACACAAACAGATGGAAAATCATTCCATGCTCATGGTTAGAAAGAATCAATATTGGGAAAATGGCCATACTGCACAAAGTAATTTATAGATTCAATGCTATCCACATCAAGCTACCTATGACCCTCTTCACAGAACTGGAAAAAAACCACCTTAAACTTAATATGGAACCAAAAGAGAGCCCACATAGCCACATCAATTCTAAGCAAAAAGAACAAAGCTGAAGGCATCATGCCCGACTTCAAACCATACTACAAGGCTACACTAATCAAAACAGAATGGTACTGGTACCAAAACAGAGATGTAAACCAATAGAACAGAACAGAGGCCTTGGAGGCAATGTCACATATCTACAACCATCTGATCTTTGACAAACCTGACAAAAAGAAGCAATGGGGAAAGGATTCCCTGTTTCATAAATGGTGTTCAGAAAACTGGCTAGCCATGTGCAGAAAGCAGAAACTGGACCCCTTCCTGACACCTTACACTAAAATTACCTCCAGATGGATTGAAGACTTAAACATAATACCTAACACCATAAAAATCCTAGAAGAAAACCTAGGCAAAACCATTCAGGACATAGGCATATGCAAGGACTTCATGACTAAAACAACAAAAGCATTGGCAACAAAAGCCAAAAGACAAAAGGGAAGTAATTGAACTCCAGAGTTTCTGCACAGCAAAAGAAACAATCATTAGAGTGAAATGGCAGAGAGAAAGGGAAAAAAATTTTGCAGTCTACCCATCTGACAAAGGGCTAATATCCAGAATCTACAAAGAACTAAAATAGATTTACAAGAGAAAAACAAACAAATCCATTCAAAAGTGGGCAAAGAACATAAACAGACACTTTTCAAAATAAGACATATATGAGGCCAATAAGCATATCAAAAAATACTCATAATCACTTGGCATTAGAGAAATGCAAATCAAAACCACATTGAGATACCATCTCACACCAGTTAGAATGGCAATCATTAAAAAACCTGGAGACAACAGATGCTGGAGAGGATGTGCAGAAATAGGAACACTTTTACCCTATTGGTGGGAGTGTAATTAATTCAACCACTGTGGAAGGCAGTGTGGCAATTCCTCAAGGACCTAGAAATAGAAATTTCATTCGATCCAGCCATCCCATTACTGGGTATATACCCAAAGAATTGTAAATTGTTCTATTATAAAGACACATGCACATGTATGTTCATTGTGGCTGTTTACAATAGCAAAGACCTGAATCCAACCCAAATGCCCATCGATTGTAGACTTGACACGGATAATATGGCACATATACACCATGGAATACTATGCAGCCATAAAAAATGATGAGTTCATGTCCTTTGTAGGGACATGGATGAATCTGGGAACCATCATTCTCAGCAAACTGACACAAGAACATAAAATCAAACACTGCATATTCTCACTCATAGGCAGATGTTGAACAATGAGAACACATGGACACAAGGAGGGAAGCATCACACACTGAGGTCTGTTGTGGGGGGCTAGGGGAGGGACAGCAAGGGGTAGGAAGTTGGGGAGGGATAACATGGGGAGAAATGCCAGATATAGGTGATGGGGATGGAGGCAGCACACCACACTGTCATGTATGTACCTATGCAACAATCCTGCATGTTCTGCACTTGTACCCCAGAACCTAAAGTACAATTATACATATATATATATATGAATGTATATATGTCATGTTCTTCAGTTATAATGAAGGTTTTTTTTTTCAGTTTACACTTCTATCAGATTTTGCTTCATGCATTTGATGTCCTATTGGTAAGTACATACATGTTAAGAATTGTGGTTTCTTGATGGGAACTGACTCCTTTATCATTATGTAACACCCTTTTCTTATTTGGTATGTTTCTACCAGAGGCCCAGACAAAAGCAGCAGGGGAATCTACCTTGCATGGGTGCCTTTGTTGATTTAATCTTGGGAGGTTTTATTTTTCCAAGAATTTATCAATTTCTTCTAGGTTTTCTAGTTTGTGTGTGTTAAGGTGTTCATAACAGGCTGAGACATATTTATTTATTTATTTACTTTTGAGATGGAGTCTCACTCTGTCACCCAGGCTGAAGTGCAATGGTGTGGTGTCGGCTCACTGCAACCTCCTGCCTCTCTGGCTCAAGCAATTCTCCCACCTCAGCCACCTGAGTAGCTGGGACTACAGGCATGTGCCACCACATTCAGCTAATTTTTGTATTTTTAGTAGAGACAGCATTTCACTCTGTTGTCTAGGCTGGTCTCGAAACCCTGACCTTGTGATCTGCTCACCTTGGCCTCCTGAAGGGCTGGGATTACAGGTGTTAGCCACTGCTCCTGGCCTTCTTTTTTTTTCTTTTCTTCTCTCTTTTTTTTTTAAATTTCTGTGGGGTTGGTTGTAATGTCCCTTTTGTCATTCTTATTGTATTTATTTGGATCTTCTCTCTTTTTTTCTTTATTTGTCTAGCTAGTGGTCTATCAATCTTATTTATTCTTACAGAGAACCAACTTTTGGTTTTGTTGATCTTTTGAATGTTTTCTGTGTCTTAATTTTATTTAGTTCAGTTCTGATTTTGGCTATTTCTTTTCTCCTGCTAGCTTTGGGGTTGGTTTGTTTTTTGTAGTTCCTGTGGGTGTGACGTTAGGTTCCTAATTTGAGATATTTATAATTTATTAATGTAGATGTTTGGTGCAAAAAAAAAAATCTGTCCTCTTAACACTGCTTTAGATGAGTTCCAAAGATTTAGGTATGTTGTGTCTCTGCTTTCATTACTTTCAAATATTTTTCTAAGAATTTCTGCCTTAATTTCATTCTTTACCCAAAAGCCATTCAGGAGCAGGCTGTTTAACTCTCATGTAATTTTATGGTTTTGATAGATCTTGGTGTTGTTTCTACTTTTATTGCACTGTGGTTTGAGAGTGTGGTTAGTATTTTTTCATTTTTTAAAAAAAATTTCTTAAGGTGTGTTTTATGGCTGATTATGTGGTCAGGCTTAGAATATGTGTCATGTGTTAATGAGAAGTATGTATATTCTTTTTTTTTTTTTTGAGACGGAGTTTCGCTCTTGTTACCCAGTCTGGAGTGCAATGGCGCGATCTCGGTTCACCACAACCTCCGCCTCCTGGGTTCAGGCAATTCTCCTGCCTCAGCCTCCTGAGTAGCTGGGATTACAGGCACACGCCGCTACGCCCAGCTAATTTTTTGTGTTTTTAGTAGAGACGGGGTTTCACCATGCTGACCAGGATGGTCTCAATCTCTTGACCTCGTGATCCACCCGCCTCGGCCTCCCAAAGTGCTGGGATTACAGGCGTGAGCCACCGTGCCCGGCTGAGAAGTATGTATATTCTATTGTTATTGCATTGAGTTTTCTGCAGATGTCTCTTACATCCAATTAGCCAAATGTCTAGTTTAGGACCATAATTTCTTTGTTAGTTTTCTGCCTTGATAATCTGTCTAATGCTTTCCGGTGGAGTGTTAAAGTCCCCGAGTATTATTATGCAGTTGTCTAAATCACGTTCTCAATGTCTAGGAATTTGTTTTCTAAATCTAGATGCTCCAATGTTGCTCGCATATACATTTGTATAATTAAGTCTTCTTGGATTTAGCCCTTTATCATTATGAGATGCACTTGTTTTTCCATTTTGATTATTGTTAATTTAAAGCCTGTTTTTAACTCATATAAGAATAGCTACATCTGCTCTTTTTTGTTTTCCGTTGGCTTGAAAGACATTTATCCATCCCATCAGTTTGAACCTATGGGTATCTTTACAGATGAGATGGGTTTCTTAAAGACAGGATACAGTTGGGTCTTGCTTGTTTTTCCAGCTTGGTCATCTGTGTTTTTAAGCAGACCATTTAGTCCATTTACATTCAGGGACGATATTGATATGTAAGTATGTGTTCCTGTCATCATGCTGTTAGCTAGTTATTATATATATTTGATTGTATAGTTGCTCTATAGTGTCTGTGAGGTATGTGCTTAAGTGTGTTTTTATGGTGGCAGGTACTGTCTTTCCATTTCCCTGTTTAGCATTCCCTTTGGAGTTCTCTACTGATAACAAACTCCCTTGGCTTTTTAATTGTCCTGTTCCTTCTCTCTAGCTGCCTTTAAATTTTTTTCCCTCAAATTGACCTTGATGAATATGATGACTATGTGTCTTGCTAGTGGTCATTGTGCACACTGTCTCACAAAGGATTCTCTGAATTCCTTGAATTTGCACGTCAACCTCTTTAGCAAGATTGGATAATTTTTCATATTTTCAAATATATTTCAACCATATTTTCAAATATATATTTTAAGTAGCTTGGTCTCTCTCCTCTTTCTGAAATGCCAATGAGTGGTAGTTTGGCTCTCTTTACATAATCTCATATTTCTCAGCAGTTTTGTTAATTTATTACAATTCTTTTTTCTTTATTTTTGTCTGCCTCTGTTGCTTTCAGGAGTCATTATCAAACTCTGAGTTTATTTCTGCATCTTGGTCTATTCTGTTGCTATGCTTCAAATATTACTTTGAAATTCCTGTAGTAATTTTTTTTATTTCAACTTGGTTCTTTCTTAAAATAATTATGTCATTTTTCAACTGCTGGATCATTTCAATATTTTCCATGTATTGGGTTCCAACCTTCTCTTGTATCTCGGTGAGCTTCCTTGCCACTCAGATTCTGAATTCTATGTCAGCCATTTCAGCCATTTCAATCTGGTTAGATTCCATTGCCGGGGAGCTAGTGTGATTGTTTGGAGATAAGAGGACACTCTAGCTTTCAGTGTTGCCAGAGTTCTTGCACTGGGTTTTTCTCATCTTTGAGGACTGATGATCCTTTGGCTATTTGGAATTACTGTCTTTTAGATCCAACTTTTTGTTTTGATTGTCATTGTTGCCCTTGAGGATTTGGCTGCGATACAAGTTGGGTGTAGCTGAAATACTTTACTTCTGGATACTTTTACAGGGCAAGATTTAGTTCCAGACTCCTAGCTGTGTTCTCTAACCTTGGAGGACTGGGTCTGGGTCAGTGGTTTCATCCCCTTGCTCCTTGAGATCAAGCCCCAGCTGGGCTAAAGATTTCAAGGTTCTCGCACTTTGGGAGGCTGAGGCGGGTGGATCACAAGGTCAAGAGATCGAGACCATCCTGGTCCACATGGTGAAACCCCGTCTCTACTAAAAATACAAAACATTAGCTGGGCATGGTGCCGTGTGCCTGTAATCCCAGCTACTCAGGAGGCTGAGGCAGGAGAATTGCCTGAACCCAGGAGGCGAAGGTTGCGGTGAGCCGAGATCCCGCCATTGCACTCCAGCCTGGGTAACAAGAGCGAAACTCCGTCTCAAAAAAAAAAAAAAAGATTTCAAGGTTCTCAAAGACCACTGGCAACAGCACTCCATGGGAGACAGCAGGGTGCCACTGGCTGGAGAGCCTCTGGTGGGGACAATGAGGGAATCTCGAGCAGGAGGCACTCCAGCAGAGGGTGGGAGGATGCTACGTGTGAGGGTGCTCTGGCATGGCGTGCATAGCGGTTATGAGGCACTCTGGTGGGGGGTGCCACCGGCAAAGTGAGCAGGAAGTGCTTCTGCGGGGGCGCGACAGTAGAAAAGCATTTTGGTGAGGGTGCTGCCAGCAGGAAGTGCTCCGAAAGGGCTGCTGCAGGGTCTCAGGCTAACATTTTCCGGTGGGAGGTTATTAGCAAAGGCACTCCAGTGATGAGGGCGGAGGCTCACTGTCTGCAGACCCGGCCAGGCAGGGATTCTAGGGAGGCTGGAATCGGCAAGGCAGGCAGATCAGGCTTTCCCTTGTCCCTGGGGAATGACAGTTCTGCTTTTTCCATTCTCTCCAGGTCCACAGCTTACACAGGGCAGAGCCACTTTGTCTTTAAGAGCCATTCAGGGCCAGGAACGGCCATCAACACTGGGCCACCTCATGTGGGGTTCCCAGCATCCACTCCCTTCAGTCCCGGAATCTGGATGGTCTCAGATGGTATCTTTGGAGTACACCGGTTTACTTGATATTCCAGTCTATCTTGGTCGGAGAAGTTCTTCCTGGTTGCATCTAGTTGGTAATCTTGGAATTTCTCTCAGCATTCTCTTTTTAAATGTAGATCAGAATTGGTGACTATGTCATTTGCCTTCTTTCTGAAGAATGTATTTGAATACATTTTGTAGGAAGTATCTGCTAGATATAAATTCTGTCAGCATTTTTTGTTTGTTTCCTGAGAAAGTCTTAATTTTTCCGTCACTTTGAAAAATAATTTTTCTGAATATAAAAATCTACATTGGTGTTTTATTTCTTTCATCCTTTGGCTATTTCACTCCGCTGTCTGCTTCCTTGCATGGTTTCTAAGAAGTTTACTGTAATCTATTCTTTTCCCTCCACAGGAAAAAAAGTTTGTTGTTTTGCTCTTTCTTATATCTTTTTTCAAAATTTTGTAGTTTTCTTTGAGTTTCTACAGTTTTAATGTGATAAGTCTAATGGCAGTTTTTGTTTCCAGGTTCCGTGGTTCATTGTCTGTCATTATATATTTTTTTAACTTCATAGTCTTTATCTTCTTCAAATATTTCTTTCAAATCTATTCTCTCATTTTTTTCTTTATGATATTTCAGTTACATTTATGTCACACCTTTTGGAATTACCACACAATTCTGGTAGATCCTGTCCTTATCATTTTTTTTCTTTCCTTTTGTATTTCATTTCAAGCAGTTTTTATTAACATACCTTTAAGATTACTTACTTTTTTATATCTGTATCTAATCAATTAATAGATCTTTAAAACTATTCATAATTTTTGTTACAGTGTTTTTGATTTCTAGCTTTTTAAAAAGCATTTCCATCTGCCTGCTTAGATTATACACCTTTTCTTTCATGTTATCTACTTTTTTCATTAAAGCACATAGTGTATAAATTATATTTATTTTAAATTTATTTTCTAATATTTCCAAAACCTATGTCGCGTGTGAGTCTGGATCTCATCCCTACTTTGTCTCTTCTCTCTGTTTTTATGCCTTGTATATATATATTTTATTTAGATGGCTTTCCCATTAAGTAAAGCTGTAAGTCATCGGTCACTTGGAGATATTTAATAACTGAGAAGAAAACAAAACAAAAAATCTGCCTAAAAATCAGTGAGATTATAAGAAAAATTTCACATGGTATAGTTGATTTTACCCAAAATATTGTGTCTTTTTTAATTTAAAAGACGTGTGTGAATATATATATATATATACATATACACACACACAAACACACACACATATATATATGTCTATATACATAGCCATTTAATAAGATCAATCAGCCAATCCTTTGTTGTCTTTGATTAAGTCAGTAATTCACAACCAGAGGTCATTACCTTCCACTGAGAGGACATTTGACAATTTCTAGGAACAATTTTGGTTGCCACAACTGAGAAGTTGCTGCTGCAATTAGTGGACAGAGGTTGAGAATGCTGCTAAACTTCCCACAATGCACAGTACAGCCAAATAAAACAAAGAATCCTCTGTGTGAATAAGTCCATAGAGCTTCACATTAAAATCTTTGACCTAAGTATTATGTCTGGCAAAATGTTTTTTCCTGTCTAGCCTCCATTCTTCTTAATAAGATAACTTCCCACTGAGTCACTTAGTGTATATAAGCCTCAATGTTTATTAGTTCAGCACATCATCTTTTCTAAGATGACTTTCATTGCTAAATAGATCTTCAAAGGGAGCGATCCAAAAGGATAAATCTGAGTAGAAGTCAGGTATTCTGAGCCTGGCTCACAGTAGAGGGTATCTTTCTTACCTAAGAGTGGTGCTGCATGATTTGGGAGGAGATATTTGTGGTAGTTCATAAAGTGTCTCAAATTACACTTTATAGGCTTGCATTTTAGCTTATATGAACATAAGTTCATCCCTTTATGCTGAATTATGTAAACACTCAGGAAAACATTCAGTCACTTCTGCACCGGTAAACACTGCCAGTTCCAGTTTCCTCAAAACTCTATAGTTCCACCACATAGCATTGTGTACCAATGGGACTGATTTATTTAAATGAGCATAAAAACACGGTTTGAATACTTTCACTTCTACAGGCTATAGGTGGCTTTTTTGTTGTTGTTGCATAACCATATCACCTTGAAGAAATACAAATGTTGTTTCTTAAATAACCAAAGCCTGCCTATTGATATTGATGAGGAATACAATATCACCTTTTGAGGATATTTTTTTACCAACAGTGAACTGTACAGACAAGACATAGAGTCATTTTGTATAAATTGAAATAAAAACAAAACTGGATCTTTTAGTAAACTGACTACCATATATTATTTATTTCTGGAGTCTAACAAAATAGTTAGCGTGTTCTGGGTAAACTATAAATGTTTAGGGATGGATGAATAAATAAATGCATGTGTTATTTTTTAAAAACATGTAGAGCTAGCATATAAATATTTTCTTCTCTGCTATATTATTACTCTGACATTTTTCCAGTATTTCCTTGAGAATATGAATAATTTTTCTATGATATTTAAAGACTGTTCAGAAAGGTGCTTCAGAGAATACCACTTCCACAGGAATAAAACAAAAGCTGCAAATAATTTTGCTCTGTTTTTAACAATGAGAATACCCTAAATCTACAAAATTATACCTTTTTTTGAGCCTATCAAGGAACTAATTATTGCGAAACAACTAGATGAACTGAATTCAAACTGGTAACTAATTCCTCAGAGGGCCACATTAACTGTTTCACTTTGGTAGAGCTTATGAAACAAGGTAATAACCAGGAAAGCAAAAAAGAAGAAAACAACTGAATTTCTTATGAGTTCTTAGTGACCACATGTAGGGAAATGTGACAGTCTACCTGACCATCCCAGACACTCCTCTCTTGGCCTTATCACAGAAGCTGTCTTCGAGTGCTCAGGAGAAGCCTGGAGCAGGCTATAGATCTGAGGGGGAGTCCTTCAATGACACACACAAATACATAGGACATGTACAAAATCCAGACTCTTACCTCACATGAAATAGAGCTGTCTGCTGCTAAGGACAAGCTAGAAATCTCCCTACCGCCAGGCCAGAGAGTGTTTAGCCACTCTTAGTAAAGGAAAAGAAACCAAACCTTTCTTTCAGAGAATGGAAGGATACCCCTTCACCAAGCATCATGCACTGAAATGAAGCAAAGTGCTGAAAAATCATTCTCCCCCACCCTATGCCCCCTCAATGTTACAAGGTAGCATTTGGCTACTATAAGGTAGGAAAGACAAGGGGAAAAACACTCTCTTGGAAACACATGTATACATGGGCTGCCTAAAACTGAGACTGAAGGAGAAACAAGGATGAAGAGAGACAGTAAGTCACTCTCTGTCTCAGGTGTGCAAGGCCCAGGAAAAGCTGACAGCAGAGCAGCGACACTGAAAAAAAATACTCTAGTAGTGCAGGCGATAGGAGACCACCATTGACGGGGAAATTTGAAGATCAATTCAGCAACAATTAAAGCTAAGCCATCCAGCTCATGACTAGAGTAATCCAGCCCCCTATACTGACAGCCTGACAGACAAGAGCCTTGATCACTTCCGAGACAAAGTGATCGGAAAGAGTTTTAAAGAGAAAAAGCAGTCGACAAAACCATGATCAGAAATGGCCTTGATGTTGACAATTTCAGGAAAGGAATCTTAACCTATAAGTCATCAGTTAAAAAATATAATGAAAAAGGTAACAACATGCTTGGACAAATGGAAAACTACAAAATGAGAACCATAAAAAGCGTCAAATGGAAATGCGAGAAATGCAAAACGTAGTATCAGAGATGTAGCTGTCCTGTGACAGGCTGGATAAGTAGACTGGGCACTGTAAAAGACATAATAAGTGAATTGGAAGACATTCTAATAAAAATTATCTAAAATGACATATGATGATATTTTAAAATTCAGAATAGAGCTTCTAAGAGTTATTAAACTATATCAGAATGCTTAACATAAATGTAACTGGTGTCTTAAAAGAAAAACAAATGGAAAAGAAAAAGAAAGTTTAGAAGAATAGTTGAAAAGAGAGTGGTAAGGACTAAATTAATCAAAACCCATAACAGTAGAATCAAAAGACTCTACTGGTAATCATAGGCAGGATAAATACTAAGAAAATTTCCAAGGGCACATTATAATTAAATTCTGGAAATAGAAAAATAAAGAGAAAATATTGAATGTAGAAAAGGGGGATAGAAAAAAATAAAATAAAGGAATATGTATGATAATAGCAAATTATTTTTATCCGAAACTAGGCATCAGTGGGAGGCAAACAAAAGCTGGAGGATTTTTTGAAAGCAGACTTACCTTACAGGTAATATTGTGGGAATTTTTTCAGGCAAAGTCTACATGACACCAAATAAAAATTTCAATGTATGAAAAAAACCACAGAAATGATGAAAATTATATGAAATATACAAAATATTTTTCATATACATAGTCTTTTAAATGTCAAAAATATACTGAGATTTATACCAAATGGCAAAGGAGAAGATCAAACAATAAATGATGAGAGTAAGCAAAATGGAAAATTATTATGCTAATATCCTCACACGTTGCATGAGTTGGTATTATGCAAAAGTAGATTCCACTAAATTAAAGTAACTTTTAGAAACCAAGAGCAACTATTAAGAAACAAAACATAGAAATATGCTTACAAAATTAACAGTGAGAATAATTTGAAATAAAAGTTTCAATTTTTTCCAAATACAGCAAAAAGAGGAAGCTAAGTAGAAAGGAAATATCAAGAGTATATTTAAAACTAAAAGTATCAACAATTACATTAAACATTCATCTTCCAAATACTCGAGCTAAATGGTAAAGATTGTCAAATTGGATAAAAAAGCAAGATCCACATATATGCTACATATATAAAATCTACTCCAAATAAAGAAAGAAAAGCTAGGTTAATAATAAAATAATAAAATGTGTTATATAATGAAAACACAAATTGACAAATCCTGAGTGGCTACATAAAACAATGCAAAGTAGACTTAAAAAAATACTAGGGATGAAAAATAATTTGCATATGTTACAAAAGTCAATTCATCAATACATAATAATCTAAAATATGTCAGAACAGATTCAAAAAAGAGCTTCAAAGTGTATACTGGTAGAACTGAAGAGGAAATATTTATAATAGCATGAAAAACATGAAATAATTACAGATAAATTTCAGAAAACACATTAAGAACTACAAAAAAATCTTGAGAAAAATTGAAGGCGTAAATAAATATAGATATAAATGATACACGTGAATGAGAACACACAATAAGATTTCGATATTCCCTAAACATTACACACACACACACACACACACACACACATCCCTACACACATACAGAGATATTCTATGCAGTAAAAATTCCAAAAGGGTTTTGTTAGAAATAGTTACACTGATTATAAAAGTGTTATGAAAAAATAAGGTAATTTAAAACATTTCAAATTTGAAAAAAAAAGAAAAAGAAAACACCAGAGGGCTGAGACCACTTGGCTTCAAGACTTACTATAAAGCTAAAATTATCAAGGCAGTGTGATATTGGCATAGAGACAGACATTTAGCTCAAAGAAGTGTCAGGTAATTGATGCACTTTATATGGCCACTTTAGTTTTGACAATGATGCTAAGATACAAATGTTATTTAACAGAGAAAGGATTGTATTTTCAACAAATGATACCAGAAAAGTTGTAAACAAACGTGTACAAATGTGAACTTGAAACTTTCTTGTACCATATGCCAACATTTAGTGAAACTTTACTACAGGACTAAATACAAAGTCAAAAGTAGGAAATGTATGATAGGAAACATCAAAGAAAATCTCTGACCTTCAATTAGGCAAAGGTTTTTTGGTTGTTATTAAGACTCAAAAGTGCAAAAACTATTAAAAAATGATAAATTTGACTTTTTCGAATTAAAAAATGTATTTTCTCTTTATAAAACTTTTAAGAAAATGGAAGGACAGGATACCAATTGGCAGAAAATATTTTATAAACATTTATTTGGAAAAAGGGCTTATGTCTCGAATACATACACAAATTTGTAATTCAATAATTAGGACAAAAATGATTCAATATGAAAAAAAGATTTGAGCAGACACTTCACCAAAGAAGATATATGAATGACAATAAGATGAGAAATAATGCTCAAATACCTTAGTTTTTCATATTTAAGGAAACATAATTAAAAACACAATGCATACCTCTCCAAAGCAATTATGTTGGTAAAATCTCAGTGAATAAAAGTAACAAGTGCTAGTGAGGCCAAATGGAACTTTTATACATTGCTGGTATGAATACAAAATGTTATAGCCACTTTGGAAAATGTGTGGCAGTTTGTCATCAGTCTAAAAATATACATTTCATACAACTCAGAAATTTCACTTCTAGCAGTTTACTGGCTATGAAAACACATGCCCACACCAGGACTTTCCGGTGAATACTCATAGTATTTTTTTTTAATCATGAGAGCCCCAAACTGAAAACAACACAAGTTGTCTTTCTGATGGGAAATGGACAAATTGTGACACATTTGTTAAATGGCCTACTACATAATAAAAATAAAAATAAACACTGATACATGCAACAGCCGGGGTGAATATTAAAATTACTATGTGAAGTGTGAGAAATAGACATAAAAGGCTTTGTACTATCTAATTCCATTGATGGGACACTGGAAAGCACAAAACTATAGTGATCACTCTACACTTTTTGAACAGATTAATAGTTCCTTCTGTGAAAAAGTTATATTTTGGTCAATAGTAGTAAACACATCATAAAAAATATCTATTGTAAGAGATTTCTGACATGATAAAAATTAAATGTAAGACCTCAACTTCATAATGGTTTTGAAGGGTACCATTGATACCACTTTTGAGTCCAAGAAATCTAGTAGGTTGGTTATTCCTCCTCAAATCATCGCTTTATTAAATTTAAAATGTGTCCACACTTGATTAACTTGATGAAACTCCTTTACTAATGGAAGCCTCCCATGAGATACAACTAAAAATTTATTGCAGCAAAATTTCTAAAGTGCATTATCATAGTATCATAAAAATATGAGCGATACATATATGATTGGTTACTGATACAACTTCTTATAATATTCAAAATTATACATTATTTTAAACTAGATCAGAATATTTTGTAAATATAACTTTTACTTGTAAAAGAAAAAGAAAAGCTGTGTTTTTTTTCCATTTCAATTTAACTTAAAAGTTATAATGTGGATCTATAAGTAACGGCTCTTACTCAGCCATTTCCAAAGCCTAGTGGTAATTTTCCTGGAAGCACAGATAATTTATTTCAATTTTATGACAGATACTCAGGAATATTATTGTAAAAACTGCAAGCATAATACAGATGTAAATATGTATATATGTTAATATATAAATATATTTTATCTGGCATAATGTAAGATGCTAGCTGCTGCCCTTTTAAGTTCTAATGTAAATATGTTTACTCCTCAATCACACTGCATTTCTGTTGTGCTTTATTTTATTAATTCATGTTTATTATTTTTATATTCTCTCCATAAGAATTATATAAATTTATTAAATAAAATACAGAAAACATATTGTATCTAGACTTCGTCAAACCTGAGACATAAGATAATCATTAAACATAGAGTATTTATTTTCAGCTACCAATGAAAATGTAAAAATAATCCAGAAAAGTCTTAAACCATGAAAACCTTTAATAATAAGTCACATGTTGTAACTGGAGAAAACATAAGCACTTCCTGCTTTTGTAAAAGTAGATAACTCAGTAATTCTAATTTTTCAATGTGACTCTAAAGTTTTAACAATTAGGCTTATCTCACCACTTAGGTGCAAGGTGAAAAAAAATCAGTTATTAAAATACCTATCAAAATGCCTAAAATCTCTTTTATTCAAAGAGATTTGAAGTTGAGAACTTGAAATTGAGAATTTCTCCCCATGAGAAATTGAGCAACATAGACTTGAATTTTCCTGTACTAGTGTAAATCAATTTGTATTATATAAGCCCTCCTGACTCTGTGGACTGTTTTCATGGTTCTATTAATTAGATCTGAAAAACAGAGCATCACACTACTGAATTCCAGACCCCAACTTTTCTGACATAATTATTCAGAAATACAATATAGTATAGGTAAAAAACTACTCTATAAAGTCTAAAGTCTAAAACTTTGTAAAAACTATAAAATGGATTAGGAAAATTATCCCGCATACCTAGTGTTTGCCCAGCTGCAGATACTAACATTTTGACATACATTATTTGGAGTATATACTGTCTTCCAGATCCTTACTATGTGTTCTAGTCCTATTGTTTTCATTATCTGCTTCATTTCTATGTTGGTTTCATTATTCTCATTTATTTGTCTCCTTAGTCCCAACAGCCTATTTTTTTTAATTCTACCTATTTCTTTATCATCTCTTTTGAACTCTTGCATCCCAGATTAAAGTTCTTGTATGAAAATGGTAATTATGTCCTCCTTTAAAAAATATTTGGTGATGTGTTTTGCTGTTATTTTCTTTTGTTTCATGACAATATATCTCTAGTGATTTGCATTATTTCATTGGTTTTACATTATTGTTTCCTTCTCCAGTATATCACATTGAATCACATTGTGTGACTCCTAAACCATGTTCTATCAGTCCACAAAATATAAGAGAAATCACAGACTGCAAATATTTTTCCATATAACCCAGATTACATTTGCAAAGACTCTTTGCAGTTAGGTTGCTATACATCTGACTGACAAAAAGAGTAATCAAATTAGCTTTCTAGTATCAGCCAAGTACAAGTACTGGCTCTAAAAGGATGGCCTGGGTCTTGATCTGGTGCTAATCCCAAACATAGTTTAAAAATGAAATTCAGGGACAATTCCAAGTTGCCAGCAGGCCCTCCAACAACCTTGGGATATGAGTCTAACACTTACTGTCCTGCCCCAGCAGCAACTTCCCAAGGTGCTGCTCCCTACTTAGCAGAAACAGTCTTCAGTATCTCCAGCTGAGTACTTCAGCCCAGACATCACTACATAAGCCAAGTTATTGGGCAGTGGGCCTGAACTGTTCTCTACTTCTCATTAGACAATATTCTTGTTGATTGAGATGGCCTTAGGGCCAGGCAAGCATAAATCAATCCGGCTCTGGTGATACTGTCCACTCTAGCCCTCACTGCATATATATAGCAGGACATAAGTTATAGATACTGCATGTGGTATGGTAGTAATCCTGTATGAGACTGCAATCAGGGCTGGGCGCGGTGGCTTAAGCCTGTAATCCCAGCCCTTTGGGAGGCCAAGACCTGTGGATCACGAGCTCAAGAGATCGAGACCATTCTGGTCAACATGGTGAAACCCCGTCTCTATTAAAAATACAAAAAATTAGCTGGGCACAGTGGCGCGTGCCTATAATCCCAGCTACTCGGGAGGCTGAGGCAGGAGAATTTCCTGAACCCAGGAGGCGGAGGTTGCGGTGAGCCGAGATCACGCCATTGCACTCCAGCCTGGGTAACAAGAGCGAAACTCTGTCTCAAAAAAAAAAAAGAGAGAGAGACTGCAATCAGGCAGTCTGTCAAACCCAGACACTGGTTATGGAGTATCCTGAGCTACTGCACCATGTGTACTGAGTGCTGGACATCCAAGCTTCTCACTACCTTCCTTCCAAAGCTGTAATCGGGTATATAGTCTAGCTTGTATGTCTTACTGCCAGGCCTTGTACAAGAGCTAAAGTCTTTCCAGAGCTAGTTAAAATGCATATGATAATGGAACCTCTTGTCCTCTTTGGCTCTGATCACTTTGTAAGTTGGAATCTGTAAATTTTGTAATTGGGCTACTTGACATAAATGAGATACTGTCTCAGTTTGGGCAGACAACATTGGAAAAATGAAATAATTACTAACTATTTGTGAGGCATATTAGAAATAACTGCTGCAGAATTCTGAATGAAAAATATACTTTAAGGCCTGCATATTTAAAGCGTAATGTAAATATTACTTAATAACATCCCTGAAAATCCAGATATGTACTCATACCAGCTTCTTCCTTTCTTTCTTTTTTTATTGAGACAAAGTCTCACTCTGTTGCCCAGCCTGAAGTGCGGTAGTATGATCTCAGCTCACTACAACCTCCACCTCCTGGGTTTAAGCAATTCTCCTGCCACAGCTTCTCAAGAGTTGGAATTACAAGTGTGTGCCACCATGCCTGGCTAGTTTTTGTACTTTTAGTACAGACGTAGAGACAGAGTTTCATCATGTTGGCCAAGCTGGTCTTGAACTCCTGACCTCAGGTGATCCACCTGTCTCAATCTCCCAAAGTGCAGAGATTACAGGTGTGAGCCACCGTGCCCCACCAGCCCCTTTATTTCTACAAGGAAAGACTGACATCATCTATTCACGCTCTTGAAGAGTCCAATGAGTTAAGCAATAATAAAAATAGCTAACATAACAGGTAACAGATGGTGTTGTCTCCCTTGGGATAAACCCAGTGTCAATCTCTAAACCTCAGCATACATGATCTAAGTCACGTAGTTTTCTGTCTATGCCTGTACATTGCTGTGTAATTTTAAAACAATCGTTGTCATATTTCTTTGGGACAATTTTTTCTTGGTGTTATAGGCAAGTTGATTACAGACTCATTGAATTTTATGACTGAAATCAATGATGAAAATTATCAGGTCCAATTTCATGCTCAAGGCTGCAAAACCTTATGTTTTAATCAAAACACAGGGATATCCTACCCCTGTTGAAACTTGCCAGTGTCCACTTTTCATCTTTCCCCACACAGCAGCCTCCCTTCCGTTTAGGGTCATTTCTAGTTAGTTAATAATTTTTTTATTATCTCTCTAAAGTGCATTCACACAGACTTTACAGGAGAAATAATTTCCTAATTAAAAAATTATCTATCCCAGAAAATGACCAAGAGATTTATGTTAACAATAGCTCCACCTAACAGTAATCCCTAAGGGCAAATTAGCATGTACATTTTTGGAAAAAAAACCCAGTAAGTTATTATAGAGTAAATTTGTAATAATTATGTGATATTTTGGTGATAAAAGGCATTAAATGAAAGAAATCTGGGCACAGTTTTCCAGGGTTATTTCAACTAAGAATAAGATTCCATTTATTAGGAAAAGCCTGTAGTTTAGAATATACAGTTAAACATTGATTAATGACAGGAAGATATTCTGAGAAACGCATAGTTAGACAATTCCGCTGTGCAAACATGATAGTGTACTTACACAAACCTAGAGAGCTTAGCCTCCTACATACCTAGGCTACATGATAGAGCCTATTGCTCCTGGGCTACAAAGCTGTAAAGCATGTTACTCTACTAGATACTGTAGGTAATTGTAATGCAAGGGCATTTGTATATCTAAACGCATCTAAACATAGAACAGGTACAGTAAAAATATACTACTGTAATTTTATGGGATCACTGTCATATGTGATCCATTGTTGACTAAAATGCCTTTATATGGTGCACGACTATAATCATTTATTCTGGGAGGGTATGAAGTTTGTTAACATTATTCTAGTTTTTATGTTTGTAAAGGATAAGAATTAAAATTTAATTTATCTGACAAGCAATAACCCTTCTAACACGTAATCATTTGTCAGATTCTTAACAAAAGTAATTATTAAAAGTTTTCTCTATCACGTGACTAAGTATCTCCATCTAGTTGAATATTATACTCAAGTCAACATTTATTAAACAGCTATCTATGTCAATATTCAGTAATAAAATATTGACAGCCCCAGTGTTCATAAAGAAAAATATTTAGAGAGAGAGATTAATATTCAAACAACTAATTACATTATGCTCTATCCAAATACTCATAAAGTAATTGATTTAGAGGAAATGTAAATTAATTTGAGAAGGTTAAACTATTACTTCAAAGAATAAAAAAGCTAAATATTAAAGGATAATTTTTTTTATCAAACATAGGAATCTGGCTAAAACCCTCCCTTGAAATTGTCAAACTTATTTTGTAAAATAATATTTAAAATCTTTCCAAAATAAGAGTAAATTGAAAATGTTTGTACTTTATTAGAATGAAGTACACACTTATTTCTAGAATGTTTAGGTATATTTTAAAAAGATAAATAATAAATCATTCTGACTATATTTCCTGTGGTTGTTTTCATCTAATTAACCTAAGCATCTTTCTGAGAGTCTGGGTAATATCTTATAACTCAAAAAATCAATAAATAACTAGAGCCAATTTCTGGAATAATTCCAGGAAGATGATCACTCAAAATCATCTTTCATATCTTTCAACTCAACTCTAAATCAGCCAGCTGTCTTGAGGCAAGCAATTTCTGAGTCTTGTGAGCAACTGATTAGGAAAGAGAAATTTAGCTCTAGGGAAATCCAATAAAACAAGGCTCCTGTGGCCAGTGGCCAGTGCAGCTACTAGAGGCCATTTTAAAAGTAACCTACTGTAAAGAAAATAATATAATATAATATAATACAATATAATATAATATATATATGTCTGTAGCTATATTTATGTCATCTATATCTATTTATCTGTAACTATCATCTCCTAGAAAGAACCTGGCCTACAAAATTGCAAAAACCACATTGGTCCTATGTGAGTTTGCCTGACCTGCCTCATCTTAACTCCTCCTACTCCTGAAGTTAGGAAAGCTAAAACCATTGACACCTCCAGGGGGATGGCCATTCTGCTTGTTGACAGAGGGCCAGCCATTTTTACACTGCCATGACTCAGGTATTGCAACCAAAGACTTGGGCTCTAGTGAGCACATGAAGAGAAGTGACACCATATAGGAGGATTCTTGCAGCCAAATATAAATAATTCAAGGACAAGGAAAAAAACCACATAAACTTTAAGATGGGGAAAACATTTTCTTTCAAAGAAAAAATTAGAGTGATACAGTATATTTTTTCACTTACAACATCATAAGCTAAAAGGTGGTAAAATGACATCAAAAGAAAATCACAGTGATATGAAATGTCATACCCAACAGAGCTATCAATATCTATCTAGGAGTAAAAGGAGGATGTTGTGGATATTCAAGTTTATCATCTGTGAATTTGATTTAAAATAAATATTCAAATATTTGAGCAAGAACTCTATAAAATATTTTTTAATCCTCTACTATGAGAAAAACAATATTTAAAAGAATAAAATAATCAGTAATAAAAATGTAAAATATATAGCAGTACATTGTATATAAAATATCTAAGAATATACATGAACATATAACATAAATATACAACTGTCGATTATTATATAGCATATTATAATTATCAACATAATATAATTTAATGAGTATATTTATATAGATGAGAGATTATAAGGGAAATTTTAATAATAGACTAAGTAAAAATCTATGTAGACATTGAGATAAAAATAGTAAGATAGAGAAAACAAGCATTTGAAAGGTATCATATAGGGCGAGTATTGGGAAATGATGGCATTAGAGAGCATATTTGTGTGGAAAAATACTTAGTATTTTGTTAAACAAGAAAAATATGAGTTTTATTATAATCAGAAATATGCCCACTCCTCAGAGAGAATTTTCAAAAACATATTGACTAATTGGGCAACCTTATCAATTTCCAACCCATTAACTGATTTATTTTCCAAAGCACTGATTTCTTGACATTTTATCATATATTTATTGGCATCTTTGTAACTGTTTGTTTGCATATTCGAATAATTAGAATATAAACTTTATTATGGCAAGAACTTTGTCTATTTCGGTCTTTGTCTTAGTCTCATGCCTAGCAGAAACAATAAATAGTGAACAATCAATAAATATTTATAAAGTAAATTAATGATTTCCAGGTTTAAAAAGTTAATGATTAATGTAATGGAGAAGCATACTACATTTACAAAGTTGGCAATGGGAAATATAGAATCAATAGTGATTTGACAAAACCAGAAAAAAATCATCAAAATGCAAAAAAGAAAATAAAGAGCATAAATTCAAATATAGAGAAGTAAAGAAAAACAACGAAAAACAAAATAAAAAGCCATATTCTATTTTTAAAAGTAGAACTAACATGTAAAGAGCTTGGAAGCCATTACTCTTATTCCTCCTTAGAACAAGAGCAACGACCACAAAACTCTGGACAAACTGAAAATCGATGGTTTTTCTAGGTTACATCATAGAACAGAGAGCAAACTGCCTCCTGGAGATGTGGAGATGTGTCTAGAAAGTCACAGCTGAGATCTTCTTTGGCTTAGAAGCTGCAGGTTCCACAAATCAGTAGGAATATTTAAGTGGTAATCTTGAAGAATTACCGGAAGCTGAGGGTAGGCTGGGGTGCCAAAGAAAAACTCCTGTGGACCTCAGTCTTAGGGAGGGGGCAACACTTTCTGGGCTTTACCTCCAGGAACCTTATTTTGTTCTGACAGTGAAGACCCTATAGTTTCCATCGTGTCTCTGGAAAATGGGAGGAGGCAGAGGAACAGGCACTATATATATATATATATTTTTGTATATATATATGTGTGTGTATGTATATATATACATATATACATATATGTGTGTGTGTATATATGTGTGTGTGTATATATGTGTGTGTGTGTGTGTGTGTGTGTGTGTGTGCATGTATATTGCCAAATGCTGGCCAGGATGCAGAGTGACAGTAACTTTCACCCACTTGCTGGTGTGACTGTCAAATAGTATAGCCACTTTGGAATATAGTTTGGCAGTTTCTTACAAACTTAAAACATAGCTTTAACATATAATTTTGCAGTCACTCCAAGTGCTTGAATAATCTGAAAAATCATATCCACAGAAAAATATTGTATCTGATTGTTTTTAGTGGTTTTATTCATAATAGTCAAAAACTGGAAGCGACCAAGATGTCCTTCAGTAGGCGAACGGTGACATGGGAGAATATCCATCTAAAAGAACGCTCTTCAGAATAAAAATGAATGGGTTATCAAGCCAGGAAAATACATGGATAAATCTTTAATACTTATTGCTAAGTGAAAGAAGAAAGCTTGGAAAAGTTATAATCAATATGATTCCAAACATATGTATGACATTCTGGAAAGGTAAAACCATAGAGATAATAAATAGATTAGTGGTTGCCACATGGCAGGAAGAGTTGTGGTGGGAGGAATGAATAGATGAAGCACAAAAGATTTTTTTAGAGCAGTAAACCATGCTGTATGTTACTGTCGTAGTGGATATATGATACCGCATTTGTCAGAAACCATAGAACTTTAAAGCTCAGTAAATGAAATAATGTATGCAGATTTAAACAAAAATCATTTAGGAGATTGGAGGACTCCACAATGGAATGCAGAATGTGATAAAAGAATCTGTTTACCAAATGTATTAAATGGCATTATTGAAAAAGGTAAGGGGAAATGGTACTAACTTAAATAACTTTGGAAATGGGTCTGTAAGACTAAATACAAAAGGTACTGTACAAATGCACTATATATCATTTGACAAGTTTGTGTCCCAGAGGGGTAGAGGTTAACAATTCTGAAATTACTATATATGCTTAATTGAATTTAACAATTGTATTTGCATAGCAGATCAAGAGACACAAGTTCCTTGCTGTTGGAGGGGGACATTATAGATAAAAATTGGAAGAAGAGAGAATGATCTGTATAGTGATAGATTAGGGTTGGGCATGATTATGAACTGCTGTTTAGCTTAATATATGTATAGATGGTAGCATATAGAAATATTTATGGATATGTGCACTAATGTATTCGTGTCCTGACAGGACAAAGAGAACCCATTTTACAGGGAGGGAAAAATAAATCTTAGCTATTTCAAATTTTGTACCTCATAAATCCATGATTGCCCAGAACAAAACACTAGCTTTGTGCATGTTGTGTACCAGGAAGGGGTGATGCAATAAGGGAGTTGTTGGGACAGGTGTTAAAGGTAGGGAGCCCTAGAGAGAGTTTGAAACTAAAGGATCATCAAGCTAAAGGAAACTAAAGGAAAATGGCCATGCTGGGCAGAATTCAGAAAATGAATGTTTTATGCATCCCAGCAGAGGCTTCTCCAGGCTCTTCCTCTTCACAGTGGTTAGCACATGCTGTGCTCCGTGGGGCCACAGAGCACTTGACAGTCACTTTGCATTACATTTTCCTACCAGGTAAGTCACATAAAGCGACTGGGAGCAATGAAGGCTAATCCTTCCCTAGCCTCTATGAGTAAGAAAATCATCAAAATCCCAAAGTCCAAAGAAAAGAGGCTAGTATCAAATAACCAAACACATAATCAAACCAACAAACAAAAATTCTTCATCATTAGCATGATTATGGTTTTGCATAATTCTCTGATAACCTCTGCCTCAATTCTTTTTGAACACAATGGAATATTAATACCTAACTGAGGCCGGGCACAGTGGCTCATGACTATCTCAGAGGAGGAGGTTGCAGTGAGCCAAGATCGTGTCACTGCACTCCAGCCTGGATGACAGAGTGTGTCCCTGTCTCAAAGTAATAATAATAATAATAATAATAATAATAATACCTAACTGAAAGTTTATCTTCATTTAAACACTTTTAGCAATACAATATATGAACAAATTTAACCAATAGTTAAGAGAAATGAAACTCTAAATGAGCAATAATTAACATGATAACGTACCCAGATTCTCTTGTTATCAAGTAAATAGAAATTAAAAGCACAACTAACAGTCTTTTAGGACTCGTAATGTTGGTATTTTTATCATTTGACAATATCAAGAGTTAGGTAGGATGCAAGAAAATAGGAATTCTCATATATTGCCAGTAAGAGTATAAATTATTACAATAACTTTAGAAAACAGTGTGGCAATTCTGTTACAGTTTTGGGATTTGCCTGATTTGTGACCCAGCAATGCTAATCCTTGATATGCATCTAAGAAAAACTCTCACAGGTACAAAGGAGTCAGGCAATAGTCATTCTCTGATCTAACAAAAGTTGGAAACAATCTGAATCTATGCTGTCTAGTTTAGTAGCTCCTGATCACTCGTGGTATATATTATGGCATGGAAACATAAAAAGTAATGGATATGTAAAGTAATATATGGAAATGCAATATTTAAATCTCAGTAGAGTGGTTAGCTTCTAAGAAAGAGTAAAAAGAACAAGGACTTTCAGTGTCTTTGCAAAACTTTTACATTTTAAGCTGGGAGATGGGTAGATGGAATCTTATATTTTTCTCTACTAAGTTTTTAATTTTTAATGATTATGAATAAATAATGAACATATTTATAGGGTACCTGTGATATTTTGACACAAGCCTACAATGTGTAATGATCAAATTAGGATAATTGGGGTACACATCACCTCAATTATTTATCATTTGTTTGTGCTAGAAATTGAGACGTCAATCACCACCTGCAGAAGTCTATTCTGAAGACCTTGATTCAAAAACAGATGAATAAATGCACTTCACACTTATTTCAGTGATTCAAATGGGGATGGTCATTGGCTGCTTCCAATTGCAAATATAGTCAATTGACCAAGACTCACTGTCCCATCCTCACATTTATTCAGTAAAGATTTCATAACAGAGGTTCTACGTTAACAGGCCTGTGGAAAATTAACATGGTTAGAAGAGTAGTTTTACAAATGATAAAAGCTTTACGTACGGGGTCCAGAGTAAACACCATTAACAGGTAATTCTCCTTTGACGTCCCCCTGAGAGGACCATCCAGAACAAAGTTTATATGAGTAAACAGACTAGAGACAAAGGAAGGTGTGGTAAACAGATTTAACTGGAAAGGCCTCTTACCATCCCTATCTTTTCCCTAACATAATAGACTGGCTGCCTTCAGCCTGTCCCAATAAAAGCTTATAGCCTTCCAAAAGGTTTGAGACTAATCTGTAACTTTCCCTAATATATTGCCAGCCACCCCGAGTGAATTCCAAGAACAGACATTCCAATTCTGTGCATTAAGTTATTTGAAATATGCAATAAATTATTGTTAACTATAGTCAACCTATTGTGCTACCAAACATTAGATCTTATTCCTTCTGTCCAATTGCATACTTTTGTACCCATTAACCATCTTTATTTTATACTCCCTCCCCACTACCCTCTTCAGCCTCTTGTAAACATTCTACTCTCTATCGTTATGGGTTCATATTTTTTTAATCTCCCAAATATTACTTAGAGCATGCAATATCTGTTTTCTGTGCCTGGTTTATTTCACTTATAATGTCCTCCAGTTTCACCCATGTTGTTGAAAATGACAGGATTTCATTCTTTTGTATGGCTAAATCACATTCCATTGCATATATGTACCACATTTTAAAATCCATTAATCTGATGTTGGACACTTTGGTTGATACCATTATCTTGGCTTTTTTGAATACTACTATAATAAACACAGGAGTGCAGGTGTCTCTTTGACATACTGATTTTCTTTTGTTTGGATATGTAAGTAGCAGTGGGTTTGCTGGACCATGTTGAAGTCCTTTTTAGTTTTTTGAAGAACCTCCATAATATTCTCTACATTGGCTGTAGTAATTTACATATCTACTAGCAGTGTAGTAGATATCTTTTTCACATTTTCACCAGAATTTGTTATTGCCTGTCTTTTGAAGAAAAGCCACTTTTACTGGGGTGATCTGATACCTCATTATGGTTGTAATTTGCATTTCCCTGATGATTAGTGATGTTAAGAACTTTTTTAATATACCTATTGACCATTTGTATGTCTTGTTCTGAGAAATGTCTATTCATACCTTTTATTTTTTGGTCAAATTATTTGTTCTCCCCCACTTTGAGTTATTTGAACTCCTTATATATTCTGATTTTTAATCCTTTGTCAGATGGGTAGTTTGCAAATATTTTCTCTCATTTGTGTATTGTCTCTCCATTTTGTTGAGATTTGATAAATTGTGTATGTTTAAAGCTAGGGATCTGGTTTCATCCTTCTGCATATAGTTATATATGTTTTTCTAGCATCATGTGTTAAAACAGGCTGTCCTATCCCAATAGAAGAACATCCCAGTGTATGCTCTTGACACCTTGTCAAAAATAAGTTGACTGTGAATGTGTGGATTTATTTCTAGGTTTTATATTCTGTTCCATTGGTCCATATATCTGTTTTAGGCCAGGACCATGCTGTTTTGGTTACTGTAGCTTTGTGGTACAATTTGAAGCCATATGATTCCTACAGCTTTGCTCTTTTTCCTCAGGATGGCTTTTATTATTCTGGTTCCTTTGTGGTTTCATATAAATCTTAGGATTATTTTTTCTATTTCTGTGAGGCATGTATTTGGTATTCTGATAGGGATTGCATTGAATCTATAGATTGCTTTGGGTAGTGTGAACATTTTAACAATATTGGCTCTTTCAATCTATAAATATGGAATATCTTCCCATTTTTTGTATCTTATTTAACTTCTTTCATCAATGTACTATAGTTTTCATTGTAAAGATCTTTTACTTATTTTGTAAGCTTATTCTCAGTATTTTATTTTATTTTAATATATTTCTTGTATATTATACATATTCTATATTATATAATTATAATATACAAGAAATATATCATAAAATATAATATAAATAAAATATAAATAAGGTATATTTATTATATTACATATTATACATTACATATTATTTTATTTAATTTGTTAACATATTTTATTATAAATGGAATTTCTTTTTCAGATTGTTTGCTGTTTGCATATAGAAATGCTACTGATTTTTATATGTTGATTTTGTATCCTGCAACTTTACTAAATTTGCTTATCAGTTGTAATAGATTTTTTGGTAAAGTATTTATGATTTTCTAAACATAAGATCATATCAAAGAAGGGTAATTTTAATTCTTCCTTTCCAATTTGGATGACCTAATTTTTTTCTTTTGTCTGATTGCTCTACTTAGGATCTTCAGTACTATGCTGAATAAGAGTGGTTATTCAACAGGCATCCTATCTTGTTCCAGATTATAAAGCAAAGACTTTCAATTTTTTCTTGTTCAGTATGATACTACCTTTGGATCTGTCATTGATGGCTTTCATTGGGTTAAGGTATGTTGTTTCTATATCCAGTTTTTAAGGGGTTTTATCATGAAAGAATGTTTACTTTTATCAAATGCTTTTTCAGCATCAATTGAAATGATCATATGGTTTTTGTTGTTTATTCTGTTGTTATGATATACCACATTGATTGATTTGTGTATGTTGAACAATCCTTGAATCCCTCAGATGAATCCCAGTTGGTCACAATGAAGATATTTTTGATGTATTGTTGAATCTGGTTTTTAAGAGATGGGACCTTTCAGAGGTAATTAAGCCATAAGGACTTTTCTCTAGGGAATGAGATTAAGGCCCTTTCAGAAAATGCTTCAGTTAATGTTTGGCTGTCTTCCTTTCTGCCATGTGAGGACACAGCACTCCTTCCCTCCAAAGGATGCAGCAATAAGGCACCATCTGGGAAGCAGAGAGCAGCTTTTGCCAGATAACAGAACCTGCCAACACCTTAATCTTTGACTTCCCAGTGCCAAAACTGTGCAATGTAATTTCTGTTTTTTATAAATTCCTCAGTAATATGGTTTGGCTCTGTCCTCCCCACTCAAATCTCACATTGAATTATAATCCCTATAATCCCCATATGCTAAGGGCAGGGGCAGGTGAAAGTAATTGGATCATGGAAATGGTTTCCCCAAAGCTGTTCTGGTGGTAGTGAGTGAGTTCTCTTGAGATCTGATGGTTTTATAAGCATCTGGCACTTCCTCTGCTCGCACTCACTCTGTCCTGCCACCCTGTGAAGAAGGTGCCTGCTTCTCTTTTGCCTTCCGCCCTGACTGTAAGTTTCTGGAAGCCTCCCCAGCAATGTGGAACTGTGGATCAATTAAACTTCTTTCCTTTATAAATTACCCAGTCTCAGACAGTTCTTTATAGCAGCAAGAAAATGGACTAATATACCCAGACTCAAGTATTTTGTTATGGCAGCACAAACAGACTAAGCCAGTAATATTCCACAAAATACCTGACTATTAATCAAAATTATTGAGACCATTAAAAACAAACCAAAGAAAAGGCTGAGAAACTGTCACCAAGAAGAACTTAAGGAGACATGGCAGTGAAATGTCATGTGGTATTCTGAACGGAATCCTAAAACAGAAAGAGAAAGAGGTAGTCAATAAAAACAAAATATTTGAATAAAGTATGGACTTTAGTTAATGATGTATTAATATTGGTTCATTGATTATAACTACTACTGTGCCATACTAATGCAAGATGTCAAAAATGGATGTAGATAGATAGGAACTCTGTACTATCTTCACAATTTTTATGTATCAGAAAATAGTTTATTTGTAAAGAAAATTTGTAAAGAGTTGAAAATATATTGTGTTAGCAATTAATGGTAGATGTAAGAGAATTTGGGAAAAGTGTAGCAAAGTGTTTATATAAAATTTATCAGAAGATGAAACTCTTGAGATGAGTCATCAAGGGCTTAAAAGTAAGCTTACTTAGGATGACTAGGGTTTCCAAGCAAGAGGAGCAGGATATGGTGTATACCCATTACCTGAGATGTGATGAATACCCTATAATCTCCATTTATGGCAGAATGAAAATACCAGAGGAATGACATACTTGAGGCTGGTTGGTGAGCTTGCAAGAAAATGAACAGGCAATGAGAAGAAGGAATGATAGAGGGTGTTATGCGGCATTTATAGGAGTCCAGGAATAATTAACTTTTGGTATATTTGGATACTGTGGGAAATCTGGAGACCAGAAATATATAGTGTAGTTGATGTGTGGCTAGTGTAAAGCAGCTGCTGTGAGATAAATAACTCAGAAGTACAGGGAGTATAAAGTAGTCTTTGTAACTATTCAAGCATGATAGCAGAATTGCATGTTGAAACAAAATGACATTTCTCCCTGGCAGATGCAAGCAAGGCTAATGACTTATTAATGTTTTCATGTTTTTATACATCTCTAGAAACTTGTTAAAGGTCAAAGCAAGAAATTCATAATTGAATTCAGAACAACAGGCATAGGTGCTTTAGCTTAAAATACCTAAATGAACCCCAGCCTTAAGAAGTAGCTATCAGTAGATTAATTCAGATACTAGATTTAATTCCTCTATGAAATTTAATATTTTGACATTTCAAAATTTACTGACACTTATTTTATGGTACAACATAAACTCTAAAGAGGAAGTTGAGATTTTTATACCTGTTGTGTAGTAATGAGTGACCTCCTTCTTCACTGTATCAGGAGAGAATACATGGGATCTTTGACTTCCATTTCCACCTGGAGGTAATGAGACATTCTTTCATCTTCTAGCTAGAATTGTGTGAGAGGTGGCTTAATGTAGCATCAGGAATTTCAACAGTGCCCAATAGTAACAAAGCCAGATACCCTTGGTGTCAATGTAGGCCACATGGGAGAAGCTAAAAAGGCATTCCTGTTCCTCCCAGCCAGGTGTGTATAATAGACACTTAGTAGACAACTGTAACTCCTACACATTTGAGTGGAAATAGGGAATTTTACCCCTTGGGTATTAATGGATGCTGACTATGATATATGGTCTTGTACCCTACATAGCAATAAGAATGCAGTATCCTACTTTTTTCTGATGAAGCAGTGGCAGAGAAATCAAGGTAAACCCAGGTTTTAAATAATATTGAGAAAAATCATAGCATACTATGAAAACAGCAATTTTTCCATAAAAAATTACCCATTATCTCAAGAAACAGAAAAGTCTCCACTTAGAAGAGAAAGATAATAGATGCCAATACCAAGATGAGGGTGATGATAGAATTATTTGACAAGGATTTTAAAGCAATTACTATAAAGTGCTTCAATGAAGAATTATAAACATGTTTGATAAAAGTATTCAAAAATAGAAGATCTTAACCAAAAATGGAGTTTCAGCATAAAAAAGATGTAAAAACAAACTAAATGAAATTGTAGAATTTAAAAATAAAATAAAGAAACTCAAAAAAATGAATGAAAAATAGAAATGACTGAATGAAATTGAAATAAAACAGTTGAAATTACCTAAACTGAAAAGGAGAGAGAAAATAAACTAAACATTAAAATGAACAGAGCCTTAGGGACAAGTGGAAGCTATAACAATGGATCTAACATTTGTATTATTGAAGTTCCAAAAAAAAAGAAAAAAGTGGAAGGGGCTTAAGAAAGTGTTGAATGTCATAATGACTGAAAACATTTCCAACTTGGTGAAATATATAAACCTCTAGATACAAAGAGCTGAATTAACCCAAATCAGGAAAATCTGAAAGAAGTGCACACCAAGGCACATCGTAATCAAATTTCTAAAAACTGAAAACACTAAAAAAAACTTGAAAACAGTAAGAGAGAATGAGACCTTAAATAAAGAAGAAAACAATTCAAAATACAGCTGATTTCTCAGCCAAAACTATGGAGGCCAATAAGAAGTGAGATATTTTTCAAGTCTGGAACAAAAGGGAACCATGATTCTATAACTAGCAAAAATATCTTTCAGGAATAGGAGAGTCCAGACATCCTCATATTAAGTAAAACTAAATGAATTTGTTGTCATCAGAACAATCCTAAATAAATGGCTACAGAAGATTTCTAAACAAAAAGGAATGAATAAAAGAGCAATACTGGAAAATAAGGAAGAAAAAACGTGGAAAAGGAAAAAATACAACCAAACACATATATTTTATTATCTTTTGATTTTTCTAAATAATGTTAGGTAGTTAAAACAAAAAAAATTGTGATACTATGTAATTTGGCTCAAATGAAAAAATTATAATGTTAGAGGGTAAAAAAGACCATACAAGTATCTAAAATGTCTAAATTTTACTTAAATTGGTAAAATGCTATCTCCAGTAGACATGATAAATTACATATATGTATGTGTGTGTGTGTGTGTGTATATATATATATATATACACACACACACACACATACATATACATATATAATATTTTACCTGGAACAACCATTAAAAATCTATGTAAATTTACTCAAAAACACTATGGAAAATAAAATTGAAATTTAAAATATTTTCAATTATCTGTTTTGTACCAACAGCAGGTTGTTTGGGTTACTGTGGCTTTATAATATAGTTAAAGTAGGATAGTGTGATGCTTCCAGCTTTGTTCTTTTTGCTTAGGACTGCTTTGCTCTTTGGACTTTTTTTTGGTTCCATATAAATATTAGAATAGTTTTTCCTAATTCTGTGAAGAATGACATTTATAGTTTGATGGGAATAGCACTGAATCTATAAATTGCTTCCAGAAGTATGGCCATTTTTACGATATTGATTTTTCTAATCTATGAGCATAGAATGTTCTTCCACTTGTTGATGTCATCTCTGATTTCTTTCATCTGTATTTCAAAGTTCTCTAGCCATATGCAGAAAATAAAAGCTGGACCCTTACTTTTCACGATATATAAAAATTAACTCAAGATGTGTTACAGATTTAAATGTAACACCTTAAACTATAAAAATTCTGCATGACAACCTAGGAAATATACTTTTCTACATTGGCCTTGGCAAAGAATTTTTGGCTCTAAGTCCCCAAAAGCAATTGCAAAAACAGACATGTGGGACCTAAGTAAACTAAAGAGCTTCTGCACAGCAAAAAACTATCAGCAGAGCAAACAAACTACAGAATGGGAGAAGACATTTGCAAACCATCCATACAACAAAGGTCTAATATCCAGAATCTATAGGGAATTTAAGGAAATCAATAATAATAACAACCCTCATTAAAAAATGGACAAAAGACATGAACAGGCTCTTCTCAAAAGAAGATATAGCCAACAAACATATGAATGAATGCTCAGCATCATTAATGCCTGGGGAATGCAAATGAAAACCAAAATGAGAAACCATCTCATATCAGACAAAATATCTGTCATTAAAAAGTCAAAAAACAATAGATGCTAATGAGGTTCTAGAGAAAAAAACGAGCACGTATACACTGTTGATGGGAACTATATTAGTCCAGCCACTATGGAAAGCCATCTGAAGCTTTCTGAAAAAACGTAAAACAGAGTGACCATTCGACCCAGCAGTCCCATTAGTGGGTATATACCCAAAGGAGTATAGATCATTAAACCAAAAGACACATGTACTCATATGCTCAACACTGCTCTTTTCTAGATTAAATAAAGAAAAATCGATGGATATATAACATGAAATACTACACAAGCCGTAAAAATGAATAAAATCATGTCCTTTGCAGCAACATGGATGGAGCTGTAAGCCATAATCCTAAACGAATTAATGCAGAAACGGAAAATCAAATACCACCTGTTCTCAATTATTAATGAGAGTTAAAATACTGAGCACACATGGACATAGCTATGAGAACAATAGAAACTGTGGACTGCCAGTGAGTAGAGTGGGAATGTGGGTTAAAAAACTACCAATCCGGTACTATTCTCATTATCAAGGTGATGGAATCCATACTCCAAACCTCAGCATCGTACAATATGCCCATGCCACATATCTGCACATGTATCTCATCTATCTAAAATAAAAGTTGAAATTTAAAAATAAAATAAAATACTAATAATTATACTTTACAGAAAAATATAAGTTAATTTAAACATTTCAAATAACATATAAGAAAGCAGAAAAAGAAAACAGAGATACAGAACAGACAATAAGGAGGAAACAAAAATTAAAGTGACAGGTAAGCTCTACAGTATAAATAAATGTAAAAGGTCTGAATGCAAAATTATATGAAATAAATTGATGGTGTAGATTTAAAAAACAGGACCCAAGTGTATGCTTTTTGTAAGAAACAGCCTTCAAATATAATGATACAGGAAAGTTAAAAGTAAAAGAATGAGGAATCATATATCATGTAAATATTAATCAAATAAATCAAGAATGATCACATTAATATTACCAGGATAAAGTGAAACATTACTTAATGTAAAAAGTTAATTCACCAAGAAAAAAATAGCACTTCTAATAGTGTATGAATCAAGCAATAGAGCTATAAATATAGTGAAAACTGACAAACTGAAAATAAAAATAGAAAATTTCACAATTACGGCAGAAAACTTTAACATTTATCTTTCAGCAAATTACATAGAAATTAGGCATAAATCTGCAATAATTAAAAAAACTCAAAGTATGATTAACAAATAGGATCTAATCAACATTAGATAATGAATAATACATAGTATTTTCAACTGTCTATATAAATTATACTAAGTTCTATTATATCCTGGACCAGAAAATAAATCTCAGCACATTTCAAAGAATTAAAATTGTACACAGTAGTATTTTTTCCCTCTACAATGGAATCAAACTGGAATTCACAAACAGAAGAACTGGTCACAGTGGCATGTGCCTGTAGTCCTGGCTACTAGATCAGCTGAGAGAATAAATCAGTGAAACAAAAATGAAAAAATAACAGGTAAATTAAAATTAACAAAAATATGATTCTTTAATGATCAATAAAATTGACAAAGCTCTTTTTCCTTCTACCAAGAATAGAAAGAAAAACAGAGAAGATACAAATCATCAACATCAGGAATGAAACAGAGGATATCACTATGACTCCACAGATACTTCAAGAATAACTAGAAAATACTGCTGATAAACTTACACATATTAAATTTGAAAACTTAGGTGAAATTTACCAGTTTCTTGAAAAACAAAATTTACCCTGATTTATCTAATATGGTTTAGGTAATTTTAATGGTCCTGTAACTATGAACAAAATTAAATATATATTTTTTCTAACATAAAAAAGTAATATCCTGGCTCAGTTTTTACTGAGGAATTCCTACAAATATTTAAAGAAGAATTAACATAAACTGTACAAATCATTTTTAAAAAATAGAAGACTTTCCAACTCTTATTATAAAAATAATATAACCCTGATACCATGACCAAGAATAGCACTGAAAAATAAAATTACAAATCAACATAAATGCAAAAATTATTCTTTTTTTTTTTTTGAGACAGAGTTTCGCTCTTGTTACCCAGGCTGGAGTGCAATGGCGTGATCTTGGCTCACCACAACCTCCGCCTCCTGGGTTCAGGCAATTCTCCTGCCTCAGCCTCCTGAGTAGCTGGGATTACAGGCACGTGCCACCATGCACAGCTAAGTTTTTGTATCTTTAGTAGAGACGGGGTTTCACCATGTTGACCAGGATGGTCTCGATCTCTTGACCTCGTGATCCACCTGCCTCGGCCTCCCAAAGTGCTGGGATTACAGGTGTGAGCCACTGCGCCCGGCCAAACATTTTTAACCAAATATTATAAAATAGAATTCAGCAACATATGAAAAGAATTTTATACCATGTCCAGGTGAGTTTTACCGTAAGGTTGCCAAGATGGTTCAATACTAAAAGATCAATGTAATCCATCCTATGAAGAGGTCAAAAAAGATAAATCTCATGATTATATCATTTGATGCATAAAGTTTTCTAAGATTCAGCACTCATTTATTATAAAGCTCTCAGAAAGATAACAGAAGAAAGGAGCTTCCTCATAAAAATCATTTATGAAACATCTGCAGCTAGCATTATATTTAATAATAAAAGATTGAATGAGGGCAAGGCAAGGGTATTTACCATAACTGTCGCTGTTAAACATAGTAACGGAGGTTCTAGAAAGAGTAATAAGGTATTCAATGGATATCAATTGCTCACACATTTGAAAGGAAGAAACAAAACTATCTCTATTTGCAAATGAGAAAAGGTATGTGTAAATAATTATGAAAAACCAACCAAAGGAAAATAAAATCTAAAATTAATAAGTGACTTAGTTAAGGTTACATGATGCAAGAAAAATATGAAAAGTCAGCCTTATTTGTATGTATTAACAATAAGCATCTAGAAACCTAAGTTATAAACACACCACTTACAATGGCAGCAATAAAACTGAAATTATATGTTAAACTTTATAAGATCTTAACAGCATATCTAGCTATAAATTTCAAAATACACATGCACAAAAAGGGCTACAATCTACCTAAATAAGTAGACATACTATGTTTGTGAACTGGAAAACTCAACATTGTAAAGATATCCATTTTCCCCAAATTTTATCTTCAGGTTCAGTGCAATTTTAATTAATTAAATTAAATCAATTTAAATTGAATTTTAATTAAATTAGGGTTTTTTTTGTAGAAATAGACAAAGCTGTTCTAAAATGTCTATGGAAAACAAAACACACTAGAATATCTCAAACAATCATGAGAAAGAAGAATAAAGTGGAATGCTCTACCTGATTACAATACTTACTACATATACATGTAGTAATGAAGACTGTGTGGCATTGGTGGAAAGATAGAATCAGAGATCAACTGGATAGAACAATACAATGCAATGGTCCCATGCAAGTGTGACTGACTGTTTTTTGGCAAAGTCACAAACAATTCAATGGAGGAGAAATTGTCTTTTCAATAAATAGAGTTGGGACAACTGGCTATTTCTATAGATTTAATGTTTTTTTCTTCACCAAACTGATATATTTAAACCTAATCCACAATGTAATGGTATTTTGAGGTGGGGACTTTGTAAGGTAATTTGGTCATGAAGTTAGAACCTTCATTCACAGGACTAAGTGCACTTATGGAAGGGATTCAGAAGCCCCCCTCAAATTTTCTGCCATGTGAGGATACAGTGAGAGGCCATCTATGAAACCGGTCAGAGACCTTCAGACACTACTTCTACCAGTGTCTTAATTTTCGACTTCTGTGCCTGCACAACCATGAGAAATAAATATATGTTGCTTATAAGCCACTCATTCTACAGTACTCTGTTGTAACAGTCTGAGAGGACTAATACATATATCCTTAGGAAAAACAATTAACATCAACCTTATCTTCACACATTAAACAAAAATTAATTCGAGATGGATGATAGAGTTAGATGGAAAATGTAGAACTATAAATTACCTGGAGAAAACCAGGGGAGAAACTCTGAGTTCTTGGGGAGCTCAGGCATGATGAGCAAATTTAGATCTGACACAAATATTATGATCAATACAGTTTTAAAAAATGATAAATTCTGCTTTGTCCAAATTAGAAACTTCTGCTTTGTGAAAGACCATGTTAAGAGAATAAAAAGACAAGCTATAGACTCAGAAAGGATTTGAAAAACCACATACGTATTAAAGGACTCACATATGGAATATATAAATAACTCTCAAACTCAACAGTAAAAAAAGAGTGAAGAAAAACAAAAACTAGCCAGTTATAAAATGGATAAAAGCATAAATATATATTTCACCTCAGAGAATATCCAGAAGGCACATGAAAACATATTCATCATTATTGGAGCATCATCCCAGCAGAAAGAAAGACTGTGATGAGATATCATTACACACCTACCAGAACAGATAAAAGAAAAACAAATCAAAAAATACTAATAATATGAAATTTTGGTTTGAATGTGGAGGAATTAGATTCCTTGTACATTGCTGGTGGCTTTCTAAAACAATACTAGAAAAATAATTTTGCTGTTTTCTTAATGTAAACATATGTTTATTACATTATCTAGAAATCTCACTTATGGACTTTTTTAAAGAAATGGACACTTGTGTCTTTAGTACAATATTATTCATAGTAGCATGATTTATACTAGAAAAAAATTTGAAAAAAGTAAAATTCATCATAATAGACTAATGATTAAACAAACTGTGGTAGATCCATGACATGCAAAACTGCTCAGTAATAAAAATTAAATAAACGAGAAAGTATTGATATATCTAATGCCTTAAATGGATTATAAGAAAATTATGCTGATTATAAAAGAAAAATCCAACATCAAAATATCACATATTCTGCAGTTCTATTTATATAACATTCTTAAGTTGTCAAAATAATTGAGATAGAAAATAGGTTACTTTTTGACAGGGTTTGGGGATGGTGTATGAGAAAGGGGTGGATGTGAATACTTAGGGGTTACATGAGAGAGATCATTGTGGTGATAGAACAGTTCCATGTCTTTATTGTGGTGGTGATTTCACAAAACTGCATGTAACAAAATGGTATAGAACTATACACACACATGGTACCAATGTCATTCTCAATTTCTTAGTTTCAATATTGTATTATAGTAACCTAAAATGCAACTGGGTGAAGAGAACACAAAACCTCTCTGTATTTTATATTTGTTTTTGACTTCCTGTAAATCTATAATTATTTAAAAATTATGTATATGTAAAATATTAAATATTATATATACATTGCATTAGCTTATCTATTAAGCTGGGGGTGTTGAGGAAGTTGATATCAGTGTCTGGAAAATTGGATACTCATGATAAGCTGTGTCAAAATATTTTATAAAACCTTTGCCAGTGAGAATTTGGAAAGCAGATTATAAGGCTTTGAGGTTGATAGCTCTAGAGAAAATAACTGGAAATACAGGGTTAATGTATATCCTAGGCATGATAATGATCCCCTCAAAGATGTTTGCATCCTAATCTCTGGAATCTGTGAATGTGTTATCTTTCAAGGCAAAAGAGAATTAAGATTGCAGAATGCATTAGGATTACTAATCCACTGACCTAATAGATAAAATAGGAAGATTATATTGGATGATATACGATTAAATCCAGTTTAACCACAGTGATCCTTAAACGTCAAATAGAGAGGCAGACAAGGAGAATCAGAAAGGTGCCATTGTGAGAAGTATTCAGCAGGGCGTTGCTGGCTTCTGAGACTGATGGAAATGTACATGAGCCGAGTTCAATGAGCAGCATTCTAAAAGCTGTAAAAGGCAAGGAAATTGATTATCCCCAGAGTTTTTAGAAAGGAATATAACCCTGCCGACACTTAATTTTAGCCCAGTGAGACTCATTTTAGATCTGTGGCCTACAGACTGTTAGATAATGAATATATGTCATTTTAAGCCACTATGTTTGTGGCAATTTGTTATAGCAGAAAGTAGTAAATGAATACAGTGAATACACTGCATTAATACACTGTATTAGCTACTATTGGCTGTGTTTGACAAGGTATTACAAGAAAGAGATGTGCTCAGAGAAAGCTTGGCCAGATTGCAAGTATAATGAAAGGAAATGGAAAGTCCAGCACGTTTTTTTTTTCCTTCAAAGGGGAGTTAATAATACCTGTTTACTCCAAATTTGAAAAGTAGCACTGTGAAAGTCCTTGAGCTGTGGAAACACATTAAGAAGATGCCTTTGTTAAAGATCAGGTAAAATGTGTGACCTTGGCATAAAAGCTTGAGACTCTCAAAGTAGTTGCCATTAGATTGAGGCAGTAAGTGCAATCATGGTGGTGAAAAAGGAAAAGAAAAAAAAGATGAGTAAAACATGTAAAAACTGACTCTCTATGCAGCTATTGGAACATGGAACTAATTCAAAACAAATCAGAAGTTAACTGTTTTTGCAGAAATTGTATTCCTAAAAATAAAACATTAAGCCCAGATTAAATTGCCTTTGACCACAAAATAAGCAGAACAATCTTAAGCCATCAATTTTCTTTGAATAGAAAACAATTTTCAAAATTTCTATGATCTTCTGGAATCACAAATACTTCAACTTACAATTCATACATGGCAAGAGAGGATAGACAAGAAAGAATGTTGTAGAAGGCAGGGACATGAATCAGAGAAGAGACGAGGGAGTTCTTTCCAGAGAGCAAAATTAGAAATAATGAGAAAATTTATCCCCACAGTCATGGACAAGAACACCCCAAACCATCTCTCTCACAATAGTGCAGCATTAAGAATGCTCTGTCTCAGCTTTGCAGCCCTGTATTTGCATATGGCAGATGGAGGCAGATAACTTCTTGCTTCTGTACATTGTCTAGCAAATCTAGATTTACACTCAGAAGAGTGTTTATTAAATTAGACTATGGCATACGTCAGAGGGAAAAAAAACACTTATTATGTGAAGACACTGGGATCTGAGCTTGCTTGTAATATTTGATAGTAATATTTACTTTTATTAATTTAGATTCATTAGCATAAAGTGATAGTTAAAGCCATGGAATTCGATTAAATAAAAAGGAGAAAAGAATTGAGAATAGACAGAAATCTCAAAATATTCAGAGTTGAAATAACTTTAGAGTTCTTCTCAGGCACTTCATCATTTGTCAATAGTATGGATGAGACTCCATATAAACCCATGTAAGGTGAGGATTGCCAAAGTCCATTGCACCCCATTCATATGAATTACAAGTAATAACCATCCCTGGAGTTACACAAAACAGCTGTCCTGGGCATAGGATCTAGACTAAGCTAAGGGAATATTATTATGAAAAATAGAATGAAAATAAACAAACTGAAAACAACAGTATTATTATGTAAAATCACCCCAACACAGATTTATAATCAAATTTAAGACTAATCAAAGTGCAGAAAGAACTTGGAATACAAATTTCAAACAATAAGCTGCTTTTATATCTTCTCTGCAGCATATTTCGCTCGAATCTTTTTCTTAATTTTAGTTTGTTTACATGTGTCTTTATGTGTCTTTGTTTTTGCTTTGAGTGCTACTGATTTTTAAAAAGAAATTGTCTTAAACGGGACAAAGTATATTTCCCTTCAGTGTACGATTTGCAACAACTGATTCCTTTTTATCTCTGCTACCTCCAAAATCAGGCTACTTACAAATTTCCATCATTCACTAGTCTGTTCTTAGTTAAAATATTTTAAAATTAGAACAATAGTAAATCAAGAAAAATATTTTATCATAGTAGAATCTGGAAAACTGAGTGTTCTAGATATGAAATGCATTAGACAGAACAATCCACTCTCAATATATCTTTAAGTGTTGTGCATATGTGTGTAAATATGTACTTTGCTTTAGTTAAATTTTTCTAATTTAGACTTAAACAGATAAAGAGTATTCCCCAATGGAATTCCACCATCTTTTTATTCATTAATCATGAATTGGAGAGTAAAATAAACTGACTGTGTTATCAATCTTAAACACTGCATTATTTGTCTCCTCTACCTAATCTATATGCAGATAACCTGATGTTCTTCCTTCTCTTTCCAATTATTTGTTCTGCTAATACTCTGGTTAGCAGGAAAGTGGAAAATATCCCAGCATATATTTATCCTTTGTTGTTTTTCTTAGAAAGGATTCTATAATAACAACAACATAAATTACCTTTTATTCTTTGATGTATAGCAATTAAATGGTTGTAACGATCATAGATAAACACAGCATTTCTAACAAAGCTCTGAATTCCTTTTTTGTGTACACCATAAACTCACATGATACCCATCCTTTAACTCCCCAAAAGCCCTTTCTCATTAAGGTTGGTGTTCACTTTCATTTTTATGAAAATGCCCCATGGCAGTGGCAGAAGATGAGAAATTATCTCACTGAAATGAAAACAGGGATTGAGAGAAGAAAAAAATGGTTTGGTTGTAAGACTGCAACTGGAGAAGGAAAATGAGCCTTTTGCAAGAACGTGCCTGATGGATGAGGTAAGTTTTCTCATTTACAAAATTGAGTGCAGAATGGAGAGCTATTAAATAACTCATAGAAACTTCAATTCAAGAAACATGTGCTGAGTATTAATATGTACTAAGTAGTTTTATATGTGGCTCAATTTAGCCATCTTTGAAACCTGCAAATGAACTGATAGTAGCCTTGTTTAAGAGATGAAGACATTGATACTCACTGAAACCAAGTCATTTACCCAGAATCATAGGAGGCAAATGAGAGCTAAAACTGTGCATGCTTTTTTCCCCCTACATATATCCCATTTCTTTCTTAGAGTAGAACATTTTTATAGACATTTTTGGGTTTGCTATAAGACTTGGGGTAAGACTGTGCTTGGACTATATGCCAGTCCTCTCTGGCATACAGTGTTAGCATACACATCTCTGGGTGGAAAAAAGAACTGTATTTTAAAGTCTACTTACTCCTGAATTGGGTAGGGTGGTTCCTGAACAAGGAAGAAAGTGTGGATGCTACACAGAGTTTCCATGTGGTCTCTGTCTGCAATGGCTCCACCATATTATATATTTCCTTCAAGACTATGCTGATGATGGACGATGTCTGCTGTACAAAATACTCACTGTCTGGACGGTGAACCTTTAACAGAAGTTTTTAGGAGCTGAAAGTGCTGGAAATAAAAAGTGTAATAATTTTAATGATGGGATAGAAATAAATCATGTACAGACTTCAAGAAATAGTATTCAAAAGTATGGTTCAAACTGCAGATTGTTCCCAGAGATCATGTTGGAGATTGTTAATATCTGTTATTAGGAACTATTGATTACCTTTCAGAACACATATTGGTTTTTGTGTTTCATTTGGTTGGGTTTCTGTAATACCGGTGTCAGGCTATTTAAAATATTGTGCAAGTGACAGTAGTCAGTGAGTAATGAAGGATGATTCTTTTATCCCTTTCTGTTGTTCATATGATTAGTATTGAGACAGAATGCTGTGCAGTGAGACTGCCACCAACCCAGAAAAGCCTAGTCAGTCCTTTATTGTTACCTGTGACAAGGTTGTTTATTGGTGAAAAACGTTTACCTGGCCATTTTATATAATACGCAAATTTGATTTTCTGAGTATCTGACTATTTCTGTATCATAATTACATTTCTGAAAATGTATTTTAAAAGTAACTGAGAAATAATAATTTACTTAATTTAAACCTTAGCAAATTATTTTGTGGATATTGAGAAAGTAATTCTAAAGTGTATTGAGAAGGGCAAAAGATCCAGAATAGTCAACACAGTATTAAAGAAGAAATTGGAAGGATTGCCACTAACTGACTTCAAGTCTTACTAAAAGCTGTAAGAATAAAAACAGTAAGGAAATGGTGAAAGAATATAAAAACAGATGAATGAAAAGAATAGAGAGCCTGTAAACAAGCCTACTGAACTATAGTCAACTGATCTTTGTTGAAGGAGTGAGGACATGTCCTTCCAACAAGTGGTGCTAAGGAAAACTGGACGTCCACATGCAAAATGACGAATCAAGACACTGACATTATACATTTCACAAAAAGTAACCCAAAAATTGATCATACACCCATCACAAACCAGAAAATTTCTGGAAGAAAACAAGAAAATCTATGCTAGTTTGAGTGTCATGGACAGTTAGTAGATACAACACCAAAAGCAAAATCCATGAAAAAAAGTAAATGTGACAATTAAAATTAAACAGCTACTCCTCCATGAAAGGTACTGTTGAGAGAAAAAAATGACAAATCCCATACTTGAAGAAAAAGATTTTTAGAAAACATCCATTCAATAAAGGACTTATAGATAATATGCACAAAAAACTCTTTTTTTCTGTATTTTTTAAATTATCCATTAAGTTCTGGGGTACATGTGCAGAACATGCAGATTTGTTACATAGGTATACACGTGCAATGGTGGTTTGACAGTCTGCAACTATCCCCTCATCATCTACATTAGGCATTTCTCCTAATGTTAGTCCTCCTCATTCCCCCAGCTCACTGCTATCCCTCCCCTACCCCTCCACCCACTGACAGCTCCGATGTGTGATGCTCCCCTCCCTGTGTCCATATATTCTCCTGTTCAACACTCACGAGTGAGAACATGCAGTGTTTGGTTTTCTGTTCTTGTGTTAGTTTGCTGAAAATGATGGTTTCCAGCTTCATCCATGTTCCTGCAAAGGACATGAACTCATCCTTTTATATGGCTACATAGTATTCCATGGTGTATATATGCCACATTTTCTTTATCTAGTCTATCTTTTATGGGCATTTGGGTTGGTTCCAAGTCTTTGCTATTGTGAACAGTGTGGCAATAAACATACGTGTACATGTGTCTTTATAGTTGAATATTTTATAATCCTTTGGGTATATACCCAGTAATGGGAATGCTGGGTGAAATGGTATTTCTATTTCTAGATCTTGAGGAGTCACCACACTGTCATTCACAATGGTTGAATTAATTTACACTCCCACCAACAGTGTAAAAGTGTTCCTATTTCTCCACATCCTCTCTGTTGTCTCTTGATTTTTTTAATGAATGCCATTCTAACTGGTGTGAGATGATATCTCAATGTGGTTTTGATTTGCATATCTATAATGACCAGTGATGGTGAGTTTTTAAAACTAAACAATAAGCGATCAAATGGTAAAAAAGTGTATGAAAAGATATGCATCATCATGCATCATTAAATAAATACAAATTAAGACAATAATGAGATACCAGCACACCACTATCACAATGGCTAAAATCCAAAATACTGAGAATACCAATTCTGTCAAGGATATGGAGAAACTAAATTCTCATTCATTGATGGTGGGAATGCAAAATGATTCAGCCTCTTTGAAGACAGTTTTGCAGTTTCTTACAAACTCTTACCATATGATTTATTGATTGCACTCCTTGGTATTCACCAAAATTAGTTTAAAACTTATGTCTACACAAAAAGCTGCATGTAAATATTTGTAGCAACCTTGTTCACAATTACCAAACCTTGATAGCAACCAAGATATCTTTCTGTAGGTTCTTGAATAAACAATATATAGTACATCTATACAATAGGCTATTATTCAGTGCTAAAAATAAATGAACTATCAAAACACAAAAGACATGGAGAAACCTTATACGCATATTGCTAAGTGAAAGAATCCAGTTTGAAATGGCTACATGGTATACAAATTGAACTGCATGACATTCTGGAAAAGACAAACCTATAGGGAAAGTGAAAAGATCAATAGTTGAAAGGGCTGCAGAGAGGAGAAGTAAGGATGAATAGGTGTATCACAGGGGAATTTCAGAATAATACCGAAACTATTCTGTATAATAATATAATGGTGATACATGGCATTGTGCATTTGGTCAAAACGATATAACCAGACAGTACAGTTTTTCTTCAAACTTAAAAGTGCTCTAAAAAATAATTTATGTATAAATAATTACTGAACCTGAATTAGTTATTGAGTTATTATGGTTGAGTTAAAATAATGTGGTTTATAGATGGCAGTTTTTTAATAGCATCTGTTTTGCAAGACACATCAATAGCTAGTCTTAATTATATATCATTTGTATTGAAGGTAATAGATACATCAATGAATACTTAAATATATTAATTTTTTATTTAGTGTTTTTTAAAGTTATAAGCTCCATGTTTATATAAATTTTAATTTATGATCAAAATGAAAGAAATTGATTTTTTAGTATGATCCTTAGAGTATGAATTGGCACACCACATCAAATAATTTTAACTGTAATCTTGCAGATTTCAATGATTTTAGTGGTGATGGTTGATAACATATTGGATCCATCCTTTGTGAAAGCATGCATTTATCAATGTATTTTATTACCACCTTAAAATAGAAACCATCGGCTTTTTGAGGAGTTCTATGTGGTATTCAATAAGAGAGTATTGTTGCAAAGATCTGATTTTCATAACAAAACTGAAGTAAATGCAAAAGATACTCATTTACTTATTAAAAAGTCAGTATTTAAGGAAGTATTAAGGTTAGTCAATCAAAGCAAATATAAATCAGAAAAAGAAAGATGGGAAAGTCCTTGATGATTAGCCTTTTATTAAGGAGGATGCAACAAAGGACAAAAAACAGTAAAGGGGAACAGAACACTGTAGTGAAGTGTCACAGAAAAAGCCAACCAGATCACAAAACTGCCGAGGATGTACTGGGAGGATTAAGAGGCAAAAATTAGTACTTGACATTGTCATAATAGAAAATAGGAACTAAATAAATCAAAATTTGGGCCTTGTTAACTTATGCATTTTAAATTAATTGTTGGTAAGTAATTGATTTTTTTTTTTTGAGACAGAGTTTCGCTCTTGTTACCCAGGCTGGAGTGCAATGGTGCGATCTCGGCTCACCGCAACCTCCGCCTCCTGGGTTCAGGCAATTCTCCTGCCTCAGTCTCCTGAGTAGCTGGGATTACGGGCACGCACCACCATGCCCAGCTAATTTTTTTATTTTTAGTAGAGACGGGGTTTCACCATGTTGACCAGGATGGTCTCGATCTCTTGACCTCGTGATCCACCCACCTCCGCCTCCCAAAGTGCTGGGATTACAGGTGTGAGCCACCGTGCCCAGCCATAATTGATATTTTACAAAAATACATTTTGTTACACTTTTATAAAGCTATTTACTCTTTCAAAATAAAACTTCTGACCTTACTTCTTTTAATCAAAGCCAGTGTTAAACACCATATAGGTATACTCTGAGAATAAAAATCATCACAGTCATGTGAAAGTAATCTTGGATACTGATGAAATTTGAGTTAAAAAAAGGCAGAAATTTGGCAAGTTAGGAATGAAAGGGGTGATGATGCCTGTGAAGAAAAAGAAGCAAGCAGATTTGTCACCATTTGCATGTAAGGTAGTTTAATTAGGTGAATTCATCATACCCTAGATTTGGTGATCAAGCAGGGCCAAACCAAAAAGTAGGGTAGGTTCTCGGTTCACTCAGAAATGTTGGTTATAGTTTGAAGGACTCTGAATAAGAAGAAATCGAAAGACAATCTGTGTGTCAAAATAATCACATATATGGCTAGAGTTGATCAGAATCAACATATCCAGAAAGCAAATGAATCATCCTAAATGTGAATTTAGGAATCTGAATCAGAGCAAAAGGAAACAGCATTTTAATGAAAAATCATAATAGAAAGAGTAGCTTTCAGTGATTGACCACGCATGCTGTACTATTCTTTTTGTATTTATGTTCTCCAAACTTATTGGCAATTCTGTGAGATAGAAATGTATTTCCACATTTGAGTTTACAGAATAGAGCAAACAAACTAAGCTTTCTACTTCTAAAGCTAATACACATTAGGATAATTTTCACGATAGTTCACACCTCTCTATTCTATGTTAATTATGTTGGACATTCTGTCTAAATATGTTAATATCTCTGAGATGGAACACCCAGAGGAGAAAGACTCAAGTATGCTAATGACTACTGTGCTAAGGGTAGAGCTTCCATTTTGTAAAATGAAACCATTGGTATTTTTGCTTTAACTTAGTTTATTCACTTTGGGCAATCTTCTCTGAGATAATACTTTCTTGGCTCATGATACATTTTTACTTGATCTCCCATTTAGTTGGTTGGTTAATCATTAGACAGATTTCAATCAGCCACCAACTGGTAAGAGAACTTAACGTTCTTGCATTCATCCAGTTCTTCCAGCTCATTAAAACCAGTTCCTGGTATTCAATTTCCCATCTGAAAGAAGTAGTATTATATATATTTTCCTAACTGGACATTGGCTAATACAAAGGCAATACAATAAATATCATGTGAGGTGAGAGCACAAATTTAAGAGGATCCAGTGCAACCTGGGGAGGCCCAGAAAGGTTTTAGAATGAACATGACACTAGAGCTGATTCTCAAAGGCTGAAATAAATAATCTAGGGGAGAAGGTATAGGAAAAAGAAGTCTATAGAGCAGACTAAAACAAAAACAGCTCAGTAAAGTAGGAACTGAATCAGTTCTTTCATCTCTAATTCTACAAAATACATTTATAAGATTGTTAACTGTGAACCATTTTGACTGTCAAAAATAGGAAGTTTTTTCTTATGTTATCAATAGGTATATCCTCACTAGAAAGTGTTTCTTTCATCCTGCTGTTATTTTATTCATTACCGTTACTGTCAAATAATAGAAGGCTCTTTTTGATTTAAATACTAGGAAAGCATGGTGCATTAATATAACTTTCCTCAGGGCATATCTTTACAAATTGTCTCTATTCAAAAGTATTAGGATTGGGGTTGTGAGAAAAGAAAGCTGTCAATCTGAAATAAAGGAAATGATTTAAACTGATAATACAAATGGATAATTTATAACATGTCTTTTCTAGGGAAAAATTAAAGAAACTAGATATTTAATATTGCCTAGTGTTTTTCTCAAAACATCTTTGCATTTTTTTTCCATCATATCTTAATATGTTTCTTAGGGAATTATACATTGATTTTAATTTTAAAAGCTTGAATATAAATATCACGGTCTTCAAACTTTTTGCCTGATTAATTTGACCAGGAATAAAATATGTAAACTTAAATATCAATTGACTCCAATCTTTATTTTAAAGATGATGATTTCCTGGTCCACCCATGATGTGTCACAGTGAGGACACTTTCATATGTATATTCACAGTAGAGGGTAGCTTTTCTGTTTACAATAGTGTAAAAGTTTATCTTACAAGATCCCTTGCATGTGAGATACATAGAACATATAGTATCTAAACTGCCATGGATGCAGGACTTATCTTAATCACTTTTGCCAGCTGGAAACACCCAGCTGACAATGTTCTTGCCACACCTTGACCCAAGGCTTTGGGGCTGGCTCAGCCCTGCCAACATTTCTGTCACATGGGGTGGCTACCATCTGCAGAGGGCAGAGGGCACATGTTACAGCCTTCTCTGTACACAAGTTCAGTGGGTGCTGAGCACTTGTCCCACATCCAAGAAGCATGATGATATGCTGATGATCAAAGGGTGAGGAGGGTGGAGAAAAATTTCATTGAGCAACAGAACAGCTCTCAGGGGAGAGGGGACTCAGGGGTGGTGTCCCACCCCTATAATCAGGTGGTTTCTCCCCCAGGGTGGCTGAATCTGGGTTTTTTATAGGCACAGGATGGGGAGGGGCAAGCTGGTGGTAGTCTTGGAAAAAGCAACATTTGATTGGTTAAAAAGCATTATTCAGAAAGAACAAATCAGGAAAGGACAGGAAAACAGGAATGGAATTTCTCACTCTGGGTAGTGTTTTCATCAGGAACCAGCAATCTGGTATTTCAGTATTTACAATGTTTTTGGCTTGAAGGTAGGGTTTCACCAGGGAACTGTTCCTGTCTGCCTAGGCAGTTGTCTGCCTCCTGCCAATGTCATTTTTCCCCTATGAAGAGAATTATCTAACTCCCATTAGGATAAGGATTGTGATTGCTCTTAATTGCTTTCCGTGGACAGGTGAGTTGTTTTAGAAAGAGGGCAGTCAGATCTCTCTCAGATGCCTATCTAATGGTCTCTGGTAAAAGGGAGCCATCATCAGAGGCTCCGGTTACAGGACCATTTGGAGTTTGATGGCCTGAAAGCAAGAAACGACAAGCCAGGTTAGTAGAAGACATGTATCAAAATGAAACAAGGAAGTAAAGAAAGCTCAAAAATCCTGAGGCTGCTGACATGTCCAGATAACTGGTAAATATAGTTATGCCTGCTAAGAGGTAGTCTCAGATGAAGATGAGCATCTTGTTGGGAACTGGAATAAAGGTGACTCTTGCTATGCAAAGGGACTGGTGGCATTTTGCTCCTGCTCTACAGATCCATGAAACTTTGAACTTGAAAAAGATGATTTAGGGTATCTGGCAGAAGAAATTTTTAAGCAGCAAAGTGTTCAAGAGGAAGCAGAGCATAAAAGTTTGAAAAATGTGCAGCCTGACAATACAGCTGCAAAGAAAATTCAGTTTCCTAGGGAGAAATTCAACCTGGCTGCAGAAATTTGCATAAATAATGAGGAACCAAATGCCAATCACCAAGACAATGGGGAAAATGTCTCCGGGGCATGTCAGAGAGCTTCATAGCAACCACTTCCATCACAGGCCTAGGAAGGCAAAATGGTTTTGTGTGCTAAGCCCAGACCAACCCTACCTCTCACTGCTCTTGGCAAGCTTAAGACATTGTACCCTATGCCCCAGCTGCTTCAAGTCTAGCTGTGGCTAAAAGGGGCCAACAAACAGGCTATTACTTCAGAGGGTGCAAGCCCCAAGCCCTGGTGGCTTCATGTGGTGTTGAGCCTGCAGGTGCACTAAGGTCAAGAATTGAGATTTGGAACCCTCTTCCTGGATTTCAGAGTATGTATGGAAACACCTAGACATTCAGGAAGAAACTTTGCAGAACGGATAGAGCCTTTACCAAGAGTCTCTGCTAGGGCAGTGCAGAAGGGAAATGTGGTTTTGGAGTCCCCACACAGAGTCTCCAATGAGGCACTGCCTACGGAGCTATGAGAGGAGGGCTACCATACTCCATACCCCACAATGGTAGATCCACTGACAACTTGCATGGTGCCCCTGGATAAGCAGCACACACTCAATGCTAGCCCATGAAAGCACCAGGGAGCAGGCTATACCCTGCAAAGCCACAGAGGCAGAGCTTCTCAAGGCCATGAAAGTCTGCCTCCTGAATCATCATGACCTGGATATGAGACATGGAGTCAAAGGAGATCATTCTGAAGCTTTAAGATTTGGCTGCCTCACTGAATTTCTGACTTCCATGGGGCCTATAGCCCCTTTGTTTTGGCAAATTTCTCCCATATGAAACGGGCGTATTTACTCAATGCCTATACCTCCATTGTATCTAGGAAGTAACTATCTTGCTTTGATTTTACAGGCTCAATGGTGGAAGGGAATTGTCTTGTCTCAGGCTAGACTTTGGGCTTGGATTGTGGGTTAATGCTGGACTGAGTTGTGTCTTTGGGAGACTATTGAAAGGGTGTGATTGTCTTTTGAATTGTGAGGACATGAAATTTGGTAGGTGCCAGGGTAAGAATGATGTTGTTAGGCTCTGTGTTCCCACTCAAATCTCACCTTGAATTGTAATAATCCCTATGTGTCAAGGGTAGGGCCAGGTGAAGATAATTTAATCATGGGAGCAGTTTCTCTCATGTTATTCTTGTGATAGTGAGTGAGTTCTATGAGGTCTGATGGCTTTTACAAGGGGCTTTCCAATTCACTCAGTGCTCATTCTCTCTTCTGATGCCCAGTGAAGAAATGCCTTCTGCCATGATTGTAAGTTTCCTGAAACCTTTTCAGCAATGCAGAACCATGGGTCAATTAAATCTCTTCCTTTGTAAACCACCCAGTTTTGGGTATGGCTTTATTAGAAGCTTGAGAACAGACTAATTCACAGGGTTAGTCTAAAATACGACAAAAATTTAAACAACTAATGACACTAGAATTTAATGACAAGTGTTTATGTTTTGAAACATAAGTCTTCTCTCTCAAGTCTTTATTAAAAAAAACAAATTATGGCAGAACTAAGTTGTTTATAAAATAAGCTTTATTCTTGTGCTGAACCTGATTACTTGCATAAAGTGCAGCAAGAATAATTATTTTCACAAAGACTTTTCTAAATTGGCTTTGAGAGAGCTCTGTTTCACAAGGAATCTAAGACCTTACAAAGCCAAGCCCAGCCATGTGTTTGTCCCCTCAAATATCTGTGAGTTGGGTAAATTCCTCTCTTCCTGAGGTCCTAAGATAGCTTGGGGCTCCTGGGCCTGTTAGAAAGTGACATTCTTTACTCATCACAGGTCAGGAACCTTGTACAGGGACTTTGTACAGACAAGGCATAAGGCCAGTTGCCCCAAGGGATTTATATTGGCTCTGTAAATTAAGATTGATTCACTAAAGGAAAGCACACTATTCTAGTCAATTCCTTGGTAAAACACCAGTTTCTCCAATTGTGTTCCAGTGCAAAGAAAATAAATTTTTTACATTTATGCAAATAATTATATTGCCATAAGTTAAGAATACTAACAAATAGTTTCCAAATTCTGGAGAAATCATGCAGAGAGAAACAAACTTCAAAATTTTGTTCACAGGAGTTTAATTTACTCAATGTTAAAAGTTGTAGATGGCTCAAAATTTCCTTGACTCTGAAAAACAAAACAAAGATCAACAATGTTTTAAGAAAAAAGTTAAAAATGATTACATCAGTTTTCTATTTAGTCCATTCCAGTTACTTTTGTTCTGCTTGATATTTATGAACATCTCAGCTCTTCATAAGTTCTGCACATTTTTCCTGAATTACATTATGACAATCTCCAAAGTTATCAGAAATCTGCATTTGAAAGCACCTGGTGAAGTCGCATAGCTGATTATAAACCATCTTTTGTAAAGGATTGAAGCAAGACAACAATTGTCTGTGAGTTACAGAATGTCCAGCAGAGTTACCATCAAAAACATGATTGACAAAGAAATTTGATTACTTCTGTGGTTTATAATAACTCAACATAATAACCTATATTATGATTGGTAGCATATACTCAGACATTAGAATTTTATAAATGCCATACAATTTTAGAACATCTATTAATATTATATACTAAAATATATTTTGAAGAAGATTAAATCTTATTTTTGGAACATATATTAACATTAATTACTAAAATATAACTTGAAAAAGATTAAACCTTATTTTTATTTTGGAAATCCTATGTAACTAAGCATGTGAAATAGTCCTGTTTACCTCCCTTTTGTATGCTCCAGGGGCCTCCATAGTATTCAAAAGTTAAGGTCCATTAAAAACAACTATTCAAGCTGAAGTTTGATTTGGGGAAGGCTATTAAATATGTTAGAGATTTAAAACACTTGAAATTATTAAATAAAATTCCAGATTCCCTTAAGTTTTTTATTTAGCCAAAATTATGACTCAAAAATTTTAAAACAAGGCAAAAACCTTTACTCCTTAAGAGGGAAGACTTAATTTTCCAAAGAATTTGTTTCTTGTTTTCTTCTTTTTGGTAGTTTATTCACAGGCTAACCTAAAAATTTTTATTATCCTTTACTCCTACATGAAAGTCTTGTTCAAAGGAGAATAAGCCAAATTTCATTCTTGCATTAGTCTACTATCTCTTAACCCCAATCTTTAAAATGAAATCTTATAGATAATTCTATCTAACCTTAATCAGTTTGACCATGAGTTGAGATTCCTATAAACCTTATATAACCCTTTACAAATTTTTGTTAAAGAATAGATAAGTGCCTTAAAAAAACCTTGTGGTGCTTTTATTTCAATGCTCAATTTACAGAAAAAGCATATAATACTCTTTCAAATCTAGTCAATACGTTCTGACACAGAATTTCTTTTCTAAGATTAATTTTTACAAACGTCTTATGACTTGTTTAAATCTTCAGCTTTATCTTATCTAAAACATAATTTAACCCTCTAACAAGGCAAACATTTATATTCTCATGCATTTTTATAATCCTTTACTAAAAACACATTTTACTTTTCTTATATACCTTGAATGTAAATTTATTTTCAGTAGTCTCAGTATAACAATTATATGTTATAATGGTAACTCTTAGCAATTTTTGGTTTTAATTTTAAACCTGGTAAGCTATTTTAATGATGTATCAGGTGCACATAAGGTTTTACTCTTTCCAGCATAGTTGGGGATGTGATTGGTTTCATATGTCCCCAGGCCTTACCAAACTGTAAAACGCAAATTGAACAATTTTCAAAAGCCAAAATGCTACTTTGTTTGTTATTTTATTACTTAAAGCGTGCAGCAAACCTAATATCAGAACATAATTCAGATCACAAGTTTACATTTTGAAACATTTGTATTTTGCCAATAATCTTTAAAACGGTTTTTATTTCTAAAATAGTAAAGTCATGTGAACTAAAAGACATTACAGCTTGCTTTTTCTTTAAAAATCTTTTATCTAAGTACTTCTTTTTCTTTATGCCAATTAATTAGAGCTCTTTCATATATAAACATCACACACATAAAACATACATGCAGACAGAAAGAAGATGATCCAGCAGTTGTAAGATTTTTATTTGCCAATCTCTGAACTAAATTATTGTCCTCATGGTAGAGCCCTTCAAGAAACAGGGCTAGGGATATGTGCATATTTTAGGGTTTAATAGGCAGGTAGGTATAGCTAGAAGACAAAAACAGATATTTAGAGGGATCTATCTGTAAGGCCAGTTGCCTTGCAGGGAGTCAAACGGACACATTCATCATTCTCCGTGCCTGATAACTGTGTCATCACCCGAGCTCATTATCTGGCCTTGCCACATGGCTTTCCTCGCACCCGCCTCTGCATACCATGCCCAAGCCCACACTCAGCACTAAATTATGCATCCAACCTCCAGCCCGTTGTTAAAAACCCTGCAGAAAAATTTTTAAAGAAGCCTCACCCTACCCTGCCCAACAGCAGCCTGCCCTGTATGCCCCTGGCAGGCCCACATACCCAAGGTCCCGCCTGCCTACCAATAGCAGCTAGTTTCATGTGCTTCCTACTTTAACTCCATGTACTTCCTGCTCCTCAACAGCCAATAGAAATGCCTTCTCTTTGTTTCCCCAGTAGTCAATCAAGGCCCACTTACCCAAGATCTTGCCTGCCTACCAATGGCAGCTAGTTTCATGTACTTCCTGCTCCTCAACAGCCAATAGAAATGCCTTCTTTTTTATCCCCAATACCCAATCAATTGCCTGCCCTCCCCATAAAACCCCACTCCCTGAACAGCCAGGCGTGACTTCTCTGGCCCTGCCCTGGACCACAGAACTTCGCCCGGGAGCTGAATAAATTAGCTTCTCACTTTCTTTTACTTGCCTCGGTTTCCTCATTTTACCTCGGCAATAAATCTTACACTATCTACTTTTAAGTAGTGGGGTTCCATGAGGAAAACATATTTTTGTTTTTGTTTTTTTCAAAATGGGATCTGTGGTTCTTTGTTTCTCTCAAGCAGGCCATCAGAAGTTATGTTAGGGCCTCTCATGCATGTGTTACAAGTGAAGAAAGATAATTCAGTTGATTGAGAAGAAAAAAACCCTTTCTGCAAAACAAGGTCTAAGAAAATTTTTTAAAAAATCATAAAGACCTTTCAAATATACCTATAGCTTGGATATCCATTTTAAATTAAGCAGATTTTTTAATAGCACTCTTTAAAAAAATCATTTCAAATCCTTTATTACATGACTTTAGCCATGCCAAGTGGTCAATATTTCTGGCTTTTGAACTTTACCAAAAATAACCTCACAGGTGAAACCAACAAGTGTTAACTAAGGTTATGTTTTAACTGTGAGTGTAGGAAGTATTTTCAAAGGGGTGATAAGCAGTTTTCCAATCTCTAAATCTTAATGGTAGCTCATAGAAAGACTTAAGAAAGAAATTTAGAAGTCATTCATGGAAGGGAAAAGTATCAGCAAATGCCACACAAATATTAACCAGAAAGTAGTCATTCCCTAAGCCAGGGTTGAACCCAGGCTGCCATTGTAAAATGGCACAGTCCAGAAGCAAGAACTGTCACATGGCTACAAGGTCAAGCTCTCAAAGATATAAAACCACCAGTTTGTTTATATTCTTTCCTCAGAGACCTGTAGCAAAGATGTTACTGACCAGTTTGCTAAGCTGGCTTTAACAGTAAGCTTACATGGTCCTAGGCCCTCATTCTATCCTAAGGTACCCTTCTTTCTGATGGAACTATATAGAAAGAAACACAAAGCATACCAGATTCACTACAGCATAAGACTAGCCTCACAAATCCTTTTTTCTATTAATCAAAACTTGACGGAGGATATGAACAGTGATTTTCTACCATTCCTACAACCCGTCTGCACAGAGAGAGGCTAGAAGTCAGACTGGTAAGAGCTTTTACCTTTTGCCTGCACATCGGCTCCTGGGTTTCCTTCCCCTGAGCTATGGAGCCCTTTCAACCGTGGAGTCCTGTGAAGGAGGAACAGACAAAGACGTTTTATTCACAGACTGTAAAAGTTGTTCCTCTTCAAGAGATTTGCTTAGTTAGATCTGTAATTTCTTCCTGATTCATTTTTAAGCCAAACAGTTTAAGGTTTGGGCATATTAAATTTTCCTCAGTTTGGGGAATGCATTCAAGGGGAGTATCCTGTGGTATAGAGACACAATTACTTATCCACAAAGAGAGGTTAGAGAAGAAAACAGGAAAAATTGGGTATTGTTTTCCCATAGGTGCCCCAGTGACTCAGGATGCATTCAAGAGAAATACAGATCGATGATAGGTACCCATATGGAAAGAGGGGAAAATTATGTCCCTTTGTTCATTTATCGTCTTAGTGAATACACAGGGTAAGTAAGAGAAAAAAAACATCCCCTTTTTTTCTTCTGTCCTTATACTTCCAAGTCCTGGCAACCTTGGTAGATACCACTTGTGGGTGCCAATATGATTTTCACTCATAGGGAGGCCAACAGGGTAGGAATCATCTACACTCACCCATGCACTGGCTGTCAGTAAATTTTGAGTTCCCTAGATTACATCTTTTTTTTTTTTTGAGACGGAGTTTCGCTCTTGTTACCCAGGCTGGAGTGCAATGGCACGATCTTGGCTCACCGCAACCTCCGCCTCCTGGGTTCAGGCAATTATCCTGCCTCAGCCTCCCGAGTAGCTGGGATTACACCTAGATTACATCTATTCCATGTAAATGAGCATGATCTCCATCCATGAAATGCAGTTGTGGGGGGGCACTAATCAAGTTGAAGTAGTCACACTCACCTATACTGTGCCCATTGATTTTTGTTGTCATCTGCCTCGGAATAACTCAAATCCTGTTTTCATATCTAAAGTTTCAATTGAGTTTGGGAAAAAAAGATGCCTCAGGAGGTTGTGTGGACTCACTAAGTCTCAAGTGGCCCTCGCCAGACTGCATTAAGCAGCTGGGAGGGCTGCTCATTTGCTGATTTCTTGTCATAAGCCAAATGCTAAACAGAAGCTGTGGAACTGAATTCTCCTCAAACAAGGGAGAGAACAGGGAGTCCCTGAGAATTTGGGAACTGGCCTGGGAAGATGTCTTCCAAAAGAAAAAAATATATAGAAAATCTTTTTGTATTCACAGGTCAGTGAAGAAAAGAAAAAAAAAACAGCTTAAATGCAGGGAAGAGAATATGCCTGGGGAAAAAGCCTCTTGCTCTTATGCAAATTGGTCCCTTCAATGGTGGGGGCGGATAGGGGGAACCCTTTTAATCCTGCTTCTGAGAACAGATGAAACCTGCACTGTTCTGAATTACATTTTTGATGACTGGGCCAAGCACCCATTCTACCCAGTTATATCCCTGTAGTTTGTACCAACATCCCAATATTGTCAAAGAAAAGATAGATGTCATGACAGCTCTGAAAGAAAGAAGAAAAAATTCATATAAAAAGATTGGTTTGCTACTCGGGAGGCTGAGGCAGGAGAATTGCCTGAACCCAGGCGGCAGAGCTTGCGGTGAGCCGAGATCGTGCCATTGCACTCCAGCCTGGGTAACAAGAGCGAAACTCCATCTCAAAAAAAAAAAAAAAAAAAAAGATTGGTTTGGACCAAAACTAACATTTCCAACCCCTTAGAGCAAAGATGGTGGTGGTAGCAAGGTCCTCTCCCACATCCTGTCCTCTGTAGGAGTGCCATTCACTCTTAAACGGCTAATCAAATGAAGGTTTGGTCTTTCATACATCTTCAGTAAAAAGTCTGAGGACAAGAAGCCTCAGAAAAAAGTGAAGAGTATAGTAGGTCCACATTCACTCACCCTTCAGGGATCCCAGATGAGCCCCCAGAAAGTGACAGAGGATTCTTCTACATCACTTTTGCCAGCCAAAAAGACCTGCCCAGAAATTCCCTTGCCCCACCTCAGCCCACAGCATAAAGGCAGGCTTGGCCCAAACTGCTGTTTCTGTCATATGGAGTGGCTGCCCTCCTCCAGCACAGGGCGGAGGGCGACTATGTTACAGCCTTGTCTGTACACAGATTCAGTGTCCCAAGCTCTTGTCCCATGTTCAAGAAGAATAAAGATAGGTTGACTCAAAGAATGTGGAGAGTGGAGAATAATTTTATTGAGTGACAGAACAGCTTTCAGCAGAGAGGGGATATGGGGATGGTCCCCTATTCCCACGGATGGGCAGTTTCTCCCCCAGGGCTACTTAGTCTGGGGTTTTTATAGGCACAGGATGGAGGAGGGGTGGGCCATAGGTAATATGGGAAAAGGCAACATTGGATTCATTTAAAAAAGGCATTATTCAGAAAGAACCAACCAGGAAAGGGCAAGAAAACAGGAACAGAAATTCTCACTCTGCATTGCATATTTCATCCAGAGTGATCAGTTGGATTCAGCCTTCAGGTTGTTTTTGGCTTAATGGCAGAATTTCACTGGGGACCTGCCCCTATCTGCCTAGGCATTTGTCTGCCTCCTGCGGCTGTTACAATTAAGGCTCTCTCCTCTGTCCACACTTTTGTTTCAAAGGAGAGAGGCCATCCTGGTGTGTAGGGATTTATATTTAGCCAGCCATTTCACACAGCTGTCAAGCGTTAATTCCTCTGTGAATCTTAACAGATTTGTCACTCTTCATTTTCATCATATTCACTTTTGCTTCCAAAAACTAATTGTTCAGAATTTTTAAAAATTTCATCAATTTTTGTATCAATAATTGCCTTCTTGTAATAGATTCAATTTCTCTGTTTCCATTGTTTTTTTATCACTAGAAAAATGCTCAGGTCTTTAAAGTTCTATGACAAACTATGCTAAATTAAAACTCTACTTATGATAATAGGAGACAGTAAAAATTATGGGTTTAAGTTTCAAGCTTCTCACCATGTCCTCGTATTGTACTCCCTTTCTAGCCCTTCTGTAGCAAATATATCTTTATCATCAGTTCACTGGATGTGCTCATGAGGGAAAAAACATGGGATATCACTAAATATAGAGTCCATTGTCATTTCTTGATTTCAAATTTACAACGAATACTCAACACTTTAATTAAATATTTCTTTTCTCTGCTTTCTAAAACATACATGCAAATTAAAAGATAATCTTGACCTTATTTCCTGTCTCTCTTACTCTTCTTTTGCCTTCTGTATGCACAGACAAGAAATCTGTCTCTATCTGTTTTATTTCTCAATTTTACATATGGGAATTCATCTTCTAGTCAAGTCATCTAATATCAATAATTCCAAAATATAGACCTCTAGCTTTAGAGATACTTTTATTTTTGCATATTAAATATTTTCTGCTCTGTTAAACAAATAGCATATTCAAAAGCTGACTCATTATCTCCTCATTATAAAATTCATTTTTATTTTATTTTCATAATTTAAAAGTTCATGAATAATGTGCTAGAATTTTTTTAATTTTAAAACCAAATGATCACTGAAATTGTCTTGCTCACTATTACAACTTAAACTAATAATCAGATGATCATTGCGTGACTCATGAATAAGTCATCTTCTCCATCAGCATATGGAATAAATAGGTTGGAATGATGTGGAAGAAGTGCAACATGAAGCAAAATACAAATTCAATCAATCAGAAAGCATTAAATAATCAGGGAGATGAGGGAGTAAATGGGAGAGGCTAGCTGGTCTTCTGACTTTAGCATCTCTGGCCATTAGATCCTCCTATGAAAAGTAAATGGGACTCACCTAGTCCAAGAATGAACCTACAGCCTGGATGGGTACATTCTTTTAATAAATGATGAGTGTCTTGAATAAAAATTGCTTATAACGAATTATATAGTAAATACAGTGCTCTAGTAGATACCTCTGGTGCTTATCATGTGTGCCCTTAGCCCACCTCAGATGCAGCTACAGCTGTCATGAACTGTTATGAGGAGCTCAGACTCATTTCCTGCTGCCAATGATTCACCTCACATCAAATCCACCTAATGTTCTGCATTCTGTTGCCAGGTCTTCAGTGAAAATTTCATCTGGAAAGGCATGCTGTTATCATTCTCAAGGCAACCTTTAACTAATAGTTACTGCAGACAGTAGGAAAAGGCTTAGCTTTTTAGGTGAACCATCTAAAAAGCAGCCTCTATGATTGTCAGAAGTCTCATGCTGCCTACAGATGAAATGACAATAATAGACCTTAAATTGGCTTTTCCTCTATTCCTGTCTCACACTCTCAAATCTGTTATTTGGTAGATCATCTCCCCAAAAACCATCTGTATCCAAGTTCTTTTTTTTCTATCAGTTTTTGATTACCTTAAATTAAGACAAGCACATTTTGATATCATTTTTTCTAACTCAATAATAAACGTGTACTTAAATTTATGCAAGAATTATTTTTTCCAGGCTAATCCTGTTAATTTGTTTTTCAAATTCCAAAAATTTTATTTTGGTCTGTTTGTAGTCTCCAGCATGTGGATGAGAACACAATGTTTTCTTCTTCAGTGCTCTTATTAAGTATATTTTGGTATTTGTTTAATCCCTTGCTTTAGCAACAATCTTTAATTAACAAAAACCCTTAACTTAGTTCTACAATATGCTTTAATTTTCTACAATATCCTCTGCCATTGATCCATCTCTTTCTCTTTGAACTGCAAGGCTTTTCAGTGTACTTATGTCTCTCTTTACAGAATGCATTTGTTTCCAACATGATCACCATATTGCTCGAGCAGTGGAAATAAGAAAAGAATTATAAATGTTATCCAATGAGAGACTCACTTCTTTGGTGGCTTGAGTGGAAAATGTACTTTCATTGTGTAGCACCATGCCTTTGTGTGTAAAAAAATCAATAAATTTTTTTGGAAAGAGTATCGTGTAGGTTCACCCCCAAACTACACTAATATGTGGTCTGCAGGAGATCACTGGGCTCAGAAAAGGAAACTTAAGTTATTACATCCAATAAGCTCTGTGGGCTTAGATAAGTAAATCTCTTGTTCTCCACTTTTACATCTATACACTAACCTTAACTTAGTGATTTTACAGTTGCCTTCCAGCTAGAAAAATGTCTATGTACAAGAAATACCTTTTCCTTTGTATTATTATGTTTTTCCTCTTTTATAGAACATGAAGATGTTTTCATCTTTCAACAATGGCCTCTCCTCTTCAGGGCCAGACACCAGAATAACTTTTTTCCAGCCATGCCAGAGATCTGTTGTTGTTTCATAAAACCACACAGTGGCTCTTACACTAAAGTATAATAATACAAAATATTGCTTTTAAATATTTCAGCTAGATAAGCATCCCATTTGGCACCAACTATGCATCCCTTCAACTCAGGTTGGGTTACATAGTTTGCTATCTCAGCTATAATACCTATTCTTAATTTCCAGTGAATGTTAATTTATATCTCACAGCCCAAACTTATGTATTATCTCAGCAGCCTGTCAGAATGAATTTTCAGTTTCTTTAACACATTGAATTAAAACTACTGTAGCTGAGAAATTTACTTTTATTTAAATACTTATTAAATATTAATATACGTCTCTTAGAATTTTCTGTTAGAGGTCACACTTATCGGACAGTTAAAAAACATAGAGGTTTAATACCAAACCAGACCAAATTCAAATCCAAATTCCCACTCATTAACTCTATGAACTGTGATTTCTTTGAGTTTCTAATTATTTTCTGCAATAAAGGTAAAATATTTACTCAGAAAGCTTGAAAATAAGGCAGTGTTTATAAAACAAATAACAAAGACAGTACGTGACGTGTCCTCAACAAACACTAATTCCTATAAAATAATAAATGTAGCATAATTCCCAGAAATCCAAAAGATAAATATAATTGATTTGCATCAGTTATAGGGATCCAGAAATTTGCCTTTTAGTCTTTGGAGCCATTATATAGTAGGGAAAATAATGCAAGTCCTGCATTCAGAAGTAGAATCATTCCTCTGTTTGGCACTTCCTAGGTGCATGCCCACTGGAAAGTTGTATAGTTTCCTTCAACTTTATGTTTCTTGGAAATAGGTGCCTTAACTATAGGAGTGTTTTGAGAGGAACATTAGATCCAATAACAAACACAAAATGCCAAACGCAGTACCAGACAAGGAGATGATAAGCAGCAGTAGCTAATAGAAGCTAAATAAGTTGTTAGCACCCTTCAATACAGATGAATTTAAATATATATCCTATCGAAAGGCCAAGATATAGTTCAGCTGTCAGTGTGTCTAAATGTATTAGTACAATATGGGCACTGTGCAAATGGCTCCAAGATTGATTCCAGTCTTAAATACATTTCTTCCTTGTGAAATAATTATTTTTGAAACATATAAGCTTGTATTTTATTACAGAATGATTCTCATATCTCTGAGGATATTTCTAAATTAATCTATTGGTATTGTTTGGATAGAGATTAGATATATTTATCTTCTAGAGGACCCCTGTAATGTTTCAGTCTCCAACTTTATTAAACTAATGCCAATTCCATTTGTTAACTTAAATATCCTTTCCTCTAGGAAGATGTTCCTTAGTTAGGTGAGGTGTTCCTACTTTGGCTCTAGGTACTTTGCGGGCACAAAGGTCACAGATGCCAGTGTCTATGTTTCATTAAACACTAAAATTGTTGATTCTCAGGCATTGCTTTAGAAACTTCTTTGCTCCCTGCCTGAGCTTTCTGATCATGTATATGCCTGAAAATTATTAAACAGAATTATGGTGTCTTCCCTTCACATTTCAAATCTCACCTTAGTGCCTCTTAGAAGAGGAACCAAAGAGAAAAGCTTGTATTGTCCCTGGCTTCGACGCTACAATACAACAACAGAGATCTTAGAAGAAGCTGGTGGTAACAGTGAGTTAACAATCATGGGATTTACCAGATAAAGAGTAAGATGTTCCCGTAATCATTCTATTTTCCTCTTTTAGGTCCATTACCACCAGATAACTAGGATTGCTGTGTTGAATAAATCAAGACATGAAATCAAATACAATGATAAAGTGCCCATTTGAGTTGCACATGCTTGAGCTATACAAACAACTATCTGATTACTCTGCAGGTTGTCAGATGCAACACAGGAATTGTGCAAACTGTATTCAGGATTCTAGTTGCTCAGGAACGTTGCTTAGTACTAAACTGACTGGCATACTTGTTTATATATTCATGTGACTAATAAATGAGGTTGTGGAATAATTAAATATCTATGTGGAATAAATAGCATACAAAGACAAGCCAGAAAAATTACATTTTCAAAGGAGAAGGAGGCTTACCAAGTTTATCTACGTTAGCATCAGCATTTAGATAATAGAAATTCTATAGAAAGGGATACCTGAAAGATTTTTAAGTTTTCACCCTTTTTTTCTTTAAAAAAATTATTTCCTTTTCTCTACTTTTTAAAAAGTATTCTTTTAAAAATGAATATAGCATATGTATAGTAAAGTATACAAATCTTAAACATAAAACTCAATGAAATTTTTACACGTTTGTAACGATTTAACCACTACTCACATTGAGATATAGAATGTTTCTATCAACACAAAATAACTCCTCCTGTTCCACCTCACCCAGTACCTTCTAGAGGTAATTCCTGTTCTCATTTTAATTATCAGAGATTAGTGTTTTCTGTCATTGCGATACATAGTGAATTATATAAATGTTCTCTTGGTGTTTGTGTTCTTTCATTCAACATAATACCTGTGAGGTTCAGTAATGCTGTTCTGTGTTATCAATAGCTCATTTATTATTTTTACATAGCACTCTATTATGTAAATATATTGCACTTCATTTAAACATTCTTTATGTACTAATTTTTAAAGTTGCTTCCACATTTTTGTTTTTATGAGAAGCTGCTATGAACACCCTAACATATATTTGATTGCAATACACATTCTTGATTATATAATCTAGGAGTAAAATGTTGGGTCATAGTGTTGGCTTATGTTTACTTTAAATTGATGTAAGGCAGGAAGTGATGCCTCATGCTGTAATCCTAGCAGTTTGGGAGGCTGAGGCAGTCAGATCACTTGAGTCCACAAGTTTGAAACCAGCCTGGGCAACATGGCGAAACTTCGTCTCTACAAAAGATACAAAAATTAGCCAGGTGTGGTGGCTTACACCCTGTAGTCTCTATTACTCAGGAGACTGAGGTGGGAAGATCGCCTAAGTCTGGGGAGCTCCAGGTTGCAGTGAGCCATCATCATGGTCACAGCACTGCACTCCATCCTGGGTGACAGAGTAAGACCCTGTCTGACAAAAAAAAAAAAAAGTAAAACTATTTTCCAAAATGATTTACCTCATTTATATTTTTATCAGAAAATAGAAGCATTCCATTTCCTGTACATTCTCTCCAGCACTTGGAGTGTACATATTTCTAATATAGTTATTGAATTAGTGGCGTATTATAATAATCTTTTTTTGTTATTAAATTTATATACAATTAAATGGATATTTTTCGTATATACTTCTGTGAATATAAGTTATATAGAGATTTTGTAACCATGATTACAATCAGGATACAGAAGTATTACATCACCAGAAAACGTTTCCTCATGCTGCCTTTTAAAGTCAAACCATACCCTTAGGATAATAACCTTCAGTTGCATCAGTGTTACTACAAATGATGTAATTTCATTCTTTTTTATGGCTGTGTAGTATTTCGTGGTGTTTATGTAACACATTTTCCTTATTCAATCCACTGTTCATGGACATTTAGGTTAATTCATGTCTTTGCTATTTTGAAGAGATGACATGATGAGCGTGACAATTTCTGGGTCTTTTTGATGAAAAAAAATTATTTACCCTTAGGTATATATACACTAAATAATGGGATGGCTGGGTAAACAGTAGTTCTATTTTTAATTCTTTAAAAAATGTCCAAACTGCTTTCCACAGCGACTGAGCTAATTTACATTACTACCAACAGTGTATAAGTTTTCCATTTTCTCTGCAGCGTTGGCAACATCTGCTGTTTTTAGACTTTATAGTAATAGCAATACCAACAGATGTGACATGGTGTCTCATTCTGGTTTTGATTTGAATTCTTCTGATGACTAGTGATGATGAGCATTTGTTCATATGTCTGTTAGCCATTTAAATATCTTCTTTCGAGAAGTGTGTATTCATGCCTTGTGCCCACAGTTTAATGGGGTTGTTTTTTGTTTGTGGATTTGTTTATGTTTCTTATAGATTCTGGATATTAGACCTTTATCAGATATACAGTTTGTGAATATTTCTCCCACTATGTGTTTTTTGTTTACTCTATTGATAGTTGCTTTTGCTGCGCAGAATCTCTTTAGTTTAATTAGGTTACACTTGTCATTTTTTTTGTTGTTTTTGCAATTGCTTTTTAAAGGACTTAGTCATAAATTCTTTGCCAAGGCAGAAGGCCAGAGGGGTGTTTCCTAGGTTTTCTTCTAGGATTTTTATAGTTTGAGGTCTTACATTGAAGTCTTTAACTCATCTTGATTTAACTTTTGTTTATGATGATGGCAAGGAGTCTGACTTCATTCTCCTGCATAAGGTTAGGCAGTTACTCCAGCACCATTTATTACATAAGAAATTCTTTCCACATTGCTTATTTTTGTCGACTTTTTTGAAGATCAGTTTGTGGTAGGTGTGTGACTTTATTTCTGCATTCTGTATCCTGTTACACTGATCTTCGTGTCTGTTTTTGTTCTAGTACAGTGCTGTTTGGGCACTACAGCCCTGTAGTATGGATCCAAGTTAAGTAATGTAAAGCCTTGGACTTTGTTTTTTTGCTTGGGATTGCTTTGGCCATTTGGGCTCTTTTTTGGCTTCAAATGAATTTTAGAATATTTTGTTCTAGTTCTGTGAAGAATGGCATTGGTAGTTTGGTAGAAATAATACTGAAAATGTAGATTGCTTTGGGCAGTATGAACATTTTAATCATATTGATTTTTACAATCCATGAGGCTGAAATTTTTTTCATTTGTTCGTGTCATCACTGATTTCCTTCAACCATGTTTTGTAGCTCTATTTGTAGAGCTCTTTCATCTCCTTGGTTAGATATGTTCCTAGGTATTATATTTTATTGTTGTGACTATTGTAGACAGGATTGTGTTCTTGATTTGGCTCTCAACTTGAATGTTATTGATATATAGGAATGCTACTGATTTTGTATGTTGCTTTTGTCCTGAAACTTTATTGAAATTGTTTATCAGGTCTAGGAGTCTTTTGATGAAGTCATTAGAGGTTTCTAGGAATATAATCTTTTGAAGGGAGACACTTAGACTTATTCTTTTTCTACTTCAATGCCGTTCATTTATTTCTCTTGCCTAATTGCTCGCTTCTAGTCCTATCTTGAATAGGAGCAGTGAGAGTGGGCATTCTTGTCTTGTTCCAGTTCTTAGGGGAATGCTTCCAGCTGTTGCCCCTTTGGTATGATGTTGGCTGTGGGTCTGTCACAGATGGCTTGTATTATTTTGAGATATGTTACTTCAATGACTAGTTTGTTGAGGGTTTTTATTATAAGGGGATACTGGATTTTACTGAAAGCTTTTCCTGTGTCTATTGAGATAATCACATGGTTTTTGCTCTCATTTCTAGTTCTGTGGTGAATTACATTCATTGATTTGCATATTTTGAGCCAACATTGTGTCCCAGGAAAAGTCTACTTGATTGGGTTCAGTTCATTTTTGGTGTACTGCTAGATTTAGTTTGCTACTATATGGTTGAGAATTTTTGAGTCTGTGTTCATCTGGAATATTTTCCTGTAGTTTTCTTTTGTCATTGTGTCTTTACCAGGTTTTGGTATCAGGCTGATGCTGGCTTTGTAGAATGTGTTAGAGAAGAGTCTCTCCTCTTTAATTTTTCAGAATAGTTTCAGTAGAATTCTTCTTCATATGTCTGGAAGAATTTGGCTGTGGTCTGGAGCTATTTTTTGGTTAGTAGCGTTTTTATTACTGATTCAATTTTGTAACTAATTATTGGTCTGTTTAGAATTTCAGTTTCTTCCTGATTCAATCTTGGAAGATGTGTAATTCCAGGAATTTATTTCTTCTAGATTTTCAAGTTTGTGTTCATAGAAATGATCATAATAATTTCTGAGGATAGTCTGTATTTCTGTGGGATTTGTTGGAATATCTTTGTCATTTCTAGTTGTATTTATTTGGATCATCCCTTTTTTTCTTTATTGATTCAGCTAGCAATGTATTACTCTTGGTTTTCCTTTCAAATAAACTGCTTTGGGTTTCACTGATTCTTTGTACGAATTTTGGGGTCTTAATTTCAGTCAATTCTGCTCTGATTTTATTTGTCATTTATTGTGCTATCTTTTGAATTAATTTGTTATTTTTCTAGTTCCTCTGGGTGCAATGTTTTTTTGGGATCTATCTTCTTGATGCAGGTGTTAAGCACTATAAACTTTCCTCTTAACGCCAATTTTCTTGCATTCCAGGGATTTTGTTATGTTTTGTTTCTATTTTATTTCAAAGGATGTTGCTTTGATTTCTGCCTTAATTTAGTTGTTTTTCCAAAAGTCACTCAGGAGCAAGCTGTTTACAGTTCATGTAATTGTGTGGGTGTGGTTTTGAGACACCCACTTGTTATTGATTTCTATTTTATTTCCCTTTGGTCTAAGAATACACTTTATATGATTTTGATATTTTTTAATTTATTGAGACTTGCTTTATGGTTATGCATGTGGTCGATCTTAGAGTATGTTCTGCGTAATGTGAGAAGAACGTATTTGCTGTGGTAGTTGGATGGATTATTCTGTAGATGTCCATCAGGTCTAATTGGTCAAATGACAACTTTGAGTCCAGAAATTTTGTTAGATTTCTGCTTTAATGATTTGTCTAATGCCTTCAATAAGATTGTGAAATCCCCGACAATTATTGTGTGTCTTTCAAAGTCTTTTCATATGTCTAGAAGTACTTACTTAATGACTCTGGTTGCTCCAATGTTGGATGCATATATATGCAGGATTGCTAAGTCTTCTTGGAGAAATGAACCCTTTTTCATTATGTAATGCCCTTCTTTGTCCATTTTTACTCTTGATGGTTTCAAGAGTGTTTTATCTGATAGAAGAATAGCTATCTTTGCTCTTTTTTGTTTTCCATTTGCCTGATAGATCTTACTCCATCCTGTACTATGATCTTATGTGTGTCTTTACATGTTACATGGGTCACTTGAAAATGGCAGAAGTTTCAGTCTTGTTTTTTATCCAGTTTGCCACTCTATTCCTGTTAAGTGGGAAGTTTAGACTCTTTACCTTCAAAGTTAATATTAATATGTGAAGTTCTGATTATTTTGTTGGGTCATTAGCTAGTTGCTTTGTAGTCTTGATTGTGTAGTTCCTTTACATAGTCTGGGTCCTCTGTACTTATGTGTGCTTTTGCAATAGAAGGTATTGTTCTTTGGTTTTCATGTTCAGAAACCCCTTAATCATATCTTGTAAGGTTACTCTAACGTCAGAGAAATCTCTTAGCAATTGTGTGCCCAAAAATATTTTATTGCCCTTTCCCTTATCAAGCTTAGTTTGGTGGGATATGAAGTTCTTGGTTAGAATTTATTTTCTTTTAGACTGCTAAAAATAGGTTCTAATCTATTCTGACTTGTACAATTTCTGCTGCTAGGTCCACTATTTACCTGATGGAATCCATGTGTAAGTGATATGATCCTTTTGTCCAGCTGCCTTTAAGATTTTTTCTTTTACATTGACCTTAGAAAGTCTGATGACTATGTATTTTGATAATGGTCATCTTGCATAGTATCAAGCAGGGGTTCTCTAAATTTCTTGAATTTCTGTGTCAACTGCTCTAGAGAGATTAGGAAATATTTTGTGGATTATATCTTCATATGTTTTCCTATTTGCCTACTCTCTCAGAAATGTTAGTGATTAATAGGTTTTAGTTACATAATACCATATTTTCTAGAGTCTGTTGATTTTTTTCAATTCATTTTTCTTTTTGTCTGACTGGATTGATTCAAAAGATCAGTCTTCAAGCTCTGAAATTATTTCCTCAGCTTGATCTTGTCTATTGCTGTTAAGGCTTTCAACTGTATTTTGAAATTTCTATAGTGAATTTTTAATTCTGTAAGTTAAATTTGTTTTTTCTTTTAATATGACTGTGTCATGTTTCATGTCTTCGAGCATTTTTCTGTCTACTTTTTATTGAATTTCAATTTTCTCTTGAATTTTGTTTTTTCTTGCCACCCAGATGAATTCTATGTCTGTCATTTCAGAATTTTCAATCTGATTAGTATCCCTTGCTAGGAAATTAGTGCAATTATTTGAAGATAAGAAACACCGGCTTTTTGAATTGCTGAAGTTCTTGCACTGATTTCGTCTCACCAGAGGGCACTGATTTTTGTGTGTTTTTTGTTTTGGTTTGGTTTTTGTGAAATTGCTCTTGTTTAAATGGGGCTTCTTGTTGTTATATTCTTTTTTTCTTGAGAGTTTGACTGTGGTATATGGTGTGTGTAGTAGATTATCTTTGTTTCTGTGTGCTTTCAGAGGGCCAAGGCTCTGGATGGTTACCTTAGTTGTAGATAGTTACTTGTGTTGGGTTTCATGGGCTTCGTGTGTTGAAGGAATGTATTTTTGTTTGGTGGTTTAGTTCAGGCACCAATCCAGTAAATAGTCTTTAAGAGTAAGGGTTGGTAGATAGACTCTTACTCAGGGCATGGATATGCAGCATGAGGAGGGGAGATGGGAGCAAGAGATGACTCCTTCACCAGTCTATTCCTTGGGCTTAGTGGAGCCTGCTTCAGTTACTGGTGCCATATCTGCATTTCCATAACCCCAAGGACAGCTTTGATAGGACCCCTTCCCCACCATTTTAGCAGTTCTAATAGATATATAGTGAATTTCCATTACAGTTTTATTTTTTGTTTTTGTAATTGTTAACAATATTGAGCTTCTTTTTAAGAGATTAATTGTCTATTTGTTTTTTACTGAGTTTTGAGAGTTCTTTAAATATTTTACATCCATATTGTCTCTCTATTGGAAAGACTTTTATTCATACCATTTGGAGTCAAAGTCATTTCTTAATTAGGTTCCAGTAGACATCCTCTGTCATAATGATGTTATTCTATGTACAGTTTGTTACTAATTGCAGCATTTCTTCAGAAAGCCCTATCTTAAGTATCTTATACAGCAGATTTAAAGCATGCCATTCACATTGTTTTCTTTTCAACAGCACAATCAAATTGCTGCTCAAAAAGTCTTTTATTTCTATTATTCTGTTATTTGCATTATATATACACACATGTATATATATACACATGTATATATATATATATATATATATATATATATATATATAATGAATTTCTTAGTGTCTGCATCACTACTTGATAATGAGTTCCTTGAGGAAAGTGTGTATGTCTTATTAAAATTGGGTTTCATTGAATGTCAATGTTATCTGTTCTTCATGTAAACTTCGTTTTCTTCTGAATAGTGGCATTAGTCTTTATTTTATCTCCAGTTTATGGATTTTATATACACTATTTTATAAATATTCGTGCATTTTTCCATTGTTTTATAGGACTTTGGTAATAGGAAGATATTTAATATTTAAAAAATCAATCATATATTGTAGAAAAATAACATGTAAGTCATTAAGTTATCTGAAAACATAAAAAGTAATTAGTTGAGGTTCTAAACGACCAGATGAAATGTTTTTATGGCTACACAATCAATGTAGCAATATCATCTGTGAAAGATTCGCTGAAAAGTTTTTGAGCTACAATTTAAGGCACAATTATTTGGCAGTCTAGACAATATGATAATACCTAGCCAATGAAGGTAATCATTATGTGATTTTGGTTATAGCATTTTTTAGTTTACGCCTTAGATTTTTCAACTATGAATTAAATGTTTTTCTTCATGATATTGAGATTATTTCCAGCTATAATGCCTTTCTAGCTTTCAAAATAGCCCCAGTTATTTCTAAATTTTTTTAAAGAGGAAAGAAAACACTAATTTTCAGCCTGAGTTTATTTGATTAATGGACATTGAAAAATAGATGTTAACCAGTATGTTAGAACATAATGCTTCAGGCTGTTTTCCTTAAAGACACAAAGTAAAGCCCTGTGAAATTCTATTTCTAATAAGAAAAATGTATTTCATCATCAGGATACATTCATTCCAAATGTATTGTCTTTATTATGAGATTTGCACTGAGAGAAAAATAATTTGATTTCTTAAAATTATACAAAAATCTCTACTATTTCTTTCAAAAATTGATACAATGATATGTGGCAGGGAGTTTGCTTAAGGAATTCAGAAAATATATCCTTAAAACACAGAAAGTTGGTTTCATTCTTGAGTCAGTGTGATCTTTATTGCATTAGTAGCTGAGTTGCTATGCGACTTTCATGTTAGTGCTTTTGTTCCCATGAATCCCTTTGGCTGTCCCACTCCCTGGACATACACAAGCCCTGTGTCTCAAACAACATACAACAATAGAACATTTTGAATATGAACAAGGTTATTTCTGACTCTACTCTTACACTACTCCATTCTGCTGTGAGAAATAAATTTAAAATACATAAATATATAATTGTGAGTAAATCATTTCCACACTCCCATTCTTGATTATAAAGATCCAAGTCAGATAGCCTAGAAGATTCATCCAATGTATTCATATGTCACATCATTACCATCCCTGACACTCTCTTCAATTGTATTTATGTTTTATAGATATTTTCTATAAAAACTTTTATTTAGAAACCTTTTGTCTTAAAATTGTTCATTGAGTGTTAAGCTAAAAATCTTCATAATTGCTTATTTTGTTTTTCATGGGTCTCTCATATTTAAAATTTTGAAGTTTAACCATTTTTTTCTAATTTGGAAAGAGATGGGCAGGTTACAATCAAAATTTAAAATACATGTATTCTAATTACAACAAAATTTCAGAAAGATAGCATCAATGCCAATAAAGATAAAAAAAGAGAAGATTCGAGTAAACGTAATTAGAAATGACAAAGGGATATTACCACTGATCCCACAGAAAGATAAAAAACTCCTTACAGACTACTAGGAACATCCCTATGCACACAAACTAGAAAATCTAGAAGAAATTAATAATTAATAAATAAAATCCTGGAATAATATAACCTCCCAAGACTGAACCAGGAAGAAATTAAATCCCTGAACAGACTAATAATGAGTTCCAAAATTAAATCATAATATAAAGACTATCAACCAAAAAAAGCCCAGGACCAGATTGCACCATTGCACTAATTTACAATTAGTTTTTGAGACTTTACTACACTTTTTTTTTGTCTGTTATTGGTGTATAGGAATGCTTGTGATTTTTGCACATTGAACTACTCTTTTTACAGTATTTAATAGAATGAGTAAACAAACAAATCAGTAAGAATATATAGGACATGTAGCAGTTCAAATGCTAATAGACAATTTTACCCAACTGGCATTTTTAAGACACTTTATCTTGAAAACAGTAAGATAGAAAAACAGTAAAAAAGAAAGAGACGGACTGAGTGTGGTGGCTCATGCCTGTAATCCCAGCACTTTGGAGGCCAAGGCGGGTGGATCACGAGGTCAAGAGATTGAGACCATCCTGGTCAACATGGCGAAACCCCATCTCTACTAAAAGTACAAAAAATTAGCTGGGCATGGTGGTGTGTGCCTGTAATCCCAGCTACTCAGAAGGCTGAGGCAGGAGAACTGCCTGAACCCAGGAGGCAGAGGTTGCGGTGAGCCAAGATTGCACCATTGCACTCCAGCCTGGGTAACAAGAGGAAAACTCTGTCTCAAAAAAAAAAAAAAAAAGAAAAAAGAAACTCTTTTTACAGGCACATTGAATATTCACTAATATTGTAGCTGATTAAAAACAACAAGTTTTTGTTTTTAAATTTTTTTGAGACAGGGTTTCACTCTGTCTCTCAGGCTGGAGTGCAGTGGTACAACTATGGCTTACCACAGCCTTCACCTCCTGGGCCTAAGCAATCATCCTCTTTCAGCCTCTTGAGTTGCTGGGACTACAGATATAGACTACTATACCTGGATCAGTTTTACATTTTTTGTAGAGATGGGGTTTCATTATGTTACCCATGCTGATCTTGAACTACTGAGCTTAAGTGATCCTCCTGCCTCAGCCTCCAAAACTGCTGGGATTACAAGCTTGAGCCACTATATTAGTCCATTTTCATGCTGCTGATAAAGATATACTCAAAACTGGGCAATTTACAAAAGAAAGATATTTAGTGGACTTACAGTTTCATTTGACTAGGGAAGCTTCACAATCATGGCAGAAGGCAAGGAGGAGCAAGTCATATCTTACATGGATGGCAGCAGGCAAAGTGAGAGCTTGTACAGGGAAACTCCCATTTTTAAAATCATCAGATTTTGTGAGATTTATTCACTATCACGAGAGCAGCACAGGAAAGACCCTCTCCCATGATTTAATTACCTCCCACCAGGTTTTTCCCATGACTAATGGCAATTGTGATAGCTATATTCAAGATGAGATTTGCATGGGGACACAATAAAACCATGTCAGCCACCATGACTAGCTGCAACAAATTTTTAATAACTGAATTTATACTCCATTCACATGGAGTTAAATTAGAAAGCAATAATAGAGAGCTATCTAGAAATTTCCTGAGTACTTGGAAATTAAGCAATGTAGTTCTAAATAATAACTAGATCAAGGATAAAATTTCCCAGGAAATTGATTTTACTTTGTACTCAGTGAAAAAGAAAAACACAATACAGCAACATGTATGAGATGCAACTAAATTAGCAATTAGTGGGATTTTTATAAAATTAAATGCCTACATTAAGAAATAGGAAAGATCTCAAATCACTGCATAAAGCTTCCAACATAAAAAATAGTAAGAATAAACCAGAGATCCACCATCTCATCTCACCACTGACCAAAATGCACATCACTTCTTAAGTCTCTATTAAATGTTCCTTTCTAAGAAACTGGATTTATCACCCTCCTTTTTTTTTTTTTTTTTTTTTTGCCTTCTCAGCTTCCTCGGGCCCTGAAGCTTGATTCCATAGACCCACCAACTATGAAACATGGCAAGCTAGCCAGAAACTGAGAGACCAAGAAATGCACAACAACCGTGGCAACCACTTTTGAATACTTGTGGGTGAGTATGGAGATGCCCTGAAAATGTGAAGTGTTTAGAGTCATCTTTACTCTAGTTCCCAGTGATTGTTAGCTGAGAGACAGCACACGTGGTAAGAAAGGCAGCCAGCAGCTGCTGCAGTGGATAGCTGCTTCTGTTGGCTGCTTGGATGGTGTTGGAGCCCAGGTAGCAGCAGAAGCAGAATAAAATTTCTTGAGTAGGAATTACAACTAGGAAAATGTTATGCTTAAAAAACTCTACAGTCAAAAGTTGACTTTGTTAAAACTACTATTCAAGGTATTCATGTATACATAGGTATTCTGTTAAGACTCCCTTTCTTTCTCTGTAAAACATCTGTCAACTGAATCTTAAATCGGTTTCTCCATTTGCTTCTATCTTCCTCTCCTTCCTCTTACCACCCTTGGTTAGGCGTGAAAGTCTAAGTCAGGGAGGGAGCACGGCATCCACGGCATCCCAAAGATGCTCGCAGTTCCCCACTCCGATGTGCCCAGGTCCTTGGCCTCCCTTACCCCAGGAATGGGAAAAAGGGCCTGGAACCATGGTAAGCTTACTATTCAAATAAATATTGTGGACCCAAAGAGTTTAGCAGGGAGCAATTTATTAGGCAGGCAGAGAGAGAGAGAGAGAGAGAGAGAGAGAGAGGAGAGAGAGAGAGAGAGAGAGAGAGAGAGAGACAGAGCGCTGCAACACTGCCACGATTGGAGCGATTTATTAGGCAGAGAGAGAAAAGAGAGAGAGAGCTCCAACATTGCCATGGTTGGGGATACAAGGGAGGAATCCGTATAGGTAAGGAGCATTGGGGTTTTAAAGATGGAGTTATTCCCTCCCCATTCATGTTCTTGTCCAATGAGAGGAGTTCTTTTAAACTTCCTCTGGAGTGATTGCTCTTTGACTCTGATACCAGATTGGCTGCTTGATCTGTGACAGAGTCCCCTCCTCCCAGAGCTTTCCTCGGCCTTTTTGGACAAAGAGGCCCATCTGGATTCCTCTACCTATCCCGCGCATGGGAAATTAAGACAAAGAACTCTAGGTTCCTGGACGGGGGCATGGATGGAGGTGTGGTACTGGGAAGCTCCTGCCTTTGAAATCACGCCCCTTGTGGACTTGGGAAGATAAGTTTTTTTTCCTTAACACAGTCCCTCAAAAGTTACTGGTGGTGAATCCATATGTGTCTGCAGCAACCTCAATTCTTGCCTCCTCAGAAAAAAGAATTTCACTGAGGGGCAGAAAGCAGAAAATCATAGAGATTGAGGCAAGTTTCAGAGTAGGAATAAACATTTATTAAAAAGCTTTAGAACAGGAAAGAAAGGAAAGTACACTTGGAAGACACCCAAGCTGGCATTGTGAAGGTCAAGTGCAGCATTTAACCTTGCTTGATCCTATGACTTTATATGCTGATCCACTCCTGGCATCTTGTACCACTTTCCCATGATTCTTTGCTTAGCGTGGGCTGCCTGCACGGAGTGCCCTTCTTAGGCTTCGGAAGTGAGCAAGCAGTGTGTGTAGGAAGCTGTATGCATGCGCATTTGAGGCTTTCTTCCCTTTCCAGTGGTATATCACCAGAAGGTCATATTCTTACCACTTTGTCTCTTAATGAACATGCCCAGGAAGTTGCCTCTCTCTTTTGCCTACATTTAATTAACCTTTAATGTGGCAGCTGTGGACCATCAGGAGATTGTCTCTCCTTGGCACCAGCTGCCAAATTATGAATTTTAGAGAAATAATGTGATAAATGTCAAATGATAACTGATGATCACCTGACATTTCTGGCGGGTGGGGAAGAGTCCTCTCCTGCCCTGCTCATGCCTGTCTAAGTACCTGTAACACCTTGATGCCAAAAGAGACCTTGAAAAACGAAATTTCTGACAGCCTGGGATCCCCTAGGAGAAACAGAAAGCTGCCAAAGACTCTGCTGTTTGGAGGAACACATTTTTCCTCAGGGAATCCCAAGCATTTTACTCGACAGATTCCTCTGCTCTCTTTGTTATTTTGTTACTTGAGTGCTTTGGCTTTTCAGGGCTAAGAGAGATTGCTTGGTATTGTGAGAGGAATTAACCCTCCTGTATAGTGGCTTACAGTCATGAGAGCTACAGTGTTGTTTATAAGTCGTTATTACTACAGGGGGCTATTTGGCTTTTTGCATGTTTTGGCCCTAAAACTGCATGCTTTCTTAGTACTCTTCCTTAAAGTGCTCTTCCCTAAAGCCAGTAATCTAATTAAGGAAAAAGCCAAGCTAAAAAGACCGCCTATCAAACTAAATCGTTATTTGAAACTGTAAAAAAAAATTACATCTTTAAAGAAAGTCTCCCATTTCTAAGGGCATCTTTCTGTCTCTGCACTTAAACCATTAGGAACTTTAATGATGGGGAAGACAATGGCTAAAAGTTTCTGTAACAAACTATGCTTTTGTTTAGATGTAAGTTCTGTAACTTTGAGATATAAATCTTCTACCTTGTTTTGTCTGAGGTTTACCTTCGGACATGCAGATTTAGAGTTGCTTCCCTAACAGTTACTTAGGGTATGGAACAGATACTCTAGAAATTAGTAGTCTTAAAAGGAGGAGAAACTTCAAAAACTGGCAAATGAGAAATGTCATAAATTTATAGGATCTGCTTCTGTCTGTGAATCATTATGCCTATATATTTATATATGTTTTATGTTTGTGATATTTCACCACAAAAAAATGTGTGAAAGAACTCTAATCAATTGGCTCAAAGGAAAATTAAGCACTTAAATATTTTATCAGAAAAATAGAAGCTAGCTCAAATGTTTTAGTTAATGTGACTTTAGTACTCTTTGGTAAATAAAACTAGTTTCAAAATTCTCTTCAGTTATTGAACATCTTAAACTCATGTTAAATTACATAATGCTAGAGTTTTCACTAGAAATTAGGGTACTGCAAGTTAGAAAGTAGTTAGTAAATGTAATTAAAACTACTGAGGAAGGAGACCCTTAATCCTCTCAAGCTTCTAAGACCACTTCCCCTAGGCTCCTACATTGCATTTCAATAGGAGAGGTAAAAGCTAGCAGATAGGGCACCACCCTTAATTGCACCCTATAGATCACAGGCAAGGTGTGGAGGAATCTTTCCGGAAGGCATTGTTTTTGCTTAAACATGATCAGAGCCCCCACCTAAGTCACATACCCCACACCTACTTCCTGGATCAAGTTCCTTTCACATGTAATTTCTAGAATTGTAAGCCTTTAAAAGGGGCTAGGATTTTCTAGTCAGGGAGCTTGGTTGTTAAGGTGTCCATGCCTGCACCAGCTCCCAGCCAAATAAATCACCACTTCCTTCCCAGTTCGGTGTTTGAGAGATTTATTTGCGGCTGCTCCTGCTTCACTACTAGACATAGGAGAAACTATTCTACATACACAGTATATAAATGAAGAAATATGTGTTTTTGGTAAATGTTATAAAAACATAATATGGTTTTTACTGAAGGAAAAAGTAATTTGATCTAGTTTAGAGACTGTTAAAGGGTTGTTAAAAATAAAAGAGATCTGAGTTGAGCTTGGAGGCTGAACCATGTTCAGATGTGAGTCTCTGTAAGCATAGGTAACTATGCTCAAAGGCACCTACAAAAGGGAAAATTATGCAGCTGCAACAGTCAATGTCCAAGGAGGGAAAAACCAAGTAACTATTGAAACTGGACCATACAATGTGAAGGAATTGTTTTGTTTTGTAGCTCCTATCATCAGTTCCCTGAGGAACTTTTACTAAAATGCATTGTGAGAGTGGTAAATGCTGTGAGTAAGGGGATGCTTTTGTGTGGGCATCTCATTACTGCAGGAAAACTGAAACACAGTTCAGAAATGTTTATCAAATTTGCTGTTTCCTCTTTTCCTTGAGGATTCTACAGATGCTTGGATCCTTATGGAATGGGTTCTTTTTTGTTGATGTTCTGGCAAAAAAAAAGAAAAAAAAAATCTCCTGATGGTGTTCCTTGGGTGTATTATGTTTCTGCTATTTAAATTATTAATGTTATATACCTTTCATTGTTTCATATCTTCTGAGAAAACAAAAGTTATGCTATTCTGAAAGCTAAAGACAATTAAATAGTCTGTGAATATACTCTGTTTAAAATGCTACTGGACCTGATGTGTTTTCCATTGCTAATGCACTGCTACTAAAGCGGTACCATATCAAGCATCCTCTCTAAAGGCTCAGGGACCATTGTACAATCTCTTACTTGAGATTGTAAAAGCCAGATACAGGGGTAGAGTGTGGAGGCTGAAGCAACTGTATCTTGGATGCCAGTCTGCCATGTTAGTTTTTGATTAACTCTGGTTCCTGGAAAGCCTATAAGATTTCCAGTTTATCTATTGCTCTCTGTTTAAGAGCAGATACTGTTCACAAATCCTGCCCTTGGGTCAGATAATCTTAGTGTTATCATAGGTCAATTGTTCTACTCTTCCCTTCTGAACTACCTCTGCTCTATGGTTATCAGCCCTAGGTCTTGGGGGTAATGGCCCAGGGATCTACCACCATATCATCACACTGCTGTTGAGAACACAGACATGACTTCTGTTTGTAAGTTCTGATTAAAGGTTTCTTTCTAAGAATAATAATAAATAATGAGAAAAAGATGAGCATGTTAAATACAAAGGAAACATAGGGAAACAAATAACAAAGAGCAGAAATCAATAAAAACATCTATGCAATAGAAAGTTCATTGAATCAATTAATAAGTGATAAATCTTTAGCTAGGCCAATCAAAAAATAAAAAGTGAAAGTTAGGCAGGAAAATAAGTTGTTAGGCAGGAAAATAAGGCTGATTCACACTTCCACTAGGACAGGAATTCTCCTTCTCATAGGGCATATGCAAAGTAGATGACTTTGTAATGTTACTTCATCCTCTTCATTTACATAGGGCATAAGCCAAATAACCAATAAAATTCTCTAGGGGGTATTTAAACTCCCAAAATTCTGTAAAGGGGACCTTGAGCCCTTATGCTTGGGTCTGCTCCCACACTGTAAAGTGTACTTTCATTTCTAATAAATCTCTGCGTTTGTTACTTCATTCTTTCCTTGCTTTGTCCAATTATTTGTTCAAGACTCCAAGAACCTGTACACCCTCCACAAGTAACATATTTCGGTAAGTCAGTCAGGAGAAGGTAGGCCCAAATTTGGGATTCATTTTTCTCCTTTCTCCTTTTCCTTTCTACTCCATATAGGGGAACCTCATTCTCTCTTTTTCTTTCCAACTTGGGACCCTTAGTGGGCAGCACCTAAGCAGGGAGACAACTGCAGGTTTCTGGCCATGGCCAGTGAAACTAAGGGACTTCCATGTGGAGGAGCCTAAGGGCCACTGCCTGGTTAAGAGACCTGGGATTTTTCTTTTTCTTTTCCTCTCTTTCTTTTCAATCTTTCAGTGGATATTTCCTAGTAACTCCTTGGAAATTGAAAGCAATTGGCTGGGGTCTCTTTGGTATATTGCCTGAAGGCCTAGGAATGAATGGGAATAATTGCTCTGCCCAGAAGTGGGAGGTCTCTCTCTCTCTCTCTTTTTCTAATCTTTTCCAGGTGTGGTCCCTGATCTCTACCTGTGGTGCAGCTCAGAGCAAACTTGCAACTTAAACCTTCTTTTCTTATGCTAAATTCTTCCTTTATCCTACTCAACTGGCTAAGGACAAAAATGCCAGCCTAGCATCCAGTTCCTCTCATTACAGTTCATGGCTATTCTTACAAAGCTCATGGTAGGCTCTGGAGGGAAAGCATGCAAAGTGGTCTCATGCCTACCTAAAGTCAGAGACATCTGACACTCCAAGATTGGACCCCACAAGGGGATTCCCTGAGGGATGCTGGGGACCTCAACCCCTTAAAAGGGGATACTCTTGGCAGAGGTTCTGAGGTCTAGTACTAACACCTTAGAATTTTCTCTCAGAGTTGCAATGTATTTGGCTCCAATATTGTTTGGAATCTGAAGTTTACTGTTGAATGGGAAAGTGGGATAGCATTGGAAGATTGCAGGTTTTGTGCTGTGGTTCTAAGCAGGGACTTGGTTAACCTGTGACGTTCTCCTTTGGGGCTGTTTGGTCCCAGTGTTCTTTGGGGTCTGGGGAGGTTTGGCCTTTAAAAATCAAACTGCCATGGAGACTGCTTTACAAGTAATTTTGATTCACAGCCTTCATTGGATTATCTATTGTGGCAAACAAAGTAAAAACAGCAAGCTTGTGTTGCTGTATTATGGCTAAGGTTCCAAGCTATTGGATTTTCATTTATTTGTGTGTATACACAAATGTGTATATTTGTATGTACACTTACTATTATATGTTGTGACTACCAAATTGGCTTACAAGTAAAAGCACCCAAAAAATAAGTAAATAATTCTGAGCAATTTTCAAGTTCATATGACTCAAGCATAACTTTACTAAACAAGCTGGTTTTAAAATTATTGGTAGAAAAACATATAAAATTGCCTTCAAAACTGTCAGCATACATTTTGTCTGAATTTTGTCTTTGCTAGATATTTTAACATTTCAGTTTTTGGCATAGACGGCTGTAAAACTATAAATCCATTCAAAACAAAATGATCTTGGTTTGTGCATTTGTTTTGATAATGAGAGTAATTTATGACAAAAATATTTTGGGCCCCAAAATCACTAAGCTGAAGGGAAAATTCAAGCTGGGAGTGCTTAGACAAAACTGTCTTCCATTTTATTTAAAGTCACTCCTCTGCTGTTAGAAGAACATTTTCAGTGCTACAACAGAAATAGCATTTGAACATACATTTTCTCAGCAAGGCAAATTTACTTCTATAGAAGGGTGTGTCTCACAGATGGAGCAATGGGAGAGCACCACGAACAAAGGAAAGCAGAGGTTTTTTAGTACTAATGCAGTGGGTTTCTACTACTGTGTCCTTTCTCCATTGGCAGGAACTGGACTGCACAATCTAACCTGGTCCCAGTTGGCTAATTTGAAGTGTGCATGGACGGGGTTATACTTGTGGGAAAAATAGTTTTGCCAGGAAGGCCTAATGTAGCAAGAGCGGTAATTTGCAGAGTGAGTAGGATGTGGGCCCTCACTATAGATAAGGACTGGCTGGGAAGTTGCTTACTGAGACCAGGGCAGGGAGACACAGAGAGTAAGGACATCTGGACTCAAAAGCAGGGAACAAAGAACAAGGAAACTTAAGCTAAACCTTTGAAGAACTTCTTACCGTATTTAACATCTACTCATTGAAATAAATGCATCTCTGATAGCCTCCTTTGGAAAGGTTAATCAGGAAGGATGTAACCATTTGTTCCTTACCTACTTGTGATCTGGAAGCTCCCAAGCCCCCTCTCCACTGTGAGTTGTTCCCCCTTTTCTGACAGAACCAATGTTCATTTTACATATGTTGATTGCTGTCTCATGTCTCCCTTGTTAAAAGTGGAAGAATTGAGTACAATGAGTGCAATAAATGTTTTAGGTAAATTTTTGCATAAATTAAAATCTTAAACTTATTTTTGACATTTATTTAATATCTGGATCATTTATGATTAAGAAAGCATTGAAATATGGGAAAATATGTTTCTAAAAATTTCAAATTGTTATCTCAAAATTTCTTGTTTTTTCAGGTTTAACTAAAGTTTTAGGATAAGAATTCTGGTTAACACATAATTCTGTATAAAAAAATGTGCCAAAAAGGATTATATTATTACTTAGAAAAAATAATTTTTTCTAATTCAGAAGTTATACAACAGTTCAAATTACAGATTTAAAAAGGTTATTTATGGAACAATGTAGTAAGGAACCATTAAGAAGAGGGGAAAACTGTGAAAAAAGCTTGGATGCTAAAACATTTTTTTAAAATCCAGTAGGGAATTGGAGACATTTGACTAATTAACTCTTTCAAACTTAAAGCCTTTAGTCAAGTTATCATTTCTTCCATTTACCTGGAATTTTTAAGCTATCTTTGTTAGGGCCAGAGGAATTAGTAGAGCACACTAGTTTTGTTTATTTATTTATTTTTTTGAGATGGAGTCACATTCTTGTCGCCCAGGCTGGAGTGCAATGGTGCGATCTCAGCTCACTGCAACCTCTGCCTCCTGGGTTCAAGTGATTCTCCTGCCTCAGGCTCCCAAGCAGCTGAGATTACAGGTGCCTGCTGCCATGCCCAGCTAACTTTTTGTATTTTTAGTAGAAACGGGGTTTCACTATGTTGGTCAGGCTGGCCTCGAACTCTTGACCTTAGGCAATCCACCTGCATCAGCTTTCCAAAGTGCTGGAATTTCAGGCATGAGACACCACACCCAGCTCACACTAGCCTTTTAACCTTAAACTAACTTTTTGGATTTTAGGCTTCCTGATACGTTAAATGTGTTAAGTATACTCTCATAAATAGAATTTAAGTGATATTTCTCTCTTGTTGCCTAACTTGTCCAAAATTTGTAAACTGTTTGTGAATATTCTTAATTAACGGCAATGTATTTATTTTGTACAGTCTAGCAGGGTCACTAGGGCTGCTCAGGGAGAGAGGACCCAGAAACCTGACATGCTGGCAAAAGGGTAAGAAATTATTTCTAGTTAGTCTCTGACCTCTTTCTCTCTGTGCAGACTGGTTAAATGAAAAGTAAAAGTCAATATTTATTTCTTCTGTAAAGTTTTAATGAATGAAAAAATATTCATGAGGTTAAGTTATAGCCAATATGGTGTGCTTTGTGTGTCTTGTCTGTATAGTTTTGTCAAAAGAAGGAGTACCTTAGGATATAATGCAGGCCTAGGACCTATATGCTTGCTTTTTAAGCTGGCCCAACAAAATGGTCAGTAACAAACTTGGCCACAGATCCTCATCTGGTTTCCTCTCCTTGGGAACCTGACATGTAACCATATGGCAATACTTTTAGTCTCAGCTATTTTACAATGGTGACTGTCTTCTGGTGCTTAGTCAGTTCCTGGGAGGGGGCCACAAAATCAGATAAGGCAGTTTATCAATCTAGGTAGTACCAGCTGATCCATTAAGGGGAAGGTTTACATCATACTTTAAGCACTGATCTTGAGAGTAGTTTAGGGAGGGTCAAAATGTTGAACGCTTTATCTGTGTGACTACTAAGCCATGGTTTTGAATCTTATGAATAATTTCATCATCATATGTAGGACATTTACCAGTAATTTGATTTACCCAGTATGCTGCTCTGTCTTGTTTGTACCTCCAGATCCTCTTGTTCTTTTAGTTTCACTTTCTCCTATTTTCTCAAATGGTATAACTAAAAGCTGTGCTATGTGTTCCCCAGGCTCAGCACTCCAGGGAATGAAAGAAGACACTACAACTTGAATTTCCCCTATAAAGTCTGCATCAGTAACTCCTATGTGAATTCTAACTCCTGGAGCAGTAACACTAGATCTTCCTAGAAGTAAACCCACAGTTCTTGGGAGTAAAGGGCCACAAACTTCTCTAGATATTTTTTGCAGTGGCTCTCCTGGTAAAATACTTACCTTCTGAGAGCTGCACAAATCTACTACTGTGTTCCCTGCTGTGGCAGGGAGCAAGCATTGCATAGGGATAAGGAAATAGTTCATACTGGATAGGCTCCAGTTTGGATCAAGGCCCAAGGTGGCCCCTCAACCCGTTTCCTGAAATCAGATCTATTGGAATCAGGCACTACGAAATAGCTACATTCTTTAACAATCCTAGCACAAACAGAAACTCAGGTCCATACTGCCTGATGGCCTGTCTAAACTCCTTCAGCAATTTGAAGGGAAGGGGTTCAAAAACAACCCATATTTGACCCTGTTTGTCTTGAGGGTGTACAAAAACTGGAAATTCCATGCCTCCACCTCTCTCTCTTTTCTCACTTGTTGAATTCTGGCCTGGATGAAACCAGTTACTGCAATTCTAGGAGTACAAATGCCTGAACTGGTTACTATAGTTCTAGGAAATCAAACACCAGCAGAAACAGAGGTAGAAATATCAGGAAGACCTGATAAGGAAAAGCTGTGCTTTTCCTCATTTCACTTTTCATCTTTTTGCTCTATAATTTCTTTACATACTTTATCACACTCCTCCTCTCCTGAATCTTCTCCAGAATCATCATCCTTCTCATTGATCTGAGGCAGCTCCAGGGCAAAACACACCAAAGCCCAAATAGACCACACCAAATAAGCCCTGTGTTTATTTGATTTTTATCCCATGTTTCCCCCATATGACAGAGCTTCCCCCAGATGCCCCTGGGAGATTTTTTCAAACATCCTCAGGCCAACTCCAAGCTCCCCCAGCTCACCTTAGGAGATTTTCTTTCTCTAATATTCTCAGCCTAACCACTCTAATGTTCTCCCTAACTCACCTGGGAGTCTTCCCCCCCCACCCCCACTCCCTGCCCCCAGTTAGGTTCTCCCTAACTACTAACCTGGAGGCTTTTTTCAAATGTTCCCAGGATATCTTCTGAGCTCCTCAATTTGCTCCGGGGATTCTTTCCAAATGTACCCGAGATACCTTCAGCTTAGCCTCTCCTTTCTTTGTTGCTCTGGCAACTCTTCACCCTGGGTTTGAGTCCCCACACTTGGGTGCCAGTTACTGAGAACCAGCTCAGTTGGGAGATCCTCACCCAGGCAGTCTGAAGGTATTGAGAGAGGCTGCCACCCAAATAGCATAACAAAGTGGATCTATCCTGGGGACCAACAGCCTGAGAGCCTGCAGGGCTGACAGCTCTCCGAACTGAAGGTCCTGAGCAGAGAGTCATCCATGAATTTATTTGCTCTTTGACAGGTGACTTTTATTAATACACAGGTGTTGTACATAAACACATAACTCAGGAATATAGCAAATAGGCAGCTGTTATCTGCTTACCATTAATTACAAACTAAAAGTAACTTCTACAGGGAGCCATGGGGTCAGGATAAACTTAATGTTTCTCAACAGATACTTAACTCTTTCACATTTGAATTGAAGAGGCATGCTTTTGGCCACCTGAAAGATATGAAAACATCCTCACCCTCCCCACACTAGGAGATGAAACTCCTGTGAGGGAATGAGGGATGGGCTAATTACAAAATGGGCTGATTGGCTTTGGGTTTTCTTGCAATTAAATGCATGGTAGAAGCACTGCATTGTCTTCTCCCTTACTATCTTCCTCCGCTTGGGCACCCAACATCCAGTATTAAATAGCACTCTTAATTTTGGGGATCTGTCTTTGCTTCAGATGTGCCTGATTATTAAGCCATAAAATAATGGCTTTCCTGGCCCTGTTTCTCTGAAGTCTCCACCTTGAAGCCAGTACTCCAATTAAGAAACTGGCAAATAAAAAATCTTACAAATGCTGAATATTCTGTGTGTTTATATATATGTAAATATATATATTTATATATATATAATATATTATATTTATATATTTATAAATATGTTTATATATTTATTTATATCTTTATATATTTATAATATATTTACATATTTATAAATATATTTATATATTATATGTGTGTGTGTGTTGTGTGTAATGTTTATAAAAAGGGGTCTAATTAATTGTCTTAAAAATTAAGTGCTTAAATCACATATTTTTTGAAGGAAATATAAAAGCTGTATTGCCTTTTATTTCATGTGACTTTAATTATTCAAAAAATAAAAATAGTCTTAAGAGATCATTGGTAAAATGCATAGGTCATCAAAATGTAAATAGGTGGTCTAAGTCATATAAGTCAAATACTAGGTTTGCTAAATGTTTCAAGGTTGTAAACTGCCTGCTTTACAATTTAGCAAGGCCTGGGGCATACAAAATTAACCACATCTCTAACTATGCTGGAAAAAGTCAGATTTTCTCTGTGCCTAGTATGTAATCAAAGAAAGTTACTAGCTTTCACACAAAAGTAAAAAATTTCTAAAATATACCATCATAATTTGTAGTTTAAACTACTACAATAAATTTACATGCATGATGTGTAAAACAGCAGAATGTGTTCTAGCAAAATAGTATATGAAGCCATGGAAATGTAAAATGTAAATTTTGCCTATTCATAAAGGATTGTCTTATATTTGATAGGAAAGCTGAAGTTTTAAGAAAGTTATAGAAAGATTGTAAAAATTTATCTTGCAAAATTCCTTTGTGTTAATATTAACTAAATTCAAAAGAGTATTATAGGGTCTTTTCATAAATTAAGTGCTGAAATAAAAACACAGCAAGGTTGTCATAAGACACTATTCTGTCCTTTAGCAGAAAGGTTACAAAAGATTGGTGAAGATTTCACCTTATGGTTAAATTAGTTAAGATTAGATGGAATCCTCTATAAAGTCTCACTAAAATATTGGGGTCAACATTAAGAAATGAATGCAAGGGTAAAATTTGGCTTTGAACTGGATTTTTATGTAATAGTAAAGGCTAATGAAAGGTTTTTGACTTTTGAGTCATCATTTTGGCAAAATAAATAATTTCTAGAAATCTGAAATTCTATTTCGTAACATCAAGTGTTTCAAACCTCTAACATATTTAACAGGTTTCCCAAAATCAAACATCAGTTTCAAAGCTGTCTTTCTGTCAATCTTCCTTAGGTTACATTTTAGTGAGTAATACTAATATATGTTCCAAAATTGTATGGAATTTCTAAAATTCTAATGTCTAATTATATGCTATAATTATGGTTATTATGTTAAGTTATTGTAAACCACAGAATAACCAAATTGCCTTGTATAAAGCTGCTAACCAAGTAGAACAAAAAATTAATACCAAGAAAATGCTTTGCCAGTCTTTCATATTAAATCAGCTGATACAGAAATTGTTTAAATATACAATTTGAATAAACACCCCAGTTAAAGTTAAATTATCTATGATAACCCATCATTTATCAGTGCTATGCACTTCATTTGGAAAAACAACTGGCATTCAAGAGGATATAAGTCTAATGTTAATTAAGCATGGGCTCACAGAGAGAGGATTAGGATGACTACCTTGTTTTTCCTGGGTCCTGAAAGCATTTATTATTAAATTTTCTGCATCCCTGAAAATTTAATGACTCATCATCTGACAGCTAATTTTTATGCAGATAATTTTAAGAAAAGGAAGACCAAAATTTAAATAGAAATTCTAAGTCATAGGTTAGATTTGTTGATACATGAAAGCATCTTACCCATTATTACTTAAGAAAAGCAGTGGCAATAGCTCTTTGTTATACTTTTTAATAGATACAAAATATAATAATCTTTAACCATGATTTATTTATTTATCAATGCCATGAAATTTTGTCTGGTTTCTGGAGAAGTTTTAAGAATTAGGCAGCTGGCTCCTGACCTTGGAAAGTTAGTCTCATTACTCTGAATTCCAGCCACTTCAGTCTGACTCCCTGTACAATAAGGAAGAGTTATATCCTGATAGTACAGCAGTGATATCAAACAGTTTGTGAGCATTATCCAGGAAGAGGAGATACTCCACTTTCACTGTCCCCAGAGTGCTAAAATCTTTTTTGGCTTCAAGAGGCACTGAAAGAAAACACCTCAGGTAATCACAAAAATAGCATTCAAGAAGAGGTAAAGGTGACTCTGCTTATTGCCATGACTAAATGAAATAATGTACATAAAGCACTTTACTCAATTCCTAGTCCATAAGAGATTGGGCATTACATGTTTCTTTTCTAATGGGGTTAGGGCATTTGTTTCATCATTAATAAGGTGTTTATATTAATGTTAATATGTGTTTTTCTAATGAATAGGCAATGCCTGAAATGACACAGTCTTTCATGTTTTTATTAAGTGGTCACCAATTTAAAATATTGCCTCTTTTAAAATACTTATGTTTGCTAAGTACCAACATTATGTTTCATTTATGCCAGCACTCCATAGGAGATGTGAAATATAAAAAGGGCTCTATGTCTATACTTTAGATCACATGTCAAATGAGACACAACTTAAATAGAGAAGTCATTAATGGATGTGGGAATATACTACATGTCAAGTTGGTAGATGAATGTGATTATTTTATTGTGGCTAAGTACATGCTTTTACTCTCATGAAGCTCTATTCTAGTGAAGGTTCTGAAACATTGAAAAAGTAACCTATGCTTTCTTAATCCACTTTATTATTATTTGCTTTATAAAACAGAAATACTACTGTTACCTACCCAGTAGTGTTCTGAGGTTTAATTCAATCATATATATAAAGCAGTTAGCTTTTAAAGAATGTTGAGAGATGTGACAGTTTGAGGGTTCATGTGAGTTGAAATGGTTTGGCTGTGTCCCCACCCAAATCTCATCTTGAATTGTAGCTACCATAATACCCATGTGTCATGGGAGGGACCTGGTGGGAGGTAATTGAATTATTGGGTGGCTTTTTCCTGTGCTGTTCTTATGATAGTGAATAAGTCTCATGAGATAGGATGGTTTCATAAAGGGCAGTTCCCCTGCACATGCTCTCTAGTCTGCCACCATATAAGACATACCTTTGCTCCTTCTTCACATTCTCCCATGATTGTGAGGGCTCTCAAGCCACGTGAAACTATGAATTCATTAAACTCTTTCCTTTATAAATTATCCAGTCTCAGGTATGTCCTTATAGCACCGTGAGAATGAACTATTATGTGAGTGAACATGAACTTTGCTGACTGATGAGTAAAGAAGTAGGCAGTATTTTCATCAATGCATCTCTCATTCCTTCCCTCAATTCTCATTCCCAACTGCTACATTCCCAGTATGTTGTCAGTCTCGAGTTTGCTCCTTGGTTATTAAGAAATTCATCAACTTCACTTCAGAAACCAGAGATAGGAAATAGATAAAAGTAGAGCTCATTTTACTGTGCAGTATTATTCTCCTTTTATCTACATAGATTTCAGGTTAATCATCTTTGTCATCATCATCTTCTTTTCATGTAGTCACTCTGATTTTTCCTAGAAGGCTCTTGTCCAATGATTTTTTTTGCTTTTCTCAATGGGCTATGTACTGCCATATTGCCTCCCTGTTAATTGGTTATAGACTTTACATGTATTCTAATTTATTTGCCATATAATAACTCACCTTTAACAATAATTAATGTAGGACAATTTCTACTGATTGAAATGCAAAAAAAAAATAGATAAAGTTAGAAGGCAAATGTGTCTACTAATGGAGTTTAAATCCCCTGCTAGACAAATTATGTAAGTGATTTTATTATATTTTATATTCATCCCATTGACTAATATTACACATTTTTATAGAAAATTCCACAAATATTGAACAAAAGTACATTGGTAAGAAAGGGATTGTATTCTGTAACTCAACTCAACTATGCTTTAGGGACATTATATTTCAAATTTTCTCATTTAATTATATAATAAAAATGTTTTGATCAAATATTCATATATGGAGACTGCTATAGAATTTGGGGATATAGGTAAAGATGAGTTAAGCATGCATTTCACATGCATGATTTTTAAACTCCAAAAATTGTCTGTTGTTTTCTACCTAACCTAAAATTAATTTCTAAATATACTTTGAACACTGGATATTTAACAAGTAAGAATATTAAAATCCCAAGTAGTATAGACTATTGAGGTTGAGGTGGCTCTAAATGTTTGTTATATCTCATTCTTATCTCATATCTCATTCTTATCCATAATTTTGCTTCATAAATAAAAAGATGGAAATTCACAAAAAGTTGAAGTCTTAGGGTTTAAAATGGATGATTTTGTAAAAAGGGAATCCTAAGATTTTATGCCTACCAAGGCAGAATATACACTTGAGAATATATATATATATATATATGTATATAATATATATTATATAACAAGTATTATTTATATATTATATTATAATGTTATATATTTTATATATGATATATAAAATAAGTATTTTATATAAAATAAGATATATTTATATCTCTATATAATAAGTATTATACTTTATATCTTGTTCTTGTGTTAAAATCAATAATCAGGTATCCAATTTACCCAAAGACTAAGGATTGTTAAGGGAAATGACAAAACATAGAGTCACACAGCAGAATATAAATCTCAGATGGACTCCTTGTTAGTTCTATGTTGGACAAGTTTTAAAACTTTCTTCATCTCAGTTCTGTTTCTTCATCTGTTCACTAAACATAATCATACTTTATCTGTCGATCTATGTATCTATCGATCTATCTATCTATCTATCTATCTATCTATCTATCTATCTATCTGATTACCTGAGGTTTAAATGATAAATATGATTCTATACAAGTATTATGTACTCAAATAGTATGAGGTTCCTCTAAAGGAGAGTATTTTAGCTATAATATAGGAACATTTTCAAAGCATTAACCCTCACACAATATTAGTATACTGCTGATCAAGCAAAGTGGATCACTGGAAAGTCAGAAGGAGAGTTTGTAAACTAAACTTTATAGCTTTAGATTTTGCTAATTATATTTCTACATGGTTCCTCAAAATTATTTTCTCTACTATTGTCCTAATACCTCTTATTTGAGGGGTCATCAGAAAGTTGTTTATCATATAGTTTATAATAACACTAATGAGAATTTGTTTGTTCAAAAAATACTTATTTTGTGTCTACCTTTTTGCTAATTTCCGGGGCACATACTGTGAAAGAATGCTTTAAAAACAAACAAGCTATATGTCTTTTTGGTACAGTTTTAAAACCTGTAATTTAAATAGATCCCTAATGGTTTCACACAACATATTTCACTGAAATCTAATAATAACCATGTCAGGTGCCTGTTGTAAATATTGAGACAGTTTTACTGATGGGAACACTAATTATCAGAAAGCAGAAGAGTTTCTTAACCTTGCCTAATAGTTCTAAATCTTGTACCAACAGCACACTTCCTAACAGAAAATGTATATTTTTTGCAACTTTTAGAACATGGCACACCCAGGTTGTGGGTTTTCATGACAAATTGTCAGCAGATATTAGCTCTTTATTGTGTTTAGGGCTTACCTCTGTTACCAAACCATCTGTAGTTTTCCTTTTTCCATACTTGCCATTTCCAATAGCCTGGATCAGGTCTCCTTTTCCATTAGTGCATATAATTGAGAGCTGACTTGCAGTAGGAGAAAGCCTACATTGAACCATTTTCTTAATCTAAAAAAATTTCTTTCACCCTTTTAATTTTCTGCTTATTGTTTGAGCTAGAGAATAATAAATGCTTGATTACTTGTTCTTTTATAGCTGCAAGTATTGTCTATTTCTAGAAAACAGCTATTTGTATATTACATTTTACAAAAGATTAGATCTATCACCTCATTACCTGAGGAGTACGCCTCCATACATAATGTTTATTTCACAATCTTTCCTCTATCCTACCTACTTCAATTATCTTTCTCCCCTTCTGATTGCTTGGCATGTATTGCCTGAATTACTAGGCCATGAAATGTTCTTTTTCCTATAACTCAGTCTCTGACATTTCCAAATCTTCCTTGTGAGAGATATCAAAAAGGAGCACTTCATTTCTTTATAGAATTAGTAAGATGTGTGGCCTTAATTGCAACCTTTTTTGCTAATTAAAATGCAGTAGGAATGCATAGGTAGAGGTAATGTCTGAATTTACTGCTGGAAATATTCATGACTTTTAAATTTTATGCTTTTGAAGTTGTACTTTTTTGTATACTGAAATATATACAAATATATTGAATCCTGTTGCACAAAACAATGAAGGTGGAATAAAATTCTTTTATTATTCATTGCCATTTGTAGAACTCTACCATAGTGATTATATTTTGTCATTGTAATTCATTAAGAACAAGAAAGAGATTTCTGATTCTTACTAAATTTGTTCTGGTTGTGTTTTACTTGGACAACAGAATTGCATCCTTAAAGCACTAGCTCACAATTTCTACAGATTGGAAACTGAATAAGCTCAAATGCTTAGGAATAGCATCTGAAGATATATGCGATTATTTTTACATAGCAAGTTGAACTCTGTCCATTCACAAAGACCAACTACATATATTAAAAAACAATTTGGTCAAAGTAAGGCTTTAATTATACATAAATGTGATTTAATTCTGATTGCCTTCTTGGTATTAAAGTTTTGAAATGGGAACATCTGTCTACAGAATATTTTCTAACATATAAATAATATTTTGGTTACTACTGATGATATACTTTCTCTAAAATGCTTGAATGATCATAGAAGAATATAAATTCTATGAGACGGAAGTCCCCATTGCATAGGGAGATAACTGCTCTATCAACTCACCTCAGAGTTTCAAATTTCTAAGGTTTTACTATCTCTCTCGTGGTACTTTTTAGTAGGCTTCATCTTTTTCTTCCCTCTAGCATTTATATGAAAACGAGTATATTCTAAAATATGCCAATGTGAGTAATTGAACTTAATAACAAAGGGCATGACTTGACATGCAAAGATACTTAGATTATCTGCAAATAGGCACATCTTTTTTTAATGATAGTAGTTCCAAATGTATTATTTCTTGGATGACCAATTTAATCTAAAGGAGGTTATCAGGACATCAGAATCACTTATTTGATCATAAGAATTGAAATCTAGATAAAATAAATTTGATTAGAAGGAAAAGGTAAGAAAATGATACAAAAAGCATCCAGAAAAGAGTATTTCTGTGTAAACAGGTGAATCAATAGGTGGCAATTTAATACACAAATTCACATTTTTTCCAAGAGTGACCTTGTGTATATGGATACTAAAAAGGAAGTAACACTATTGCTTCATTTATTTATTTATTTATTCCAAATAATTTTGTTAAGCCCCATTACATAGCTGACTCACTGTTAGACACTTGGTTTGAAAAGTGAAAGCGTTAATACATTTGCTTAACTTACTAGTAAAGTTACACACACACACACACACACACACACACACACACACAGAGAGAGAGAGAGAGAGAGAGAGAGAGAGAATTACGTATTCTATAGGAAAGAAAGGTAACAGAAAATCTAAACCACCTTTCAACAATAAATTAGCAAAAAGGAGGTATTTTACTTACACAATTTTAAGAAAAAAGTAACATGTTCTTCAAATAATGAGTCAAAAGAATGATGCAGATAACAATGACTTATGCTCTAGATGTGAATTTTATGTTTTTTTTATGACATGGTTTTGTATTTTTTTTGAATTATGACAGGAGAGTAAAAACATTCCTTTTTTCTTTACTATGGAAAAAATTATGAAAGAGAAGTCTAGAAAATCTTGTTTCAAAACTGTTACTAACTTCCAGTTTCAGTCTTGACCTATAAAGAGCATAGAAATCAGAATTTCTGTAATTACAAGAAAAACTAGACAAATGGAAAATGAATGGCTTTTCCAGGGTCCATTAGAAAACTGGAAGGAAACTGAGGAGAAACACACACACACACACACACACACACACACACACACACACACACACAAACACTCATGCACATCATCTTCAATCAGCTACAGCCCAAAGACAAAGGAAAACATCTTGAAAGAAGCCAGAGGAGATAAAACACTTCTTGTTTGTAAAGGAGCCAACATTGGAATTACAGTAGACTTCTCATCATAAACCACACGAGCAAAGAGAGGGTGGAGAAAAAATTTTTTAAATATTGAAAGAAAAATAAACAATGTAGGATTCTGTATTGTGAGAACTCTGAGGACTAGAGATTTTCATTATCATTATCGAAGTTTTCCAGATGAAGAAACTGAGGCACCAGTAAGTTTTCCAAAGTCATATTAGTAGTACGTGTTAGGGTTGCAGTATGAACCCAGGCAGTATGACTATAGAGTACATGTTCTTATCCATTATGCTGTACTGACTCAGTCCATTTATTTTTATCATAACATTTATGTGTTTTATAACATCTGTGTGTTTCTATGGCAACCTTGATAACTAGATTATGAGTTTTGCATTAAATAAAAGAACAGATAGTCTTTGTTAATAAGTAAAAGAACAGGTGAATGGGAGTAACTAAACTTTGGCATAATGAAATATATCTGTCTTCAGTTCTTTCGGATTTCAAATTACTACATGGGCTGTAGCATTTAAGTAAATCTAAAGTCTAAATAGTTTGGATGATTTTGTAATCTAGACCATATTTACTTTAACCAACTACTAAAAATGTTTTCAATCAAATGATTAAGATTTTGCTGAGAATTCATTGTCTCTGTACTGAGGGAAACCTTTGGTGATGACTCTGTTGCGGCTTCAGCACTGGGGTTGTGGCAATAAGCCACACTACTGAGAATCTGTGAAATATCAGGACATGACAAGCTAATATTTTCTTCTAAGTGCAAGTTAGTAACTGCAAGAGGAGAAAGAAGACCTATACATGATGGACTTAGTATGAGGAACATTCTCTCACAGGATTCTTTATTATTTTTTAAATTTCTGACTGTATTCATTGAGGGATAGACTTCTACCTTGATAAAATTAATCAGCTATGCTTTTCTTTTTAGAAGAACACATGATGCTATTGCTAATTAATTTAGAAAGTCAGTGAAATTGTTCTGTGATTTTTTGTTTTAGGCTGAAAAAATACTATTGAAAATGCCTATCAATGGTCCTCTGTTTGCCAGGCATTTTAGAAGTCCAGAGCAAACAGAGATAAGCAAGGGGACATTCTCTAGATTCAGAGTGCTGGTGGTCAGCCTACAGATATACAAACAAATAAACAAAATAAAGTGTTCAAACTATTAAACATATTGTACTAAAGATCTATAGGCAGTATGGACTGGCAAGCAAATTTACCTTGAAGATTTAGCTTGAGGATCTCTCAGTTGTATGTATCACTTCCAAAGTTTAGCATGTTGCCTCCAAGAACAAAAAAGAAGCACTACCTTGGCCACTCTCTGACAGCCTGAAGACTTCCCCAACCTGGTGATTATACTGTAAGCCAGTGGTTCGCAACTAGGGGACAGTTTTTCTTCTCAGATAGTGTTTGCCAATGTCTGGAGACATTTTTGATTATAGTAACCAGTGGATCAGGAGTTCCACTGGAATCTAGTGGTAGTGGTCAGGACTCTCTGCCATACATTTTTCAGCCCTCTATGACAAATGATTCTTGAGTTTAAAATGTGAATAGTAGTGTGGTCCAGGGACAATAAGAATGTGAGCAAACTCTGCTCATCTCTCTAGAGAAAAAGGGTGATATAGTTTGGCTCTGTGTCCCCACCCAAATCTCATCTTGAATTATAATCCTCAAGTTTCACAGAAGGGACCTGTAATCCCCATGTGTCCAGGGAAGGAGGTGATTGGATCATGGGGGAAGTTTTCCCCATGCTATTCTTGTGATAGTGAGTGAATTCTCACAAGGCTTGATGGTTTTCTAAGCATGTGGCATTTCCCCTCCTTGCACTCCTCTCTCCTTCCACCTTGTGAAGAAGGTGCTTTCTTCCCCTTTCACCTTCCACCATGACTGTAAGTTTCCTGGGGTCTCTCCAGTCATGTGAAACTGTCAGTAAACTCTCCTTCCTTTATAAATTACCCAGTCTTGGGTGTTTCTTTATAGCAGTGTGAAAATGGACTAATACAGAGATGAAGGAAGAGTGATTTAACAACTAAGACTAGAGAGGACCTGGCCAATCTACTTGATGCAGCTGCCTCCTCCCCACCTCAAGAGAGCCTGAATCTAAATCTATTTTCTAATCAACTAATATGTAAACCAATCTCTCAGATCTCACAAGTTCCTATGTGCTTATCCTCCATTTAATTCCACTACTTTATACCATCCCTTCATTTTTTGTTTTCATTCTGATGTTTCAAATTCTATAAAATATATTCTAGGGATTCATATATTTTTATAAATTATTTTTGATTAGGTAATTAATTTTCAGATAATTCTTCTAATTACCGTGAGAAACATTAATCACTTTTGTATATTCAATTTAATAATAAATTTCTTTGACTATTTAATTTTTTAAAATAGAAAGTCCTCTTTTGCTTTGGGTTGATGCCAAAGTATCAATAAACAATTTAATTTTAAAAGCAGATGGAAGTTATCTACCATTAAATAATCACCACTGCTAGAGCTGTATTAGCAAATTCTTATTTCAATTTCTATATTCACTTTCAAAATTTATTAGGCATTTGGATTTTCAAAGAACTGAACAGGCAGATATTCAAGATTTTATGAAGATTTATAACTTTCATTAAATATATGTTTGGAACTAGTGCTTTAATAGAAAAAGCTAGACTTTTTAATTTTTGAAACATAGCAATACAATGACCAAAAATAAAGTAGTAAAAAAAAATGAAAATTCTATATTTTAAAAAGTATTTAAAAACATAGAGTGATAGAAGTAAATTTCTTTCTTACTTCTATTATGAAAAAGAAGTAAATTTCATAGAAATTTCTGATTTCTATGCTCTTTATAAAAAAAATTATTATGTTTGTTAGAATCAAGTTACTAGAGTTAGCTTTATAGAACAAATTATATAACTTCTAGCAAGAGAAAGGACATAGCATATGAAGAAAATAAAAAAGAAGGAAGAAATTTAAAAAGTGATGAAAATGAGAAACGAGACAAATGAAGAGGGATGAGGTACTGGAGGAGGTGCAGGAGCATGGAGGCATCCCTGCAAACCATCAAGGGCTACCAGTTTCAGAATTAACAAAAATAAGCCTAGCATATTGTTTGATGAAAATGAAAGAAGTTGTAGAAACATTACTCTTCTTTTGAATCTATATGGCCTTTGAACCAATAATCTAATACAGAATAAGAATTAATATTACATACTTTGCTATCTAGGAACACTATACTTCATAACCCCCATTAAGATGATGGCACTGGGTCACTTGAATACAGATTGGGATGACAGATATGCTTTTGAATCCAAGCCTATTTTAGATAGTGACACATGACTGGCCTTCTGAGACATCATTTGGTCCTTTTCCTCTCTTTGCTTTCTATTATTTGTACATTTAAAGAGAAATTTCATTACAGATAGATGAGATGTGTGTGTTTTTTGTGTGTGCACTTAAACTCTTATTGCAAATATTTATGTTGTCAAGAAGTCTGAAAACCTATACACCCATAAGAATCAAAATATTACTTTGCAATTACAAAACTTGATGTAATTATGTAAAATGATTTCCAAAACAGTGAACTTTTATAGTAAATCTTTTCTATTAAAAAAGCTGTGAAGCAAAGTAAGCTTATTTTCTGTGAATACAGTACACTATTATAAAATAACTTCATCAAATTATCATGTAATAATAAACAAGTGTACTAATAAACAAACAAAACCAAAAATATTCTCACTTGTCTTCACCTTGTTAGATATTTAGAGTAGGCATTATCTCAGGGAAGCTTTCTCCAGATTCCATTTGTTGTTGCTACTGCTGCCGTTGTCTAAAATAAGTCTCACAGATTTTAATTTAATATTCATTGCATGATTATTTACCATTTATATTCCCTGACAGACAATTCTTGCAGAAGACAACAAATTCTATGTCTGTTTTGCACCCAGTAATTAACAGATGACAGGTGTACCATATACATGGGAATAGAATAAGTCCAGTGCAGCCTCTTAGAAGGTGGACAACTGTGTCATGTCATGTAACTTGCTTGCCTGGCCATGGTAACTCAAGGGTTAAATACTTTTTCTCTGTTATAACTTCAAATGTCTTACTTTCTGTGTTACTCCAAGATACCACAATGTGGGACAAACAGCTTAATCAGCCATGTCTTCAGTCTCTCTCATTGCTAATGAGGAAGCATTGCACACAAATATCAAATGATGATGGTTTATAGCCAAACCTGCTTTGATTAAAAGTGATAAAGCGAGACGGCTGGCTATGAGGTAGGATTTTCACTAGCTTTTATATTACTTTTACAAACGTATCTCCCAGTGTTCAACAGGATTTGTCTTACTAAACATTAGAAGATTGTGCTAATTAATAAACAAGTGAAGACAGCAGAAGGAATGAACTGAACATTAAATTGTCCTATTGAAGGCTTTAAATAAAATCTTCTCATACCATGAGGGGAGAAAGAATAACTTGGGCCACCCTTTAATAACACACAGCTATTAATACATATTCCTTTTATGGAATTATTTTTACCCAGACATATAAGAAGAGCCATTTGAAATTTATTTTTTTTAAAAAAATGGTACAAGAAATTGTCATAGCCAGCTCTGCAGAACAAGAACATTTTATGTTTTATTTTATTTCACCTTGTTTTATGCTCTTTGAGTTAGAATTTGTTAGCTCATTGTATTGTAAAATATACCTCTGTAGAAAACTATTATTGAAGTGCTTTGTCATTGGAGCATAGAAGCTGACATGCTGTAGGATTATTCTGCTAGCGATTTCATATGCAGGGCTCATTGGAGCCATGTCTATTTGTTCTGCTGACAAGCCAAAGACTCTAAGTTTTAAAAGAATTAAGTTAGATTTAACAACATCTCCCCAATCCCTAAAAAGAAATAAAATATTTAGAGAAAGCTCACAGTTTTAGGAAACTGCGAAAAACTGTCACTGGAAAAACCACTGCATTTTTACTTGATGAGGCGTCAAGCTGATGTGATAAACTGTTTATCTACAGGCCTATCTGCAGATGTCTTCTGGATTTGATAAAACCTATGAAACCTGTAGTGTTCATTGTGCCAGAGCAAGAAGTCATTTTGCTTTCTCAGAGAAATCTATGTGGGAGCACAGACTTTTGCATAGTTGATTGTCATGTGTGTCACCTAGGGATGAAAATGACAGGATGGACCCATGAGAGCTTTTGGATGAGACAGAGACTCTGGCAAGAAGCAAGAAGGTGGTTACAGAGGTTTGAGCAAGAAACCACAGAGGAGCAAGCAGAGTGATGAAAAGTCGTGTAATTGGTCCTGTAGGAGACAGAAAGAAGACGTTCATTATTGATGGAAAAGGAGAAGGTTGAATGGAGACCTAATCTTCAAGGAAGAGAAATATTACTTATGGAACAATGAGCACTGGCCTTTTCTGTTAACTGAGGGAATGGGCTAGAATTTTAGCAAGAAATATTTAGGGTAAGACTGGAAAAGAAATTTGTGCTGCAGTTTGGGAAACAAAGAATCCAGGCTACCAAGTAAAACTTCAGATTTTCCTCGTATAGAGATTTCTATATTATTCTGAAATGTATAGGTTGATCAACTCCAGCCGAAACTATAAATTTGTTTGTTTCTTTTTAAGTTTTATCCCAGCTTTTACCTTTGTATCACAGATTTCAGGAAGAAAGGGCTTACGTGTGGGGCAAGCCAAGAGGCTATAATTTCTTATATTTTTAAACAATTACCTAAATTGCAACTGCATAGAGTCAGAAAAAAACAAATACTGAATGATGATACTGGAACCACTCCATAGATAATATTCAGATTTCTAAGAATAAAATCGACATATATATGTTTGATATGTCTATAATATTTTAGTACCAATCCCAAAATAATTTAATTAATTTGAATATCTGCTTATGGAAAGTTCATTTCAAGTTCCTTTCTATGCTTGAATTTTGGTACATTAATTCTTCATGAAGGATATCACAAACCAGGAGAGAAAATACTTATTCAATAAATATAACACAATACAGTAATTTATGTATATGGGAAAGTTTTGAGGACAGACAGAAGAGGGATTTCTTTCTTATTATACTAGGGGAAGAATATGATCTTCCTCAAGGGAAAATAAGAACAGAAGTGACATTCAGTTAAATAATGGAATATAATCAGCCTTTTACCAATTGGAAAATAATGCAGTGGTTGGTTCAAGCTCAGGAAACACTACTTGTGAAAATTTGGGAAAGACTAGAGGCCTAAGATTTTTTGGTGATACTTGGATACCAGTGAGACATTAGCTGCATAAGCTGATCATCTGTAGCATAATTGTTGGGGGGAGGAAGAGAGAGAAAGAGAGAGAGAGAGAGAGAGAGAGAGAGAGAGAGAGAGAGAGAGAGAGAGAGAGAGAGAGAAACAGACACAGGACCAGAAATCTAAGTTGGGCATTGTTAGGAATATAGAATGATGTGGTAAAACTATTAGGTTTTATTCTGCAGGTCAGAAAAAAAATCTCTAAAATGATTGAGCATGAAAATGACAGACCCAGAAATGATTTTATAGAGATGACTGAAAAGGAGTGGGAGAAAATAAGAAATAGGCAGGAAGGACACAATCAAGTTACAATAACTGTCAGAAAGATGATGAGGATGGCTGGAACCAGAATGTTCAGCAGCAAGAGTGGTGGTGAGGTAAATATTAGAAAGCCAAGTAAGATATGTCAGTGCTAGAATCCATTAAATGTAGAAAAAGTAAATGATAATATTTTTCAGTTTTAAAATAATTTACATTAAATCATTTCTAATGTAGCTATGTGTATACCACACCCAGGGTAATATTGAGTATTAAGTTTAAGTTAACAAGATGAAATTTTTCTTTTTGTAGGTCAGATACCATTAAATATCAGAAATTTGATACATTTCACACTAATGAAACTAGATGTTAGGTTGCCCATTAAATCATGGGACTGGAGTGAAAGAGGTGAGAGATCATGAAAAAAGCATTAAATGTTGGGGTTCTGTTATGAGAATTCCAAAGCCAGTGTTACTCAAAAAGAGGCTGGGAGGTGGTATGCATAGTATGTGTACCAGGGGATCCATGCCAATGTGTAGGAAACATCTCATTACCCCCAAGTCAAATTAAATTAATTTTCTTCAGCATGCTCTTCACGGGACATGCAAGCCACTATTTAACATACACCATGAACCTGGCTCAAAGAAGTAAAGCGGGAGAAAATCACTAGTGTAGTTCTTCAGCACTGTTCTGGCCAGAATCTGTTGCAATCCAGCATTTCATATATATATATATATATATATATATATATATATATATATATTCCCCCCCACCCTTGTCTAAAAGAACACTGCCTATTCATTAAAAATTCCAGATTTTGGGTTTTTTTTTTTTTAATGTGAATGGGTCTTGCCCTTTCTTGATTAAAAAACACTATTTTTCTATATGTTGATCCAACTGTCTATCTGCTATTGACTAAGTTGTAGCCCCCCCATAATTTAAAGCCCTAACCTCCAGTGTGACAGTGTTTGGAAACAGATTTTAGGAGATAATTAAGGTTGAATACAGTCATGAGTGTGGGATCTTAATCTGGTGAGTCTGGCGGACTTATCTCTCTCTTCATGCTTCCAGAGACCAAGGAAAGACCAAGTAAGAATACAAGGAAAAGAAGGCCACTTACGAGACATGACTTAGAATTAACCAACCTGTCAATACTTCCAGCGTCTGGAACTATGAGAACATACATTTCTGTTGTTTAAGCATCCTACTCTGATAGCTAGCTATCATCCATCATCTATCTCTATCATGTCACATAAGGTAAAAACAAGCAAAACAAAACATACCATGCTTTACTTCCTGCTTCTCTGGTGAGGTGAGTGCCCTGGCATGACGGACTCACCCTACCTCTGATCCTGTACATGTTCTCCTCTCAGCCTTAAGGGTGCAATTTTTTGAATTCTTGGTGATGACCTTGAGCAGTAGGAAATAAGTAACTCCTACATGCTTAGCATTCCCACTAGACATATGGGTTAAGAAGAGTATAAGACATTAGAAAACAATAAGCTCAATCACAAAGTTAAAATAACAAAAGCAAAACAAAACACAAAATCTTTCAGTCCAGCTACCTATGACTTACAAATTGTAAAACCTTAAACCTGGTTAATCATTCTAAACCTCACTATGTTTCCCTAAGAAATGGAGACAGTCATTATTTGAACATGCACACCTGTGTGAGAATCACAGGCGACACCATATTCAACACACCCTCTTCCTCAGCTCTCCACTTTTTCTACAAACTATTCATTCAAACTATTCACTCAGCTCCCAGTCTATCTACTCCAGAGTGCCTTTTCAGGTGACTCATATCTGTTCATTTTCTGGCTCTTCAGATTGATTTCATACATCATATTTCATTTGAACTTCATGTTTAGTTTGAACTCAAAGCTTTTTTGCACTTCATATGACAATTCATGGAACTAATTATATATACATAATTAAATGTAATATATCGAATACAGAATATTATATATAGTATTATATAAATGTAATATATATAATAATACATGTATCTACCCACACAGACACACGCATGCTGAAAATACCGAAAATATTTTGTATTTAATGGGTAACCAAATAGGAAAGCCTCTGGCAATGTGAATTCGAAACATATTTCACAAGGTAACACTACTTGAATAAAAACTGGACATTTCTGATATAGTAGTGGTTTTGAAATTAAGGATGAAATAGGATAAACTGAAAATCATACTGAAAGAAAGAACTTATAATTCTTGCCAGACCCAGTTGACTACCCTATTACTTCTACTGATAATAATCAAAATGCAGTTATAAAACAAACAAACATCTTTAGTACATCCCCGACACAGCAGTAAAGTAAAAATTACTCTGGATAGAAAAGTAGCAATAACTGTCTCATCGCCTTGATAAGAGAACATCTGTTCTGAAAATTTGGCCCTGAGCAGAGATTAAAAGGAAAAATTCATTTCCTTTTCCTGAAATTTTGTGACCATGTATTAGTCCTGAGGCAGATAGATATCTCTAGCAAACTACCTGGATGACCCAAAATGCTGCAAGTAGCAAATTCAGTTTAAAATCATAACTCGTAGGTCTATAGTGATTGCAGAAAACTGAAAGAAAGAAAGAAATTTTTTTTTCAGGAAAAATTTTCATCAGAAGTAAAATATTTCAAATAATTCCTATAGACAAAGTAGAAAGCTAATTTTCATATTAAAATAATAAATATACAAGATAATGCTTTCATTAGTAAGTACCAAAAAGTTATACCTAGAATAACCTCAAACTCATTAAATAATGGATAGAAATAAAAAAAAATTTTGTTTATGTTCACTGGTTTCAATAAATAAGGCAAAGACAAAAATGTGGGCAAGGCAGTTTTCAGACTCTTTCTAGTAGAAATCTAAGAAACAAGAATATGTTAATTGAGATTTACATTTCATATAACTTTAACTTTAGACTAGATGCAGGTGAAGAGAGAATACATGATCTAGAGAAAAGCATAGGGTTTTGTACTGGGTGCTCTAACACATACATTATCTGTTGAACTACTTTCTTAACTTTTTCAAGGCTTGATTTCTGTATCTTTGAAATGGATATACTAATCAATTCATAATATTTCTGTGGCAAGTAATCCTATATATTTAAAAATATCTAAGATAGAAACTTGCAAATTGGAGGCACTTGTTATGTAAACAACCACTTAAAATTTAAAAACATATATTTTTATCATATCACCATCTTTGTTTTCTTGCCTTTGATGCACCAGAGAAATTGCAAAGACTTCTATTTTTCTTCTGAGATTTGTCCAACAGTTTATGTTTTAAGATTTGATAGAAACAATTGGCTGCCTGGCTTGTCATCAAGTTGAGTCACCTGTTTGCGTACTAACTAGTAATCAATACAGTTTAGTCTATAGCTACAGGATATTTTTAGAACTTTTTTATGAAATGAGTCATAATTACTCATAAGGGTTTAAAAATCTTTCGAAAATAATAACAAGCTAAGTGTTTGCCAGTTAGCAAGTGACCGTAATTCTATGAAATTCCAGCAGGTAAGCCCAAGGAATCCCAAGAGGTGGAGTATTTTTCAAGGGATGGCAGGGGCTATGAATGTAGGATACCCTGATTTGTCATTACTAAAGCTCTTGATAATGTTGAAAAGGTAACTCCATTTTCCAGCTATAGCCAAAAAAGGAAAGGAGAATTGCAAACTGCAGGTAGAGTGCATAAATGATTCACTCAAATTCTGGGCCCCTTGTAGGAACCGTGAAAGACGGCAAGAAGAGGAGGCAAATAAGTGAAGAATGATTGCTGTCATAACTAATCTTATTTGTCAACTTAGCTAGTCTACAGTACCCAGATATCTGGTAGAATACCAGTCCAGATGTTGCTGTTAAAATGAGATTATCATTTAAACAAGTGACTCTTTCTAAGGTGGTAAGCCTCATCCAATCAGTTGAAGGACTTAAGAAAAAAAGGACTGAAATCCTTTAGGAGCGAATTTTGTCACCAGACTGCCTTAGGATGTGAACCTCAAGATCAACTCTTGCCTGTTTCTCTTTGCTTCTAGACTTATAACTGGACTCAAGTCTCAGCCAGCCACTAAAAGTGATGTACAAAGTATAACCAATGAAGAAATGTGCTACACTCCAAAAGAACTACAAGATTTCTCCAATTTATATGGACAGAAACCTAGAGAGCATGTATGAGAATGAATATTAAGGATGTGAAATCATGATGGGATAAACATAAATTTGGATAATGCCAACTTTATTGTTATGAGTCCATGCTTACAATAATATACAGCTGTATATGTTCTGAATCAGCATGCAATATATGGTGCTATTTCTTCCATAGCCAGGATTCTTGTGTTCAGGTATCAAAGAGGTTGAAATGGGAGTGGTACTACTTACCATTACCTCTAGTGATGCACTCTTAAAATTTTTGCTTCCTGAGACATTATGCTTTGCTGACCTTGAGATCTTAGTTCCAAAGGGAAATGCTTCCACCAGGAGACACACAATGATGTAACAGAACTGGAAGTTAAGGCTGACAATAGACCACTTGGACTTCTCATGTCTCCAAATCAACAGGCAAAAAAGGGAGTGACTACACTAGCTAGGGTGATTGATCTTGATTACCAAGGGAAAATGGAACTAGTAATCCACAATGAAAGGAAGGAAGAGTGTGTCTGAAATACAACAGGTCCCTTAGGACATCTCTTTGTTTTCCCATACCCTGTGATTACGTTCAATGAAACACTACAAGGAAGCCCTTCAGGCAGGACTACTGATGGTCCAGACACTTCAGGAATGAAGGTTTGGGTTACCCCACCAGGAAAATAATCACAACCAGATGAGGTGCTGGTTGAGGAAAGAGGGAAAATTAAATGTGTAATGGTAGAGGGTAATTATGAATACTTGCTATGACAACATGAATACTTACAAAAAAGACTAATTGCCCTCAGTATTTCTTCCTTATTTTGTTATAATACATTTGTATGTCTGTATTTTTCATATATATAATATATATAAATATATATACATAAAGATAAAAAGATTTTATATACATATAAAATCTTTGTTTTCTTCATTCTTGTATCTCCTTATGTGTTGACTTTACATCACAGTTTTAAGTATTGTTAGTTTAATATTATAATATTTAAGTTACAAGATATTGAGAAGAGTGAACATAACCCAAGCATTCTGTATCCTCTTCTGAAAAAAAGGTTATACATTTTAGGTTGCATGCAAGATGGTTGTATCATGTTAGAAGGAAGTAGAACCCTGTTATGTTTCTATTTGGAGATTAAGTAGGTAAGGTTTAAGGAGATGTATATAAATTCTAAGTTGAAAAAGAGTGGACTTGTGATAGTTAAATTCATATGTCAACTTGGCAAAGCCATGCTATCTGGATATTTGGTCAAATACCAGTCGAGATGTTGCTGTGAAGATATTTTTTAGATAAGACTAATATTTACATAGAAGACTTTGAGTATATCAAGTTATCCTTTGTCTTAGTCTGTTCAGTTTGCTATAAGAAAGTTCCATAAACAGAGTGGCTTATAAACCAGAAACATTTATTTCGCACAGTTCTGGATCCTGGGAAGTTCAAGATTGAAGAACTATTTCCTGATTCATAGATGTCACCTTCTTTCTGTCTTCACATGATGGAAGGAGCCAGAGTCTCTCTTGGGTCTGTTCTACAAAGGCACTAATCTCATTAATGAGAGCTCTATCCTCATGACCTTTCGGAGAGAGAAAGAAAGATGAAGGAAGTAGTTAAAAAAATGAACATTATGCAGGAAATGCTGAAAGCATTGATACTCTAGAATATCAACTGAATTAATTATAATGCCACAGCCAAAGTAACTAGGAAATGAGATAAGAATTTCGTGAAATATTCTACTCTTTTAGTATATCAAAATTATACAGTGATCCTAATCTGCTCTATCAATTTTTATTTTAGGTGTCAATATTACCCATTTGAAATAACATATAATGCATTGTTGTGCTTTTGCAGATTATCTTAATATTCTTTATTTTTCAAAAATGTAATTATTCTCATACTTTTTGTCCTCCTAAGATAAATTTCACAATTATTTTCACTACACCAAAAAACAATCCTGCCTTCTGAGGCATTTATTTAGATTGCCTGAATCATTGCCATATTTTTTTTCTTTGGGGGATGCCTAATAATTTTCATTATTGGCTCAGTTTTAAATGATTTGCTGAATTTTTTATTAACCTTTTCAAGTTCACTTGCAGTAATCAGTCTTTGTCCTTTAGATGTGTTTTTAAAAAGGCCGCCCATTAGTTCATGAGTTAATAATTGCCATGTGTTTGGCCTCTCGTTGTTGCCCTGAAGCTTTCTATCTTGCTTCTTTCCAATTCAAGGACTCTGCGTTTTCTGACTTGATAATTTTGTGTTCTGCCTCTGTGTTTTGCATTCTGCTACATGTTTTTGCAGCAAAAGTACTACAGTAATTTGTTCCTTTTGATGAAAGTAACTTTCTTGTCAACGTCTGAGCTGAAAATATGTTCCTTTGTTATGCAGAAATGTAGACTTTGTTCTTCTTCATATATAGCATCATTAAACATGCCCTCTGGCTGCAAGAGTTTAGAGATGTTCTTTATTATTCATCATTCCACACCAACATTCCCTTCAGAATTACATTTACCTCAGATGACATTGACATCTAAAGAGGACTTGGAAGGCTCTGCACCTTGAGGGTCATGCTGCTCTGAGCATGGCTTTGGGCCATGTTTGTGTATTAGGTGGATGTGAGAGTGTGTTGTGTTTATGTGGGTTAACTCATTCTTTTATTCATTTGATTATTAATAGTATTCATTAATTGGCTATGTTCTTTCAGGTATTTTACTATTGCCAAAGATGGAAACATTTAGAAACTGTGGTTCCCATCCTGAAATAGGTTAATCTACTCTAATAATAGGCAAATAGACAAAATGTTTGATAAGACTTGAGTAAGTATTATGAAAGTAGAAAACATGAGAAGGGGCTCCATAGGAAAAGAACTAAACTCCAACTGGTGGATAATCAGAGGAAGCATCCTTGTGAGCATTGCCACTGAACCAAATCTTATAGGATGAGAAATTAGCCAGGGAGAGCATGGATACAGACCTTTCCTACAACAGAACACGAGTGTATATAATACAGCAAATGAGAGAAAACAGAATGCCTTCAGATTTTTAGAGCTGATCTATAAGACGTAAGTCTTACGGACTTAATATCTCCTTTGATGAGGTTGCTGGCTTAAAGCATTACTGAAGGAAATATGATTACAGGTGAACCTTACTGTGAAGGAAATGTAAGAGTTGTGGCAGGCAACTAGAGAGAATGATAGCGGTTAAGCAGACTAATTTACAAAATAAATTGTGCATATGGTTCCTTAAATCCTGAAGAATCAAAGGCTTTTCAGTGGTCATTTTGTTATGATATATCTACACTTAAAATAGTCTTGGAAAGACTAGAGCGGCCAGCTTTCAAAACATACCTGGTGGAGAAACTACTTATTTCATGAATGAATTCAGGAACAACAGCCTCTATAATCAACATTGTTTTGTTAGTCAACTCTTTAGTCCATGTTTTCTAATTTCATTTTCCTGAGAGTTATAAATCTATGGCTACTCCACTTCAGTGAAGCAAAGATAAAAGTAACATCATCCCACACTTTACTATTCTGATTCTCCGTCTCCCAAATCAAAGCTGTCTGTGCAGAACAGTTTAGTTCAGGACTTACAGGCCCCACCAAACCTTAATTGATTAGAGCCATCTATTTCTCCTCTGACCCAATCTCTTGCACCAGCCACCCAATCGTATAACTGGGTTTTATTTTTTTCTTGAAAACTTAACACAATTTGTGATAACTTCTTTTTATATTTTAAAATTATCTGCCTATATTATCTTTGATCACATTCAAGGCAACTTAAAGATATGCTTTGCTCTTCTTGGTATAAAATAAAGCAACTACAACTATGTGTCAGGAACATAAGATTGAATGCATATTTTTTAGAATTAGAGAACGTAACACAAGGAATTGTCAGGAAAGACCATACACAGGACTGCACATATATTATCCTGCTCTGTAATATCTTTCATCCAAAATGAAGTACCATATTTACTCCGAGTCTTTTCAGAAACTGAAATATGCAATGACTTTCTGAGTCTCATAATTGCTTCATACCACGGAGAGCTTGTTTCATTCTAAATTCGATTTTTCATATTTCTCTCATTTGAAAAGTTATTTTTGCTTACAATAATGGAAACTAAAATTTCACATGCAAGTGAAGAGTTTTTAGCTGACAGCCACATCACATCAATTTATCCTATTGAGTAATCAACAATTTGAAGTCAGCTTCTAGTTGGTTCTCCAACAATCATATTTCCTCCAATTAGGCTTTACAAAGTCACTTACCTCACCTAGAGACAGAAAGACTATTGTCTCATGAGTTTAACCTATTAAGATAATGTTTTTCTAGTTAGACACAAACTCTTCCCAAATAATTTAATATACTATTTTACAACAATTTAATTTCAAATCTATGTTGCATCAAGGTGAAGCTAAGACGTGTAGAGATTTACTGAAATCCCCTCACCCATATATTTTTTAAAAGGACAGTATTTTCTCCTTTTTATTATTTTCATATTTTCCTATTATTCATTGCCCTTTAAAGAGTGTTAACTGTACTTTGAGTCAGATATGCATTTTTTCAGCTACCTCTATTGATAACATCTGATGGTGATCAATAGGGTTTTATTTTTTAACAATTTATACTTTTTCATGACTTGGGCTTTTCTGTCTGATGTGTATAATTCACATAATTCTATACATCAGTGAAGAACAGAACTTAAATCAACTTCACCAAGAGGTTTATAAAAAGATATAAAATTGTGAGCATGAAGACATGGGATGGTATAGGTGCAATGAATAGAACATTTCAGAATTATTCTTGTACACCTCAGGCCCCTGGGGTTTCCATTTTTACCTTTCAGAAAAATATACTTGTTTGAATTTAGAGAATTCCTTAAAGGCTTTTGAGAACAAAGGAAATTCAATAGAGACCAATAGATACAAGTTAAATATTTAAATAATCGGGCACATACTGTCAGAAAAGAATAGATACAATTCCTAAGTGAGGTTCTTCAAATTGCCTATGAAGACGAAAAGTTTATAGTGGAGGTTGTGATGGGAATTGCCCTGTTTTCTTAGAGCAGCTGGTCATTTGTTCCAACACATAATATAGCAAATCAATTCACAAGGTGATCGTGTTAGAGAAGAGTGCACTTGAAATACTTCTGTAGACACAGAAGCTATGAATCAAAATGAATTCTAAAACCTTGGTATACTTTTTTTCTTAGAAAAAAATAGGAGAAATGATTTAATTCATATGACATAGGTCAGTATTTTAGACATCATGACAGTTGAGTGACGATTGTACCATTGAATACACAATAGTGTAGTAGTCATTTAAATTTCCCCTAATGTTCTAGCAGGGTTAGACATTTTCTCAAAAATTATGCAAGCATAGTCTTTATTTGAAAACTCACAAGTATAAAGCATAGATGTATTTTAAAGATGGATATTATGTAAGAGGCAGCTAGCCAAATAGTTCAGAAAACTTAAAAATATTTAGCATATAAACATATGCACAGGTATGAATACATGTTCATTTATGTCTGTTTATTTGTAAATACATATATTTTTGTTTTTATGTGTCTGTACATATGTGTGTGTCTGCATGTGTGAGTTTGCATGTCTGTGTAAATGGGTTTCTGTTTTTAATTCGTCTTTTGTAAATGAAAAATAAAAATCACAACACCAAATTCTATTTACTGTCATGAAATCTTCCTTAAAAAGAAATATATTTAATATCATAGAAATAAAAGGGCTTCAAAAAAATGAAGGTTGGGCCAAGTTAAATTAAATTGTATTTTGAAATAATAATCTATGCATTTTCCCTTATTTTGCTAAATACAGTTATTTAGTAATTACTTCCTTCACTCAAACCAACCTTTTACTTACACATTACTGAGGTATAGAATTATTAATATATTTATACAAACACAGAGGTGGCTGTGTGGCACAACTGTGTGACACAATTGGTGGCTGACCCAATTTCAAATTACATACCCTATTCAAAGCAACAAATGTCTGGTAAATAAATGTACATCTTGAGTTCTCCATTTTCTTTTCTTTTCTGTTTCTTTCTCTTTTTTTTAGAGATGGGGTCTCACTATGTTGACCAGGCTGGTCTCAAACTTATGACCTCAAGAAATCCTCTCTTGGCCTCCCATGTTGTTGGGATTATAGGCATGAGCCACTGCATCTGGCCCAGGTTCTCCATTTTCATTACAATGTACATATTTTTCCTTTTTATTATACAGATTATATTCTAAAACACTATGAAACTCAGAAATATATGAGTTAGCATCCTGGGTTACTTTAATGCAAGGGTTGGCAAGCTTTTCTGTAAAGGGCCAAAGAGTAAATATTTTAGGCTTTACAGTTCAAACAGTCTCTAACACAACTACTCAACTCTTTCTTTGCAGTATGAAAACAGGCAGAGACAAGTGCAAATAAAGGAGGATAGCTATGTTCCAATAAAACTTTAGTTATGGACACCAACATTCGAATATCATATAATTGTATAAGTCATGATATATTCTCATCATTTTAATTTGTTTCAACCATTTAAAAAAATAAAAATGTTTCTTAGCTTATTTCTTAGGCTGTACAAAATAAGGCAATAGATTGTATTGGCTCATAGACCACAGTTTACAGACTCTTACTTTAATATTTTATTATGAATGTAGATACTGACTTTGGCAGAATGAATTCTACAGTAACGTAATTATATGCATAAGGTTTACTTAAATCATATCTAGTCCACCTGTGTCAACTGGGTTCAATGGATTAAGAAAAGAAAAGATGGTAATGGCACCAAAACATCCTCCCTGGTACTTATACAAAGGTCCCCACACTGACTTTTAATAGAGAAGCAAATGTTGGTATGACTCTAGAATTTAAGTTATTTTCCCCTGGCACTAAAATTGGATGTGCTGGAGATCCACTTTAAAGAAATCATATTTCTCTGTGTAGAAGATGTAAGTGATCAGTTGAAACTCCAATGATACAAACAAGCGAGGTGGGCATAGTGACAGCTGCCCCAGAACCAAGGCTTAGATTTTTTTGTGTACTGTGCAACCCTGTGCCCCATCAGCATGCCAGGCACATGTTTTCTCTGAAATTGACATCTTATCTGTGACAGGCTCATTTAACCCTCTGATACTAATTAACATTTATTCACTTACTTACTTTACAGGAGAAAGACGATTTTAATAAGTTGTTTCATTCTCCCAATCAAATGGTGTTAACCAGACTAAATTATCATTGATTCAGGATATATGTTAAGCCCAAGGACAACAAATGTATCAATGTGGTGTCAGCTCTTGGCTTCTGCAGAGACTGCATTCTGGGACTTTCTCAGCTCCCAAATCTGTGGATGCTCAAGCCCCTTAAATAAAATGGTGTGCAGTATTTACATGTAACCTATGCACATTTTCCTGTATACTTTAAATCATCTCTAGATTAGTTAAAATACTCAATACGATGTAAATGCTATGTACGTAGTTGTAACACCATATTTTTTATTTGGGTTATTTTTAATTGTTGTATTTTTTGTGTGTTTTTAAAAATACTTACTACCCATGGTTGGCTTATTCTGTGAATGCCAAACCCATGGATGTGAAAGGCCAACTGTATAACTCTTTGATTCTGTTTTAAACTGAATACTCCTCCATAGAGGAAGATTTGTGATACAGAAATCATTACCATCTTTATCTTTTCCCCTACACTAGGTTATATAAACAGAACCAGAACTCAAAATCACATCATCCTAGTAGCATTAATATTTATGTTTTTAAAAATTGGAATTATGCTTTCATAGGTAAAATGAAAATACATTTAATTAAATTTAAATATAATTTTAATTCTTTCAACCCAAATATTAAGAATATTCATATAGCTAAAGTATTTGCAAAATATAACAAATGTATTTAATTATTATCCTACTGTTTTGACATATAAATTGTTTTCTATATCCTATTCTACACATATGAGCTAACTGAAATGTTTGTATTTATTCATTGCCATTTTACCTTCTAAATATGCTTATCTCAGGATCTCATTGGTTGAGGGTATTCATGATCTAGTCAGAGTCTAAAGCGTTGTAAATCTTTGAGGAATAATAGAAAAAAGAAGTACTCAGTAGTTTCTAATCTGATAGGGAAATACAGTATTAATCTCTGATTATCCTCATTTAAGTTCTCATGTGAAAAAGCGCTGGTGGCTGGTAGAACCCTACCATACGCATTCCTAGAAAGACTGCAAGACAGAACTTTCTAAGAAGAATTATAATAGAGTGATTATTGTGCCCACCCTGTCCAAATAAGGCATCATTATTTTTATTTTTATTTCAAGATGGTATACTTTTAACATAATTTAATGCCATTTCTTTATTCTTTCAAAGCAAACAAATACAATTTTTTATTGTTAAATTTATTTGTATTTCTTCAGTAAGCTCTCTTGTCATATTCACTACTTTTTGTTAAGGTGTATTTTTGTTATTGATTTTAATGAGGCTTTTATATACTGTACACCATAATGTATTCTAATTTGTGCCATTCCATTTTTTTTGCTTTAAAATAGTTTAAAAATGATATAATAAAAATGTATTAAAATTTGTATGAAAAATTTTTGAAACTTTTATGATTAAAAAAATAACCTTATACCTTAGCTGATAATCGATTTGCTTTTTTTTTGTTGTTGACAGCTGATTGACAGCTTTATATATACATTTATTTCTTTAGCATGCTTGTATTGTATGACTATGTATTTGGTTAGCAAAATGTTTTTGTGCACTGATCTCATTCCAGAGATTTTTCTTGAATAATTATTTTTCCCACTGACTTGTAATAACACTTTACTTCTCCTAGGTATAATGAAAATTTAAGTAATCAAAGGTAGAATAGGGTTTATAAGTTAAGTTCTAGAATCAGCTGAATTTAGGTTTTCTTACTAGCTTTACCTTTTATAAGCTATTTCTATAAATTATGAAATTCTTTTCATTAATAATTTTCTCAGGTAAAAATATTTAATAGAGTATCTCTGAAAAATGTTTAAAGATTAAATGAAATAGTGATGACTAACTGAACTTTCAGAACATAGTAATCTTTTAATACAGAGGCAGGTAGATACGGGGTAGAAGAGAGTGATTCCCCGGCAAAAGCCCCATCATCAAGCCTGGAAAACTATGACCCTAAATGAAAACTAGCATTCCTGTTTTTGTACCCAAATGTTGCCTTTTGGCCCACCACTCCCCCATCCTGCACCCATGTGTATTAGTTTGTTCTCATGCTGCTGATAAAGACATACCTGAGACTGGGTTATTTACAAAGAAAAGAGTTTTAATGGACTCACAGTTTCACATGGCTGTGGAGGCCTCACCATCATGGTGGAAGGCAAAAGGCATGTCTTAAATGATGGCCGGCAAAGGGAGAGAGAATGAGAACCAAGCAAAAGGGCTTACCTCTTATAAAACCATTAAACCTCGTGAGACTTATTCACGACCATGAGAACAGAATGGGGGAAACTACCCCCACGACTTAATTATCTCCCACCAGGTCACTTCCACAACACCTGGGAATTATGGGAGCTACAATTCAAGATGAGATTTGGGTGGAGACAAAGCCAAACCATATCATCATATAAACCCCACACCACAGGCTCCATGAGCAGAAGAGCAGAGTAGCAGAAGAGTGGTGTGGCAGAGAAGGGGAGAAGAGAAGGAACATCTGAACGTGGAAAGTTCAGCTGGGAACAACCAGAGAGGAGATCAGCCATGGGATGGCCAAACTCCAGGGGAAGATCATCTTCCTACTCCATCCCCAACAAGCTCCCCATCTGTCCCACTGAGAGCCACCTCCATCCGACAATAAAACCCCCACATTTATCATCCTTCAATTTGTCCCTGTGACCTGATTCTTCCTGGAAGCTGGACAAGAACCTGCGGAGGACATTGGGCTGGTTAACACTTAAGCCACTTGCAGATGGCAGAGCTAAAAGAGCACTATAACGTGCACACTGAGGCTTTGGGAATTGCAGGCACCCACCCCTAGACGCTACCACAGGCCAGAGCCAAAAGTGCTCACCCTGACTCCTGCACCTACCTGTCTGCTTAATCCCCCTCCCATAATGAGTTTGAGCACACTGCAGCTGAATAGATGAGCCACACCCTTGTCACATGTCCCGCGAGGAGGATCAGGGAACTCTCCCATTTCGCTTTTACAGATGTTAGATATATTAATGGCATAATAATACACTAACTTTTATTCAGTTTGTTTTTATGTCCTAACTTACATATTTTTTATATTTGTGGTGAATATGTTTTGCTTTCCCAACTTTCTTTCCTACTTTTCTCTTTCCTAATAGAGTGTCTCTCTGGTTCAGGTTACTTTCTGTCATTGTATATTCATCTACTTTACTGAATTAGATTGCATGAAAAAAACTAATAATTCATTTTCTGAGATAAAGTGCTTCTTTCTTCCTGTAGCATGGAACAGGACTTAGCACAAAGTCACACTATGCAGATATATATGGATATATATGGAATGGATGAATAGGAAGAACAAATTGTATATGGCATTGGTATTCATTTTCCTACAACAAAATATTAAAGCAAATAAGATAGAATAACAACTAATGTTCAGTTTAAGGTACTTTTATGTTGTGTGTGTGTGTGTGTGTGTGTGTGTGTGCATCTGTTTTACTAGCAGGAGTTGACACCGGGTTCTGAATTACGCATTAGTAAGAGAGTTCAAACTTAAAGGCAAGCAGTTTTACTTGTGAATCTGTTCTCTTAACCCTGTGTAGTAACTGCTATCAGAAAACATATAGAATAGAAGAGCTCCAGTGTTTGATGACATTATTAGTCTACTGCTCAGACATCCCTGGAATCAGACCTATTCCTAAACTTCCAATTATATTATAGATCATTGTTGATAATAATACTAAGTAAAGATTTTTGTTATGTGAGTATTAAAGTGTCTTGACTAGTCATCTAGCCGGCTGATACTATTGTAGACCTGATTGAAAAATTTTGATCTGGCCATCTAGCCTGTTTACATTGTTGCATACTTGACTTCTTGAAATAACTGTGAACTGGGCATGTCAAGCGAGACAGTTGAATGTCATAATACTAAGGTGGAAACTTCGAGTATCCAGTAAAGTATTTGTAACCTTGTGACAGACAAAACACTTTCTACCAGTGCATTGCTCACACAACCAACAAATCAAAATTTTTCTAGCTAAACAGTATACTTCTTAATATGAGTCTTTTGGCTTCTGAAGATCGACTTCACTTTTACTTTACTTAACTTATTCCTGAGAACCTACCTATATTCTGTGTTGTATGAGGTTATATTGTTAGTAGCAATACTTTTGGTCTTTATATTCTTTAACATTCTAGAAGTCCCACCAAAATTACTTGATCACAATACCTCTTGAAGTAAATTAACTGGTGACTCTTGAAATAAATACCTCATGGTATCATCAAGTCTTGATTTCAACTTTTTTTGGCTTGTTTGACTCACTACATTATAGTTACTACATTAATTTTGACTCTCACTGAGTTTTTTGTTATTCTTTCTTATGAGTTTCTGTTCATTCTAATTCACAGCCTTCTGGTCTCTTCATGTGTGAATACAGAGAAGTAATACAGTTTCTCCTTCGAATGCCAAAAAGAGGGAATCTCTGCAATGTCTGATCTGTTCTGTTAGTGGATCTGTATCTTGCTAAGGAGTTTCTCAAATACCTCATTGTTTGGAATATAATTTATTCCATTACTTGGTTTTACCATCTGATTCAGTGGTAAATCAGACCAGTAGCCCAGCCCCAACTGTGAAGTGAGGAGAGTGTCTTGTTTACAGGTGTCTAGCAACCATTGAGGTAATCTCCTTTCTATTGTTTATCATAACATTCTGTCAATTCAAAAAATTAAACCCAACCACACACCAGGATCCCTGTGTTAACTTATATTTATATTTGCTACATGTCAAATTCATGTACATAGCTAATAAAATTGCACATATATATCTAAAATGGTTTAGAATTGAATTTTGAATGATGTTCAATTTTCCACAAGGTCTTACACTTTTGTTGCACATTAGGACAAAAAGAAAGTAAGCCTCTTTCACGGTCGTTTTATTTGAGTGTGGGATAAAGGATCTAAGTGGTTTGATAACTCAAAATTAACGTTTTTAAAGAATCCCATAGTATATACTAAGCAAAATACTAGGTAATTATCCAGTTAACTCCCTTTATGACTGTACCACTTATTTTTCTCTACCTCTCTCCATTTCTGTCTTTCTAGACCTTACAATCTACTTCCACTGTATTCTGCAAAATCATAATATTTTGACTGTTTAGAAGACTAAAGCCTTGCCATATTCTTTCAACATCATCCTCCTGGGGTTAGCCAAACTCCTCCTTTCATTGTATCTGTTAGCCGCATATTCTTTCTCATTGTTAAGCTTAATCTCCGTAAAGGAAAAACTATTTCACAATGTCCACTGCTTCATTCCCACCCTCTAGGGAAAGCTTATGCCATTGTTTTTGAAAACTGGTGGCAAGTGAAGCTCCATGTTACAGTAAAATGATTCTTCAGGCCTACTGAGAACCAACACATTTGCTGGGGAATTAAAATATTTTCTACTGCTAAAGTTCAGTTCTTCTAGAATTCTATCCACCTATAAATATAATAGTTTTGCCATCAGAAGGTTACAGATGGTTCCAAAGAGCAGGATGAAACCAACTGAAGATTAGCATATCACAAGTCAGAAGAAAATGTATAAAACACTAAAGGAGTAGGATAGCCTTAAGGCATCCTAAATGTCTTCCTTATGAAAGTAGATTTGGGCAAAAACAGTTGGCATAATTTATACTAACAAAGCAAAGGCCAGCAGTATAATATAATATAAAGAACTTGAGTATAATATAATATATAGTATAATAAAATATATAGTGTAATATAAAGAACTTGAGTGGAAAGTATGAACACTAAAAAATTTCCTGCTCTTCAGAAACTAAAAAGGGGCTCTAATGAGCCAACTTAGGGATTCAACAATGCCCTATCTATATGGATCAAATTAATATATTTACTGATATTCCTAGACAATTAAGATGAAGTTAATATGATTGTTCAGGACAGGCTGGCTTATTTCTAACAGATATAGTGGCTTCTCTTTCTGAATAAATTTTTTGACTTATGCCAAAATATTCCTTAAGATACAAACGGAGTAGAGGCAGTGGACATCTCCAATGAACCTATGATCCTAGCAGTCTCACAACCTTAACAGTTTGAAGCAAATAATTGGAGGAAGAACATGCTTCCTATTTTGCAACACTCCTCTAGCGAAATTTATTAGGTCAAAACTGTCAAATCAAATCTTTTTAAGCTTGTAGATATCTAGAGATCCCAAAAGAATAGGCTGTGTAAAACCAATTTATAGCAATCATGTATACCTCAGTTTAGTTTCTGGGCACCCAGTGACCTCTACACATCAAATATTAGATTATTCACCTTCTACTCTTTGGGTCAAAGATTTTACTGAACTGAGCAGAATACCAGGAGCTTGCTTTATTAAAATTAAAATTATTCCATATAAGCCCTTGCCCGAATTATATTTCGATGTGTTTTGAGGCCTAGAGCAACCTCAGGAAGAAGATCTATTATTGATTCTTTATTAGAAACCTGACTTATTGGATCATGCATCAGTCCTTGCAGTACTCCCATATTACCAGTTAAGCATCCTAATGTAAAAGGCTACTTATGTGTACAAGGCCTTGGGGCAATCAATAAAACTGTGATGTCTAGATTTCCCAAAGCTTCTAACCACAAAGCAAACACTTTAAGATGGCAGATTTATTTGCAGAAACTAGTAGGTAAGGGCAGTCAGTATTTATTTACTCTTTTCTGAGACAGTCAGCAATCTCCCTAGTTCGTTATGCCTCAGCTATTTATGAAAACTCCCTTATATTTCTCCCGGTATCTAACTAATAATCACAGATTTGACTCTTGCTTGAGAATACACCCTGGAATGAAATGTAGATGATTTAGTGCTGTGCTCCTTTGAAGGAGTCCACATGAGAACTCTATATATCTCTCAAGAAGGTTAACTGAAGAGGAACAGAAAATATCTAGATAAAACTTGCAAATCTATGAAGAAATTATGCAATATTTAGGTTGTGATCTCAGCAGACATGCATTCTACTGGGTGAGAGTAAAGGTTATTTGACTACAGTTTACTCCAAATTAAAAACAACTAAAAGCTTTTTCATTTTATTTTTTATGATTGACTGCTCTGTGTAGGCAATAATGCTTTTTTTCCTAAAATACATCAGTCTTCACTGATGATACCAGTATTTACTAATACTGGTATCTCCAATGGGATAGAAAAGGAAGACAATTCCTTCTCTTTAAAGACCTGTCTGCAGCAGCCTCCAACTTTGGGTATGCCTAATTATGCTAAATCCTTCTGTCTTTTTGTTTATGAAAGAGGATATTATGAATTAGGACTATGAACACAATAAAGCAGTTTTACACCAGACTTATGCCATTAGCCTAACCCTCCACTCCAAAGGTAAGGCATAGCCTTTCTGCTTGTGTGAAGTATGAGTGGCAGCCAAATTGCTCTGCACTAACTTGACAGGTCCACATGCAAATAACTCTGATTAATTCTTAATTTACCACATGAAGTCTTCTGAAAAGATTGTGCTACCGTGAAACTTTATTAAAATCTTAATCCTGAAATTTTACTCTTCTACATGGAGACCCACATGACTATTTAGCAGTAACTCAGGAATTAAGTATGTTCAATTCTGATTGTACAGATTCCTCTTATTAAATACTAAATTAATATTGTTTGATATGACTCTTATTTTAGAAATTTGTAAAGGCATTTCTTATGTGGGATATGCTATTAACACTCAACTTGCAGTTATCAGAGAATTTCTATTCTTATCCCTTAATCTGCTCAGGTAACTAAACTCAACATCTCCAATTTGAGCATGAACCCTGGAAAAAGCTTTAAAAGTAAACACTTATGCAAACAGTAGATGTGCTTTCAGAGTTTTGTGTGATTTGGCAATATATGGCTGAAATATCCAGGTCTATTGAAAATGGTAAATAAATCAGTGCATTTTTAAAAACTAACACAGCAAAGAGATATCTGTAAATAAACTAGTACTCTATATTAGAGACCACTCCAAAGAGAAGGGCAATGGCTTTTCTTATTCTCTTGGTAAAAAAGTGGCATTTACCCACCCAATATATTAAGTGCTAATAAATTTATAAAATTATAATTGACTCAAAGCAATCAGCTCAACCTTCTGAAAAAATGTATATCCACTATCAGAGGAATTCTCTCTCTTTAATGATGTATACTGGTGATTTTATCCTGGATTCCTAAAAATATCACAGTTCATCCAATAGATCTTGATCAAATTTCTTCTTTATTGCTCTTTACATAATTAAAATGATAGCTTCTACACGGCTCATCTATAAGCAGCAAAATCCTGAAGACATGTAAAGATGAAAAATTATTCAGGGCTTCCTCCTCAAAGTCTTATCAAGCATTTATTAACAAATTTCATGCACCAGCCCAAGTCTTTAGACTATGAGTACATTTTATAAAGTTCTTGTTTATGAAGTTTCTGGTTGGCTAGGATATTTTCATTGATAGAGGGCTAAAGCTGATGAAGTGATAAAAATACTATTTAGGTTGGTGCAAAAGTAATGTCAACGACTGCAATTAATTTTGCACTGACCTAAATACTATACTCTTCATTCCCTACATAGAAAGAGCCCCTCAAATTTCTTCTCTTATTTCAGAAATTACTTCACTGTTTTATATCACCCCTAGTTATTAGGAAAATGAGTAACAGTAAACATGGTGCTGAAGTTAAAATTGTCCAAAACATAACAATGTGTTGCTCTATCATGGCCTAAAATTTTGTCACTAACATTAGTGGTCATGGAAAAAATCTCAGAGTACAAAGCAACTTTCTCCTTGTGAGATCATATCAAAACATCCCATGGAATCTGTAACATTTAGAAAAATTCTACCATTCATTGGCTTAATATTACACATAGATCCAGCTAAATACATTGTCAAGGACTTACTTGTTTTAATTAGATTTAGCAAGTACAAGCGACCTTCCAAGCATTGCATGATTTCCAGCATGAAAACTGGATCTACTGGAAGAGAGACTAATAGTATTGCAAAAGTTCTTTATCCTTGCTTGAAGAAAACATTTTAAATTCTTCTGATCATAGCAATAGCAGTCAAGATTCAAGATGGTGCAGGCATACTGCTAACCTGTATACGAGTGGAATTTTAAACTCATGAGTGAGCTCAAACTAATACCATTTTAAAAGCCTCCAGAAGCCTAGGACTTCAAGACTCAAATTGTGTTCCCCAAAAAATGACAAGATATGGCAGCTTCTCCTATCCAATACAGTGGAACACTATACACCAGAATAATTTTCTTAAATTTCCTTTGGAAATTGTTTAATAATATTTTTCTGCTGCTTTCATTCAAATACTTTGAAGTCATTGCTTTTATTTATGATACTTTTGTTATAGTCACTATATATGGTTAGACATTGCCTATACATTTTCTATAGCATTCATTTAATATATCAAAACATAGAGAATATAAACATTTCTTTTTTCAAGCACAGTATCATCCCATGAGACTAGTTTTATATAACTCTAGTCATTATCTCTTCCACTGATACCTTGTAGAAGCACAATTTAACTGCTCAGCTGTTATATGGATAATGAGATCTGAATGGGATACAGAGCTGGCAGCAATTCGATTATGAAAACAAAAATGGAAACACAAAACGGCCATCACAAACAATGCATATCATTTTCAATAATGTGTAATAAATGTAAATGTAATTGTCAAGGGGAAAATACAATAGGTCATTTTTATTTAAGGATTCCCTAAGCTTTGACATTTGGGCAACTCCTTCTCCCTTAAACTGTGATGTGGAACTAGAGGGTTGTGGAAGTTACCAGTTAATTAGATGGGTTCCTATACTTTGGCCTATTTTATCATAATCTTTAGAATCTGTTAGATGTTTCAAAGCAAGGATAAATAAAATTTAATTAAAATTTAAAAATTAGGCAAAAGCTAACTTACAGTTTAGATAGAAAAATATGTTTCTACAAATGCTGAGCTTTATAGTTTTTTCTTTAAAAAAACTGCTCACTGTGCTTTCCTTTAAAATGAAAAAGACATTAAAGTTAGAGAGGGTAATAGAGATCTCACCTAATATTTTACTGCTGATTTAATGAGACTGGATGAAGCTACTGATATACTAGCAAAGGTAATATCAGAAGTGAAATACCTAGTCCTCAAAACAGGGTAATTTTAGACAAACTATTTGCTTCAAAGGGTGTCAATTTTATTTCCTGGGGGGAAAATAAAATTTCCTGTGAGGAAAAAGTTGCTATGACATGCAGAAACCATGTATATTTTTTTATCTAGTTTACCATAATCATTTGAGTTTCACTCACCATAATCATTTTAAGATTAATCTATGTTACAGAATGCACTGATGGTTATTTTGTAACTAAATATTCTTTTATTGAAAATATGTAGACAAATTTGCTTATCCATTCATCTGTTGCTTGGAACTTAGGTTGTCTGTAGTCTAGTATTATTACAAAAAACACTGTGTGAACATTCTTGTACAAGGCTTCATATAAACATAGGCTTTTATTTCTCTTGGAGAAATACCTATAGTGGAATGGTTGGAGTGGTTAGGCACACACATTAAATTTTAGAAAACTGCCAAACTATTACCCAAAGTGGATGTTCCATTTTACATTCCCACCAGCAATGTATGACATTTCCAGTTTCTGTACATCCTTGTCAACATTAGCTGTCACTCCTTATAATTCCAGCCATTCTAAAAGACATGTAGTGGTTTCAATTTGCAGTTCCCTAATGTCTAATGATGTTGAGAGTCTTGTTATGTGATTATTTTTCATCCACTTCTCTTCTTTGTGAAATAACTACTCAAATCTTTTGCTAATTATTTTAAGTGGCTTATTTTCTAATTGCTTATTAGATACTGGATTGGAAAACATTGTAACTCAATCTGTGGTCTGTCATTTCAGTCTCTGAAGAGCACTTTTGAAAACTGAAACTTTTAATTTTGGTAAAATCTAAATTATCAACATTTTCTTTTATGAAATTTGCTTTTGCTCTTGTATTTAAGAAATGGTTGCTAAAATATAGGGTCACGAAAGTTTTCTTCTATTAGTTGTTCTAAATAGTTTTCAGCTTTACCTTTATATCTATGACATATTTTGAGTTAATTTTTGTACATGATATGAGGTATAGATCAAAGTTTAGTTTTAAAAATATATACTCCCAAGCGTTCTAGCACCATTTGCTGAAAACACTATTTGCTTTTCACTGAATTGCTGCTATAATGGGAGAGATATAGTTATTTTCTCTGTAAAAGATTTACCTTACTTTTCTTCCCTGAAAGCTTATCACTGACAATTTTGTAAGTTTTTTACTCTATGTTAAATCATTGGTTTCCAATAGGTTTTATGTTTTCTTTTACATTGATATAGTGCCATTGGCATATACTCTTTACTTTATATGAACATATATTTCTAATTATTATAGGTATAGAACATGCTTTTCCTTATGGTAATGGGCTACTTTGATTATTGTTATTTTTCAAAAAATAATTTTGCTGTTAATATTCATGTTCTATTTCAAATAAATTGTAGAATCATTATTTCCATTTCCCAAAGAAATCTCATTATGAGAAAAACTGATATCAATAAAATAAGTTGGTATATTCAGGAATGTGGTATCTGCTGTTATTAATGATTAATTTTACCTTAATTAATGTACTTAATTTAAAAAGTTATCTACACTCAGTTTTGGAGTTGTCATGTATTATTTTTTATACAAATATTCTCAAAATTACACATTTTGATTATGGACTAAAGAAAAAGAAAACAGCAGCTGTGTATACACAGTCTTATATTTAAACAGAGATCAACGTTAAAGTTTATTAGAAGTATAGGAGTAACAGAATTCAGTAAGAGATTGAAGAGCTCATGAATTTAAGAACTGCAAATTAACATTGCAAGGATATAATAAGAGCTTTTTCTTGTTGTTTTCAAACAATATTATAAAAGACTTTAAAAGGTATATTAGTTCACTACACCTGCCAAAAAACAATGTCACAGACTGAGTGGCTTAAACAGACGGAATTTATTTTTGTTTACAGTTTTGGAGACTGAAAGATCAAGCTGAAGGTGCTTTCAGGGTTTGTTTCTAGTGAGGCCTGTCTTTTTAGCTTGCAGATGGCTGCCTTTAATGCTGTCTTTATGTATGTGACATTTTCTCTGTGCATGCCCATCCCTGGTATCACTCTGTCTTCTAAGTTTTGGATCAGGGCCCCACCTTATGACCTCATTTAACCTTAATAGCCTTCTTAAAGGCACTCTCTCCAAATAAAGACACATCAGGGATTAAGGATTCCACATACCCATTTAGAAGAGGACAAAATTTGGTCCACAATGATGTGTAGAACATGTTAAACACATATGCTCCCTAATTAGCAATCTTAGAAAAAGTTATGCCAAAAAATAAACAAACAAACCTAAATATCACATCTATTTCACATACCCACAGTGGTTTTTTGGTTTAAATGTTTCATAATGCAAATATTAGTGAATAAGTTAAAGCAAATAGAAGTGAGATGTGTGTGTCAATGAAAAACAAGAGAGGCAAAGCTAATTAATCAATCAACAAAATTGATAAACAGTAGTCTTGTGACTGTTCAAAACGGATATTAATCTGGTAATAAAAAAACATGGTGGATAAGAGGTAGGACTAAATTGCAGCTTCCACTCGGACAGACAGAGCATCTTGTGGAGACTTGCATCACGATTATGGCTCCAAGAACTGCTGTGAGAATATACCAGGAAAGCCAAGAGAATCCACTGACCCTTTGAAGGAAGCAGATTGCTCCTGCAGGACCCAGGAGACAGCCCAAATACTGTGAGTGCCCAAGCTGTGAAAGGGAAAAGAGGAATCAGCCACCCCTGAACACACATCCTCACCAGGGAACCTGAAGGTCCAGATCATGAAGAAAGATTTTACCTTACCTGGAGCTGAGGCAATTTAGAGAACCAAACATAATACAAATGTAGAGGAAGCAGTGGGAAAAGCCCTGTGGGCTCTCTGGGTTTTCCGGGATGCTATGCCTGCCTTGTCTCACAGGGATCCTTGGGGAGGGCTGCCAGAGGTACTGGGAAAAGACCACAAAGAGAAGGAAACTTCCAGCTTAACTTTGTAACAATTCTAAGTGAGAGCAACTTTCCTGGCCAAAACTAGGGATAGGGTGTGAGTCTAGTGTGCAGACTCTATTTAACAGGCAGACAGATGCAAAAGCCCTGCTTGCCTTCTCAGCTGGAAAGCTGGTAGCCTGGGGCATCAGCCCTGTTCAGCCACTGCCTAGAAACTAACACAGTGCTGTTGGCACAGTGGAAGTGTGATTGGTCTTTTGGTTTGCATGGGTTCTACATGAGGCTTGTATGCCAGCTTTTTCCCAGTTCCCTGACAACCTGTGCGACACAGTAGAGGGAGCCATAATCCTCCTGGGAACATAACTCCACTGACCTTGGAACCACACTCCCATTCCTCACAACAGCCACAGCTAGCCCCACTCAAGGAGAGTCTGAGCTCAGACACACCCAACCCTGCCCCTCCTGATGGTCCTTCTTTACCCACCCTGGTAAATTAAGACAAAGATCATATTCTCTTGGGAGTTCTAGGACCTGCCCACTACCTAATCCTCCCCTACACTAGCACAGCTGACGCACTTTTGAAAGTGCTACCTCTTGGTAGGAGGCCGACCAGCACAAAAGTGGTGCATTAAACAGCTACAACTAAGGACCCTCACAGTGTCCATTTCACTCCCCTGACACCTCTACTGGAGCAGGTGCTGGTATCCATGGCTGAGAGACTTGATGATTCACTCACAGAACTCTGTGCAGATACCCCCTAGTACCATCCTGGAGCCTGGTAACCCTGCTGGGTGGCTAGATACAGAAGAGAAATAAAAATTACTACAGTTTGGCTCACAGGAAGTCACATTCCAGGAAAAGTGGGAGAGTACTACATGTCTACCCTGTGGGACAAAAGAATCTGAACAGCAGCCTTAAGCCCCAGATTTTTCCTCTGACATAGACTACCCAGCTGAGAAGAAACCAAAAAAAGAATTCTAATAATATGACAAAACAAAATTCTTTAACACTGCCACCCCCAAAAAAAATCACACTAGCTTACTAACAATTGATCCAAATCAAGAAATCCATGAATTGCCAGAAAAAGAATTCAGAAGGTTGATCATTAAACTAATCAAGGAGGCACCTGAGAAAGGTGAAGTTTTAAGGAAAACAAAGAAAAAAAATGATACAAGATATGAGGGGAGAAATCTTCAGTGAAAGAGATAGCATAAATAAAAATCAATCACAACTTCATGAAATAAAAGACACAGAGAAATGCAAAATGTATTAGAAAGTCTCAGCAGTAGAATTGAATAAACAGAAAAAAGAACTTCAGAATTCGAAAACAAGGGTTTTGAAATAACCCAATCCAAAAAGAAGACAAATAAACAAGAATTTAAAAAGTAAACAAAGCCTTCAAGAAGTTTGGGATTATGTTAAATGACAAAATTTTTAAAAAATGGCATTCTTGAGGAAGAAGAGAAATGTAAAAGTTTGGAAAGCATATATGGGATAATAATTAAGGCAAACTTCCCCACCTTTGCTAGAGATCTAGACATCCAAATACAAGAATTTCAAAGAACAAGAGGGAAATTTGCTGCAAAATGATCATCAGTTAGGCACATAGTCATCAGGTTGCCTCAAGTCAAGATGAAAGAATATTAAGAACTGTGAGGCAAAAGCACCAGGTATCCTGTAGGAAACCCTATCAGATTAACAGCAGACTTCTTAGCAGAAATCCTACAAGCTAGAAGGGATTGGGGGCTTCATCTTCATGCTCCCTATTCAAAAAAATTATCACTCAAGATTTTTGTATCTAGTAAAACTAAGCTTCATAAATGAAGAAAAACTACAGCCTTTTTCAGACAAACAAATGCTGAGAGAATTTGCCACTACCAAGCCAGCACTACAAGAACTGCTAAAAGAAACTCTAAATCTCAAAACAAATACTGGAAACACATCAAAACAGAACCTCTTTAAAGCATAAATCTCACAGGACCTATAAAACAAAAATACAATAAATAAAATTTAAAAACCCAAGGTATTTAGGAAACAAATAGCACAATGAATAAAAGCATAATTAAGATGAGTACCTCTCATCTCAATACTAACATTGAATGTAAATTACCTAAATGCTCCACTTAAAAGGTACGAAATAGCAGAATATATAAGAATTCACTAGTCAAATGTCTGCTGCCTTCAAGAGACTCACCGATCACATAATGACTCACATAAACTTAAGGTTAAGAAATGGAAAAAGACATTTCATGAATATGGACACCAAAAGTAAGCAGGAGTAGCTATTCTTATTACAGACAAAACAAACTTTAAGGGAGCAGCAGTTAAAAAAGGCAAAATGGACACTATATAATGATTAAAGCCTTGTCCAACAGGAAAATATTACAATTTTAAATACATATGAACCTAACACTGGAGATTCCAAAATTATAAAACAATTACTACTAGACCTAAGAAATGAGATAGATGGCAACACAGTATTAGTGGAGGAACTCAATACTCTGTCTACTGGCAGCAGTAGACAGGTCATCAAGCCAGAAAGCAAAGAAAAAATGGGTTTCAACTATACCTTAAAACAAATGGATATAACAGATATTTACATAGCACTCTACCCATCAACAGCAGAATATATGTTCTATTCATTAATGCATAAAATTTTCTCCAAGATAGACCATATGATAGGGCACAATAGAAGTCTCAATAAATTTAAGAAAATTGAAATTATATCAAGTACTCTCTCAGACCACAGCAGAATAAAACCTGAAGTGAACTCCAGAAGGAACCTTTAAAGCTATGCAAATATATGGAAATTAAATATCCTTCTCCTGAATGATCATTGGGTCAATAACATAATCAAGATAAAAATTTAAAAATTCTTTAAACTGAACAATAACGCTGACACAAACTATCGAAACCTCTGATATACAGCAAAGACAATGCTGAAAGGAAAGTTCATAGCCTTAAATGCCTGCATCAAAATGTCTGAAAGAGCTCAAATAGACAATCTAAGGTCACACCTTGAGGAACTAGAGGAACAAGAACAAATCAAACCCAAACTGAGCAGAAGAAAAGAAATAACTAACATCAGAGAAAAACTAAATGCAATTGAAACAAGAAAAACTACAAAAGATAATGAAACAAAAAGCTGGTTCTTTAAAGAAATAAGTATAATTGATAGACCTTTAGCAAGATTAACCAAGAAAAGAAGACAAGATTCAAATAAGCCCAGGTAGAAATAAAATGGGAGCTATTACAATGGACACTACAGAAATACAAAAGTTCATTCAAGTCTATTATGAACACCTTTACATGCAGAAACTAGAAAATTTAAAGAATATGGGTAAACTCCTGGAAATATACAACCTTCCTGGCTTAAATCAGGAAGAGTTAGTAACCCTGAACAGGTGAATAACAAGCAGTGAGATTAAAAGGGTAAAAAATTACCAACAAAAAAAGTCCAGTACAAACAGATTCACAGCTGAATTGTATTAGACATTCAAAGAAGAATTGGCACTAATCCTATTGACACTGTTCCAAAAGATGGAGAAAGAGGGAATCCTTCCTAAATTATTATATGAAGCCAATATCACCCTAACACCGAATCAGCAAATGATATAACAAAAAAAGAAAACTATAGGCAATATCCCTGAAGAACATAGATGCAAAAAATCCTCAACAAAATGCTAGCTAGCTGAATCCAATAGCATATCAAAAAGATAACCCACCATGATCAAGTGGGTTTCATATTGGGGATGCAGGAATAGTTTAACATACATAAGTCAATAAATGTGATATACCACATTAACAGGATTATAAAGACATGATCATCTCAATAGATGCTGAAAAAGCATTTAATGAAATCCATCATTGCTTTATGCTTAAAATCCTCAGCAACATCAGCATACAAGAGACATACCTCAGTGTAATAAAGCCATCAGAGACAAACCCACAGCCAAAATAATACTGAATAAGAAAAAGTTGAAAGTATTCCCTCTAAGAACTGGAGAAAGACAACTCACCACTTCTGTTTAACATTATACTATAAGTTCTAACAAGAGCAATCAGATAAGAAAAAGAAATAAAGGACATTCAAATTGGTAAAGAGGAACTCAAACTGTCACTGTTTGCTGATGATATAATCATATACCTAGAAAACCCTGAAGACTTCACCAAAATGCTCCTAAAACTGATAAATGAATTCAGCAAAGTTTCAGGATACAAAATTAATGTACACAAATTAGTAGCTCTGCTATAAACCAACAGTTATCAAGTTGAGAATCAAATAAAAATTTGATTTTACAATAACTGCAAAAAAATATATACTTAGAAATAACCTAACCAAGGAAGTTGTATTTATTTGTTTATATGGGGCTGATAAAGACATATCCAAGATGGGGCAATTTAAAAAGAAAGAGGTTTATTGAATGTACAGTTCTATGTGACTGTGAAGATTTCACAATCATAGTAGAAGGTGAAAGGCATGTCTCACATGGGGTTGGCAAGAGAGAGAATGAGAGCCAACTGAAACAGGTTTTCCCTTATCAAATCATCAGATCTCATGATACTCATTCATTCCCACAAGAACAGTATGATGGAAACTTCAGCCATGATTCAATCATCTCCCATTCCCACAACAGGTGGGAATTATGGGAGTATAATTCAAGATGAGATTTGGGTGGGACACAGAGCCAAACCATATAATTCTGACTCTGACCCCTCCCAAATCTCACATTCTCACATTTCAAAATTAATCATGCCTTCCCAACAGTCCCCGAAAGTAGTCCCCCAAAGTAATTTCAGCATTAACTCAAAAATCCCAGTCCAAAGTCTCTTCTGAAACAAGGCAAGTCCCTTCTGCCTATGAGCCTATAAAATCCAAAGCAAGTTAGTTACTTCCTAGATATAATGAGGGTGCAAGCATTGGATTAATATAGCCATTTCAAATGAGAGGAGTTGGCCAAAACAAAGGGGCTGCAGGAGCCATGCAAGTCCAAAATCCAGCAGGGCAGTCAAATCTTAAAGCTCCAGAATGATCTCCTTTGACTCCATGTCTCATATTCAGGTCATGCTAATCTAGGGGTTGGTTCACAGGATCTTAGGCAGCTCCACCCCTGTGGCTTTGCAGTGCACACTTGTGCTCCTGGCTGCTTTCATGGGCTGGTGGTGTTGAGTGTCTGCAGCTTTTCCAGGCAAACAGTGCAAGCTGTTGGTGGATTTACAATTCTGGAGTCTGGAGGATGGTTGCTTTCTCACAGCCCCACTAGGTGGTGCCCCAGTAGGGACTCCACATGTTGGTTTCAACTCTGCATTTCCCTTTTGCACTGCCCCAGCAGAGGTTTTCCATGAGCACCCTGCCACTGCAGCAAACTTCTGCCTACACATCCAGGTGTTTTCATACATCTTCTGAAATCTAGGTGGAGGTTCCCAAACCCCAGTTCTTGACTTCAGTGTACTCACAATCTCAACACCACATGGAAGTTGTCAGTACTTGGGACTTGTACCCTCTAAAGCCACAGCCTGAGTTCTACATTGCCCCTTTTCAGCCATGACTGGAGCAGCTGGGGCACAGGCCACCAAGTCCCTAGGCTGCATACAGCACAGAGACCCTGGGCCAGACCTAATAAACCATTTTCTCCTATGCCTCCAGCTCTGTACTAGGCAGGACTGTCGTGAAGGCCTCTGACATGCCCTGAAGACATTTTCCTCAGTGTCTTGGAGATTAACATTCAGCTCATGGTTACTTATGTAAATTTCTGCAGCTGGCTTGAACTTCTGAGAAAATGGGATATTCTTCTCTGTCACATTGTTAGGCTGCAAATTTTCTGAACTTTCATGCTGTCTTCCCTTATAAAACTGAATGCCTTTAACAGCACCTGAGTAATCTCTTGAATGCTTTGCTGCTTACAAATCTTTTTCCATCAGATACCCTAAATTATCTCTCTCAAATTCAAAGTTTCACAGATCTCTAGGGAAGGGGGAAAATGTTGACAATCTCTTTGCTAAAACATAGCAAGAGTCACTGTTGCTCCAGTTCCCAACAAGTTCCTCATCTCCATCCGAGACCACCTCAGCCTGGAGTTTATTGTCCATATTGCTATCAACATTTTGGGCAACAATATTCAAAAAGTCTCTTAAGAAGTTCCAAACTTTCCCACTTTTTCCTGTCTTCTTCTGAGCCCTTTAAACTGTTCCAATCTCTGCCTGTTACTCAGTTCCAAAGTTGCTTTCACATTTTGGGGTATCTTTTCAGCAGCACCCCAATCCTGTTGCCAATTTATGGTATTAGTGTGTTTTCAAACTACCAAAAAAGACATACCTGAAACTGGGCAATTTATACAAGAAAGAGGTTTAGTGGATTTACAGTTCCAAGTGGCTAGGGAGACCTCACAATCATGGTGGAAAACAAAAGACATTTCTCACATGGCAGCCACAAGAGAGAGCATGAGAGCCAATAAATTATATTAAATTTAAAATAATATATAAAAAGATTTATATATAAAATTATAAAAAGCAATATACAAAACATATAAAGTAATAAAAACATATAATTAATATTAAAAATCTGTTAAAAATTATTGTGTGTGTGCATGTGTATCTGTGTTTGAAGCAGAATGGGGATGAGATATGGAGAGAAAAGACCTAAGAAGGAAGTCAGCTTTTGAAGACTCCCCATATTATCCAATCACAAAAAGCACCTTAGTAATGACATTAGTCTAATAAATAGTCTTACAAATTAAAATAATTTTGAAAAATGTTCCAACAGTAACAGGAATTAAAACTCTTTGAAGAACTTTAATAACTGTATTAAAGGTTGTAGTAGACACTTTATACTGATGGATCAGGTTATTCTACATTCCAGCTACAGATTTCACCATGAACAAAACCCTTCCTTTCTTCCTTCTTTCCTTCCTTTCTTCCTCCTTTCCTTCCTTTCTTCCTCCTTCCTTCCCTCCCTCTCTCCCTCCCTTTTTTCCTTCCCTCTCTCCCTCCCTCCTTTTCCTTCCTTCCTTCCTTCCTGCCTTCCTTCCTCCCTTGCTCCCCACCTTCCTTCCTTGTCCCCTCCCTTCCTTCCTTCCCATTCTACCTTCCCCTTCCAGATTTTACCATGCACAAATTTCTCTTTTATTGCATCATAAACAATATGTAATTAGATATGTACAGATATTTTCCCATAAAGCTTCATTTGAGAACATTAAAATAAATTTGAGTTTTGTATACATTTAAAGCATGATCACATATCATTCTTTTGATTTTTTTTGACAATTTAAAAATTTTAAAAATTCTCAGCATGTGGGGTATACAAAAATAAGAGGGGGCATAGTTGGCCAATATCAATCTAATCAGCTGCTGTGTTGTGTAAAATGTGGCCCTAATTGCTATTAACAGTAAGTCTTTTTCACATATAAAATATATATTAAAATAATTTATATGATATATGCTTTAAAAATTCTATAAAATGTTTCAAAAATAAATTTACAAGCAAAGTCAGTCTTTAAATTGGCAATTTTGACAAACAATTTTGTGAAGTGTTGTTAACTGTGCTAGAAAATCTGAATGTTAAGTTGTTCATATGCTACCCAGTTAAATATCATCCAAACATTCAAAAATGTTCTGACTTTTTTAAGTGGGTTTCTTCAAATTTGCTGCCAATAATATATTTTTGTAAATATACCAAAAAAATGTAAACAGAAGGTAAGAATTTTGTTATCAAATACTCCAAAATGAAATCAGAAACAGATCTAAAATCTGAATTAGCCAATGCAGTATGGGTTTTGATAGCTCAATCAAAATAATGAAAAACGGCCAAGGTCAAAAGATTGAGACCATCCTGGCCAACATGGTGAAATCCTGTCTCTACTAAAAATACAAAAATTAGCTGGGCGTGGTGGCGTGCACCTGTAGTCCCAGCTACTTTGGAGGCTGAGGCCAGAGAATTGCTTGAACCCAGGAGGCAGAGGTTGCAGTGAGCCAAGATTGTGCCACTGCACTCCAGCCTGGTGCCTGGTGACAGAGTGAGACTCTGTCTAAAAAAAAAAATGAAAAACAGATAATCTTTTCATTATTAAAAAGAAAATGTAAAAAAGCAGATATAATGACATCTACTTCAAGATGGTTTTGGACACACTTTTAACAACCAAACCAATGCCAAACCATAATGAAAGAAATGTCCGTATTTTTGAAATAAATGTTACTAAAGGTCAGAATAATTGGCATTCTAGTACTGCTGGGGTGCTATGACAAAATACCATAAATTGGGTGGCTTATAAACAGCAGAAATTTATTTCTCATTTCTGGTGAATAGAAAATCCAAGATCAAGGCGCTAGCAGATGTAACGTCTAGTGAAAGTCTATTTATTTCATAGGTGTTCATAGAGGATACCTTCTCTTCTGATTTTTCATGGTGGAAGGGCTATATATAGGTTTTTATCAGGTTCTTTAATAAGGGCACTCATCGCATTCATGAGTGCTCTGTCCTCATAACCCAATTGCCTCCCAAAAGGCTTCATCTCCTATTATTACTACTTTGAAGGTTAGCATTTTAACATATGAATTTGGTTAAAAAAAAAAACCATACTTTTTTTTTGCCCAAAGTCATAAACCTCTGTATTCTTCAATTTACTATTGTATAAATGGTGATACTAAGAATGCACAGCCACCGATTAGGGATGAAATTTGTTAAGATAAGAGTGTGTAAAGTGCAACATGATGTATTGTTCACTGAAAGGACTTAATAGATGTTAGCAAAAATTACCATCAACAGTGACAGGACAGTGCATAATGCAAACTGATGGCTACAGAAGAGATACATAGAGGCAGTTCTGGAAATTAAAATTAATTTTCCTGGATGATTTAAGAAAGGCTTAATTGAGGAGAGGAACTGAATTTAAAAAATAATACAGGGATTTTTCAGTTAGGGAGAGAAACCCAGTCAGAGAAAATGCCCACTCCATCAGATGTCAACCCCACAAAAGGTATATTGCCCTTGGATTTTGGCACTGGGTATGTTATCAATTCAGGACTTATTTACTGAATTAAATTGAATTACAGGAATCAAAATAGTTAGATATGCTAAAAATTGTGAATACTTCACTATGACTAGAGAATATAATCTTCATTAAACAGAAAGCCATAGAGATAAGACTGGAGAAAGATTTGGAAGAACTTGATTTACTTATACTTCAGGCTAGTATAAAATTATCGGAATTCCTTTAATTCTCACCAGATGTGTATACATCTATCTCCAGCCCCAGATGGCAAAAATTAATATTTTAATAAAGTTCTAAAAAGGCCATGTGAAGATTTTGAGTTGAGTACAAACAAAATCAAATTTTTATTTTTAATGAAAAACAATGTTTTATGACATTTACATTTTGAGAAAATCTAAAAGATTTCATTTTACTAATTTTATTTGGTATATTTGAAATATTCTTTTGTTTTAGATAAGAAACATTTAATTCCTTTTTAAACATAGGGTGCATAGTCATGTAACCTGCAGTAGAAATATTGAAACTATTTTAAACGGACACTTTGTGTTTTTAGATGTAGCTGATTTAAAAGTGTCTACTTACACAAGTTTTGTAAAAATAAATGAAGATAACTAAAATGAAAACAAACAGAAGATTCAGAGATTGCTACATTTAGAAGAGTTGCCACCATTCCCACTTACATTTCATGTAGACTCAAAAGCAGACTGGGGAGTGAGGAAACACTGTAGAGAGGAAGGGAGGATTTCAGCTATGCTTTGATTGAAGGCTCTTGTCATGGGAAAGCTGGAGCTGAGCAGTAGAACATCTCAGGCATGTAAACCAAAAACAAAATCTTAAGCCCCAGCAACCATCTGAATCAATCTCTCCTCTCAGCAATGGCCTTCCTAAATTAATCTGAAAAACTAGTTCAGACTACAATGGAAATGGAAATAGACATGCCTCATTATATACACCCTATTCACTTTTGGAATTACTGATAGAAGAGAATCTTTAAGTCAGATTAAAAAAAATAATCTATTCTCTCTGAAAGCTGCTACATGGAAGCTTCATCTGTAAGATAAAACCTTGGTGTCCACAACTCCTTAGTATAATCCAGACATTGCTTTACATTGATAATAGCTCTTTCAATCAATTGCCAAACAATTTTTTAATCTACCTGTGACATGGGCGCTCCCACTTTGAGTTGTCTCCACTTTCCAAACTGAATCAATGTACATCTTACAAGTATCAGTTGATGCCTCACGTCCCTAAAATGTATAAAACCAAGCTGTGGCCTGACCACTTTGGGTACATGTCCTCAGGATCTCCTGAGGGCTGTGTCATGGACCATGGACATTCATATTTGACTCAGAATAAATCTCTTCAGATATTTTACAGTGTTTGACTCTTCACTGACAGGTGATTGCTTTGGAAAACATATTTGGCTTTCTCTGGTTACTGCTGTCTTGAAAACTGAGATAAAAGAGAAGTAGCAATGATTGATGATTTGGGGCCAATTGCTGTAGTTGGAGTTTGGCTTCCTGGGCAGGTTGTGACAGACATGGTGGGTTAGAATTCTGTTGTCCTACATGATCTGGTCATTGTCCATTTGTATGTTGATTTCATCACAGCTTTAATCCCTTTTATAAATGCTAAGCACTTTGTATTATTACTAAAACCTTCAGTTCTAAGGGGAATTCAAATGCTGTATTTGTGTTAAAATTCCATTTATTTTTGCATAGTGATTGCTTATTAAAATAAAAAACAGATTATGATATATAATTTGAAAAATAATTATTCTTAATCACTGAGCTGGATTGATGAATGTTTGCTTTTATCTCTTGAATTTTGGGTATCTCTTAATTTATATATGGGTATATTTATATTTGCTTATTATCTTGTTGTTTAATATCACAAAATCTGTTTTTTAAAAATAACATTGGTTTAATAGCATTAGACTCATTAAACCAATTTCTTTCTTTTTTTTTTTTGAGACGGAGTTTTGCTCGTTACCCAGGCTGGAGTGCAATGGCGCAATCTCGGCTCACCACAACCTCTACCTCCTGGGTTCAGGCAATTCTCCTGTCTCAGCCTCCTGAGTAGCTGGGATTACAGGCACACACCACCATGCCCAGCTAATTTTTTGTGTTTTTAGTAGAGACAGGGTTTCACCATGTTGACCAGCATGGTCTCGATCTCTTGATCTCGTGATCCAACCTGCCTCGGCCTCCCAAAGTGCTGGGATTACAGGCGTGAGCCACCGCGCCCTGCCCCCAACCAATTTCAACTGTGTGTTTGAATTTGTTCTATGCTTCTAAAACAGTATAATAAAGCAACGTAACTGCCCAATGGGTTATTTTTGCCCACTGTGCAAAGACCATTGCATTGCAGTAAAAAGGAGTTTAATGGAGAGAAGCTAATCATGCCATATGGGAGACAGCATTATTGCTCAAATTAGTTACCTCAAGGCCAAGGCTTTGTGGGTAGGAGATGTTCAAAGACGGTTGGTGGACAGGGGGCTAGGGTAGTGGGAGTCCTGATTGGTTGGGACAAAGATGTACTCATAGGGGAGTTGAAGCTGATCCCTTTGTCTGAGCCACTTCTGGGTGGAACCCCAGGAGTAATTGGCAGGTGAAGGGGGAGTCATTAGTCATCAGACATGCAAAAAAACTTAAAAAAAAGTCAAAAGCCCACTCTTAGGTTCTACAATAGTGATGTTATCTGCAAGGGAAATTCGGAAAGTTGAATATCTTAGGCCTCCAGAATAATGGATGGCAATGGTTTCTATGTCTACACCCCAGCATAATTCAGGCTTCTCTCCTACCCCTAGTTTTGTGATTTCTCTTTTTTTTTTTTTTAGGAGAGAAGGAGAGGAAGAAAGAGGAAGAAAAAGAGGGAGAGAGAACAGGAATATTGCTTAATTCTAAGAATGGTTATTAATAGTGGCTGATCAATATTTTGTGTATTGAAAGTGGAGAATGTATATTTTGTGTATTTAAAGTGGAGAGCGCTATACATATTTATTAAGTTTACTTGTTCTGGATCTGATTTCAAGTCCTGGATATCCTTATTAATTTTCTGTCTCATTGAGTCTAAATCTCTTTATGGGTCTTACGTATCTGGGTGTTAGGATCGTTAGCTCTTATTGTTGCATTGATCCTTTTACCACTGTATCTTTGTTGCTTTGAAATCTATTTTATAAAATGCGAGAATTGCAACTCCTGCCTTTTGTTTATTTCTTTATTTTTGCTCTCCATTT